>OZ010793.1:55427233-56627233 GCA_963932465.1 Maratus speciosus | reverse complement strand
AGACATGATTTTATTGACTACATACGTACGAATTTAACCTTCCTACCCTGAATGGGTCTAATCGACCCATTTCTATAATTCATTTCATTCGATTCGAACCAGAATTTTTTTCGTAAAGTACAATTTAAAGAAAAAAAAAAGGGGCTAACGAAAACGAATATAAATAAATACATTAAATAGTTTTTAAAGAAAGTTCTGGTGTGAAATGTTTTTATTAAGGTTGAGTAAAAATTCAACAGGGTAGGAAGGTTAATATAAAACATCTTACAATCTAAAGAAATACGGACAACATGAGTCGAGTATGACCCACCATTAGTACACGCCTTCTATGAAACAGTCGAGTGTGACCCACGGTGATGCACGCCGGCGTGAACGTATTAAACAACTGACAAACCTGTCATTGGGTGAAAATTGATAAAAAATATATATATTTCTTCTCAAAATGGTATTTTATCGGCAAGGAGATGAAATCATTCAATTCTTTATTACTTCTGTATTTTTAAGCTAAAAGTGTTACTGAAGTTTTCAATATTTAAAAAAAAAATTTGCGTGATACAAAAATTGCATAAAACAAGAAATTGTTTCGATTTTTCAGTTTTATAAATGTTTCCACATTTTTTATTAATTTGAATTTACGTAAAAAAAAAGTTATCGCAAAAACAATTAAGTCTTTTTAAATGTTGCTAGTAAAAATAATAGAAAATTCTCTGTATGTCAATTCTAATGATAACAATTTGTTTTATTCTTTGGTTACTATTTTTTAAGAATAAATTGCATGTCACATTTGATTCACTCATGACAGTTTGAGATATTAAATGTATACTTTCATTATAACTTGCAGGATTATTTCTTAACGCTCTTTCTTATCTTATTTGAAATACTTTTGCCACTGCCATAGCCTACTTACTTCCGATAACTGAAAATTTAAGCCTATTACAACCTTTTTTAAAAAAATCCGGTGTGTGGAAAAAAACTTAACTTTGTTCTTTGCTTTAAATAAATTCTAATGCATTTTTTTTTTTTTTTTATAAGAAATGTTTCTTTAGCTACAACATTCTGCCGTTTTCTACCGTTAAATCCTACGTACTTAGGATGGTGTTTTCATTTTATCAAACAGTTGTCTTCTGCTACTGTTTTTCAGGACTTAATATATGTAACATGGCACACAAAAACAGATGGATATATTTTAATTTAAAATAACTACTTAATTTAATTTTTCTGGTTCGAAAGAAATTAATAAAACGGAAGAATTTTAATCCATCACATGATTTAGTTTTTACTTCACGAAGACAATATAATATATCAAAAGTTATATAATGGAACTGTGAATAAAGAGATGGCGACAGATCCTGTAATATCAGTCGATTTCGAGTGAAGTAACTGAAAATGTTGTCACAAGATGGAAACTGTTGTTATTGGAGTCTTATTAATGCCGGCACAAATTCGTCACAGTAAAAACAAATAAAATATTTCGCCATATTTGTGACAGGAATCCTGCATAAATATTCCATTTAAATAAGGATGAAACTTTCTATTCAAATTTACAGGTGGAAGTTTGTCCCTGAGGTAAACTAATTTGCTGACATTGACAGGAGGAAAGTTTAGGTTTATCGCAAGAGCAAACTGTCACCAGAAAAAAAGGAATATATATTCTTGATTTAATTATGAGAGAATCATTGCACGAAATATTAAGGAGAAAATTTCTACTGAAATTTATTGTTGGAAATTTGCTTTTGCGGTAATCGGAACCTGCAGAACCGGTTACGGTTGAAGCTTCACCATTTTGAGTTTCCACCATTTCCACTTTATTTATAGTTTTATGTGTTATAATATGCATACTTGATCAACCTTTCAGTGTGTGTTTTTTCATAAAAGTATACAAAGTAAACAAGATTGTTTTAAGCCAGAAATTTCAATTTCAATTGTTGCAAAACTCGTCGCATTAACCCCTTTTCTGTGAAATATCTTTGAGAAAAACGTGCCGAAAATGGAAGAAAAAAAATTCTCTTTAACCCTAGATCTACCGGGAATTTTATTCAAGTTTTAATAAAACGTTCTACACCAGAATTTTTATTTAAAACTATTTAACTTATTTATTTACCTTATTTTTGTCTGGTTTATATACTTAGTTTATTTTAAAGAAATTTCTGGTTTGAATGAATATTTTGTATGTACCTGTCGGGTCCAATGGACCCGTCTGGTAGACGGAGAGTTAATTTGGCCGTTATTATCATCAAAATGTTAGAAATAGACTATTTAATAATAATAATAATAATAAAATTTTAAACGAAATATCCACTATATTCAATATTTTCACGTATATGGGAAATGTTAATGGATTACAGTACTTTTTGCTCAAATTATAGCTAAATAAATCAAATGAAATAGTTTTCAAGATAAACATAATAAACCAATACTACAATATTATTACTTATATCAACTGTCACGAATTACGTGTTCCTCAGATTTATATACCTGCTTGTCAAACATAATGAAGTGTGAATAAAATTTGGAAAAAACTGTAAAATTACAAAAATCCGGCAAATGGCGCGAAACTGCCGAACTTTTTGAGAGGAGGTATCACCATCTATTGGGAAAATGGTAAATTACATATTATGCACTGGACGAGCTGAGTTCGGGGAATTGAACACCGATTTATCTCATACCGGACCTCAAGTCGGGCATCCCAAAATTGGAGCATTTGCGTTGCCAGAACTGAGTTCGTGCGTCACAGGCAAGGGGTTAATTATAAATAATAAGATTGGAGATCATTAGATGTATTACTATAAATAGGTCCAGTTTGTTTATTTACTTGCGGAAAATCATGACTCTAGTTATCACTATAACTTGTTCGTATTTTACTTCACGCAAAAACGAAAAAATGAAATATATAAAAATAGTAAATAAAAATAAAATAAAATCGATAAGGAAATAAGAGTGAAAGTGCCGCCTGGTGGTGTGGTCAGCAAGCGGAGGCTGGTGGTGCCACGCTCACGGTTCCGGATTCGAATCCTTGGTTAAGACATGGATATGATTGTGATTTGAAAAGTTAAATGTAATGGAAAGAGATAAAATTGTTACTTCTGGTTTGTGTAACTATTTCTGTGTATAATAAATAAGGATCACTCGAGGCTACAGCCATTTTGCATTAGGCCTCAATGCAATCTCAACTACGGCGGACTTCAAATGTCAAATGTCAAAAGAGTGTAAGTGGGTCTCTCTTACTTGCTGTAAACGAAACTCAGAAAACTTGAAATTCGAATGTGAATATATCTTGAATTTCCGATGCTGCTGAGAGGCTTCAGAAGTGCCCCCAATGAGCTCTAATGAACCGCGGCTAGGTTAGCGTCCCCAGGTGAGTCCCAACCCCGAACTATGCATATTCATGAATTTAAAGTAATTCTGGCTAAAACAAGCCAAACCCGTTCATAACCGGTCCAGCGGTTCCAAAGTTATGAGCATTCAAATTTTTAAACTTCCTCCTATCTTTTTAACATGGTTTTCAATGCTCTGGAATCCGCCATTTTGGCTGTCACTGTAGCACCTAAATTTGCTCATATCTCTCTAAAAATATTTTTCTGAGTCTTGTATATATTTTTTATGAATTATAAAAAGTATTCCACGTCATTTAAGACCATTTTTATAACTGTGTATATCTTCTTATTAATGTATTGGGCATTTGTTTATTTTGCTGTTGCTCACGAAGGGCAGTTGTTGTGATTTAGTGCCCCTACTTTAAGTGTTTATAATTGCTATATTATTTGCTTCTTGGAGGGGGCGGTGGCGTTTTTTACCTATTTTAATCATTTTGGCATCTATAACAATTATCAACTAAACTTTATAGCTATATTAACGCCCCCCCCCTCTCAATTTAAAATGTCATGTTTTTCGCACGAGCGCCATGTTACTCCAATTTGAAGAAATTGTATGCACTTCGTGGTTTTTTTAAGTGGTTAAAAACTACAATTAATATTGAATACACGCTTTTTCATCATCATTTGGAGTGTTCTGAACCCATTTCAGTAAGCTTTATTTTTCTAAATTAATTTTAAGTTAGGGGCGGCGGCATTTTAAAATTCCATGTTTTCGGAACTTCAGTCATTTTCTGGATTTGGTGCAATGTTTACCTTTTTATTTTAGCTCATAATAATCTTAAAATTAATTATAATTCATAATATTTGTTTCTTATATGCGTCTTAACATTTTAACATTGCTCCGCCACCATTCCGGTGTTGCTGGCGTCATTATTTAGTACTTTAAATATTTTTTGAAAACTTAGTGTTTTTAACAGCTGCGTTTTCTCTCGCCCATAAGAAAAGCATTTTTGTTTACTTTTTTAAATTACTCAAATAAAATATTTCTTAGTGAATTATAGTATTTTAACTATTTTTCCCATTTGCAAGTTTCTTCAAGGTTTCCTCCGCCTCTATTCCTGTATTTTTATAATTTTTTTTACTACCATAAATGAGTGTTTGAAAAGTGCACAGATTTGTTATTTCTGGTTAAGATGGCTGTCAGGGGCACAACCCCTTTTAACATTTCGTTTCCCATAGAGAAATATGGAAATCGATGTTTTTTAAAACTGATTTTTAAGATACTAAAACAATGTATAAAATTGATTAATTGATATGAATGTAAAGAGGAAAGTTCATTTTATGCTCTGCCATACTTAGTTACTTATATTTGAGTGTGCAAGTTTGTTTTATGAGTCATTGAAATATTGGAATATAATTGCTCTACTTTTTGTTAAGATGGCGGCTGGTTTCTTCTCGAAGACGCCTTCCAGCCTGACTTTGTCATTAGTTGAGGAGTCCACATCCTTTATATGAGTCCTTTGCAGATCTATCCCTTCATTTCTTTCAGTCAAACCATCAACATAGATAATATACATTGAGAACTAACTTTCCATTGCCATTTAGTCAGTAACTTTATAAATAATTATGATCTTTGCAATTAAAACTTAGAATGTAGATGTTATGTGCTGAAGAGAGTTACCAGCCGCTGTTGCCACCTAATAATGTTGATTCTATCATAGGATAACTTTAATTTAGGCCCATAATATGGAATTATGGGGACATGTAGTGAATATGGAGGAATTATGGGTATTAGTAGTTTTTAAATAGTTTGGCTTGCGGGTGAAGTGTGTTTCCAGTATAAATTAAAGCTATTTTCATTACCAAACTTGTTTTAAAAGTACCTTTATGTAAGAAATTTTAAGTACATAAGGTCTTACGGGTCCTACACAGCCAATTTCTCAAAAAGGTATATGTAAAGAGACTCAGAGCATGTGTAGTGGCCGTTGAAGTGCGTTTTGATCAGTCTTAGACGGTTCTTCTATTGCCAGTAGCGTTTAACATAGGATTTTTAATAGATTTGTTCTACAAATTCTCTCAGGGGGCTCTTCATACCTATAACCATCATCTTAAACCCATTTTTCATTTTTTTTTATCCAATTTAAAGCAGCTGATCCTCCACTTTAAAACTTTCTATATAGTCTCATCTTTGAGGGCCTGCCCAGGAGGGAAGGGGGGGGGACCTGCCCCCCATTATATACCTTAAAATTTCGCTTAAACTTTAAACTATCTTTCTATAACATTTTGTTAGTAGTTACGGGGCAACCCTGGGGCTGTACCCCCCCCCTCTAAAGATCACTCACTCAAAAAGGGCTGATTCTTCACTTCTTTTCAAATTTAAATGCTATTTTCTCTGCTTCTATGGGAGCTACAGCGAGGGATTCTCTTCCAGCCTAGCACTCTTGTTCCAACTTAGACTTTTTCACCTTCGGTTTTTCGGTTCCCCCAATAGGGCCGAAGTTAGGGGCCCGGCGGGGCCCGAAAGTTAATTTTTGATGTAGCATGTATACTGTTAGCTTTCGACCCACAGTTCTCAAATATATTGTTTAATTTTTTAATCACTTTTGGCCACCATACGCGCCCCAATATGTTTTTTCTCCATTTCTCAACTTATCTCTACTCTTCGAAGACAAGTTGCACTTCAAAAAAAGATTTTTTTTAATCTTTTCTCTTGTAGTCAGCCCATCTTGGTTTTATTCCCCTTTTTCCACCCCTTCTTGTCAGAATTAGTGGTGTCACTTAAAGGGTTAATTTAACTACTTCTGCCCTCTTTACTTTAGCCTAGCCTTTTAGCATATCAAAATGTTGGTCTCGTTGAGCCCAGTTCTTTTTTTCGCCCAGCTTTCCCCCCCCCCCTCCTACCACTCTAGTTGCCCCGCATTAATATATCTTACAAAATATCATTGGTATTCATTGCTTTTCAACAATTCTCATCCAAGTTCATCAAAGAGCGCCATGCAGAAATTGCATCACTAAAAATTTCACAGCACTTAAGTCATACGTACATATTTAAGTTTTGCAGCATTGGTGGACTACTCAAATCATCTCAAGTGCAGCACTGGAGTCTCCACAATTTGGAAATAGGTAAGCTAAACTGATTACTGTATACTGGAATTCTTCCACTTTTTAATTGCACTCCTAGGTATGGCGGAGGTCAAGCATAAGTTCACTAATTATTCCTAATTAATTCCGAATATTTTTGTATAAATTGTAAATAATTAAATTATATTTAACCAAGTTTTCATTTGGAACAGTGTTTGAGCACAAATTATTTATCCAAGGTTTCTTTCAAGTATAATATAATGCAGTTTATTGTAACAGTCATTTTTTTTTATGTACATTGTGAGCAACATTTCGTATGAGCAGTTTGGTGCTACACGTGATCTTTTATTATTATTTTATTTTCATAATCATCCTTTCCCAGTGCTGGACAGATAATTACACCTGTTTATTTTTTATTAAATATATTCAAAATTGTTAATTGGTCCAAATCATCCAAGCAACCTCATAGCAAATTGGTATATAGTTTTATATACCTTAGATAAATTTAAATAATATAAGTGATCGTATTTACCTACATTCTAGTAAAAGAGCAACGCGAAGCATTAATAAAATTAAATTATAATTCGCGTCAAAAAGTAATTATTAAATTTGAATAATTACGAATAAAATTAAGAGTTTGCGTTGTGAATTATTTAGACGAACTCTTCCACTTATGAATTAAACTAAAATTTAAGCTGTAAAAAAAAGAATTGACACACTTTAAATATTATTAATTAAATAATTACAGAAACTTTTTAAAACTTGATTAAATATTTTATTTACATTGAACATATCTATTTACAGAAAAACATAATATTAATTAAAAAAAATAGAAAGCAACACTTTTGTTTGCTTCTCATTATTTTAAGTATGTTTAATCTTTTTACAAAAAAAAGACAATATTTTCACGTACTCTAATTATTATAATTGTTTCTTTTTGCTAAAAGAAATACTCTCTTTCATTTTTAAAATTACCTTAATCTTATTTAATTATTGGTTTGGTCGGATCTCAGATAACTCTCTACCGTAAAATATCAGAAAAGTATTTTTTAAGATTTTTCATATGATCTTAAGTGGTAAAAGAAAATGTTTAAAATAGTACCTTCTTTTAATATACGGGATGGTGGCCTTTATTCGTCAAATTCCGAGTTGTTGCGTTGCTTAGGATCATGGCAATGTGTCATCAGGAACGCATCCTCAATTTGGCTTGATTAGGATCACTCCGATATGTACATCAGGAAGACATCCTCAATTTGGCTTGATTAGGCTCACTCCGATAGGTACCTCAGGAATACATCCTCAATTAGGCTTGATTAGGCTCGATTAGGCTCGCTCCGAAATGTCCATCTCGCCTGGGCTTTACTAGGGCTTACGGGACTCATTGCACGGGCTTTCAGGAGAGCTCTTGCATCCTCTACATCTTTTTTCAGACTATCCTTTTTCAAAACTTATTCTTCTTGCACACCAGCTCCTGCAGTGGGAGGAACTATTTTTGTCTAGTCCACTGTTATTGGATGTGAGAAGATTTTTTATTATACTTCGATAGGCCTATTAGCTAGCAGTCTGCAAATGGCCCCTAACATATACTTTAATATTATTATCTGCCTTAAAGTTTGGGTGGTCTGAAAAGTCATAAATTTATCCCAACACTTTTATTGAGGCCATAAATTGATTCCAACGTTTTTATGATTTTACGATTTCTAATTATACACCACTTTCCATTGGCTTGTCATAAAACGACACCATGGCGTCTGCGTATTGTTGTTGTCTGAGATCCGAACTCCATTCAACGTTATACATTCATTTTACAATACAACAATTTTTTAAAAATATATATTTAATCTTTAAAATCAACTTAATAATTTTTGTATGAACTTACACTCTTATTTTACTTAAATATATAAACATTATAATTTTACACTCATAATTATATTTTATAAAAAATATTTATACAAACAGAAATAACAAATTACGCAATTTTACTTTGATTTAACCAACATGGTGCGGGAACATATCATAGTTATATGTTGCCTAGCACCCAGTTTTTTCTCATTTATTCAAAATTTTGTTTTCTTTTTCTCATTTATTTTCTTCTCGCATTAACGTGCCCCACTATTCAACATTAGTAATTTATCTTAGCCATTCCCAGTGGTCTCGGCCACTGATTTTAGCTTTAAGCTATCCTGTTAACCCTTTCCTTCTATATGCATGTTCGGGAGCGGACAAAACCTGGTAAGCAGTTTTATAGTTAGAAAAAGTTATCTAAATAATTAAGAACAATTATAAATCATAAATATTAGAAGAATAGAATACTTCATAAAATTCAATTTAAATTCTGTCTGCAAGTATAAGAGCCAAAATCTCTTAAACAAAGTTTACAGCAGGTAAGGCGGCAATGGCAGAAGCTTAGGTCACAGAGGACATAAACAATCATCAATCAAGTTAAAATGGGTACTGTTTCATACGAATCGGGAGATTCGGATGTGGCTTACCAACAAACACTCACGGAGCATCCTCCATCACAAATACGAAGACCAACATCTCTTAGGATTAAATCTAAATCCAAAACAACAGCCGATGAGCATTCAAGTCAGTTAATCTCTACACGAAACACACGAACCAAGGATCCTAAATCAACACCATCAAAAACACCTAAAACAGAACAGAAGAAAAAAACACAGTATGAGGAGTTTCCCTCCAGAAAGGATGGCAAGGACAAACACCTAGATGTAACAGAAATACTACTACAGCTGGTTGATCATCTTAGACAACATTCGAAGGATCACCCTACAGCCGCGGGTGATTGCTTAAATTTGTTTCTATCTACAATCAATGAAGAAGACAAGACATTACAATATCTAAAACAACTACAAATGGACAAAAAACTAGTGAATCAAATAGAATGTATATTAGGGAAAAAGCCAATGGATTTAACAACAGCAATTTCCTACATGAAGAAAACAGAAAAGCTAAAGGACCCAAATACAGAGCTATTAAACGAACCCTCACTGCATGAGGCTTTAAGACAGCTGATAAAACATCCTAAGCAACACACCGCTCACAATAATAAAATGGCAGAAAAGTATCAGCTTTACATCATAAAATTGTTGACTCAAAGAAAGGAACTCATCGACAGTACAAAGGAACACCGCAATGCAGACCTGGTGGAGGTGACGACATAACAGAGTTTTTCTCCCACCTTACAACTTAACGCGGAGAAGGTGTCAGATTCCCCAGAAACTACTGAAAAAGCTGCGGAACTTGTACAAAAGACTAACAAAGTTGAAACATGTGAAAATGCAAAAACTCAACTAAACGCAGCAGAAGAAATATCCGTTGACACAATGGATTCTAACCCGCAGATTTTGCAAAAACTAAAAGAAGAAATAGAAAAACTGAAACAGCAACTATCACAAAAAGATAAGGTAATCGAAGAACAGACCAAAAAACTGCAAAAAGAAACTCTGCACCAAAAAGATCAAATTTCACCGTCACAACTTAGAGACAGAATTTTCACAAACCTACAGGTCTTAACATCTTATTTCTCAGAATCGGACGTCATTAACCAAAAGACGGTGGAAGATCTGACAACATATGTTCGCACACTGCTTAGTATTACAGAAGAAAAAACTGAAAAACTAATAGATCTTCAAGAAGAATTCAAATGTCAACAGCTATATGGAGAATCATCACACGAAAGAGAGAGCTATAGCACTATCCTCAAAAATGAATTAGTTAAAATTATGAATGAACAAAAAGCACACATTACTTCTCTTTTTAATCAACAAAGTGACCATCTACAGAACAAGTTTAACTCTCCGATATATGCCGAAAAAGTCTCTCGGAAACCTGCAGAAACACTTATAATAAAATGAAAGCATGTGAATTTAACAGCACAAACATGAGAAAGAAAAATATTCAACTTGGGAATTGAAGATCTTGCAATACAGGATTGCATACGTACAAGAAGTGATAATCTGCAACTTAAATGCAATAAGAAAGAAGATGCACAATTTATAACAGAAAAACTTAAAAAATCGGAGCTTAAAGACCAACTAGATATTATACAAAAGAAACAAAGGATCATCATCTTTTCCATCCCACAACAAATCACCGAAGAAGAACTAAAAACAGCGCTACAGAAAAAATTATCAAACAGGGCTGACATTCAATTCATCAAAAAGATAGACACAAGGGACTCTTACCATCAAACCATAGAAATGGATAGGGCGTCAGCAAATTTCCTAATTTCAAGTAAAAAGCTGTTAATATGCATGCACTCGTGTCCAATCAGAAGGTATATATCCTTGCCCAGATGCTATGGATGCCAAGGACTAGATCATGTAGCATCCTTATGCAGTAAGAAAAATGAGATCAGGTGTGAATTCTGTGGCCAAAAGCACGATTCGCGACAATGTGAACTGAGGGATCATGCCGACAAGCATCGTTGCTTTAATTGTATTACATATAACCAAACCCATGGAAGAGACATCAACATAAAACATAAAGCATCAAGTAGTGACTGTTCTTACTACCGAAAGAAGTTGTTTGAAAAACGTTCTTCAGTATACAATTCAAAATAGCTCAGATAAATCTCCAAAAAATTAGAACAGCCACTGCTTCACTATTCAACTGTCTTATACAAAATCAATATAAAATATCTTGCATCCAGGACTGCCCATTAACAAATAACCGCCCTCATGGCTTTCCCACATCAGCGCCCTGCTACTCCTCATCGTCCAAAAACTGCTTCATCGTTATTCTCGACCCTTCAATTCAACATATTCGTGTGCAACAATATGAAAAATCTGTATTTGTGAATATCCTAACCTCAGACGGGTACATCACCATCGGAAGTCCCAACCGTCATCCAATCTACATGATGATCTACAAGACTGGTCAGAAATTAAAGGAATGACGTCAAAAATTCTTTGGTTGGGGTATTTAAATGTGAATAGCCCGCTTTGGGGATACTCCACAAAGGACGAAAGAGGACAACACCTCATAAGTTTCATGAGCACTCACCGCCTACTGGTCATTAACAACCCCCATAGCATCTCAACATTTGAGTCCGAACATCTCAAGGGATGGCCAGACGTCTCGTTAGCATCTCTTCAACTTTTCCCATCGATTTCATTGCGGGAAGTCAAGGAGGAGATGGTTTACGGGGGCCATAGGCTAATAACTATTACCTTATCAACAGACATCCCAAGCCTTCCAAAGAGGCGCTACAGAATAAAAGATGTTTCTTTCAAGCGATTCAACAAAGCACTAGCAAACAGAATTGAAGAGCAGTCGTTTACTTTCCAAAACACCTATTCAAAAGAAAGTTTTGGTACAAAATACGCCATGTTCATATCAATAATCAAGGATCTGTGTGAAACATATTTCAAGAAAAGAAAAAACACACACAGACCAACTATAACATGATGAAACGAAGAGCTCCGAAAACAAAGGACCTACGTAAGAGTCCTACGGAAAAAGGCCAAACTTCCGGAAGCGACACCTGAAATTTATATATGGTTCAAACAAGAAAGGGCCAAATATAGAGGACTAATCCAAAATACAAAGACGGAAGCTTGGAGCAAATTTTGTAGAAAATTCAAGGACCCTTACGGAAAAATTAAAAAAGTTGCTTTCCAAGACTTTTACAGTAAAGAAACATATGCCCTCTCGACACAAACTAACCTTACCCAAACAAAACAATCCTTCTTCCAAGAACTAACTAATTCAATATTTGGCCCATCTCATACCCCTCCACCATTCAACTTTTCTCCAGATTCATCAGCACCCCCTTTCACGCCCCAAGAAGTATCAGAGGCAGTATTTTCATTTAACAAGAAGAAATCTTCAGGAATTGATGAAGTGGATCACTACATATTACGCAATATATTCAACTCGCAAGGCAACCTTTTATTAGGTATGTATAATACCCTCTTAACCCTAGATCTACCGGGAATTTTATTCAAGTTTTAATAAAACGTTCTACACCAGAATTTTTATTTAAAACTATTTAACTTATTTATTTACCTTATTTTTGTCTGGTTTATATACTTAGTTTATTTTAAAGAAATTTCTGGTTTGAATGAATATTTTGTATGTACCTGTCGGGTCCAATGGACCCGTCTGGTAGACGGAGGGTTAAAAATTAACTACTTTCCAGATCGTGGAAAATTGGTGAAATTGTATATTTTCAGAAAGTTGGAAAACCACCCATAGAGAGCAGTTCATACCGACCCATATCACTCTTATCGGTATTTGGGAAAGTATTTGAAAAATTAATTCTCAGAAGAATTAATTACTTACTTCACATCAACAAAGACAACTTTCCATCTCAACATGGCTTCACTGAAGGAAGATCCACAGAGACAGCCCTACAAGAGCTCTTCTCAGAATTAGAACTTCTTAAACAAGAAAATGTTTATATTTCATTAATTTCTGTAGACTTTCAAAATGCATTCGATTGCCTACCGTGGACGGTGACCCTACAGACCCTTGAAGACTTGGACATAGAAACACCTTGCATAAATACACTAAAATCATTCCTCTCTAACCGAGGTTCCTATCCAAATTGGATGGACGATGCGATCCACTGGTTTTCAAAAAGTTGTCCACAGGGTTCCTGCCTAGGCCCATTCCTTTGGCGCGTTTTCATACAGGGTCTACTAAATGCACTCAGAGCAAGAGGTATTAAAGTAATAGCTTTTGCAGATGACCTACTCCTAAAATTATTTGGATCGACAAGACTTAAATTAGAAAACATGGGATCGATAGCCTTGGATATAGTAAGTGATTGGGCTCGGCAGAATTCAATGAGGATTTCGCATGAAAAATGTAAAGTCTTAAACTTGAGTAGACCACGCTTTCTCAAAAGATCCCCCTTATTCCTACTGGATAATATAAATTTAAAATCTGATTCAACAATGCCTTACCTGGGCCTGCTTCTTGACCGAACATTATCTTTTCTACCACATCTCAGAATGAAAAGAACAATAGTCACTCAAATAACACAAAACCTCTTAAAATTTGCTTCTTCCTCAGGAGGAGTATCAAAAACAATCCTCAAAATCTGGTATAGCACGATCTTAGAAAAAAAGATTACATATGGAGCGGCAATTTGGCTAGACAAGCTTCAGAAGTCACACGGATTACGTTTAATTTCTTCAATCCAAGCTCAGTGCCTCCTCTTGGTCACGGGTGCATACAGGAAATCTCCAACAGCAGCTCTATGTGTGCTTTCAGGTATACCACCACTTTCTAATCGTCTGCAACAAATTTCAACAACTGGAAAAGTCCTACGCCTGGGCATTCCATCAGAAGATTACTTACCAGCCCTATTCCAACCCAAGCCCCTAAAATAAGCTTCTTGCCCCTACGAGTATCACTTCGCTTGGGCAGAAGAATCAAAAATTAAATCCGACATAGATCTATTTACTGATGGATCAAAAACAGAGTACGGGACGCCTTCTGTGCCTACTCAGAAAACCAAATGATTTTCTCCTTTCAATAGCAACTCAATATAGAAAACTCAGTATTTCAAGCTGAGCTAGAAGCAATTAAAGAAGCAATATACTGGTCGAACAATAGCAAATTCCATAGCTTCACAATCCACTCCGACAGCCTCTCTGGGCTCAAGACTCTAGAAAACAACTCAACAACAGATTTCCAGGTGCAGTCTATCATTCGGGAACTTTAGATATCATCAAAAATTTTCATCTTCAATTGGGTTCGAGGACACACTGGGATACACGGTAACGAAACTGCTGACAAATTGGCAAGAGCGGCAACTTTTCCATCCGACACGATACCAAAGAAATTTGTTCCTTTTCCATCTTCATTTCTAAAAAGAAAATTGAAACTGCAGCTCTTTTCCAACTGGCAAACCGCATGGAACACAGGCACCACGGGGAGATTCTCTTACGCACTTTGTCCAAAGGTCACAGAAGATTTCATACTTCATCACAGGAATCTATACATTTTTGCAACCGTACATGGTCCGTTTCCTTCCTATCTTTCCAAATTTGGAAAGTCAGCCTCATCGCGTTGCACATACCGGCAGAGGGGCACGTCATTACACTATATAACAGATTGTACCTTAACATCAGCCTTTCATATAAAAAAAGCACCCTTCATTAATCTAGCATCATGGTTTAAAATTATTCTTAAACAACCATACCTACTTAAAAAAAAAAATAATAGATTGTATATCCCTATTAGAAAAAAATCAACTCTTATTTCAACTTCCTCCTTTGGACGGACTCTCTGACGAAGAAAACTAATAAATGTTGCCACTTCAGTAGACTGATTTCACTTTTTGAACTTGCTGCTAGCAGTGTATTCTATTTTTCCTTAATGCAGCTCATTTGACAGTGCAATTAGTTTCACTCCTGCTCAACAGCCTAAAACATCTGTTAGACATCATTTACCTACCTCTGTATCATTGTGTATTCTAATTCTATTTCGTTTTATTATTCAACTAAGTATTCGCATTGCTTATTGTTATTGGTACCTCTATCTTGTATTATTATTATTATTTGCATCGTGTTTGTCTTATTTGACATTCTTATTGTTGGCATCACTGCAGTATTCATTAGCGCCAAATTTAATCTGCATAGAGTTAAAGTCTTCTCTTGCACCGTGTTTCACTTGTAAATAATGGTCTATTGCATCAATTTTAATTTGTAAAATATCAACTTATTATTATTTTTTTTTATTTATATTATTTTTTTTATTTTCTTTTTATTAGGATTTGCATATAATTCTTGGTTCAATTCTTACTTGCATGGTTTTGGCATCAAAATAAGAATTAAAACTCTGTTCAAAAAGAGCTCTATCATTTAAAACGAAGTATAGCTTTGAACATTGTTATTTGTTTTCTAGCATCGTGCTTTTCTGTAATTAGTCTCCTGTGTCAGCTCTTATATATTGTTTTTTTTTGTTGTGTTTTTTTATAATGTGTGACAGTGTAATCCAGCATTGTATCCTGTATCGTATCCTATATGAAAAAATGGGAAAAAAATTCTTTTAACTCCCATTGTTTTTGTTGTATCTGTAAGTCCTATTAAGTGGATTTTCCACATTTGGTTCACATCTTGACTTCTTTTGTTTAGTGTATTTTTATTGTTTTTTACTTGTCCACCAATGTATAATACTGCATAATGAGTTTTTTTTCCCTTCAAAATTTGTAATGTACATAAGTTTAAGTTTGTATAATGATAAGTCCAGCACGCCTGGGATATAACTGGGCTACCACTTGTAACATTTCTGTATAATTTTGTAAGTTTTAATATATAGGGGTCTTTTTCAACGAAGGTATTTCGGGCCCTGCCTCCGGCAGCGACCTGTTGTCATGGTAGTTATTCTGCTGTGCGGGGTTGTTGAGCTAAAACCATATTGGTAGGCCTCCCCGCCTGGCCTGAAACTGAAACTGAAACTGCACGAGAAGGTAGATCGAAGGAGTAATCGATCGATAAGGGTGTGCTGTGACGAAATTTTAAAGTCAAGGGACATTGAAACTAAAATATCTCGAGAGATTTTCCTATTGTCCATTTAAGATAAATGATTTACAGCCCGTGACAACTGCAGACCGTTTGTAAAGGCTTCGTAGAGGCATAGTTCTGTTAATTAATTTCTCTAATTACGCGAAGACTTTACAAAAATAATATATTTATCGTACCATTCTATTGCATATTTTAAATAAAATTATCATGAACATTACTGATTAAGGAATCTCGTAGCAATAAAAAAATTTTCCTAATACAATGCGACCCCTGTGTGTCGTCACTACAGCATCAGGAAAGCGTTTCCGACCTTGCATTACTACGTTATTTCCTATTGTATAGGTGTACTGTATCTCTCCTAAAAGTGTGTAACTGCTGCGCTCAGACACCCTGTACATATACTTTTCAATCGGGTGGATTACTTGCCTAAGTATTTGTAAATCTTATTTTATTAAAACAATTCCATATACAGAGAATGTTATTTTAAATTGCAAAATTTCTTTTCTAGTTTTATGTCAGCTATGAAACGATATTTGTCTTTAAAAAAAATTAGAATTGAGCATGAAAGAAAAATGGCTTAGACCAAAAAGAAATGGACAAAAAAAAAAAAAAAAAAGAATAAAAAAGCCAATATGGGCAACTCAATCATTCTTACGGTGTTATGCCTAAAGATGTCATTGATTTAGAGCACTATTTTGTTTGCACAGTGACAGTCTAACATATGATTTTGATGGTGTGTTAAATAGAAAAAATACATAAAGTAATCTTTATAAGAATTTCTCAAAAAGAAAAAACTGTAGCAAAATTTCCTAAAAAGATCTGGCGGAATTAAAAATACTGTGAAAAAATTAAATTTCTAAACACCCTCCATCCTCAACCGAGAAGCGAGTATCAGTATAAGCAGCATAAAGCATGCCTAGGAGCGGTCACTTTTTTAGTCACCAATAATTTTTTTAAATTATTTTTATAACACATTACTAGAAGACTTCCAGCAAAAATCCCACTATGAAGTGGTTTCCTACGACATTTGGAAGACAAATCTAAAACAAAAAATTTCGTAAGGAAATAGTTGTTGTAAAAGTTTTGATTTTGTTTCTATAAGAGAGACCCCTCCGAGCTCTGTATAAGTTAACCCTTTCAATGACAGTAGTCACACGGTGTGACTACCTAATTTTAATTCCAAACTTGCAAACGGCACCACGAACATTTTAATAAAATACACCTGCCAGATTGATAATATAATCCAGTCAAATTAGGTTAAAAAAGGGCTTAAAGTGGAAAATTCTGGTGTAATTGTTTTTAGTGTCTTATTTTATGTTTTCGGGGGTGCTGAATACGATTCTGAAGTTGTCCAACAAAATTTCTCTCGGCAAATATGAAAAATCATGAAAAAATCACTAAAAATTGCAGATTTTTCGAGTTTTTTGCTTATAACTTGCAAAGTAAACTTTTTACGCAAAAGGTGACCCTATATTAAAATACAGACGAGAAAATTACCTAGAATTCATGTTCTTATCATTTTTATTGTACGACACATGGCTTCCGTAGAGGCATTGAAAAATCGGCGAAAACCAGTAATTTTGGAAAATCGCAAAATACATATTCTCACCCTTTCCGTTTATAACACTAAAAGTAAGCATTTCACTGTAAACATTTGCTGACGTACTCACTTATTATTATTCTATATATTATTATGATGTAGGTATACTGTGTGACCTCGAAAATCCGGCATTCAGAGATCCGGCATCTTAACCCCCCACCTTTTTTTTCATTTCCAACTTACGGGAAGAGCAAAAATAGCAATTATTTTTTAAATGATGTAACCTGTTTAAAAAACGAAGTAAAGACGATGCATTAGCTGACCGCGAGATCGCTTACGCTGTGCTAAATAGAATCCGCGATAACACTGGTAGCAGCTCAGAGGGACGAGGACCTAGCAGAAGATAAGTTCTCACCGAAAAATGCATAAATTTGACCGGAAAATTAACGTCATCTTCAAAGAAACAAGATTGTATTTCCGAAATCGATATCCATCATTTGTATAAAATCCAAGAAAGAAGATAGTTACTTAACACTGATGCTTGATAAATTACATGAGAAGAAATGACTGCACTACTTATCAGATTTTTTTTCTTTTAACATATAAAATATCAACTAAAGTAGTTTTTTTAAACATTCAATTTTCTCTTTTTCTCACGTCAGTATCATTTGGGTATGTATTAAATTATGAATATATGTCACTATCAAGAAAATCATAAGTACTTCTGATATTTTTTTTCCGAAATCTGTAATTTTCAAAAATTAATTACAAATTTGCAGTAGCTGACATTCACACAAAACAGGCACGAGAAGATGGGGATACACTTATTGTCCCCACAATAAGAGACCTTGCAGAACAACAACAATATAACTCTGTAGTTATTGTGGGTGCAGACGTCGATTTTTCACTTCTCATGATTTGCCGCTGTAGGGGTGTACATTCAAATGTATGCTTTTTAAAGCTAGGCAAAGGGACAGTTTCACCACTCACTTTCTCTTCTGACTGCAAACTTGATCAATCGATTGGTAACAACTTATTATTTTTGCTTGCTATGGGAGGCTGTGATACTACTTCAGCCTTGTTCGAAGTAGGAAGGATGAGGTTTCTTCGGACTCTCAAGAAAAACTTTGCATTAACTAATATCATTGAGGTTTTTAAAGGCCCTATGGTAGATGCTGACACAGTTACTAATGCTGGCAATCGTTTTTTGGTCTCATTGTATAAATTTGCTGACAAGGAAGCCACGTCATTAAACAAATTGAGGTATTTATGTTACCTTAGGTCTGCATACAAGACATCGATCCATTTGGCGTCCTTGTCTCCTACTGAATCTGCAGCTCAGCAACATTCCTTTAGGGTATATTTTCAAGTTCAACAATGTCTTGGGAATGAAAAAGATCCTGAAAAATGGGGTTGGAAGAAAATGAAAGATGGTATGGAGCCAGTAACCACACTACTGCCACCAGCACCTCAAGCCGTTTTGAAACTTATTTCTTGCAAATGCAAGAAGACCTGCCAGAAAAACTGAGGATGCAAAAAAGTAGGCCTCAAGTGCTCCATTATGTGTGTAAACTGCGAAAGCAGTAGCAATAACATGCCTCTTACTGAAACAGAGGAAGCCGAGGATGATCCGGAATTCCCTGAAGTACTTGAAAGTAAATATGTATAAATAATTCCATTTCACCTTTACTTTTTCACTAACTTTTTTTATTTTTGTGATCAAAATATTTATCTTAATACAGTTGTATAACTACACAATTTTCAAACAATTAGAAATAAAGCATAAATTATTTTTTTAAACGGTGATTCGTAAAATAATAGGCTAATATGTTTTCTAAATTGGGGTCCAAAAGTAACCTATTCATGACTTGAGTTGTAAAAGAGGGGTAACAAAAGAAAGATGTAAAAATCATGTTATGATAAAATGTTGCATGAATCATTACTTAATTAATTACAATTAGTTCACAGTTTTTAAAAATACTAGGTGCACCAGAGCTGCTCAGAAGCCTAAGCTTCGACCCTTGGGTGTTTGCAGCCTTCGCCTACGGCTGGGGCAGCAATCTTCTCGCTTGGGACGAAAACGGCTCTTTGGCGCCCAGGTGCTTAAATAAATATTATATTTATTTTTTTTAGGTGTAGACGAATTGGAAGGCATGCCTGCAATCATGCAACCTTTGGCCAAGAGGGATCGGTTTGACTAATGAGTGTCATTTCAAGCCAATAATCATTTAATAATAAGTGTTGTATATAAAAAAAAATTACCTACCTATTTTATTATACTGTATACCATTAAACACTAACTGATCATTAATCACTTTTTATCTTTTTGTTGTATCTATAAAACCTAACGTTTACGCTTCACATATCTGTACAGACGTCTAATGATGCATTTTGTATGTTTTCAATAAAGAGGCAGCTGAATACTTCGTGCATTCGTCATTGTTTTTCTCATAACTATTCGAGGTACAAAAAAATTACTTACACATACATTGTAGAGAATTGTATCAATTTCGGAAATACAGTCTTCTTTCTTTGAAGATGACGTTAATTTTCCGGTCAAATGTATGCATCTTTTTGGCAAGACCTCATCTGCCAGGTCCTTACCTCGTTCCTCTGAGCTGCTACCAGTGTTATCGAGGGCTCTATTTGGCACAGCGTCAGCGATATCGCTGTCAGCTAATACATTGTTTTTAATCTCGGATTTTAATTAGAAAATAATTTTTTTTTTTACTTTTGCCGTAAGTTGGAAGTGAAAAAAAGGGAGGGCGGACATGACTTTGATGCCGCATTTTTTAACCCCTTAATTCTCGCCCCCGTCATATTCTCGGGCTGTGTTTTTTACTCAAATTGTTCGATTCCCATCAGTTTTATAAAATAGTGAAATTGGCTAAATTTTGGTATCGTTTTTCCTGTCATTAAATAAGGGGAATGTTTCTTTTTCATAAAAGTGGTGCCAATAAGCAATTTGAATTTTTTAACCGCAAATTATTTCGGGCGTGAAGAGGTTAAGTTGCCTGATCTCTGAATGCCGGATTTTCGACGTCACATTGTATACCTACATCATAAAAATATATAACTTAATAATAAGTGAGTGGGTTTGCAAATGTTTACAGTGAAATGCTTACTTTTAGTGTTATGAACGGAAAGGGTAAGAATATATGTTTTGCGATTTTCCAAAATTACTGGTTTTCGCGTTTTTTTCAACGCCTCTACGGAAGCCGTATATCGAACAAAAAAAAATGGTAAGAACATGAATTGTACTCAATTTTCTCGTCTGTATTTTAATATGTGGTCGCCTTTAGCGTAAAAAGCTTACTTTACAAGTTATAAACCAAAAAAAAAAATCTGCGATTTTTGGTGGTTTTTTTCACGATTTTTCATATTTGCCGAGAGAAATTTTGTTGGACAACTTCGGATTCGTATTCAGCATCCCCGAAAACATAACGTAAGACACTAACAATTACACCAGAATTTTCCACTTCAAACTCTAATTTGACTGGACTAATAGTCGATTCGAAGCAGAGAAATTTTCATAAGATACGTTAAGTGTATGCAGCACATAAATAGACTAATTAAATAAGTTAAATAATTTTAAATAAAAATTCTGGTGTGAAACAATTGTTATAAAACTTGAGTAAAAAAGCCGGCGGTTCTAGTGTTAGAAACGTATCAATGTTTCGAAGCAAGGTTAAAGAAAGTTAGAGAATAGCTATGTTTGATTTTCTTCTGAACTATTAGAGTAAGCATTCATTTTTTTCATGGCGGAATTGAGCTTTAAAAATATGAATAATTGCCTTTTTTTAATATTAATGATTTAAGTTACTGTTACTAAAAATATAACCGACTAATTGATATATTAAAAATTAACCGAATAAGCATTATCTGCTAATCGTGCACCGGCCTCGGGGCGTTATTTTGTTTTTTAATAGAGACTCAAACTTTCACACTACTCTTTCCTTATAAAAACAATTTAAATAAATAACGATTCGCCAAATAAATTTTCTGGTTCGAAACATCTTTAAACTGTATTTAATTCATCCACACATGACGGATGTTTAGTGTGTGCTTGACACCTCTTCAATATAAATGCAGTACCTTTTATGTATTATTACGCAGTGATTGAACAGTTAACACCAGATAATCAATTGGCACCACAAAATTTTATTAGTACTCCTCGTCTAATTTCAGGACAAAATTTCTGAGATTTGATAAAGGCAAAGAATACTTTTAAATTTTATTGGTGGCAATCGTCCAAAAGCTGCGCCATTCTTCCGTCACTGATCACGTCTTAGTACGTAAATCAATAGGACAACTTACGCGAATTTAATATATTTTTTTTAATGTAGATTATAATTGAAATAAAAAAAATAAAAACGAAAGTTACTGTAATAAATATGCGGAATAACCTCACTGAGCAATATTGAGTAAAGAGAATGTAAACAATATGTTAAAGAAAGCTTGCTTTTTGAAAATGTTCTTATTAAATAATAAAAAAAAAAAAATAGCGTAATCATTCGAATCGAAAACTCTGCTTTCATGTACAGTAAAACAAATAAATATATCTAATGATAATTTTAAAAAGAAAAATCAAATGTTTTTTTAATGACAGAGTGAATGTAATTCATAGTGTTAAAATAAACACCAATTTGCACATTAAATATAGCTTAAACACTCCAGATATAACCGCCTTTTAACATAGAATATATAAATGAATTAACCTGAAAAAACTTAGATGTCATAGAATCCTTTATTTGAAACAAAACAAATCAGGAAATTTTCAGTGGAAAATGTATGTAATAAAATATTTAATTCTATATTATCATCAGGTCATAGTTATTTAAATCATCATAAGTACCGTGCTTAAGATATTTTTTAAAGATCATAATGCTTAATGCACTTGCCATGCTTAAAATAGTTCTTTTTCACAATTAAAAAATAACTACATTAAAAAACACACAGATAACACTTTAATACTTTCTAAGGCGTTGAGAAGCAGTTATCATACTTTATTACTTTCTTCTATCTTCAATAGAAGAAAGTATTGTAATCGAAATTTTTTTCGACTTCCGGTTTTCGACGGATTTACATGTTTTAGGGGTCAGAGATTCCAAAAAACTAGTTTATAGAAAATGTCTGTCTGTCTGTGTGTCCGTCTGTCCGTATGTCCGTCTGTCCGTCCGTCCGTCTGTCTGTCGCCATTGTACCATCAAAAAGTGTATGAAGTTATGCATAGAATTAAACCAAAATTTTATTTTAAGTTTTTGGCTATGGCAAGCAGGTCCTCCTGGAATTTGGAAAAAAATTCGCCGGTAGGGGCCGCTGGTATAACAATTTTTGTGCGATTTAGAATATTTTACCATCCAAAAGAGTATGGAGTTATGCATGGAATTGAACCAAATTTTTATTTTAAGTTTTTGGATATCGCAAGCAGGTCCTGCCTGAATTTGGAAAAAAATTGCCGGTAGGGGGCGCTGTAAATGCGATTTTTGTGCGATTTTGAATATTGTACCATCCAAAAGTGTATGAAGTTATGCATAGAATTGAACCAAATTGTTATTTTAAGTTTTTGGCTATGGCAAGCTGGTCCTCCCTGAATTTGGAAAAAATTCGCCGGTAGGGGGCGCTGTAATAGCGATTTTTGTGCGATTTTGAATGTTGTACCGTCCAAAAGTGTATGAAGTTATGCATAGAAGTAAACCAAATTTTTATTTTAAGTTTTTGGATAAGGCAAGCAGGTCCTCCCTGAATTTGCAAAAAATTTCGCCGTTAGGGGGCGCTGTAATAGCGATTTTTGTGCGATTTTGAGTATTGTACCATCGAAAAGTGTATGATGTTATGCATAGAATTGAACCAAAAAAATTTTTTAAGTTCTTGGCTATGGAACGGAGGTCCTCCCTTAATTTGTAAAAAAATCGCCCGTAGAGGGCGCTGTAATAGCGATTTTTGTGCAATTTTTGTGCCATTTTGAATATTGTACCGTCGAAAAGTGTACGAAGTTATGCATAGAATTGAACCAAATTTTATGTGTTTGTTTTTGGTCATGTCACGAAGGTCCTCCCTGAATTTGGAAAAATTCTGCTGGTAGGGGGCACTATAATTGCGATATCTGTACCATTTTCATTATTGTACCATCGAAAAGTGTATGAAGTTATCCATATAATTGAACCTAATTTTGTGTGCATGTTTCTGGCTATGGCAAACAAGTCCTCCCTGAACTTGAAAAAATTGCGCCTGAAGGGGGCGCTATAATTCCGATCTCTGTGCCATTTTCATTATTGTACCATCGAACAACGTATAAAATTATGCATACAACTGAACCAAAATTTTTGTGCTTGTTATTGGCTTTGGCCAACAGGTCCTCCTAGAATTTGGAAATATTGCGCGGTAAAGGGGCTCTGTGCTAGCGATTTTTGTATACTTTTCTTGATTTTTCGTAGTTTTATTGTGCATCGGCGGCTCATGCAGCGGCGGGAACTCGCTTCCTGCTAAGCCGGCTATTCGCAAACAGCTGATAACAACAAAATAAGGAAAAATTAATAATTTTAACAAATATCATGATATAGATTAACTCGTTTTTAGTCCATTTAATTGACTTGAGCAGAAATTTAAGATAAAAATCAAAGTTGGTATAGTATTGAACTAATAATATTGTATAACATGTATTGTATAACATGTTACACATAGTATTAACATGTGTAACTAGGTTTTGAAATATTAAGATGTATAAGATAGAAGAAAGTTTTGGGATTGGAACATCCAACTAGTTTTAACATGAAATATCGAATTTGTAGAAAAAATATTGAGTATAACTTTGCAACAGCATATAATATTACGGAAAGCATTTAATGAATTTGAAATCTTTCTGTTATTATATTCTGGTGGCAGTAAATTATTTTAACATTCTATCAACAGAATGTTAACCTTAATTTGGCTTAGAAAGCGTAAACCTACAGTGCGTCTCATACATATGAAGATACTGATATTTTCGAAATAATATTTTAATAATTCAGTATTTAAAAGTATGTTTATACATATTCCTGGACTTTGCCCATCTTATCTTTAATGACATTTAATCATGTCAATATGCCGATTCCCGGCGGCAATAGCGAAAAATAATAAACGTTGGTGGTGGATGCTGAACAGCGTTAAGCGGCTATTTTCGACAGCTAGTGATGCAGCCATTGGACCACTCGGTTATCGTTCATGAAGGGATTTCACAGTGTGGTAGAAGGATGCTAAACTGTTTTCTCGTATGAAGGGTTTATAGGGGAAAAAATCTCTTTTGGAGGTAATTTTTTAGTCGTAAAATTATACGTCTTAAAAATGGTGCTTATCCTTGTTCTCATTTTTAATTCTTACGGTTTAACTAAAAAAATTAAATAGAACATAATTATTTAAAAACATAGGAATAAAAATTCATAAATAATAAACGAAACGTGAAGTCGATTAACTATTATTTATTATCAGTTTGACAAACTATCCCTCTTTTTTGTTAGAACTCATAAGAGTTTTCCATACAGGGCTGCCACTGGCGACTATTTTTATATTTAATTCGCAGTATTATTTTTTAAAAATAAACTTTGTACTATATTTCTATTGCAGATCTTGTCAAAGTGTAAGTGAAAGATATTTGTTTTGAGAAAGTGGTGCGGAGTAGTTTTAAAAACAGTCGCCTGTGACAGACTTCATTAAACAACCAGCTTTATTTCCAATCAATTACACATCTGAAAAAGCTTTTCTTTATTTTTTCAGACTCTTAGCATTCTAGTATGCACACGCTATAATTCGAATTTTCGTTTAATTCGTACTACTCATTTAATGTGAACAAGTAAAAAAATCAAAAACAATTTGCATTAGAACTAGTTTTAAAACTAGTTCGTTACTTCAAACTTTTCTTTTATGACATAGCTTAGTTCGAAATAAAAAAAATTGAATATATTAAAATTAAATATGTAAATAAACAAAATAAAATAAAACACGCTGCAATACTTCTGAAGATTAAGTATTTGTTACTTGATAAATCTCCTTACTTTCATAAATGACTAAAGTGCACAATTGATATTTATTTATTTATTTATTTTATTTATTTATTTATTTATTTATTTATTAGATAAACTCTAACAGCCAAAAACCTCAAATGCTATTTTCTCTACTATTAGTGTCTAGTGTTTCTATTATTGTCTATTATTTTCTAAAACTAAAGTTTTCTTTATACTTTTTAGGACACACTGTATGCAAAAGTAAAATTTTAGAAACAATATTGGCTACATAGGAAGCCCAATAGCGTAGTGGTTAGTGCAACTTCTGCTAAGCTACAGGTCAAGAATTTGACTCCCGGCTAAACTAGGTTCACTCAACCCTTCATCTCTTCAGGGTCGATAACATGAGCACTAAGTTATTTTGGGAACTAAACACTGGTATTCTTGCGTTAGGCTGAACACCGAGCTGGGACACATGCGTGCCACATGGCAGCCACGTGCGACTATTTTTGAATTTTATCTCGTACCACTTTCTAAAAAAAATGTTCCGTGTCGAAAAATGTTCCTTTATCCTTAGAAACCTCAGAAAACAATTTATTTTCGTAATTCAAAGAAGAATTTACAAAAATAAAATTTTATTAGCTCCCGGTAATTTTCGGAAACGTTTCCTAGTAGCTTTTGCAATGCATTAATCAATTCACTGTACCCGGAAAATTGATTTTTAGGATTTTATCAAGTAAATATTTTCAGCTGCATAACTGAATATGCGCATACAATTGTAACAAAATAATGTTAATTTTTGTGTTAATGTTAATGCTGTTAATATCATATGTTTGTCTGTTAAAAATGTTTTCTGAATATTAAAATATTTACCTGAGAATTGATAGCATCCAAAAAAGTGATATTGCAATTTAAAAAAAAAAAAAAAAAAACTGATTAATGCTCTGTGAAAGTTACTCAGAAACTTTTACGAAAATGACGGGCAGCTAATAAAAATTCATTTTTATAAATTCTTCTTTAAATTTCGAAAAGAAATAGTTTTCTGTGGTTTTTTAAAAGTAAAAAAATGCTTTTCGGAATTTTCGGAGACTTGGAAAATGTTATTGTATATTTTCGTTTTTGATTCTAGTTCATTTATGTAGATTAAGAAACGTCTGTCATTTTTTACAGTGTACATAGATAAAAAATAATGTTTGTGTTTTAATTTAGAATTTGGCTTCCGCTTACAATAACACAAAAAAGTAAATCTGATAAAATTTAAAACAAAAAATAAGATTAAATATAGTTTTTGTAATAACGCAATTCGTAATTAATGTACATCGTGATTCATATTAAAGTATGTTCATATTATCATATTAAACTGTATAATAAGGTTGCTATTAACAAGAAATACTGAACAAGTAAGCTCTAGTAAACACTCACTGAAAGTCGACGCATCGAAATTCTTTTTTTTTTTTCTTTTGTAGCAAAAACAGCAAAAATAGGCTTATTAATACTCAAAATAAGATTTAAAAAAGCATTTAATTTCTAGAAAATATATCTTAGCTTTCAGTAAGATAATGGAATATTTCATACTATACGTAAAGATTTAAACGGATGTTCTGTCTATTCGCAATAAAAGATAGATTTGCCCAATGAAGTTTGCTTATGTCAGATTGTCAGCTATCACAAAAATAAAAAATAAAATAAAAATAAAACTTCAAACCAACGTTTTCTACTCAGAATGTCAATAAAGGATTTTTGAAAAAAAAATGTTAGAGAAAAAAAAAATGCAAATCTTTTGTTGAAAATACTTTAAGACGAACTGCACAATATTCCCAATAATGTAATATGCCATTTTTTTATTACAATAAAGATAAATGATTTTCTTTGATTTTGTTTTAGTTTTACAATTTTGTATTCGAATTCTATTAGTTTACTGTTTTATCAATTTTTAAACTGTTGAGAAAATTGAAGATCGATTGAAGTTGCGATAGTAAAAAGGGAGAAAATTATTCTGAAAGAAAGTTTCTTTCTCCTGAGAATTCAATACCGCAAAAAATGATAGCACTTTTTGAGTGTACATTTGTTTTTTAAAAGGGTGGATTCTCCAAAAAATGGATATTTTTTATCCGTCAAATAGAAAATGGATCTTCTTTTCCATATTTTTCTTATCGGGGTATAGGGACACGTTTTTTGTTCTTGATTTATTTGCGATGAGAATAACAAATAATATTTCAACTAAAAATAAAATGGCTTAACCCTTTAGCGGGTAGTATCCACAAAAAATGACACCTCATTTTAAGAGCACTGTCACCAATAATATTTAATTAAAATTTTCCTTTTATAACGGACGTGAAAAATAAGCGCCCCTTTTTTTTATTTTCTAATAATTTTTTTTGTAAATTCTGGTGTCAGTCCATCATTTCATGATTTGACAAACAGAATTACTCCACGCCGGAAAGGGATAAGTGACTCTTCCTTATTCTATATGTACCTTGCAATTTTGCAAAAGCACCAATGTTACTATAATTACCCATTTTTATATATATATTTATTCATTCTACGCCATCAAGCGTGTTTTAACGAGAGTAGCTCTGTACAACAAATTGTTTTCTGTAAAAACACTCTATTTTTATCGACATTCAACGCTGTTACTAGTATAGTTTCTTTGTGATTAAGAGAAATCCCCCAGGATCATACAACATCCGAAAATTGAATTTGAAGTCAATTCGAAAATCGACATAAGCCGGCACTAATTAATAAAGTAATATATAAAATTATAGATATAAGTTTTGTCACCGGAAAAATTAAAAGAAGTTCTTTATATGGATTACCAGACTATTTGCGCTTGTTAGAAGTCTTGGAGAGTTCTATGGAATCATGAAAATCTGCTGCCTTATGACGGGCGGCAGATCGAAACCAAAGCGATATAGGTAAGCGTCTTACCTTAAGAGGGAGAGGTAACCACAAGACTAAAGGCGAGGGCACATCAATCAAGGTCGCACGCCACGTAGCGGACGGAGTGAACAACAGAAAGATGCCTAACTGTTTTCTTCTTTATGGATAATCTATTAATTGCACATCTATGAAATAACTGCGCAAGCGCCAACATCGTGTTTTCATTTGTTTGTAGTATTTATATTCTGACAGTAATATAATGTTCTATTAATTTTTATTCGTGTTTTTTGGCTTATTTATTATAGTTAATTATTTAAATAAAAACAGTTCTTTTTAAGAACTAATATTATTTGTTAAAATTATGGATGAGATTTCCGCGTTTTTGCACACCGATATATTCTTAGAGAAAATGTTGTTCTGATAAATCGCAAGAGTGTTCCGATTAAATGAAATATCATTTTCTCTAACAAAATATTGGTGTACAAAAACACGGAAATCTCGTCCCTGTAAAATGGCAAAATGTTGGTAATCGAATAACTCTAGTTTTCGAAATTGTAAGAAAATTCTTTTTCTTATAGAATTCATATGTCCTTTTCCAAAGAGCAAAACATGTTAGTTACGTATTTTAATTTTAATTTATTAGAAAAAAAATATTATTTGATATATAATGTAAAATGTGGTTGATTTAAATACGCTCGATTTTAATTATTTTCTTTTAATGAAATGAAAAAGTACGCATAAAAATTAGTAAGTAGTTAATGTGTAAAGATTGAATTTTGTAGTCTTATTTTTTACTCAATTCTTGGTGTGCTAAAGTTATAAAAAATGGTATACACGGTTCTATTCCAGATGAAAATAGAATGTTTATCAAGGTTTAGAATATGTATAGAATTTAATAATAAATAAAATATTCAATTTTAAGTCCTTTTCTTCGTTTATCAAGCGCAGACGATACATCGAAAACTTATTCCAATATTCTTTTGATCGTATTGTATTCATGTTATTTAAATTACAAATAGTTCATTTATTTAATTTAAAATTCATTTTATTTTATATTCAGAATTACTTTAACCTTCCGTCTACCAGACGGGTCCATTGGACCCGACATGTACATTCAAAATATTTATTCAAACCAGAAATTTCTTCAAAACAAACTAAATGTATAAATCAGACAATAATAAGTTAAATAAACAAATTAAATAGTTTTAAGTAAAAATTCTGGTGTAGAATGTTTTTATAAAACTTGAGTAAAATTTCCGGTAGTTCTAGGGTTAATTTTAAATGCGTACATTAAATGTTGTACTATTAAACGAGCAAGTATTGTTAATTTAGTATTTGTTTAAATATTTTGCGAGTCCAGACAATAACTGCAAAAATTTTCCTAAAATCGCCAGATTAGATTTTTTTTTTCTTTCTTGAAGCAGACAAAGCCATTTAGAGAATCCCTGTTAAAAATTCTATTACGAATTTCAGATTGTTACTTACTCACCGAAGATGAATCTTGTTTGCCAGATATATTGCAAAATATTTTTGTTACAGCTTGTTTTGATAAAAATATGTGTATTTTAAAAAAAGTCGCAATGTCATTTTAGTTTAAGGGCTAAAGGTAGTAAAGATTTCGTTGCATTAGTGCTTTTCTCCCGAAATTGAAATGATATTGCGATTTTTTTTTTTTAAATGTGCATAATTTTATCAAAACAAACTGTAATAAAAATATTTTGCAATAAAACTGGGAAACAAGATCCATCTTCCATAAGTGAATAAAGAATCATAAAATATGCGCAAGAGATGCGCAGATAGTAGATGTTCTGTCATATATGACGTCATACTGAAAACCCGCGTATTTGCATTATTCACTCCGTCCACTAGATGGCGCAGATGTGTCATTATACTCCAGATTCCAGTATTGACATTGTACGCTTACTTATATCGCTTTGATCGAAACCCTTGTACGGATTAACTTTTTCAGGGGCAAGTAACTGCCTTGTTTTGATGTTGAACTCACGCTGGTACATTCGAAAAAATTTCTCTCGAAATAAGAAAAAGCACTTTTTTTTTTATCTTTTCCCGAGCAAAGTTATAAAAGTAAAATTTAATTAAGAGTTTCTGGTGCAAAACTTGATTAAAATTAGGTGGGATGTAATATATCTCACTGCCCTCAAAGGGTAAAAATTGTGTACCTATGGGTTTTTTTCTGGTCCCTTCAGATTTCTTCTTACTAGGTTTTGCTGTAGTAAATAATAGTTTTATACAGTAAAACTATTATTTACTACAGTTATTAACTACTATTATTACTACATTATTAAAATCAATAACATAGAAATTGCTAGGTGCTGCAAAACATTCTGTTTAGGAGAGGTTTCCGGTTGAGTTTGTTAAATGGTATAACATTTTATAAAATTCCTTTCGAATGGAAATATTAAATTTTTACGTTTAAGGCAGCATTCTGCTATAAACAGGTTACTTTTTCATAGTATTTGCTGTACCAAATCCTTTAAACCATGTAAAAACAGAATCACTAGGGACTGTCAACTATTCCGATTTGGAGAGTTTCCTGTCCTTTCTTAGCCAGTAGATTTGTACGTTACTCTTATTTGCATGTTTATAAAATTTTACGTTATAAACAATGAATAGCATGTTACTAAAAGAAACAAATTTGTTCATCATCAAAAATCGTCACCCGCGGAGTGTTTACGCGGGACTAGAGAACCTGCAATTTACGCCGTCATATTAATTAAGATTTCTCTACGTGGGATCTAGCCGCTTGAAATGATCGAGAACCGCTCAAACGACTTTTAGATGAATGTTTTCAATTTTAATTTTTATTGGCCCTGCGTAGATTTTTTTTTCATATTTTCATTTTTCGATTTTTTTACAAACATTTTAAATACATTTTTATCGAGCCAAATTGCATTTTTTTCAAATGGCGCCGTTTTTACAAATATTTTAATTTAAATAAATCTAAACTACACCTCAGCAAAAACGAGAAAAATTAATTACAATGAGTTTTTTATTTATTTATTTAATTTTAATTTATTTTGAATCTGGATTTTTCAAATATACTCGGCGCAAGCGGCCATCTAACTCTGCATTTTCAGAATATCATTGTTTACATACTTCCTTTATAATGTTGTTGAAATCCACATAAATTACCTAATTATGACTTAATTATTATTACTTAATTATTTAGTTTTTTCCACGCTGAAACTGTTACACCCCCCCCCCCCCCCCCCACACACACACACCTTACTAAATTTGTCGTTAATAAACTTTGCTACAAACGAGAATAAAGCATGCTTTCAAAAAAAAAAAAAAAAAAAAAAATGGTGTGCTAATAAACAAATGGTAAAACAAATTGAAATTAAACTGCCTCTTCATAAAACTTTTTAGCTGGGAAAAATTTTATTTAAATCCATTAACCGATAATGCACATCTCCTTTAAAATTATTAATCCTTATTTTATACAATTAAAAAAAAACCGTAAATATCAATAAATACGATCCACTGTGAATGTTTTAAAATGAATACTAAATCTTAAACTCTTCTTATGTGTTTTAGAAAATACCTTCTTTAACCTCTTGAGGGGCAGTGGGATATCACATAATTTCAAGCCAGATTTGCACCGGAAATGTTTAATTAAATTTTACTTTTATAATTTTCCTGGAAAAGAGTTGTAACACCACTAAATAAAACCGTAAAACGAAATGAAATATTTCACTTTGATTCAATCATAAATTGCATAATATGAACTTTAAAAAGCTCACTGTCTTACTTAAAAGGCGACTTAAATAAAAAAAAAGAGATGTTACAAGTTAAAAATATGCAATTTATTTAAAACTTCCTCGGACTTTCGGTCTGCATTTCTCGAGTCCAACATCAGATAATATTTTAATAACTAATTGCTGTTCATTTATACAAAAACGTCACTTCGTTTTGAAATGGGAGAGCCAATAATTATTATTGAAAGTAGAAGTAGCAGTCCCTTGGATTGAACTTAAGTAGAGAAAAAAATGTATATTAACTGCATTTCCGTATATTTTATTACATTACTTTGATCACATATGTCACTTTCTTTTTTTAAATGCGTAGCTGGACAGTCGAAGTACAGTTATATATTTTCCTCTACGCAAATTTAATCTGAAACACTGCTACTTCGACTGTCCAGCCACGCATTTAAAAAATGAAAGTGGTTTATGTGAACAAAGTGATGTAATAAAATAAATGGAACTGCAGTTAATATATTTTTATCTACTTAAGTTATTAAATGTGTTTTCGCACAGTTATTAAATCATTCTCTGATTATGCCCTCGGTAAATGCTGGCCGAAAGTACTGAGAAGATTTAAAGAAAATGTATATTTTTAACTTGTAACATATATTTTATTATTTTAGTCGACTTTTAAGTAAAACCGTGAGCATTTTAAAGTTCATATTGTGTATTTTGCTTCTCATTATTTTAAAATAAAAAATTTCGAAAAATCCGGTGAAAATTCAACATCACAGAAACACAATTACTTGCCGTTAAAAGGGTCAATCCTTAGTGCGAGTCATATAAAGTCTCGCATAATTCCTAAAGTTTTTCACTTTGCCACAACTATTTTAAAAAGAGAATCTTTATTAAAACTTCTATTTTAGATGATTAAGGAATCGAACACGAAGATTTTCTATTTCAAATAGTGGAGGGAAATGTAGAAAAGTTTAGGAACCACAGCGATCCCGAATGAATTTTGTTTAATTGATGCATCGCAAGTGTGAGTTACAGTTAGCGATATACAGCCCAGGCTCCATATAACGAAATGCACCGTTCACTCAAAAAATTCGTTATTTAGAAAATCTCGTTATATAGAGAATGTTGTAAAAAGTCGTATTTAATGTGTAAATTTTTTGAGGAAAATATTTGGTGGTGTATGATTAAGATTTTGAAATGCTTTACTTTAAATATTTTTTAGTTGATATTGTATTTTTTAATTCTGTAAGCAGTTTCAAATCGGTAGAGGGGTATGGTAAAGAACTGAGATTCGAAAGATGAACCAGGAATCAATGATGGAAAATTGTTTCCACGTGCTTTTGAATTTTTTTCAGAACAAATGAAAAAAAAATCTTAAAAAAACTGTTGTATCGAGAATAGATTTAGCTATATGGAGATTATTTATAATATAATCATGGGAAAAAGTGACCATTCCTTCAATAAATTTGTTATATAGAGAAATTTGTTATATGGGGGTTCGTTATAGAGACACTCGACTGTATATACATTGAGAATCAATGACTAGTGTGATATGTGGTTAATTCACAACGGATGGTACTATGGGGTTAAATAATCATTCTAAGTACATATCTAATTTAAATAAATAAAACCATGAAAGTTTAAAATCGGTATCCAAAATGCATTCAATTCCATCAGGATTTTCGAAAAGAAATTTTAGGCTCTTTAATAGTAGAAAAATTTTACAAATTCTGCTAAATACGTTTTATCCGAAAATAAAAAAAAGTAAGGCCAGGATCTCTAATTTGAAATAGTGGTTCCAGGCTCTTTAAGAATTCGCAAGAGTACGTGCACATTGGGCTTCACAAAATGCTTTATAAGTATCAATAATGGATTTATGAATAAAGGGCAGTAGGCATATAGTTTATTGTCTACCAGATGCGATTGAAGTAACTGAGGAGGTCCTCACAATATGGCGGCAAATTTTATTACATCTAATAAATAGTTTCTGATAACCGCCGAAGCAAACTTCCACCAGTAAATTTTGAATAGAAAATTCTGCCTTATTTTACGCCATTTTCATGAACAATGAAACAAGGTATTCATCTTCCCTAGTTGCGGGGCAACTTTGCATCCAGAAAAAAAAATAGATTTACTTTCAAAGCAAATGGGAAAAAAATGTTAAGACGCAGTTGGTAGCCGCATCAGAAATAAGTATAATAATTTAGCATAAGTAAAGGGAGAAATTAAAAACAATAATATGTTATAAAAGTTTAACAATATAAAAAAAGAAACAATTTCCATTAGATCCAAAAAGAACAGGAGAAAAAGCTACCGGGCTAACACACCCTAAAAAAAGGCTATTTTCAGAGACCATACATTAAATTTTAAAAAGGTATAAAATGCTCAAAAATCAGTATAAGATAAATTAAAAAATTAAATTTAATAATTAAATTAAACAAACAAAAACAGACAAAAAAGATTAAGGAAATATGAGATGAGAAGAATTCAAACTAATAAGACATTTTAAAAAGTATAGAAGTGGTTTTAAAAAAGTGGTCGGAGACCACATAGTCTTGTGACTCTGTAAAGAAGTTAGAAGATTAATCTTCGTTAGTGTTATTAAACTGGTTGATCTAGAATATCAAACTCTTTTATGATGAAAACGTTTTGCCATATTTATGACAGAAATTCTGCATGAAAAAGGTATTAAAATAAGGATGAAAATATCTATATAAATTTACTGTTGGAATTTTGCGCTAGCGATAATCTAATTCGCTGGCATTGACAGGAGGTTTGCACATGATTTATACAAACAAGATTCACCTTCTGTGAGTAAGCAATAATCTGAAATTCGTAATTGAATTTTTAACGGGGATTCTCTAAATGGCTTTGTCTGTTTAAAAAAAAATAGTAATAATCTGGCGATTTTAGGAAAATTATTGAAGTTATTGCCTAGACTCGCAAAATATTTAAACAAATAAATGAAAAATACTTGCTCGTTTAATAGTACAACATTTAATCCATGCATTTTAAATTAAAGTGATTTGGAATATAAAATGAAATGTATTTTAAATTAAATGGATGAAATATTTGTAAGTTAAATAAGGTGAGTGCAATGCGATTAAGAGAATATTAGAAATTTATCATTTGCGTTCGATAAACGAAAAAAATGACTTAAAATTGAATATTTTATTTACAATTAAATTCTATACATATTCTAAACATTCAAAAGCATTGTATTCCCATCGGGAATACAACCGTGTATATCATTTTTATAGCATTAGCACATCAAGAATTGAGTAAAAAATGAGACTACAAAATTCTATCTTTACACAGTAAATACTTACTCATTTTTATGCGTCATTTTTCATTTCATTAAAAGAAAACAATTAAAATCGAGCGCATTTAAATCAACAACATTTGATAATATATATTAAATAATATTTTATCTTTTTTTTTATAAACTAAAGTAAAAATACGTAACTAACTTGTTTTACTCTTTGGGAAAAGACAGATATGAATTCTATAAGAAAAATAATTTTCATACAATTTCGAAACTACAGCTATTCGATGGCCAACATTTTGCCATTTTAACAAATAATATTATTACTAAAAAGAACTGTTTTTATTTAAATAATTAACTATAATAAATAAATCAAAAAACACGAATAAATATTAATGGAATATTCTGTTACTTTCAGGATGTAAATGCTACTATAATGTATATAACAAATGAAAACACGACGTTTGCGCTTGCGCAGTTATTTCATAGATGTACAATTAATAGCTTATCCATAAAGAAGAAAACAGTTAGGCATCTATCTGTGGTTCAACCCCGTCCGCTACGTAGCGTGCGACCTTGATTGATGTGACCTTGCCTTTAATCTTGCGGTTACCTCTCCCATTTAAGATAAGACGCTTACTTTACATCGCTTTGTTGATAACTTTGCGTAAAAATGCTTCTTTAAGAAGTTCTGATCTCAAGTCGAAATTTTGAGATAAGAATGGAGGCCAAACTGGCAACCTTGATCTTTAGATCATGTGAGTTTACTATTACGATGATGGCGAATAGCATAGCTGCCAACTTGTACGGATTTTTCTTACCACTAAAATTTAATAGAAAATTTTTAGTCATTTAAACGTTAAATTTTCTTGAATTTCGGTGTTTCATTTAGATAAAATTTACCACAAAATTTTAGTGGTATGAAAACTCCGTACAAGTTGGCAGCTATGGAATAGTAATGTTATATACAAAACAATAATGGCAAATGGAGATTGCTGGACAGGAACACACAATCTGCTTAGTACAAATACTAGGCGACTCGAATATATAAGAAGATAAAAATATGCAATCAGTAATGACATAGAAGGCCATTTTTTCAATTTCTTTAAATGACTTTAAAATTACGCTAAACACAAGGTGCATACGCGCCTTCGAAAGGGCATAGCCGGATAAGCATTGGAAACATGAATTTCAATCAAGTTTCCTAATTTTTTCCCCCAGATGTGGCTACATATCTGACAATATGTTTCTCTTATTATTACCCAATAAATATTGATATTTAATGAGATAAAAATGTCTTTTCAATTTACAAAAAAATGGATTTTCTCAAAAACTGCTCCACGGAATTTCATGCCATTAACTGAAGATGTTTAGATACCAAATATGCATAACTGGTAATTTTTGTATAATTATCTGTTTATAAGAACTGTGTGAAACAGCGAAATAAAAATAAAAAAAATAAATAAAAATCATATCTTATTGTTATCCGAAAATTACCATTTTCTTGTAAAAAATTCACCATATGGGCCCGTATATTCTGTATAAATGCCGAAAGTTTGCGTTTGGTACTACATATAAATATTTACAAAAATGTATATTACAATTATTGAAATTCATTTTAAGGCGTTATTTGGGGCGCAGCTACTCAACTTCGACAGCCGAAGAATTTTTAGAATAAACAGTTACAGAATTGCTGTATTTTAAATTTTAATGAACACATGAGCAACATTCTCAACGCTGTTGATATAAAAATGAGCATGATGTTAAAAAATATGGCTTATATGCTTAATGGAATCTAAAATACATCAGTTGAAACATTGTCTGGTGACTTTGTTCCAAAAATTCTTCGGATGTCGAAGTTGAGTAGCTCCGCCCCAAATAACGCCTTAAAATGAATTTCAATAATTTTAATATACATTTTAGTAAATATTTATATGTAGCACTCAACGCAAACTTTCGGCATTTATACAGAAAATACGGGCACATACGGGGAATTTTTCACAAGAAAATGGTAATTTTCGGATAAACATAAGATATGATTTTTATTGTTTTTTTAATTTTTATTTTGCTATTTCACACAGTTTTTATAAACAGAAAATTATACAAAAATTACCAATTATGTATCATTCGGTATCTATATATCCTCAGTAAATGGCATGAAATTCCGTGCAGCAGTTTTTGAGAAAATGAGTTTTTTAAAAAATTGAAAAAAACATTTTTATCGCATTAAATATCAATATTTATAGGGTATGAATAAGGGAAATATATTGTCAGATATGTATTCACATCTGGGAATAAAATCAGGAAATTTGATTGAAAGGCATGTTTCCAATGCTTATCCGGGTATGCCCTTTCCAAGAATCCGCCTAGCGTTTTCAATTTGAAATCTTCTACTTAACCACTTAACGATATCTATTTTCTTAACGCAATAAACTAAATATACGAGCGATATACAACTTTTTCGAACTAAAGTATTTGTCTGATATAAAAAAAAAACCTCATTAAATAAAGCGAAGGTTATACTTAAAAATTAGTGGTATGTGAAAGCTTTGAGTAACGAAGCATGCAAACCTTTCTAGTCCGAATGTTGTACGGATAAAACCGCCGACCCTGAATGCTAGGCTTGAGCTCTGACTCAAAAATGGTGGCTGTCATAGGCGGTTTCTTAAGGGTATGCGCGGTCCCCTTAATTTAGATACGAGTATTTTTCAAAAGATTTCTTTAGCTTATTTAGTCTCAGAAAAATAAAGCTGAAAAAACTTAAAATGTTATTATTGTTCAAATGCAAGAGACCGTGCAAGTGCTGAAAATAAACCGCCTACAACAAACACCATTTTTTGTGTCACTGCTCAGGCCTTGTATTCAGGGGGTGGTGGTAAAATTGTTAAGTGATTAATTTTTAAATTCCATAATTTGAAATCACCGTCTTTAATCGTGCATTTTGTAACGTATTTCTGCAATAAATAAGGTGAAAAAATCTCTTAAAAATTGTGAAAAAATTCTGGAATAAAAAGCATTAATGGTGCAATGGAGCTATGAATAAAGAGGGGGGTACATATAGCATAGTTTCTATAGGTTGCGAGTGAAGTAACTGATTATGTTGCCACACAGTGGCGATTGTTGTTTGTTTACATCACATCAAGGCCTGATTAAAGCCAGGGGAAACTACCATCAATAAAAATGAATAAAACTAACTTTTAAGTCAGTAGAATTTACTACATTGAGTTAGATTACTAGAATATCAAAGTTTCATTCTCAGACTTTTGATCATGGGCTAGGACTGGTGACAATTTTAAAATCACTGATACAACAATTCACAAATAAATTTCTTGGTGGTAGATTTTCCTGCAACATATCCAATTATAAGTGTATGGCAAAGAATAATTTTCAAAAAGTGGTGCGAATAGAATAAAGAAATTGTTGCTGGGACGACATATGTCCCAAAGTCATAATCAAAGTATAAAGGCAGGTCATTTCTCTTTGGAAAGGAAGGGTACTCAATGTATTATTTATTTATGTACTAATAAATCTGTCGGCTTTGCTGACGTAATAGTTGAAATGTGCCAAGTGTTATCTGTGTGCCGATTTTTATTAGAAGAAATTACACTGCTACGGATATTTGAAAATTACTAATTAACCCCTTAACGCTCGAATTAAATTACGGTTGAATAATTCAAATTGCTTATTGGCACCACTTTTATGAAAAAGAAATATTCACCTTATTTAATGACAGGAAAAACGATACTAAAATATAGCCAATTTCACTATTTTATAAAACTGGTGGGAATCAAATAATTTCAGTAAAAGACACAGCCCCGAGAATATCTCGGGAGCGAGAATTAAGGGGTTAACCCCTTGGGGACGAGCAACACGTATACGTGCCGGAAATAGGCCTAAGGATCCTCGTTTATCCTCACCAGTAAAATTTTACTGTAAAATTTTCCTTATTTAATCCGAGCATTTTCCCGATTTGAATAGGCACAAACTTCTGTTTTTTAAAACCGGTAGCAAAGTAATAAACATTTCGTAAAAGGCTCCCGTCGCGAAGGGGTTAAACCACAGTTTGACGAAACACTGCATTACGCAAAACTGAGTCTGAAATTAATCAGAAGAACTAAAACTATTTCTAAACAAATGATAACTTAGAATGTATTTTGAAGCGTTTACACTCATTTCAGTTTTCATTAGAAGTTTTTAATTTTTTAGAATTCGCTCTTAGCAAGTATTTACATCTTAAAAGTCACCAACATGAAATATTCCAATCTTCTAGTCTAACGGTCAGGGTTGCAGGTGCGAAACCTTGGTATAGCGCCACCATTATAAAATATAGCGTATCTTTAAGCACGGAATGTCATCATAAATTTGCCAACATTACATTTGAAATCGGTTTTGTATTTCATGAGATTCCATAGAAGTCGTAATTTAGAACATAGAAATTATTTACAATTCTAAATTGCAATATATGTAGTAACTTTATGTTTTATAAAAATATAGAATTGTAAATCCCCTACTCTCCCGAAAAAAAGAAAACAATATACAGGAACCTATTTTGGAAATAGTGGGCTGCTCTGGTTACTCAAAAACAATTTCCTGGAAAATTCAGATTTCCTTTAATCTAGAATAATACAGAATAAATAAAATTGAAAGCGGAAAAAATAACAAATTTAGTTTGAATGTATTTACAATTTAACTTTTAAACCAGGCTTCTGAGGAACAAAATTGTCATCGTCTCTTCCAGTACATCTACTGCTTGTTTGGGATGTTGTTGAAAATGTTTTGGATGGTTTAGGTTTAGTCAAAAGAAAATCTAAGGATCTATGATAACTACCGGACAGAAATGCTGACACTTCATATTGTTAATGGTACTGGGCGTTCGTGATATGCAGAGCTGTAAAAGCCTATTCCGTTTGTATAACAAAATAAATTATAGTTTGCATTTATCAATTTACGATTAAGAATAATTAGTGTTATAGACTCCCAGTTATCCAACAATCTAAAGATCGTGGTTACGTTGTAAAATTTCAATTATTAGATTACCCGGATGGCATTTTTGCAAGTTCATTATACTTTTACGTACTTTCAGTTGCTCGAATGTAGTCTTCCATGATAAAAAAAATAGCTGGTCAGCGGCCCGGAAAACCATTATAGGCTGCAGTTTGTTTATTCTTTATTTTTAAAAACGTTTCACTGAATGTTTTTTTAGAGTTAATTTCAATATTTATTTTGAGATATTTAATTATTAGTCACTATTTGGAATTAAACTTGAATGTCAGCGCTAAACTTGTCTAGCCGCTTCGGGACTGAGCGTCTTTTACAGAATTTTTAATATTTAATCACCGGTTTTTTAAAACAGAAACATTTGCTTAATTGAATCGGGAAGATGCTGGGATTAAATAAGTCAAAATTTACAGTAAAAATGTACTGGTGACAATAATTACCGATTTTGAGTATCTCATGCGGCACGAATACCGGTCGCTCGTACCAAAGGGGTTAAAAGTTCATAAAGGATGGTATGCTGCTATAAAAATAAATATTGTATTTTGCACACAGAAATTTCTATGTGAAATTTCAGCATTCTAGCTGTCGTGTTTTGAAGGGATATCCAGCATTTTCACGGGATTTAACAAACAAAAACAATTTACTGGAACAATAAGGTGAAACTCCTATTTATCGTTATCTAACCATTAACTGATATTTCTGCAAAAACACATGTAAAAGAATTGAGGTATTTACAGTAGGTAGAAATTATTTAGGTAAAAACACATGTAAAATTCTCGTAAATGTGTGAGAACGAAATCAATGTAAAACTTTGCAGTGAAAAGATGAGGGTGAAGAACAAAAAGCAGGTGCGTGCACTTCACACGTAATACCCCCGATTCTGTATTTTAAAAATGAACTCGAGAATCATATGTAGCCTTAACTCTGCATTGATTTTAAAAAAAAGTATTATTTTAAGTTAGGGCATTAAAGCCAAATTATTGTTTGAATGCTAGGAGTGTTTTTTAGAATCCACCATTTTTAGTTCCACCGTTTTTTACTGTCTTACTTGTTTGGCAATCTGAAATACACATTTGAAAATACTTTGTGTGGTGAGAGGTTGCCAATATGTGCCTGTTTTTTACCCCTTTTCAGATTTGGCAAACGTTCTTAGTTATGATAACCTCTTTAAAGTATGAAGCCAAAAAATTAATACATTAATTAAAACTATTTTTTGAGAAACTAATTAACCAGAAAAAACTGAAGTAGGAAGTAGAAAAAATTAGTCAAAAATTTAAAAATATCTCTTGTAAAATGAAGAAGAAATGATTGAAGACTCACAGATTGACAAATTAGTTTCGATCTCAAGGGGACAACTTTTGAAACAAATACTTTTATTTCTACGGGAGATTTTTCTTCTAGCTCTGACACTGAAAGAGGAACTTAAAAAAAAAATCTGTGAAAACAAAATTCAACCTATGCCGGAAACATGTTTCAGATCCTTTAAAAAACCATAATGTATAATTACTTTTAACGCGATGCGTTTTATGGCATGGGAGACAGTGGCAAGCGAGACAAGCCTGGTACAAAAATGGATTTTTTTCAGATATCATACGGTCCCTTGAATTTTAGTAGCAATAATTCTTAAAAGTTTTATTCGCTTTATTTTGCTGGGATTAAACAAGTGAAAGAAATCTTTTATAAAATACTGGTGTCTAAATTTAAGGGACTGTACATACGTTTAAAAAAATTCGCCTACGGCAGGCACAATTTTTGTGTCAGCGCTCAGATCTTGTATTCAGGGAACGGTGGCCTGATATTGTAAAGCGAATCAACAATGTGGGTCAAAAAAAAAAAAAAAAAAAAAAAAAAAAAGGTACTTCAAACGAACAGTGTCCTTTAAAAACAATATCCACTCGAGAAATTGCATTTATTATTAGCAATAAAATGACGATGCAGCAAATATACGAGCTGCTGATTATAGAAGAGAGGCAAGTTATATTTTCTAAAAAAAAATTTAAAGCTAAATCTTACAACAAGTTACATAAAATTTATTTTTTAAAACAATTCACAAAAAATATATTTTAATATCAGTAAATGTTTGTCTCTAGCAGTGTATTTGGCCAGCCATAATTTAAATAAGTTCTAAAAATTATTTTTATACGCCTATAAATAGTTGAAAAATCCATTAAAATCCATTTGTAAAATCACTTTTATTTTCGTTCATAGAAACATAGATTTTTGAGAAATCTTTCATAGCTAGAGCAGGTGTTTGAAACGCACACGACTGGCCATAAAATGAAAAATACAACATTTTTTTTTAAATACAACATTTAAATATTTTAAAGTTATCCCTATCTTTAAACGCTGTTTAGTAATATCTAAATTTTATAAAAAACTAGCAGGTTACACCCGCCTCGCTGGTCCATTTTCCAAATGATCCTTCATCAAACAAAATTATGAATTCGACCATGTATTTTAAATTAATATGGACCTTCACCGGGAAAATCTTTCCGCATTTGGTGAATAGTATGCGAACGCTATTTAGCTATTATATTATCTTATGGGTTAGGCAAAATTCGGGCTATTTAGAAGAAACTCTTTTTACAGTATACATTTAAAGTAGAGGTTGGGAAGAAAATACGGCCGTTATGATAATCAGAGATGTTAAAATGTTCTCTAGTCACCACACTACTAAAATGAGAGATAATTACAATGATTGCAGAGAGTGACCACTGAACATTAATTATGTTCGGATTATTCACTTTCCTTTGATAGTTCTTGAACTCCGATCTTCTCAGCTTGGCGCTATGTGTGGTTCTGGTAGCTTAAATACAGTTTCTCGCTACGTTGCATTATATTTTGTTATATACGTTTTCTAGCAGGTCTACTGCAGTTTTCTATCTTCGGATTACAGCAGAATAAATACGGTAAAAAAATGTAATAAATTGTTTGCACACAAAAAGCCTTTAACTTTCATTAAAAGAAATGTGAATCACATAAAAGTGGATTTTTAAAAATGAAGTGTTTGAATAAAATTAAAATAATGTCATTTTCATTACCATTTCCTTTTTATATATATACCACTTGCAATTATGTAACTGTTAACCTGAAAAAAGAAACCCTCGATAACGGATTATGATAGAAAAATAAACCTCTTGTTTTCATCCAATCAAAATCTTCCCAATCTTCCATAATCAGGTGCACAGCTAAGTTTTACGGCAAACATTAGAAGTGTTTGCAAACTATATGGTTACAAATTTGCCAGAGTTAACACACGTAAAACAAACGTAATTATGCGCCAAACTACATTCCATTAAATAAAGTCAAAATGCTGTTGACTGAATTATAGATTTTTCGCCAAAAATACTCTTTGTAAATGACAAATAAAGTCAGTTATACAAAACTTAATAACCTAACACGTTATAATATAACGAAATAATCTTTTTGATGCACCGAAGACCTTTTTTGATTTCTCTAAAGAGTACAATAACACGGAGAAATAAATACACTTTTAATTTTCAAAATTACATCATTCTTCAGTCTGCTGCCTAAATAAACCTAAAATCGTTAATTTTTTTCTCAGTTTAGCGAATAGGATTGTGCGTCAGAAGAACTTGCTTTATAATGATTTCTATTTTCAATTTTATCTGCATTTCAGGTACTTTTTTTCTTATCTAGGTTAAAATGATAAAGCAACAAATATTGTTCCACCGGCCACCATTGGTATTTCAATTTTTTTCCAAGTACTTATTTTTTAGTGACAGTAAAATAACTGCAAATAAAAAATACATAATACTAAATCTTCTGTTCTCTGTTTACTTCATAATGAAAAACGATAAATTTACGAATCGCTAAGTACAAATTTCATGTAATCTTCTGCAATCGCGATCACTGTCCAGAGACTCTTTCAAATATAAAAGAAACATACAAAGTTCAGTTAATACACTAATTAGCGGGTAACCTGATTACGGAAAATTAATCCAATATCAAAAACCTTAAAAAAAAAAAAAACTGAAAAAGGGATGACGAATTAAAAAGATAATCGAAAATTTATTTCAGTAAGCAATTTTTATTGTAAAATGTTTTCTTTTGTGGTATTAATAACGCAAAATTGCATAAATTTTCTTAAGAATCAAACAGTAGACTTTTCTAAAAGGAAAATCGGCGATATATGTAAAAAAAAAAAAGAAAAAAAAAAAAAAAGGAAATATTTGTTGATCTGAGTTCGAGGTTATAAAAGTCATATGTTTGGGGAAAAACAAAATAGCATGTTTCCGTTCTAAAGTACGCGAAAAATATTTTAAATATCTGAAATTAAATTATTTATAATATGTGTGTGTGGGGGGGGGACGTTTGCATTAAAATTTATGTATTTAACTCCACTTTTATAATATTAACTGCTATTTATATAATATCGTCATTTTTATAATTACATCTGCTAGTTTTTTTTTTTCTGTAAGAGATACACAATAATAATAATGATAATAATAATTGTTACTCACAAGGAAGGTTTCCTTAAAACGCATACTCAAAATATTTTGAAAAAGGAAATGCTAATATAAATTACTCATGCATGTAAAAAAGATCGGTAAAAAATATTGCGGTAGAATCCGTGTAGAAAATCTGTAAAAAAAAAAAAAAAATTCGAGTATTTGGCGCGAAAAGACGAACGCTCCACGTTCTTTGGCGAACCAATACGTTTCCTCGACAAATGCAAGAGATTGCAATTCATTTATAAATTCTTTGTTAAATAAGTAATTAAATGCCTAATGCTCAATGAATTTTAACTTAAACTGTGGATTAGATTACTATTTTGGCTGTAAGCTTATATAATATATGCAAACTGCGTGTTATATGTATTGAGCTATTTAATTTTATACGGTGTCACCGGCTGGATAAGTTTTAAGGGTATTTTAATTAAGAATGCTATCATTAAACATTTCGATATTAAGTAGTTGTTTCCATGGCAATAAAACTGTCTTGTTGTCTCTAACTCTAACAATATCGAAGTCAAATTACCAATGCTCAGAATCGGACCTTAATTTTGAGTTTGAAACACTTTTAATTCATTTAAATTTCGTTGTAAACGGCATAAATACGATCGTTAAATTTCATTATTACATATCGTCGGTACCATATCAAACTATCCAATGTGAAAAAAGTGGGCTACTTTTTCAAAATTCTGATTTCTTGATTGACACCACTATTTTGAAATAGTAAAAGTCGCTTTATTTAGTGACATATTAATTAAGGCAATAAGGGGTAATTAACGAGGGGAATTTTACACTTTTAGAAAAGTGGTGCCAATCAGGAAATCTGAATTTAAAAAAAGTAGCCCACTGTTTTCACATATGATAGTTTGACATGGTACCGACGATATGTAAATGTATATGACAAAACTGCAGTTATAAATATGTATTTATTTAAGTTAAACTTACTTAAACTAACTTCGTATCGAGAGTTGAAAAATTTTCTCTTAAAGAATATTTATCATAGTATTATTCAAAATTTTATCGTGTCGCCATCCAGCGCTAAATCGCAAAAAAATGAAATTTTCAGTATTTTTTTAGGAATGCTAAATAGAGATTCTGACGATTTTTTTTATGGATATATATATATATACTTATGATAAGGACATTCTATAATATTTTTCAAATAATTCTGAGCATGCGCTTATGGGGAACTTCCTTGATATCATTTTATCGATTTTCCAGATGCATTTTTCTTAACCTGATGCAAAAGATAAATCGCCAAATATTATTTCAATTGCAATATTTCAACTGAGTAATTTTTTAAGTATTACGAACATTCTCATTCATGTTTAAATTAAATATTTTCGTTTTTTAATATTATCACTCATTAAAACGGATTTCTTTTTTTTCTTTTTTAAAGATTTTAAATAAAATTAGAAAGTATTTTGTCTTTTATTTTTCTAGGTGTAATAGTAGTTTCAATTTTTTGAACAACAAAAAACTTCGCCAAGAAATAAAATGGTAACCTTACCGTCCAAAATAATAGAACTTTCCGTCATAATTCTATAACTAATCTACGTAGAACGATGTGTTATAGCTTAAAACCTTCTCTGAAACGATATCTATCTAAAGGTGTAAGTTCCGTCAAATTCTATGCAGTAGAACTCGAAATATAGATGTTCGGAACGAAATTTCCGTTTGGATTTTATATATATAGTAGACTATCCGCAAGTTTTTGTTTTGTAAAAAATTCGATTTTTAAAAAGGAAAAGAAATGTTTTGTTGAAACGCGAATTTGGAAAGTGACGAACTGATCGATTTGGAAATTTCAGATAGTTAATAAAAATTTTAAAAAGTAGGGGGCGATCAAATATTTAATACTATACCGTTTTCTACCGTTTTAGATGCGGTTTTTCTACGGAGCCCTGGGGTAAATATAAATTCTTTAATATAAAAATTTCAAAAGTATACTTACCACTATTTTCGAATAGTAATTTCAGCAAATCTCTTAATTTCTTGCTTAAGTCCGCCACCCCCTTGAATAATATAGTTACATGTAGGTTGTTTAATGGAGTTTCGTTCAGAAACATTTTTTTAAGAATAGGCTTCCACACCTGGTGGTGGAATGTGGAACGAAAAGATTCGAGTGCGGTCTTTTTGCAAGATTTTACAATGCGTACGCAGCACGACCGCAAAACCCTCATGTAATATACCATCGGAAAACCCTCGGACCAATCTTTCTTATTATGAATCTTTCTGCCCCCTCATTCAAATTTGCCCCCCGCTTGGTGTGAATTGTCTAACTCAGGTCCTAATTAAGCTACAGCAAGATTCGACCTCATTTGAAGGCTTGGCCGAAGGTGAAACTCTGCACGGGCCTTCGATTGGTGAGTTCTATTTCGGACCCCAGACTATTGGGGGAATTTCTCCCGTGTGTTGGACAGAAATGAATTTTACCATATGGCATATTGTTTTAAAGCTTTTGGCCTGTACATTTCTAAGCCCTCACTTCTCTTCTCTTAACTCTTTATCAGTAGAGGGTATTTTATAATTTTAATTTGTTCATAGTCAAGTTTAATTTGTTCCCCATACAATTTTTCAAAAATCATGAAAAAAATTTACATAACGAATCTCAATAATTAGCAGCTTCTCCCTTATTTTTACAACGTGAGCCGGTACGTATTTCAGACAAAGTCGAGTTAAAGATATAAAATCATACAAATTTAAGGTTAATTTAAAATTATTACCCCGGGGCCGGACAACGCCCGCCGGGTCAGCTATTATTGAAATAAAATGATTTGATGAATAAAATAACATATTAGAATGCTTTGGCATCTATCAAAATCAAGTTTTTGTTTTTTATCATCCACCACGTATAACCCTTAATGTATATTACATTTACATGAAATAGGACCACAAAAAATATTTAACTGTATTGCTGCTTACGAATATTTAAAAATAACACTCACTTGTAAAACATTAAATAACATATATATATTTATTTTTTATATTATATTGTCCATTATATTGTCCATTATATTGTCCATTTTATATATTATATAAAATGGACATACCGGGCATTCAAAATCAACGGGTTACATATCTGTCGAAAAATAAATGAATGCGAAGGCAGTAATATTACAAATTATAAGGAATTATTATCAGGAAAAAGAGTCGTTATCCGAAAGGGATAATTAACCCTTTAGTGCGCAGCTTTGCATATATGCAAACAGTTGTGTTTTGAATTTAATATTTTTTTTTATTCGTATATAACTAATTCACACCAGAAAATTAAAATAGCGCTATTTTCTTTAATTAATAATAGACATTCCGTATTTAAATAGAGCGAAATTAACCATTAAACTTTCTGGTGTAAAGTCAGATTAACTTAATTTTTAGAACGTAATTTCTAGAACATATTCTATCATGGGAAATAAAGGCTTAAAGTTGTGATGTAAAAGCTTTTTGCCAGAAAATTGTTTGCTACTACAAAAAAAAAATATTAAAAGTAACGTTCGAATTATTTAATAGCAAAGTTTCTGCCAATTAATTAGGAAAATTATTCTGCTTAAAAAAAGCGGTAATACTGGTGCCCGCGGGCCACAGGTTGTGCACCCCTAGCTTAAACGTTAAGTCTTATAAAAGAAATAATTACATAAAATAAGGTATTTGGAGACATACTTATTAAAAGATTTACTAATTTACAATATGTCAGCGTAAAACAGCCACAAGACAGTACTTTTTACATGTATTGCAGATGTGCAACAGAAGAAAAGGTTGACGTATTATATGAAAAATGTATCTCTTATTTTTTTTTCATTATTTTTCCTGTGTAATAAACCTTTCAGAGAATCATATATAATTTTTTCGAAACAAAATAAAAAATTACGCATTTAAGGGTTAACATCGATGTTTTAGCAGAAATTCCAGTTTAATCATTCGTGAACCACACAGTCAATAGCACAGTTTTGGCCTACCAAGATTCATTTCGAGGTATTTGCAACGAAGTTATTTCGTGCTGTTTTAATTTTTTTTATTTTAGGATTATTTTTTCCAACAGAAAACTGCACATAGAACTTGGGGGAAAATATCATTTTTTTAATTATTGTTTATTTTTGTTGATTCTTTAGAAAGCATTTTGTTCATTTTCAATAGACAGGGTGCAGACAGATAGGTAAAATCACAGTCAAATAAAACAGAAAATTCCAGTATTTTCTTTTAGGAAAAGTCGCCTTGTTCAATCGCTCGACAAAACTAGTTAAATTTCTCTAATAGAACGTATTGGCGCAGGCTCATTATTTTAATCCTTTATCTACTGACGATACTTATAAGAACCATTAAAATAACGTATCATAAATTTCATTTAATATATCGATTAGTAGTAATACAATTTAGAATGATTTATAGATGCATTACTATTCCAAAAGCATTATTGGCTACACAAAACAAAAACTTCTTTAAAATGATGACTTATTCTGTCTTTGCATCTTTTTAGAATTCTTGGCGTTGGTGGGGGGGGGGGGGGATTTTTCAATTCGGAAATATTTCTATATTTCTAGTGTAAGGATATTATATTTGTACATTTACTAATACTGCTGAATACTAAGAAACATATTTAAAATAAAAGGTTTGAGTGGGTTTATAAATATTGCACAAAATCCCTATAAATTAAATTTTATGAATCCTTCTAAATCCTTCAATCATTCTATAATCCTTCAAAAATATATTAAGGTTTATGTAAATCTTCTAATGTGGTTTTAACAATTCACAAAAAATACTTTATAAGATAAAATTTTCATGAATTCATAATTCAGTACACAAAGGGTTAATTGTATTTTTACTTCATCTGATGCCAGGCTGATAGATCATTTAATATTACTACCTGTTCATAGTACACATTTATTAAGTTTTTCAAAAGTATAGGAAATTTTACTCCCATTGGTGAAACTTTTTATTGTGTAGATATACAATAACAATGCATTGGTTTATTTTTAAATTTCGAATCTTTTAGAAACCGTTCTTACTTGGGAAAATCCCACACTCAGGGCTCGCAGCGTTCCTAAACTTTTCGCACTTTCCTACCACTATTTTAAAACGATAATCTTTATTGCATAATTCTATTACAAATGTTAAAGGAACCTACCGCGAAGAATTCTTATTTAAAGTACTGGTAGCAAAGTGGGAAAATTTTAGGAACGCTGCGAGCCCTGCACACTGTCAGTTCTGGAGTTTGACGATTGAGGTATCGTTCGAGAGCTATAGTCACGAGGATAAAACAATTTACAGGAACTATACACTATATAGCCATTAATCAACGGACATTTTCAATTTTAGACATGTTGTCGAATATTTAAATATATACTTGTCGAATTTTTGGACAACTTCAGAATTATGAGAAATATGTCGATTTCATATTTAGGAAAGGCAATTTGATCAGAAGGGCAATTCGGGGACAACAAAAAATCAAGGAAAGATAATAATATTGGAGACCACCTTGTAAAATAAAATGCATGAAATGATCCATCGGCATAGCTTACGAATATCTGAATATTGCACAAAGTGTTCATTCATTTTTGTGAGAGTACCACGTATATTCTTGGAGATATATTGATTTTTTTTTAAATTCAAAATAATTTTGTATGTTTATTGTTTATATCATGCAGTGTTTTCTACGACATTTAACGCCAGTTTCAGAAAATTTGACAAAGTGTAGTAGAAACAATATAATGCAATTGGAAAGTAAATACAGTCGAACCTCGTTATCCCGACACTCAACGGACCAGAACAAAGTGTCGTCATAAGCAGGTTGTCGCGGTAACCGGAGTTGGAGAACAATCTATTTATATAAAATCCAAGTCTCTGTGTGTCCCTCACGATTCCAGTAGGACCGCCTCATTGAAATGAGTAATTGTTGAAAAAAAACTAATGCAGGGTTACCACAGTAGCGCCAAATGTTAGCCAACTTGGTGATAGCTGGCTAATTTGGCGAAATTACCATTTAAAACTATTAATCTTTCATAAAGGAGGTCACCGAAATTTAATTTAAACTCCGCTCTTTTAAGATATTTTTCAAAATCTATGAGTGAGAATTTAAAGTACATCTTTACATCTTCCTCCCGATGCTACTAATAAAATAACCGCCAATAGACGACGCTGTACTGTGTGAGCTCCTAACTGCGCGATTTTAATGTGCTTTAGGTACTTTTCCAGTATAGGTCCCTTGGCGAAAAAGAAAAATTTGGCAACATATTTTCCGGGAACCTATCCGCTGTTTAATTTTATATATACACGCTATTTAATATAAAAAAGACGTTTCTCTAATTTTATAAAGAAACAGATGTGATTTGTACATAAAAACATCAATAATATACAGATAAAATAAACGTATAAAACAAACAAAAACGCTCATCAAGTTTGTTTTCATAGCTGTTTATATGATTTGACAACAAATATCGATATTTTTCCGTTATACGGACACCATGCCAAAATGTATGCTAATGCGCCAATTATTTCAAAATGCTAAAAGATATTTTTAATTTTATGCCAGCAGTTTAATATGAGTTTTATTTTATTGTTTTTTTTTATAACAGTTATTTGTTCACTTATTTTAAGTATATAATTGTGATTTAATGAAATAGTTCGTAAAAGTCTGGAATTTTCAAATGTTATATTTTTTAAATGCTCACTTTAGTATCGACAGTGTTTTTTCTTTTATTTTTTCAAATGCTCCAATTCACGTGATTTTCATTTTGCGACATCTATTACGCTTGGCGACAAAGGTATCCGTATAACGGAAACGAACCCAAATCTTACTTTCTGATGCCCAAATTACATCAAGCTTTTTTTAAAAAAACGCCAAAGCTCCTACAGTGATAAAGTACCAAATTGTCTATTATTTTGCGCTATCTGTATTATAGTTTGTACTATATGTAAGGGGTGTGGAGCGAAGAGTATAAAAATTAAATATTAAAGTTTCGGCACAGATGTCATATACGCCCCATATTGGCGCGATTTTTTTCTGACGCCAATGTCATATACAGAACGGGTAACTGGCGGCAAAGTGTCGTTATTTTGCTTGATATGGTAACCCGGATGTTGTTTATGCTGTTGATGTTTTCGCCAAATTGGCGTATATGACAACTGTGCCAAAGTTTCTATAAAGCAGTATAAGACTAAAAAATTAAGAATAAAATAAATGCAAAATAAGACTAAAAAAGAAAGAAAAATCATGCGTTAAGCATAGAATATGAAACACTTTCCAACACATCCTGAAAGCTTTAACAAAACTTCGTTATTTTGGGAAATAAGATAACTAAGTAAACATTTTAGAAGACGCATAAAAAATTTTAAAAATTGATTTCAGCAGTTACCGTCCATAGCCAATAGTATCGTTATTACATGCCACTATTTAGCCTAAATTTAATTTAAACTACTCTTAAAACTACTGAAATCACATTTCCAGATATTATCATCCATAGACGGTTATGTATCCAATTCTTTGCGTGACCTGTATATCATTTTATATATATTCTACAAACATTTCTTAGTAAACTAAATGTAGTTCAGCGTAAAAACGCATAATTCCTTTAAAAACCACCTTTAAGCAATTTACTCTCATACTCAGTAACCCTTACGAATTCTTTTGTGTAGCCCTGCACATGAGCCGTAGCATTTATACGCACAGTATAGTATGCATAAATGTAGTGAAACATAAAAGCGCATATCATAATTAAAAATGCTTTTCTACTGTACAATACTTCGGATAAAAGTTGCTTGGCGAGAAAGAGGTTTGCCAACATATTTTCTGACAACCTATTTACTGCTTCATACTCACAAGCAATTTTTTCCATATGTATGCAATTTATTTAGGTAGTTGTTAGCTATCCCGTCGACCAGTTTCGCCACATTATATAAATCGCCAAACCACTCGCCAAATTATACAAATTGACATAATTTTTATTTTAAACAACGAAAGATCAATTAAATTAGCAAAACATTAATAAAAATACAAATATAACGTCGAATTAAAAATCACTTGATGACGTAAGAAACACATGATCATGTTTAATGTCAACCATTATTGGCATTTAATCTTACAATTTGGCGACAGTAATTTGGTCGACGGGATAACTAACAAGTACCTTTATTTAATGTAAAAAAAGCTATTTACTCATTTTTTAATTATTTTTTTTTACCCATTTTTTAACAGAAGTAATTTTGGCACAGATGTCATATTCGCCCCATATTGGCGCGATATTTTTCCGATGCCAATTTGGCGAAAACATCAACAGCATAAACAACAACAACCGGGTTACCATATCAAGCAAAATAACGACACTTTGGCGAGAGTTAAGTACCCGGTGTGTATATGATATTGGCGTCAGATAAAAAATCGTGCCAATATGGGGCGAATATGACATCTGTGCCGTAATTTTTGCACAGATGTCATACATGCATCGGGGTTGGCGTGATTTTTCTCTGACGCAAATTCGGCAGAAATCTCGCTTTCGAATACCAGTTACTCATATATTTTAAAATTATTTGCTATCATTTTGTAAAGGAAATATCTATAAATAAATAAAAGTTTGAATAATAGCTATAGAACAAAACAGTTTATATAATTAAAAACAGAAAATAAAAGTAAATAAACAATTTATTAATAAATAAAAAACAATAGCTGGGTTACCATAGCAAGCAAAATAGCACCATTTTGGCGCCAGTTAGGTATCCCTGTTCATATCTGAAATCTGTGCCGTAATTTGTATATAAAAAAATGTTATATATATTTAGAAACGATTTTTTATGTATATAAGTGCATATATAAACAAAAATAAAAGTTCATTAGATTTGTTTTCATAGCTGTTTATATATTTTGGCAACATATCTCACTTTCTGATGCCTTTATGAAGCTTTTTTTAAAAATGCGCTATAATGGAAAAGTACCTAAACAAATAATTAACAGAAATAACCAATTATACAATCTAAAACTTTTTATTTTGAGATCAAAGCATTGTTTTTTATTTCAATTAAAAATACATATATCCTTGGATAACTTTAGTTGAAATTAGGTTCACAGCTTAATATCTCATTCCATAAACCTAAACAAACACAATTGATTCATTCATCGTGAAACTTAAAAAAAAATTAAATCATTGAGGTAATCACTCACAAAGTAAGTTCTCCAACAATCAATGGACAATATTCTAATGACATCATAGTAGGTAAAATGGTGGCGGTATCGTTTGTTTATGGTTTGAAATCACAAAGATTTAATTTTGCAATGTCTCTTAGTTACATTATTTTATTGTCATATTTATGAGCTCAGAACAAAAGCATATTTTTCATTATTTAGTTATTAAAGTCGAAAAAAAATTATAAATGCATGATTTGAAAAATTTAAATAATTTTCTTTCTTAATAGTAAAAAAACAGCATCGGGAAGTAACAGCGGGTTTATGTTAGATAAGTTTAACTGTTTAATTCTGTTGTAATATTCAAAATAACTGTATTTATTAGATTTCAGTAAACAACATCAGGGCCCGATTAAACTTTGAAGTTACAGGAATTACAATGTCATTTCAGGACCTTTCTATTGGAGAAGCTTTTCTAAATTTCATATATACATGGAAACTCTTCAGTGTTAGAAATATTATTCTTAGGACTGACATAACATGAGAACGGCCTGCAATTTTACACAAGTTTTTGAAAACTAATTTATATCAGAAATTTTGCTAAAAACTGGTTACTTTTTTGTTAAAGCGGCCCACACTATTAGGATTATTACAAGTTGCAGCCAATTTCGCCAACGTCGTAACCAAGATCGTGAAGCACACACATATAATACCATTTCATGAAATCGTATACGATAATTTAATAGTTTTTACCTTACTTCAAGTGTAAAATTTATTTATTTTTAAGGCTTAACAATCTAAATTGTCCAGTATATGAATTTAAAAAAATGTAAACAAAGATTGAATAGACATGACCGCAAAAAGCCTCAAATCTGCATAACACTTGGAACCAAACTGTGCAGATTAGTGGTCTTCTACTGTACACATTTTTTTCATAAAAGTGTTTCGTTCTTTAAATGTGTTATTTTCATCTATCACTGCGGAACAAGCGAGAAAACTCATATTCTTGCGCATGAGTTGTATATATCTTTATATCTAAATTTCCGTCATTTTTGACGGGCTACCTTTCTAGTATGATCATAAAAAGCTGTATTTTTAAGTAATTTAAGACAATTTCAAATTCATAACTGTTCTTGCAGTTTTAAGCATTAAAACATTATTATTAAACAAAATAAACACAAAAACAAAATTGAAAAGAATAAAAATCAGATTTATGGTGAAATGTTTTTTTATTGTTACATGAAATATTGATGAATTAAGGTTTGCTTATCCCTAGATGTGCTTCCTACAATTCATTTTCCAATATCATACACTGAATTGTAATCGTTGTTTCAGAAATGGATGTTAGATAATTTTCGATCGTTTCAATGCAATGCAATACTTCGGTTTTAGTCGGATAAAAAATGCCTCGTAACTACAAGAAAGCACTGCCTGACCAGAACAGAAAGACCGCAAGTAGACTGAAGTGTTTATCTGGACCTTAAGTGGGTCATTCGTAGAGTTTTGGTTTATTTATTCAGATAAAGGATTGAAGTAAAATTTCTAATTTATCTCAATGGATATTTTAGACACTTTTGTGAAAAGTTTGGCTAAGACATTTCTTTCCGCTTAATTTCCGTTCTTATGTGGTGGATTATGAAAAATGGACAATTTTCCTAAACCGTCGGGATATCCGGAGTTGAAAATTATACAATGACGTAAAATCCGGAGTTTATTTACATTAAAGTCATCTACAGAAAAACGGGACTTTGAAAAACTGACGTGATAAGCGGAGTGACGTGAAAACCGGGTGTCGGGATAACGAGGTCCGACTCTATAATAAATATTTGATGAAATGTAAGCAGTTGTATGAAATATTTCTTATCTGTGCATGCGCGCACGATAAAAAATATTTTTTTTCATAATTTAATAGTCAATTTTATTGAGCAACTCATAAAAGAAAGCCCGTCAAATATCGTGAAATTTTAGAAAGATATCGGTGATAGAGTGAGCTGATTTTTAGTTGCTCTCTAAATGGGGCTGAATGATAAGGGATATCCCATAAATTGTCAATTTTTATTAAGTCACTTTCAGCAAAGTAGATTGTTTGAAATGGATATCAACAAGTAGATTCAGTAGATTCAACAAGTAGAAATGCCGCTCTGGTGGTTTTCCAAGAAGAAGTGACGCGTCAGTAAAAAATGAAAATCAGCTCATTCTATCGCTAATATATTTCTGAATTTGCGCGACATTTGACCTTTTTTTTATGAGTAGCTCCATAGAGTTGATTCTTAAAAAATTCTTATCGTGCGCGCATGCGCAGGTAAAAAATATTTCATACGACTGTTCATATTTCATCAAATGTTTAATATATTTATATTCCAGTTGCACTATATTATTTCTACTGCATTTTGTCAAATTTCGTGAAACTGGCATTAAATTGGATTGAAAACCCTACATGATACGAACAAAAAACATGCAAGAATCATTTGAACTTAAGAAAAAAATCGATATAGCTATATGAAAGTACGTGCTAGTCTTACACATATTGCACAATAACCACATATTCGTAAGCTATAGATAATTTCGTGTATTTTATTTTACAGGGTGATCCCAAATATTATCATTTTCCTTTGATTTTTTGTTGGTTCCCTAATTGTACTTCTGATCAAATCGCCGTTATTAAATATGAAGTCAAACATATTTTTCACAGTCCGGAAGTTCCAGAAAAATTCGACAAGCATATCTTTAAATATTCGTCAATATGTCTAAAAATAAAAGTGTCCAGTGATTCATTGTTATATAGTGTACTCCGGAATCCAACAATTCACGAGATGTGGCCCGCTTTAAGTTTCGCAAAAAGATATAATAAAGAAGGGAAAAGCAGCATGGGATTCCTTCAATTCTATCGAAAGCAGGATAATTTTGTCTTATAATTAATTATGATAATATTATAGTGGTTTCCCGATAGTGTTTCATTGCAGAGTGGTAATGGGACTACTATCATGGTACTGGACAGATGGAGTTGTCAAACAGTTGAAACTTTATACAGAAAAAATCTAGGTTTTGCAATCAGCCAGTCTTCTCTTAGCTGGATCGACAAAATAGCTTCAGTCACTGGATGCTTACTTCTTCCAAGACTACAAGTACTTGGTAAAGAAAATAGGAGATTGCTAAAAAATCTCATCGAAGTATTTGCTGTTATGTTAGCACTGTAACTATATAAGGCATACTAAAAATACGTCACTTCGCCTGCAGTGAGGCTATCGAGAAAAGCTAACGTCTCTTTTCACCTACTTTCGCTGTGATGAGTCAGTATGCTTTCCGGAAGGCGGAACACGGATCCAGCCTTATGATCAATAAAACATGTATGCTTCACTGTTACAGCATTGCCAGTGGCCTACCCTTTTTTAATTCAGATATGTTAATTGACTCCACTTTTTTGAAATGGTAAAATTGTCCTTAATTTTACCTTAATTAATTTGTTATTAAATCAGGCGAATTTTACCATTTCAAAAAAGTAGTGTCAATGAAGAAATCTGAATTTAAAAAAGTAGCACACTGACAATACTGCACTGTTACTAAACAAAACCAATCTGTACTAACTGTCAAACAATAATGCCATTCCTCGTTTGTGCCTGATGTTGGAAATATACATGTGTTTTTAATAATTTTAAATAGAAAAACCCTGGCATGGTTAATTGTAAGGCAAACTTCCTCTATTCGATAGCATTTGAAAGAATCTCGTGCTGTTTTCCCTTCTTTATTTCTCTTCTTCCGAAACAGAAAAGTGTCCATATATCATGAACTAATGGTTTGGTGAGTATAGTTCCTATAAATTTCTTGATTTTTGTAACAAGAGCTTTCCAACGATAACACTCTCGTCAAAATCCAGAACTGGCAGATAGAAATGAGTTTGTTAGAGACTTTAGTTAGAGAGCGTTTACATCTTATGAGTATCTATCTTTAACCCTTTAACTGTTTCTTTGTTTTTTACGCAATAAATTAAAAATCAAAACCTGCCACCACTTTTTTTTTTTACTAAAATATTTGGCTTTGTACAATCAAAAAAAGTACTTCTTTTAACAAACCAAAAATTACCGTTAAAATTAAGATCCAAAAGCTTTTAGTATCGAAGTTAGAAAACACTTTTTGCCCAAGAGGCACTCGGGCACGACAGTTAAGGGGCTAACGATTCAATGGAAATCGTAATTTAGAACACTTTTAGAGGGCTTTTTCACAGTTCACCCTTTTAAATTTTGAAATTTTTTGCAACTGTTATTAGAGATCATTTACATCTTATAAGCATCTACCGCAAAAAAATTTCAAGTTTTTATCTTTAACAATTCCATAGCAATCGCAATTTGGAAAGATTTAGAACGCTTTTCGCGCATTTTTACCTTTTTAAATTTGGATTTTTTTATAAACTGTTTTTAACCCCTTGAGGGGCAAGCAATTACGTTTGTGCAATACTGGATTCCCACCGGAAAATTAGAAAAAAAATAATTGCAAAATAAGAAAAAGCAACTTTAGGACTTTTTTTCCACCAAAGTTAGAAAAGTAAAATTTCATATAATTTTTCTGGTGTAAATCTTCATTAATCGTAGGTGGGATAAAATATATCCCACCGCCCCTCAAGGGGTTAAAGAGCATTTATGTCTTATATGTAACCACCCTGCCAAATTTCAAGTTGCTTCAGTATCACAAAAATCTCAAATTTAGAACTTTTTTGCTACTGAAATCGTCTGCTGGTAGTGGCACTCATATAAAATATAGTTTATGTTGTAGCAGTAAAGGTCATTATCAATTTACAACCATTAATAATCAAATCGGTTTGGTATTTCCTTATATTCTGTAGAAATCGCATTTAAAAGAAATTATAATGCTTTTAGCTCGCCCCACCCTTTTAAATTTGGAATTTTCTAGAAACTGCTCTTAGAGAGCATTTACATCTTACGAGTATCTACCATGCCTAGTTTCAATTTTCTATCTTTAGGAATTCCATAGAAATCTCAATTTAAAACGTTTTAAGAACGCTTTTTGCGCATTTTTACATTGTTTAAATTTAGAATTGCTTATAAACTGCTCTTAGAAAGCATTTACATCGCGTAAGTAACTACCACGCAAAATTATAATTTCTAGTACCTTCAATATTACAAAAATCGCATTTTTAGAACGCTTTTTTATTACTCATCCCTTCTGAGGGTATTGGCTCTGAAATAAAATATAGGCTGTGATAGAATGGAATGGTAACCATAAATTTGCCATTATTACTGTGAAATTGGTTTGGTAGTTCCAGAGATTAGCCAATACAAAAAAACACCCTTTTTTTAAGGTTCCGTACTTAAAAAAGTATAACGTAACCAATCTAAGCTCACAAATTTAATTAGAATTAATCACATAATTACTATGGGACTCGCAACTAGTTTACATTGAGTGGCTCTTTCAATACGTCACTTGGGCCTTTAAATTTTAATAAAACACCTATCTGACACGCGTCTTTAAATATTAATGAAAAACCTATCTGGAAAAATGTGGCACGGACCATGTCGTATTGCATCTTTGTGTGCGGCTTTGTGTGCGAACCTTGTATTTAGGCTTCATATCTCTCTGACATTTCGTGGAATATCCATTTGTACTTTACTAATATATACAGGCCCCACCAGTGGCCGAGAGGTTCTGCTCTCGAAGCTGGTAGACGGGAGGTGCTGGGTTCGATCCCAATCGCGCCCGTCGGCCTAATCGTTCGGAGTTTTCGTGGTTTTCTTCGAACCTTGGATTTCCAAGCGTTAATACGGGTTAGGTTCCCTTAGAAAGACCCCCACGAAGGGCACTCCCCCCATGGGCCTATATCCCTCGCGCAGATAATTGGCCGTCAAAAAATCAACCAACCAACCAACAACTAATATATACAGCTAGACCCAACCCTACTTTGTTTAGATTTTACAATGTCTTATTATCCTTTTAGCAAAGGTTTTTTTTTAAAAAAGACAGTTAATAATTAATATATTTATGGTACGGAACTTTTTGTGCACGAGTAATACTCGTACTTGACCGTTTATTATAATATTAGTATAGATTTTTTTTTCATTTTAAGTAGAATCAATTATAATCTTTTGAAAAGTGGACAGAAACAGTTGTAATCCTAAATTCCACGAATGTTTCTTTTGAAAGTACATTTTCTATTCTCACATGTAGAGTTAGATACCACAAATTTTGAAAACTAATTCTTTGCCATATTTCATTATAGACTTTTGTGATTACTTAAACCGAGTATTTTTATTCAAACATAGTGGTTACCAGGGATTGAATTTATTTATTAAATATTTAAATTTTAATTATTTCAGAGATGCATCGCTGCGCAGGTAGGGTTAAGTAATGGCGAATTTTAAACTTCTCGTGAGAAATTAATTTATTTGTGTTACTAACAATATCAAAGGAAAAAACTAAAAATACTTATTATTACATATATAAAACCATTTCAGGATTACCTATAGTTTCAACTTCTATACGTTTTTGTACTCATTAGATTATATTTGCAATTCTAAATTGCAATATATGTAGTATCTTTATATATTATAAAATATAGCATAAAGGCTTGTAACTCCCCACCCCCGAAAAAAAGGAAACAATATACAGGAACCTACTTTGGAAATACTGGGCTGCTCTAGTTACTCAAAAACAATTTTTTGGAAAATTCGGATTTCCTTTAATCTAGAATAATACACGAATAAATAAAATTCAAACAGGACAAATTAACAGATTTAGTTTCAAGGTATTTACAAATTATCCTCCATGTAATGTTTTGAGTAGCATTTAATGTTTTGTTCTAGCGTATCTGTTGCTTTTTGGCAGTAGATAACAATATAAAATATTCGTGTACCGTGTACGACAACTTCCCCTTAAACTTCCGTAAGATGCGAGTTAAATTGACCCAGGTTAAACACGTTTAGAACCAGAAATTTACCAAAGAAATTAATTCAAATAGATTTCATGGAGAAACATGATTTTAAATGTATAATGATAAATAAAATAAATTTTCTGGTTAGTAACGTGTATAACCTGGGTCAATTTAACTCACATTTTACGGAAGTTTAATACGGAATGCTAGATGCGCTTACTTTTGAGAATCACTTTTACTAAATAGCAATTTTATCTTAATTTAATCGTAGAAAGCGCTGACTGAATATGGCGAAAATTAATATTCGAAATAAATAACCAATAATCAACGTTTAAACACAGAATAAATAAATTAGGCAATGTGAATAAAACCAGACGTATACGTTTCGTGAGTTTCAGGACTCGCATCATCAGTGTATAAAATTTATGTTTAAAAGAGCATCCTCCACAACTACATGCAAGTCCAAAACACAAATGTCAGTAAACACAGCACCGAAAGACATTCAAGTTCGAGCCACCAATAAAGCCACCAAGTGAAGCATCGTCCCAGGTGGCATAGCAATATCGGCCAATATCGGGAACAGTGATTTCTCAATATCGGACAATATCGGTAAACACCGGATCGTCCGATATTACATGGCAAATTTTATTTCCAATATTGTCCAATATCGGGTCCCAATACCGACCGATATCGGGACCCAATGCCAGCCGATATCGGCGAACGCCGGGCCGGCCGATATCGGAGAGCGCCGGACCAGCCGATATTGGTTACAACTGGATTCGTCACTATAAAATAGCAAAGCTTTTTTTTTCAATATAGGGAGAGATATTGATTGCCTGTCTTGGCATAGTATTGGTAATCAATATCTCTTTATATTAGGGGGGAAATGTTTGCCATTTTATATTGGTGAATCCAGGTTTGAAGATATATGCGTATAAATATATATTTTTTAACTATTTAAAAAATTTTTTTTGGCTAATATAGATATATATTTATATATTTTTTATTTATATGGAAAATCACAACTAAGTTCACTGTCATGATAATGTAAAAAATAACTGAAGCAAAATTTTTCATGATTATGTTGAAAGTGAAATTGCTCTGAAATAACTTTAAAACTTTTAAGGAATTTCTTTTCTTTTATTAAAAGATGTACCTTTTTAGGAACATTCAACTATCATTAATCAGGGTTCGTACGGAACCTTGAATTTTCAGACTAAGAAATTCTTTGGTACCAGCATTTTCTTATAGAAAATCTCTCCTTAAATAAGGCAAAATTTCACGCGTTTAAACTGCATTTATTTTTCTAAAAAAAAATACTGATATTTGGCCATGAAAATAACGGTACTCGTACGAACCTTGTTAATAAAATAATTTATTCAAAATTTTCCAGTAAATACATTCTTATGTTTTTTTAATTTTTTCTTTCTCGTAGGAATGGTAAGGTTGAAAAGTGTTATATTGTATTATTTGAATAAACTTACTTTTATTACCATATAAGCAATTTTGATAGATTTTTTCACATAATCATTAGAAATAATCAACATATATTGAAATTTAAAAAAATAATAGGTAGCTGAAATGATTTATTCTTTACTGCCTTTACCATAAATATAGATGTTCAAATTTGTTTAATTGTAAAGATGTATAAACTTTGCAAAAAAAAAAAAAAAAAATCTGGCAAAACTTAGTCGAAAACAATTTATGTTAAGCTACATGTGTAAAAATCTACCTTTGTTGTTTTTTCAAACTTAACTTTAATTATTCCTACCCAATTTAATTAGAAGAAAATTTATATTTTATCTGTATGACCATCATCCTGAATCAGACTATGAACTTATCAACTCTATAGTGCTGGAAGATGAATACTCTGTTTCTTATGTTAGCTCTACATTCTGGTGGTTTTCTCTTTTCTTCCGATATTCTTTGTTCTACATTAAAACATTAAGTTGTTGGAAAACTCATAATAAAATGCTACTTTTTCATTAAAAGTAAAAATTCATCTGTAAAATTATGTCCATAATACCAATTTGTGGAAATAGTAAGGTTGAAAAATTGAATATAATATTAACCATCATTAAAATAAAAAAAAATAACTTGCAACTGAAACAATTTACTTTTTATGTCCTTACAATAAACGTTAACATTTAAACTTGCATATAGTATTTATATACAATAGAAGATCTTTATAATGCAAACCAAAACATACAACATTTTGCGTTATATAGATCCTTTCACACATTAAAACTTACCTTGTAAATAGGGCAAAGTACGTCTGGAACAAATCAATTGCAGTAGATCTTTATATTGCAGTCCTTAGGACCAAAATTTGTGCAGGTTATAAAGTTTTGCATAATATTGATCATTTCGCATATTGTTAAATCACCTATAAAATTATCCAAACATGCCGGGACAAAATCATTGGATTACTTAATTCCAAAATTTATACATTTTAAAATAGCAATATTTTCATTAAAAAAAATCTGAATTAAGCGGATAAAGATGAAATAATGTTTGAAATTTAATCCTCTAAGGGGTGTCAAAATTTTCACAATATGGATTACAGGTGCTTCTTAAGTACAAAATTCATTGCTTACATCTCAGAAGCTGTGAATTATATAGGAGTATAAAGATCTTCTACTGTACAAATAAAATATTCCCCTTTCTCTCCCTCAACCCCCACCCCCCCCCCCAAAAAAAAAAAATCAGTAAATCGAAATCAGTAAATCAACTCGAAATCAGTCTCAATCTCGAAATCAGTAAATCAACCTTTTCCCTTTTTTTTCTTTCTTTTTTTATCTAACCAACTTTATTTTAATTGCTCCTATATTAAAAATTTGTAAAATATCAAGTTATATTATTAATTTCAAAATTTTTAAGTCTTCAATTAATTTACAACAAAATTCATATTTTATCTTTATACTCTCTTCATTCTGAATGAGAGTTTGAACAATATTACTAAGAAATAAACACTTTGATGGAATGTTTTTCATTAAATAAACACAATTTCCAGCAGATATTGAGCAAAGTTTGAGCAAAGTTTTAATGGCAGTGTTAAAATTGAAAATGCAACTGAAATGACCATTTAAAAGAATCATAAAATATTTTACAAACAATGTCATTAAATTAAGCGAGAAAATCTATTCTGAAACTAGTAATCTGAAACTAGAATAGTAAGTTTATTATTTCCATTTGGAAGGTCATTGTGCCTAAGTGAGACGCAATTCCCCATAGTTTTGTCGCGTTTCGAGTATATTTGGCATTTCGTTAAATAAATGTATATTTTATGAAGCTGAAAATTATTGAATACTGTGCGTTTAGTTCTAACTTCTTTCCTAAAAATTGATTCGTAATTTTTGCTATAAGCCTTCAATATACCATTGTCGTATTTAGGTCATTTTTATCGCATTTACGGCAGTTGAATGAGACGGCCATTGTCCTAAATGTGAGAATGCGTTTTATACATGTCAGTTCATCTTAAACTATTCATTTACTTGCTATACATATTTTAATTAATAAAGAGTTAAAATACATAAAATTGAAAGTTGAATAGCTTACTATTGAACAATTAAATAAACTAGTAATTTAAATTAAAAATCACAACGGTGCGTTATCTTGAATACATTGTACTTAAATAATGAATAATTCAAAATCCATATTTAACAGACTTTTAACTTTGATCATAGATAAAACAAGAAGTAATTAATGAATGACTGATAAAACAAATTTTACCATATATTTTCGTTTTCAGTTTGCTATTAATTCATTTTTGATTTTCGACTTTAGTCCAGGGGAAATGTACATTTTACCTTGCAAAAGGCCGAGTAAATTTTTTTTTAAATTGTTTATAATGATGCAACATTGAAAAACCAAGTTTTCTAACAAAATTTCTTAAGGCTAAATTTTCTGTGGCCAAAAAACAACAAAATTTTGGGACTTTTTTAAAAATTTTTTTAAATATCTCGAGACTCGTTGCCGTAGCATATTATTTGTCAGTTGCAATATTAAAGAGGATCAAATTCTCTACAACTTTCATACTTACAACTTTTTTATACACACAATAGCAAGAATCGCCATTTCAAAAATAAGACAATTTTTTCAATTTTCTTAAAAGCAGTGAAAACGCAGTTTTGCCCCGACTATTCAAATGAACCCCGCGGATTTAATCGTGTATGTCGACTTCTAACAATTTATAGCAGTAAATTATTTATTATTTGCACACTCACGTCTTTATTTTCACCTCAACAAACATTTTACATTCAATAAATTTGTATAATTTTAAAAGTAAGGCAGAGTGTAGATGAATGAGACAATTTCCATATTTAGACAGTAACTTTAAGTCTATACAATGTTAACTTTAAAGCATTGTTTTAAAGAATACTTCAATATTTAGTAACTTATTTTCACGATATTTTCAATTAAGAAAGAAGTCTTGTTTAATTTTAATAATTTTTATAATTTTTATAATGCATATATATTTTTCAAGGTATCAATTGGATATGTATGAAAATTTGTGAAAAACATTTTTTATTCCACACTACAATGGTACATTTTATTTACTAATTATTGATAACATATGTTTTAATGTTTTAAAGATAGCAATCATTGGATTGTAGTTCCATTTAAAAGGGCGGACTCAAAAAATAAATATCTTTTATGTAAGAAATACTTGTACCTTATGAAATAGCTACAATAAAAATGACAACAGATTATTTAACTAACTACTGTTATTCATTTTTCTCTTGTAAAATTTAAAAATTCTGTCACTAAAATACTTGAGATCACTGGTTTCATAAAACTATTTCAAAGATTAGTTTTAAAAAATATTGTCAATAATTTTTCCAATATCAATAAATATAATAAGAGATTATATCATTTTAGCATGCAAAAATATATAAAACTTTTAAGATTATCTATTAATTGCTTTAAAGCTCAAACAGAAAAACTTACTTTGGTTGTTAAAAAATATACTTTGTGGAATATTCTAATTTTCTATAACATGTACCGTTTGGACACTATATCTGTTTAATTATCTCAGTGATACAATTTATCAAATAAAATACCAATTTATTTATGATTGTAGACCATATAAACATTTTTTTTTTTCGCATTGATCACATGTTTTATTCAACTCCACTTTCCCAACACAAAGTAAGGTACGCAATATGGCTGCATAAACTAAATGGAAAAATGTATTTTAATAATAATAATTTCTACAGGCTATTTAACAGTATTTTTTCTTTTTGATGGCACTGTTGTAGGAGTATTAGCATTCCGTTTCGAAGGAATGTCCTTATCCTGAATAAAGGAGATATGGGGCATTCTCACAATCTTTTGACTTTGGGGAAAAAATCTGACGAAATTAAACTTGATAAAATAACATTTTAATCTGATAGACGAGTGTCTTAATGATTCAAAATAAAGAAAAAATGGTCAGCAGTGAAATTTTTTTTATTTAAGTGAGGTGTAAGTGAAACTTGCAAGTTTAATTTTCCTTACCATTTTACCCCTTTATCTTTTTATTTTCTTCTAAATTTTTACTTGTAATGAATTTGCATAGTACCCACAGGACATTCAAATAAAAAATAATAACAATGAAGTACTTTTAATACAGAATTTTTGTATAACATTGATTTAAGGGGTGTTAAAGAAGGGACGGTAAGTTAAAAAAAAAAAGGGATGGTATTGGAAAAAACGGACGGTAAGGATGGAACGGTAAGGAAAATTACCACCTATTTTTAGGAAAATCATGTTAAAACTAAATGATATCCACAATGTTCATTGATTTTTAAAAACAGTTGCTAACATTGGATTAAATTATTATTATTTTTTTATCATAAAAGTCCATATTTCATTATAGACTTTTGTGATTACTTAAACCGAGTATTTTTATTCAAACATAGTGGTTACCAGGGATTGAATTTATTTATTAAATATTTAAATTTTAATTATTTCATAGATGCATCGCTGCGCAAGTAGGGTTAAGTAATGGGGAATTTTAAACTTCTCGTGAGAAATTAATTTATTTGTGTTACTAACAATATCAAAGGGAAAAAACTAAAAATACTTATTATTACATATACAAAATCATTTCAGGATTACCTATAGTTTCAACTTCTATACGTTTTTGTACTCATTAGATTATATTTGCAATTCTAAATTGCAATATATGTAGTAACTTTATATATTATAAAATATAGCATAAAGGCTTGTAACTCCCCACATCCCGAGAAAAAGGAAACAATATACAGGAACCTACTTTGGAAATACTGGGCTGCTCTAGTTACTCAAAAACAATTTTTTGGAAAATTCGGATTTCCTTTAATCTAGAATAATACACGAATAAATAAAATTCAAACCGGACAAATTAACAGATTTAGTTTCAAGGTATTTACAAATTATCCTCCATGTAATGTTTTGAGTAGCATTTAATGTTTTGTTCTAGCGTATCTGCTGCTTTTTGGCAGTAGATAACAATATAAAATATTCGTGTACCGTGTACGACAACTTTCCCTTAAACTTCCGTAAGATGCGAGTTAAATTGACCCAGGTTAAACACGTTTAGAACCAGAAATTTACTAAAGAAATTAATTCAAATAGATTTCATGGAGAAACATGATTTTAAATGTATAATGATAAATCAAATAAATTTTCTGGTTAGTAACGTGTATAACCTGGGTCAATTTAACTCACATTTTACGGAAGTTTAATACGGAATACTAGATGTGCTTACTTTTGAGAATTACTTTTACTAAATAGCAATTCTAGCTTAATTTAATCGTAGAAAGCGCTGACTGAATATGGCGAAAATTAATATTCGAAATAAATAACCAATAATCAACGTTTAAACACAGAATAAATAAATTAGGCAATGTGAATAAAACCAGACGTATACGTTTCGTGAGTTTCAGGACTCGCATCATCAGTGTATAAAATTTATGTTTAAAAGAGTATCCTCCACAACTACATGCAAGTCCAAAACACAAATGTCAGTAAACACAGCACCGAAAGACCATCAAGTTCGAGCCACCAATAAAGCCACCAAGTGAAGCATCGTCCCAGGTGGCATAGCAATATCGGGCAATATCGGGAACAGTGATTTCTCAATATCGGACAATATCGGTAAACACCGGATCGTCCGATATTACATGGCAAATTTTATTTCCAATATTGTCCAATATCGGGTCCCAATACCGACCGATATCGGGACCCAATGCCAGCCGATATCGGCGAACGCCGGGCCGGCCGATATCGGGGAGCGCCGGACCAGCCGATATTGGTTACAACTGGATTCGTCACTATAAAATAGCAAAGCTTTTTTTTTTTCAATATAGGGAGAGATATTGATTGCCTGTCTTGGCATAGTATTGGTAATCAATATCTCTTTATATTAGGGGGGAAATGTTTGCCATTTTATATTGGTGAATCCAGGTTTGAAGATATATGCGTATAAATATATATTTTTTAACTATTTAAAAAAATTTTTTTGGCTAATATAGATATATATTTATATATTTTTTATTTATATGGAAAATCACAACTAAGTTCACTGTCATGATAATGTAAAAAATAACTGAAGCAAAATTTTTCATGATTATGTTGAAAGTGAAATTGCTCTGAAATAACTTTAAAACTTTTAAGGAATTTCTTTTCTTTTATTAAAAGATGTACCTTTTTAGGAACATTCAACTATCATTAATCAGGGTTCGTACGGAACCTTGAATTTTCAGACTAAGAAATTCTTTGGTACCAGCATTTTCTTATAGAAAATCTCTCCTTAAATAAGGCAAAATTTCACGCGTTTAAACTGCATTTATTTTTCTAAAAAAAAAATACTGATATTTGGCCATGAAAATAACGGTACTCGTACGAACCTTGTTAATAAAATAATTTATTCAAAATTTTCCAGTAAATACATTCTTATGTTTTTTTAATTTTTTCTTTCTCGTAGGAATGGTAAGGTTGAAAAGTGTTATATTGTATTATTTGAATAAACTTACTTTTATTACCATATAAGCAATTTTGATAGATTTTTTCACATAATCATTAGAAATAATCAACATATATTGAAATTTAAAAAAATAATAGGTAGCTGAAATGATTTATTCTTTACTGCCTGTACCATAAATATAGATGTTCAAATTTGTTTAATTGTAAAGATGTATAAACTTTGCAAAAAAAAAAAAAAAAAAAAAAAATCTGGCAAAACTTAGTCGAAAACAATTTATGTTAAGCTACATGTGTAAAAATCTACCTTTGTTGTTTTTTCAAACTTAACTTTAATTATTCCTACCCAATTTAATTAGAAGAAAATTTATATTTTATCTGTATGACCATCATCCTGAATCAGACTATGAACTTATCAACTCTATAGTGCTGGAAGATGAATACTCTGTTTCTTATGTTAGCTCTACATTCTGGTGGTTTTCTCTTTTTTTCCGATATTCTTTGTTCTACATTAAAACATTAAGTTGTTGGAAAACTCATAATAAAATGCTACTTTTTCATTAAAAGTAAAAATTCATCTGTAAAATTATGTCCATAATACCAATTTGTGGAAATAGTAAGGTTGAAAAATTGAATATAATATTAACCATCATTAAAATAAAAAAAAAATAACTTGCAACTGAAACAATTTATTTTTTATGTCTTTACAATAAACGTTAACATTTAAACTTGAATATAGTATTTATATACAATAGAAGATCTTTATAATGCAAACCAAAACATACAACATTTTGCGTTATATAGATCCTTTCACACATTAAAACTTACCTTGTAAATAGGGCAAAGTACGTCTGGAACAAATCAATTGCAGTCGATCTTTATATTGCAGTCCTTAGGACCAAAATTTGTGCAGGTTATAAAGTTTTGCATAATATTGATCATTTCGCATATTGTTAAATCACCTATAAAATTATCCAAACATGCCGGGACAAAATCATTGGATTACTTAATTCCAAAATTTATACATTTAAAAATAGCAATATTTTCATTAAAAAAAATCTGAATTAAGCGGATAAAGATGAAATAATGTTTGAAATTTAATCCTCTAAGGGGTGTCAAAATTTTCACAATATGGATTACAGGTGCTTCTTAAGTACAAAATTCATTGCTTACATCTCAGAAGCTGTGAATTATATAGGAGTATAAAGATCTTCTACTGTACAAATAAAATATTCCCCTTTCTCTCCCTCAACCCCCACCCCCCCCCCAAAAAAAAAAAAAATAAATAAATCAGTAAATCGAAATCAGTAAATCAACTCGAAGTCAGTCTCAATCTCGAAATCAGTAAATCAACCTTTTCCTTTTTTTTTCTTTCTTTTTTTATCTAACCAACTTTATTTTAATTGCTCCTATATTAAAAATTTGTAAAATATCAAGTTATATTATTAATTTCAAAATTTTTAAGTCTTCAATTAATTTACAACAAAATTTATATTTTATCTTTATACTCTCTTCATTCTGAATGAGAGTTTGAACAATATTACTAAGAAATAAACACTTTGATGGAATGTTTTTCATTAAATAAACACAATTTCCAGCAGATATTGAGCAAAGTTTGAGCAAAGTTTTAATGGCAGTGTTAAAATTGAAAATGCAACTGAAATGACCATTTAAAAGAATCATAAAATATTTTACAAACAATGTCATTAAATTAAGCGAGAAAATCTATTCTGAAACTAGTAATCTGAAACTAGAATAGTAAGTTTATTATTTCCATTTGGAAGGTCATTTTGCCTAAGTGAGACGCAATTCCCCATAGTTTTGTCGCGTTTCGGGTATATTTGGCATTTCGTTAAATAAATGTATATTTTATGAAGCTGAAAATTATTGAATACTGCGCGTTTAGTTCAGTTGATCATTTCGAATATTGTTAAATCACCTATAAAATTATCCAAACATGCCGAAACAAAATCATTGGATTACTTAATTCCAAAATTTATACATTTAAAAATAGCAATATTTTCATTAAAAAAAATCTGAATTAAGCGGATAAAGATGAAATAATGTTTGAAATTTAATCCTCTAAGGGGTGTCAAAATTTTTACAATATGTATTACAGGTGCTTCTTAAGTACAAAATTCATTGCTTACATCTCAGAAGCTGTGAATTATATAGGAGTATAAAGATCTTCTACTGTACAAATAAAATGTTCCCCTTTCTCTTCCTCAACCCCCCCCCCCCCCAAAAAAAAAACAACAAATTCTAGCGAAATTTTGTTGAAATCAGTAAATCAACCTTTTTCCTTTTTTTTTCTTTCTTTCTTTTTCTAACCAACTTTATTTTAATTGCTCCTATATTAAAAATTTGTAAAATATCAAGTTATATTATTAATTTCAAAATTTTTAAGTCTTCAATTAATTTAAAACAAAATTTATATTTTATCTTTATACTCTCTTCATTCTGAATGAGAGTTTGAACAATATTACTAAGAAATAAACACTTTGATGGAATGTTTTTCATTAAATAAACACAATTTCCAGCAGATATTGAGCAAAGTTTGAGCAAAGTTTTAATGGCAGTGTTAAAATTGAAAATGCATCTGAAATGACCATTTAAAAGAATCATAAAATATTTTACAAACAATGTCATTAAATTAAGCGAGAAAATCTATTCTGAAACTAGTAATCTGGAACTAGAATAGTAAGTTTATTATTTCCATTTGGAAGGTCATTGTGCCTAAGTGAGACGCGATTCCCCATAGTTTTGTCGCATTTAGGGTATATTTGGCATTTCGTTAAATAAATGTATATTTTATGAAGCTGAAAATTATTGAATACTGTGCATTTAGTTCTAACTTCTTTCCTAAAAATTGATTCGTAATTTTTGCTATAAGCCTTCAATATACCATTGTCGTATTTAGGTCATTTTTATCGCATTTACGGCAGTTGAATGAGACGGCCATTGTCCTAAATGTGAGAATGCGTTTTATACATGTCAGTTCATCTTAAACTATTCATTTACTTGCTATACATATTTTAATTAATAAAGAGTTAAAATACATAAAATTGAAAGTTGAATAGCTTACTATTGAACAATTAAATAAACTAGTAATTTAAATTAAAAATCACAACGGTGCGTTATCTTGAATACATTGTACTTAAATAATGAATAATTCAAAATCCATATTTAACAGACTTTTAACTTTGATCATAGATAAAACAAGAAATAATTAATGAATGACTGATAAAACAAATTTTACCATATCTTTTCGTTTTCAGTTTGCTATTAATTCATTTTTGATTTTCGACTTTAGTCCAGGGGAAATGTACATTTTACCTTGCAAAAGGCCGAGTAAATTTTTTTTAAAATTGTTTATAATGATGCAACATTGAAAAACCAAGTTTTCTAAAAAAATTTCTTAAGGCTAAATTTTCTGTGGCCAAAAAACAACAAAATTTGGGACTTTTTTAAATTTTTTTTAAAATATCTCGAGACTCGTTGCCGTAGCATATTATTTGTCAGTTGCAATATTAAAGAGGATCAAATTCTCTACAACTTTCATACTTACAACTTTTTTATACACACAATAGCAAGAATCGCCATTTCAAAAATAAGACAATTTTTTCAATTTTCTTAAAAGCAGTGAAAACGCAGTTTTGCCCCGACTATTCAAATGAACCCCGCGGATTTAATCGTGTATGTCGACTTCTAACAATTTATAGCAGTAAATTATTTATTATTTGCACACTCACGTCTTTATTTTCACCTCAACAAACATTTTACATTCAATAAATTTGTATAATTTTAAAAGTAAGGCAGAGTGTAGATGAATGAGACAATTTCCATATTTAGACAGTAACTTTAAGTCTATACAATGTTAACTTTAAAGCATTGTTTTAAAGAATACTTCAATATTTAGTAACTTATTTTCACGATATTTTCAATTAAGAAAGAAGTCTTGTTTAATTTTAATAATTTTAATAATTTTTATAATGCATATATATTTTTCAAGGTATCAATTGGATATGTATGAAAATTTGTGAAAAACATTTTTTATTCCACACTACAATGGTACATTTTATTTACTAATTATTGATAACATATGTTTTAATGTTTTAAAGATAGCAATCATTGGATTGTAGTTCCATTTAAAAGGGCGGACTCAAAAAATAAATATCTTTTATGTAAGAAATACTTGTACCTTATGAAATAGCTACAATAAAAATGACAACAGATTATTTAACTAACTACTGTTATTCATTTTTCTCTTGTAAAATTTAAAAATTCTGTCACTAAAATACTTGAGATCACTGGTTTCATAAAACTATTTCAAAGATTAGTTTTAAAAAATATTGTCAATAATTTTTCCAATATCAATAAATATAATAAGAGATTATATCATTTTAGCATGCAAAAATATATAAAACTTTTAAGATTATCTATTAATTGCTTTAAAGCTCAAACAGAAAAACTTACTTTGGTTGTTAAAAAATATACTTTGTGGAATATTCTAATTTTCTATAACATGTACCGTTTGGACACTATATCTGTTTAATTATCTCAGTGATACAATTTATCAAATAAAATACCATTTTATTTATGATTGTAGACCATATAAACATTTTTTTTTCGCATTGATCACATGTTTTATTCAACTCCACTTTCCCAACACAAAGTAAGGTACGCAATATGGCTGCATAAACTAAATGGAAAAATGTATTTTAATAATAATAATTTCTACAGGCTATTTAACAGTATTTTTTCTTTTTGATGGCACTGTTGTAGGAGTATTAGCATTCCGTTTCGAAGGAATATCCTTATCCTGAATAAAGGAGATATGGGGCATTCTCACAATCTTTTGACTTTGGGGAAAAAATCTGACGAAATTAAACTTGATAAAATAACATTTTAATCTGATAGACGAGTGTCTTAATGATTCAAAATAAAGAAAAAATGGTCAGCAGTGAAATTTTTTTTATTTAAGTGAGGTGTAAGTGAAACTTGCAAGTTTAATTTTCCTTACCATTTTACCCCTTTATCTTTTTATTTTCTTCTAAATTTTTACTTGTAATGAATTTGCATAGTACCCACAGGACATTCAAATAAAAAATAATAACAATGAAGTATTTTTAATACAGAATTTTTGTATAACATTGACTTAAAGGGGTGTTAAAGAAGGGACGGTAAGTTAAAAAAAAAAGGGATGGTATTGGAAAAAACGGACGGTAAGGATGGAACGGTAAGGAAAATTACCACCTATTTTTAGGAAAATCATGTTAAAACTAAATGATATCCACAATGTTCATTGATTTTTAAAAACAGTTGCTAACATTGGATTAAATTATTATTTTTTTTTTATCATAAAAGTCCATATTTCATTATAGACTTTTGTGATTACTTAAACCGAGTATTTTTATTCAAACATAGTGGTTACCAGGGATTGAATTTATTTATTAAATATTTAAATTTTAATTATTTCATAGATGCATCGCTGCGCAAGTAGGGTTAAGTAATGGGGAATTTTAAACTTCTCGTGAGAAATTAATTTATTTGTGTTACTAACAATATCAAAGGGAAAAAACTAAAATTACTTATTATTACATATACAAAATCATTTCAGGATTACCTATAGTTTCAACTTCTATACGTTTTTGTACTCATTAGATTATATTTGCAATTCTAAATTGCAATATATGTAGTAACTTTATATATTATAAAATATAGCATAAAGGCTTGTAACTCCCCACCCCCGAGAAAAAGGAAACAATATACAGGAACCTACTTTGGAAATACTGGGCTGCTCTAGTTACTCAAAAACAATTTTTTGGAAAATTCGGATTTCCTTTAATCTAGAATAATACACGAAAAAATAAAATTCAAACCGGACAAATTAAGAGATTTAGTTTCAAGGTATTTACAAATTATACTTTTTGTAATGTATCATATTCAGTCTACTGGTGCCTCTTGGAGGGAACAGACGTGTTTACTGCTGGCTGGTCGTTTTATTCTCAAGAGATCGTATTCGCAGTTCGATGTTTTTAGAACTTGCGTGATCTTTTGCAAGTATCTTCGCATGAGTTGTGGTGCTGATAGTGACACGTAATAGAAACTAGTTCGTTCGAATAGGTGACTGTTTACTGGACTTGATGCATCATAGTAGTATAATATAGAGAGCTCACCGACGATAATAATGGGTACTGAGGACCCGCTTAAATTTTCTGACAATGCACTCCGCATCCTGAATGGAGAGGAGAAATCTGATTTAGCTGCTGCGTGGATGGAATTTCCCGGAGTAGCGGATGAAGTCCAAAGAATGATTGTACAGCAATTCCTGCAAGATTGTGACAACTACATAATGAGACTTTTAAGTGAAGAAGACTACATGACGAATCCTCAGCATAAGACTAGCGTGAGTAACCTTCTCAATAATCTTATGTTTTTGTTCAATGAGCCATTTGACCCCCTAAAATTAAGTCAACTAAGAGAGTTTAAAACTTTTATCTATGATCATAACTATGATCTAATTGACATATTAACAAAACTCAAGGCAATTGCGGTGAACTCAGATGACGGATTCACCCCCGCTAATTCACTAAAACGTAGGAGAAATGATCTAAAATCTAATATCCCCTTAAAGAATAAGTATGCTAGTATATCTGAAAAATACCTAGACGAAAATAACATGGACTCTTCTGAGCCCTCTCAAGGTGTGTCAGCCGGTAGCTCCACTACTGACGTAGTCCCTAAAAAACCAAAAATCCACCCCTTCTATATTGAGTTTCAAGGCAAGTGGACGGAGCTTGCAAGTGAGATTAAAAAACTCAACGACAGCAATCCCTTGATTAAATTAGACGGTGAATTACTCAAAATCCACTGTAAAACTGATGCAGATTTCCGAAAAACACAGGACTATCTTGATTCTAAAACAATTCCATATACAACCCTGAGCCCCGCGGAACAGCGCCCCAGGAAAGTCGTCATTAGGGGAATCCCCCCATATACCGACCCCCAGGTCATAATTGAAGCTCTTAAAGAACATAATTTCGTGGCCAATAGAGCCTCAATGATGAAAAGTAGGAAGACCGGTCGTCCTATGCCCCTCTACGTCGCCAATGTCCTCCCACGTGAAAAATTCGAAGAAATCTACCAAATTCACGAAATTTGCTACATTAAAGTAGATATTGAGCGATTTAAAGGCACCAACATCGTAAAGCAATGCTATCGTTGCCAGAAATTTGGACATTCCAGCGAGATTTGCCGCCTGCCGCCAAAATGCGCCAAATGCTCGGAAGAGCATTTAACTCCCCAGTGCAATAAAATTGGAAAGATCATCCCCAAATGTTCAAATTGTTATGGCGAGCACGTGGCTACTTACCGTGGTTGCCCCAAAACCCCCCAGTTTCATAAAAAACAGCAGGACCCCAAAACCGTCCGAAAAGAAAACCCTAAAATCATTCCAAACGCAATGGCGGAACTCTTATCAACATATAACTATGTCCGTAAGCCAGAGGCCAAAAAACCAGAAGAAAAACCTACTGAAGCCCCGGCTCCGCTCCCTTCTCCCCCCCAAGACCCTAACCCCGAAAACACTACACCAAATAAGCCAAATGACACTCAAAATGCAACACCAGAACAACCCAGTAGTTCTAATTATGCTAATGACTTAAAAGAAATATTTAAGACCTTCAAGGAGATGAAAGAACTCCTAAAATTTAATAAATTCATCCAATGTTTCAAAAATATTGCTAACCAAACTAAAAATATACAAGATCCAACAGAAAAAATACTCATCCTTATGAGTGCTATAGAAACTTTAGCCACGGAATTTAACACATTTAATGATGAGTAATTCCTCTCCTACTTTTTCCTCTCTTATTTTTCTTTCCTGGAACTGTAACTCCCTGCAGAATAAATTTAATGAACTTAAACTCTTTATGCACGAACATCCTCAAGTTGATGTTATTTTCCTTCAAGAGACTTTCAACCCCACCTTCAACATTAACATCCCTGGGTACAGGCTATTCCATACACCTCGTGCGGATGGTACGCACAGAGGAGGTACCGCTATTTACATCAAGAACCATCTTCCACACTACCAATCGCACAACCACACCTATAATGATCTTGAGTATACCAGTATCAATCTTAAACTTCCTCATATCAATATTAATTTAGCTTCTATTTATGCTCCACCCACTGGTAACTTACCTGTTAATAGCCTTACACAGCTTTTTTCACAACATCACCACTGCTTTTTCGTAGGCGATTATAATGCCAAAAGCAGACGCTGGAATTGCCATGGCAATTCTCGGCGGGGTACCTCTCTTCACAACTTAGTCCAAAACTTAAAATTAAATCTTCATGCACCACCCAGACCAACGCACATTTCCAAATTGCCTGGCGCCCGGGACTCTATCATTGATCTTGCTCTTTCCAAAAACCTTCCTTACCCTATCTACTCTACAGTTATTAACGACCTCTCCTCTGATCACCTGCCTGTCTGCTTTAAAATAGATATTATTAATCCTCTTTCTCCCCCCCCCCTTCCGTGGCTATTGACTGGAAAAAATTTACTAACTACCTTAACTCTCAGGACATCACCTTCCCTGATATTAATAATACCGATGACATTGATGCGGCTGTTGAACATCTAAACTCCCATATCACTAATGCTCAAAATTTTTCTACATTTAACACCTTCAAAAATAACTTTGCCTTTGTCCCACCCCGTTATATTTACAACCTTATCAAACAGCGTAATCGGCTCCGGCGACAATTTCAAAGTTCAAGAGACCCCTCCATTAAACCTCTTCTCAATAGGTTAAACAATAAAATTAAAAACAGTCTCTATAAAGAAAAACAGAAAAGTTGGAACAACTTTCTCAAAACTTTATCTTACGAGGACAACTCTCTTTGGATTCTTAAACGCAAACTGAATAAACACTACACTTCCATACCCCCCCTCACATCTAATAATGTTACCGCTTATACTGACCAAGAAAAAGCTAACATGCTTGCTAATTCTTATGCCACCCAATTTTCTCCTAATCCTACCCTTGCAAACCAAGCTCACCTTGATCATGTTAACGAGACAGTTCGGAATTTTTTGGCTAACCCCCCCTCAAGATCCTCCCCCTAAAATTCAACCTATTGTTATCCACAATATTATCAAAAAACTCAAAAAGCGTAAAACCCCAGGATACGATAAAATTACTAACTCTGCTCTTAGAAACCTTCCTCCTAATTGCATTATCTATATCACTGACCTCACTAATGCTATCTTAAAACATAACTACTTCCCTAAACCCTGGAAACTTTCTATAATCTCTCCTATTCCAAAACCTGGAACTAACCTGTCTGACCCCACTAATTACAGACCTATCTCCTTGCTACCTTCTATCAGTAAAGTGGTGGAACGTGTCATTCGTGCCCAGTTGCAGGAGTTCATTCAGCAGCACAACATTCTCATGCCCGAGCAGTTCGGCTTTCGCCCAAAACACTCAACACAACACCAGCTTCTTAGGGTTGTTGAGTTTCTCAGCGAGAAACTCAACGCAAAAATTCCCGCAGCTGCCATCTTTCTTGATGTCGCAAAGGCATTTGACAAGGTCTGGCATATGGGCCTCATTTACAAATTAATTCAGCTCGGTTTTCATCCCAGACTTATACATTTAATATATTCGTACCATTGCGACCGCTCTTTTCAAGTCCGCATAAACAACATTCTATCTATTATTCTCCTTATCCTAGCGGGCATCCTTCAGGGGAGCGTGTTGGGCCCATTTTTATTTAACATTTTCTTTAACGACATCCCACGCTCCTTGCACACTCACCTCGCTCTTTATGCGGACGACACCTGTATTTACGCTTCGGCACACCACCCGTATACTCTTTACAGGTACCTACAGACTCATGTTGATGACTTCATGGACTGGTGCATGCTTTGGCGCGTTGTCATAAATGAAACTAAAACTACTGCAGTATATTTCTCTCGCAAAATAATTTTCCCTAACAGAATCATTATTAACAACACTCTTATCCCTTGGTCAGACCAAGCTATGTATCTTGGGGTCATTCTGGACCGCCGCCTAACTTGGAAAAAGCACACTTTCTCCATCAGAGGTAAAGTCGCCGGAGCCTTTAACTCTATAAAACCTCTCCTTAATAGTAAAACCTTGTCTGTTCACAATAAATTAATCCTCTATAATTCATGCATCCTTCCCATCATAACCTATGCCAGTCCGGTCTGGGGCTTCACTTGTAAGACCACTATGGACACCCTTAGTCGCTTGCACAATTCCAACCTGCGTACTGTCCGTAACGCATCTCGTTACCTTCGCAACTCCACGGTCCGTAGAGACCTTAAAACTACTACATTACGTAAACGCATAAACGACTTAGCCAAAAAATTTTATGAAAAAATTTTTGACCTCCCTAATGAAATTGTAGCGGAGTTACCGGATTATGACGCTTTTGAGCCCCACCATCGGAAACGGCCCAGGTTTTCCATAATTATGGACACTCAGTAACATCTGAGTTCTCCTCGCTAATTTTGCCTTCTCTTTTTTTCTTTTTATTTACTTTTCTTAAAAAAAAAAAAAAAAAAAAAAAAAAAATTCTCTATATACATAGACACCATAAAAACAGAAAAACTTAAAAAAAATAAAAATAAAAATAAAATGTATGGCCCTGAATTGTCCCTTTTTTTTTTTTTGGTTGGATGTTGTGGTCTTGCCACCCTAGCTTTTCTTGCCCTTGCTTGGTGAGTGTTTCACTGAACAGTACTAACTTTAACTTTCAAATATCCATATAGTAGTTCTACAACTACAGTTAGACTTTAATTACTTTAAGACTCATGTAAATTTTCTTAAGATTTATTGTTAACTTACTTTCTTCTTAAGTTTTTACTTAAATTTATTTTTATTCCTTTTTTCCTTAATTTTCTTATTTTTCTCTTGTAACTTCTAAATTCTTATAGTAGCATTGCTACAGTTTAAGTTTATCCCAATGGCTCATTAAAACATAAGACATTCTAATTTCCTAGTCTGGGTGTTAAGCTGATAACAGCTAGGAAACCCCTCAATGCTGATTACCTGTTCAGTACCTGTTCAATTTGTAATGTATTTGAATAGCACTTCATGTTTAGTTCTAGCGCATCTCCTGTTTTTGGCAGTAGATAACAATATAAAATATTCGTATACCATGTACGCCGTCTTTCCCTTAAACTTCCGTAAAATGCGAGTTAAATTGACCCAGGTTAAACACGTTTAGAACCAGAAATTTACTAAAGAAATTAATTCAAATAGATTTCATGGAGAAACATGATTTTAAATGTATAATGATAAATCAAATAAATTTTCTGGTTAGTAACGTGTATAACCTGGGTCAATTTAACTCACATTTTACGGAAGTTTAATACGGAATACTAGATGTGCTTACTTTTGAGAATTACTTTTACTAAATAGCAATTCTAGCTTAATTTAATCGTAGAAAACACTGACTGAATATGGCGAAAATTAATATTCGAAATATATAAACAATAATCAACGTTTAAACACAGAATAAATAAATTAGGCTATGTGAATAAAACCAGACGTATACGTTTCGTGAGTTTCAGGACTCGCATCATCAGTGTATAAAATCTATGTTTAAAAGAGTATCCTCCAGAACTACATGCAAGTCCAAAACACAAATATCAGTAAACACAGCACCGAAAGACCACCAAGTTCGAGCCACCAATAAAGCCACCAAGTGAAGCATCGTCCCAGGTGGCATAGCAATATCGGCCAATATCGGGAACAGTGATTTCTCAATATCGGACAATATCGGTAAACACCGGATCGTCCGATATTACATGGCAAATTTTATTTCCAATATTGTCCAATATCGGGTCCCAATACCGACCGATATCGAGACGCAATGCCAACCGATATCGGTGAACCCCGGACCGGCAGATATCGGGGAGCGCCGGACCAGCCGATATTGGTTACAACTGGATTCGTCACTATAAAATAGGAAAGCTTTTTTTTTCAATATAGGGAGAGATATTGATTGCCTGTCTTGGCATAGTATTGGTAATCAATATCTCTTTATATTAGGGGGGAAATGTTTGCCATTTTATATTGGTGAATCCAGGTTTGAAAATATATGCATATAAATATATATTTTTTACCTATTTAAAAAAAATGTTTCGGCTAATATAGAAATATATATTTATATATTTTTTATTTATATGGAAAATCACAACTAAGTTCACTGTCATGATAATGTAAAAAATAACTGAAGCAAAATTTTTCATGATTATGTTGAAAGTGAAATTGCTCTGAAAAAACTTTAAAACTTTTAAGGAATTTCTTTTCTTTTATTAAAAGATGTACCTTTTTAGGAAAATTCAACTATCATTAATCAGGGTTCGTACGGAACCTTGAATTTTCAGACTAAGAAATTCTTTGGTACCAGCATTTTCCTATAGAAAATCTCTCCTTAAATAAGGCAAAATTTCACGCTTTTAAACTGCATTTATTTTTCTAAAAAAAAATACTGATATTTGGCTATGAAAATAACGGTACCCGTACGAACCTTGTTAATAAAATGATTTATTCAAAATTTTCCAGTAAATACATTCTTATGTTTTTTAATTTTTTTCTTTCTCGTAGGAATGGTAAGGTTGAAAAGTGTTATATTGTATTATTTGAATAAACTTACTTTTATTACCATATAAGCAATTTTGATAGATTTTTTCACATAATCATTAGAAATAATCAACATATATTGAAATTTAAAAAAATAATATGTAGCTGAAATGATTTATTCTTTACTGCCTTTACCATAAATATAGATGTTCAAATTTGTTTAATTGTAAAGATGTATAAACTTTGCAAAAAAAAAAAAAAAAAAAAAAAAAAATCTGGCAAAACTTAGTCGAAAACAATTTATGTTAAGCTACATGTGTAAAAATCTACCTTTGTTGATTTTTCAAACTTAACTTTAATTATTCCTACCCAATTAACTTAGAATAAAATTTATATTTTATCTGTTTGACCATCATCCTGAATCAGACTATGAACTTATCAACTCTATAGTGCTGGAAGATGAATACTCTGTTCCTTATGTTCGCTCTACATTCTGGTGGTTTTCTCTTTTTTTCCGATATTCATTGTTCTACATTAAAACATTAAGTTGTTGGAAAACTCATAATAAAATGCTACTTTTTCATTAAAAGTAAAAATTCATCTGTAAAATTATGCCCATAATACCAATTTGTGAAAATAGTAAGGTTGAAAAATTGAATATAATATTAACCATCATTAAAATAAAAAAATAACTTGCAACTGAAACAATTTATTTTTTATGTCTTTACAATAAACGTTAACATTTAAACTTGCATATAGTATTTATATACAATAGAAGATCTTTATAATGCAAACCAAAACATACAACATTTTGCGTTATATAGATCCTTTCACACATTAAAACTTACCTTGTAAATAGGGCAAAGTACGTCTGGAACAAATCAATTGCAGATCTTTATATTGCAGTCCTTAGGACCAAAATTTGTGCAGGTTATAAAGTTTTGCATAATATTGATCATTTCGCATATTGTTAAATCACCTATAAAATTATCCAAACATGCCGGGACAAAATCATTGGATTACTTAGTTCCAAAATTTATACATTTAAAAATAGCAATATTTTCATTAAAAAAAATCTGAATTAAGCGGATAAAGATGAAATAATGTTTGAAATTTAATCCTCTAAGGGGTGTCAAAATTTTTACAATATGGATTACAGGTGCTTCTTAAGTACAAAATTCATTGCTTACATCTCAGAAGCTGTGAATTATATAGGAGTATAAAGATCTTCTACTGTACAAATAAAATATTCCCCTTTCTCTCCCTCAACACCACCCCCCCCCCAAAAAAAAAAAAAAAATTCCAGCGAAATTTTGTCGAAATCAGTAAATCAACCTTTTTCCTTTTTTTTTCTTTCTTTTTTTATCTAACCAACTTTATTTTAATTGCTCCTATATTAAAAATTTGTAAAATATCAAGTTATATTATTAATTTCAAAATTTTTAAGTCTTCAATTAATTTAAAACAAAATTTATATTTTATCTTTATACTCTCTTCATTCTGAATGAGAGTTTGAACAATATTACTAAAAAATAAACACTTTGATGGAATGTTTTTCATTAAATAAACACAATTTCCAGCATATATTGAGCAAAGTTTGAGCAAAGTTTTAATGGCAGTGTTAAAATTGAAAATGCAACTGAAATGACCATTTAAAAGAATCATAAAATATTTTACAAACAATGTCATTAAATTAAGCGAGAAAATCTATTCTGAAACTAGTAATCTGGAACTAGAATAGTAAGTTTATTATTTCCATTTGGCAGGTCATTGTGCCTAAGTGAGACGCGATTCACCATAGTTTTGTCGCATTTAGGGTATATTTGGCATTTCGTTAAATAAATGTATATTTTATGAAGCTGAAAATTATTGAATACTGTGCGTTTAGTTCTAACTTCTTTCCTAAAAATTGATTCGTAATTCTTGCTATAAGCCAACAATATACCATTGTCGTATTTAGGTCATTTTTATCGCATTTACGGCAGTTGAATGAGACGGCCATTGTCCTAAATGTGCGAATGCGTTTTATACATGTCAGTTCATCTTAAACTATTCATTTACTTGGTATACATATTTAAATTAATAAAGAGTTAAAATACATAAAATTGAAAGTTGAATAGCTTATTATTGAACAATTAAATAAACTAGTAATTTAAATTAAAAATCACAACGTGCGTTATCTTGAATACATTGTACTTAAATAATGAATACTTCAAAATCCATATTTAACAGACTTTTAACTTTGATCATAGATAAAACAAGAAGTAAATAATGAATGACTGATAAAACAAATTTTACAATATCTTTTCCTTTTCAGTTTGCTTTTAATTCATTTTGATTTTCCCCTTTAGTCCAGGGGAAATGTACATTTTACCTTGCAAAAGGCCGAGTAATTTTTTTTAAATTGTTTATAATGATTCCAACATGGAAAAACCAAGTTTTCTAACAAAATTTCTTAAGACTAAACTTTCTGTGGCCAAAAAACAACAAAATTTTGGGACTTTTTAAAAAAAAAATTTTTAATATCTCGAGACTCGTTGCCGTAGCATGTTATTTGTCAGTTGCAATATTAAAGAGGATAAAATTCTCTACAACTTTCATACTTACAACTTTTTTATACACACAATAGCAAGAATCGCCATTTCAAAAATTAGACAATTTTTTCAATTTTCTTAAAAGCAGTGAAAACGTAGTTTTGCCCGAGTATTCAAATGTTCCCCGCGGATTTAATCGTGTATGTCGACTTCTAACAATTTATAGCAGTAAATTATTTATTATTTGCACACTCACGTCTTTATTTTCACCTCAACAAACATTTTACATTCAATAAATTTGTATAATTTTAAAAGTAAGGCAGAGTGTAGATGAATGAGACAATTTCCATATTTAGACAGTAACTTTAAGTGTATACAATGTTAACTTTAAAGCATTGTTTTAAAGAATACTTCAATATTTAGTAACTTTTTTTCACGATATTTTCAATTAAGAAAGAAGTCTTGTTTAATTTTTATAATTTTAATAATTTTTATAATGCATATATATTTTTCAAGGTATCAATTGGATATGTATGAAAATTTGTGAAAAACATTTTTTATTCCACACTACAATGGTACATTTTATTTACTAATTATTGATAACATATGTTTTAATGTTTTAAAGATAGCAAACATTGGATTGTAGTTCCATTTAAAAGGGCGGACTCAAAAAATAAATATCTTTTATGTAAGAAATACTTTTACCTTATGAAATAGCTACAATAAAAATGACAACAGATTATTTAACTAACTACTGTTATGCATTTTTCTCTTGTAAAATTTAAAAATTCTGTCACTAAAATATTTGAGATCACTGGTTTCATATAACTATTTAAAAGATTAGTTTTAAAAAATATTGTCAATAATTTTTCCAATATCAATAAATATAATAAGATATTATATCATTTTAGCATACAAAAATATATAAAACTTTTAAGATTATCTATTAATTGCTTTAAAGCTCAAACAGAAAAACTTACTTTGGTTGTTAAAAAATATACTTTGTGGAATATTCTAATTTTCTGTAACATGTACCGTTTTGACACTATATCTGTTTAATTATCTCAGAACTATTTATCAAATGAAATACCAATTTATTTATGATTGTAGACCATATAAACATTTTTTTTTTCGCATTGATCACATGTTTTATTCAACTCCACTTTCCCAACACAAAGTAAGGTACGCAATATGGCTGCATAAACTAAATGGAAAAATGTATTTTAATAATAATAATTTCTACAGGCTATTTAACAGTATTTTTTCTTTTTGATGGCACTGTTGTAGGAGTATTAGCATTCCGTTTCGAAGGAATATCCTTATCCTGAATAAAGGAGATATGGGGTATTCTCACAATCTTTTGACTTTTGGGAAAAATTCTGACGAAATTAAACTTGATAAAATAACATTTTAATCTGATAGACGAATGTCTTAATGATTCAAAATAAAGAAAAAATGGTCAGCAGTGAAAATTTTTTTATTTAAGTGAGGTTTAAGTTAAACTTGCGAGTTTAATTTCCCTTACCATTTTACCCCTTTAACTTTTTATTTTCTTCTAAATTTTTACTTGTAATGAATTTGCATAGTACCCACAGGACATTCAAATAAAAAATAATAACAATGAAGTACTTTTAATACAGAATTTTTGTATAACATTGACTTAAAGGGGTGTTAAAGAAAGGACGGTAAGTTAAAAAAAAAGGGATGGTATTGGAAAAAAGGGACGGTAAGGATGGAACGGTAAGTAAAATTACCACCTATTTTTAGGAAAATCATGTTAAAACTAAATGATATCCACAATGTTCATTGATTTTTAGAAACAGTTGCTAACATTGGATTAAATTATTATTATTTTTTTTTAAATTTACCTCGAAAAGTGCAGGAATAAACCTTGTGGACTGTGAGACTACCAATAAAGCCACGATGCTTGAAATTGATATGTAAATACTGATTTAAATTCTACAGAAAAAACTTGAAAAAAATAAATGTGGCTGCATCTGAAATGATTTTCTGTATAGGAAATTGCAAAACAAATAAAAATAGAACATTAAATTGATGGTAGAGGTATTTTTATTTATTATAAGCCATTGGCTTACTACAACATTTATAAAAAGTTTTGATCAACTGAAAAAAAAGATGAAATAAATGTTGATATGATGAAAATGTCACGTCTGATATGATAAAATCTCCAATCTGGTAACCCTGTACGTTCAATGTTTCTAGTAGTAAGAGAATTTCAATCTAAGTCCACACGCATACGCAATTTGTTATTTTAGATATAACGGTTGGGATCGGCGAAAATGAGAGCGGAGACAGTGAATTAGAAGAATGGAGTTATGAATAAAAAGGAGGAGACATATAGTGTATTGTCTACCAGTTGCGAGTGAAGTAACTGAGGAGGTTGTCACAATATGGCGGCTGCTTTTTTGAAATCGGTTCTTCAGTTTCTGACTACCGATAGGTCAAGCATCCCACCAGTAAAATTAAATAGAAGATTTCGTCTTAAAGAAGCGACTTATTCATGGAATTTTTTTTCAAAAATGTCATAAAAATTTCTATTTGTTTTTACCGGTGCCAGTATGCCTTATAAAACTGTCGGTTTGTATCCATGGTTGTCACAATATGGCGGAAACTCAGGGCCTAACTACCACCAAAGAAAACTCCTACCAGTAAAAATGAAAAATTGTTTCTTCCACTATTTATGACTGAAATTTTGTAAAAATAAGGCGTTTAAATAAGTTTAAAATATCTATATAAATTTACTGGTGGGAGTTTCCACCGTCGATAAACAACCCCTTTGCTAGCGGTTACAGTTGAAGCTTCACTATTTTAAGGATATGTCAGTTCCTCTTTATTAATAGTTCCATGATTAGAAGGGGGTGAGATTTTAAAAGTATCTACAAAGAATGTTAATGTAAATGAAACCTCACAATAAAATTATATCTTATTTCGATAACATGACATTATTAGAAATGTTTTCAGTTTTAATGTTTGTGACAGTGAGTGTGTTGTCTGTAATTTAAGCTCCATGAATCCCTTAATGGTGACTTGTTAGAATACGTCTGAAACGTTGAGTGTATTTTTAATTTTAATGTGGGTTTAATGTAGTTTTTATATAAGTAGTACGCTTATCAGTATTTTATGTGTTTTTAATCATTAAATTTGACAGTGTAAGTCCAAGGTTTTATTGAAATTAGTGGTGTCCAGAGCATTTGGAGCCCCTATTTATCCTTGACACCTGGCAACACTAGCAGGGGGTCAAAACTTTCAAAATAGGAAAGGAAAATAGAAACTAATCTACTTTTGATTAGAATTATCTAAGTAATAGATGTGTATTTAAACTTTTATTAAATGAAGCAATAATTAGAATTTTATGTTTTTAGTTTCAGTATTTTTCTTTGCAAAAGAATTTGTCATCTATCTATCATTATCATACATGTTCGTATATTGCACATGTCATTTGAGTTGGAAATTAATTTGTTTCAAGTTGGGAAATTTTTTGAATTCACGCCCCCCCCCTCAAATAAATACCAGTTGCTACGCCCCTGGGAACACCACACCATATAACAGCTTAACCGGAAACGGAACTTTCTTTCGACCGCTGGCGATTAAGGTCTCAGAGATTTACTTGTGAAAAGATAAAATTATTGTGTTTATTCTGCAGTGAAACCTACTAAGACGGAATATCTAGCGACCGGATAAAGACTCCATTTAGACCAATGTCAGACGGGCGTCTTTTTTGCTTAGGTAGATTAGCATTGTGAATGGATAATACTTAAGCAAAAAAGCAGCAAAAACGACGCCCGTCTGATATTGGTCTTAGACACGTTTCCTTCTTAGTAATTTTATACTATTTCTTACTTAGCGACAATGATTAGATTAACTTGTAAATCTATTTAAATAACTTCTGTTTATTTTTCCGGTGAGTAATTTTTTTAAAGTGGTTAATCTTATACATTGCTCGATAAATATATATAGTATTACTTATCACAATTTGTTGTTAGTAAGTCATGAAATGTAATTAGTTTAAATTAACGTGATACGTTTTGAATATGCTATTTATTCAGTAAAGTGCAAATTTTGGGGACAAGTTTAAAGTATGGTCATGATTTAAAATGAGAAATACATATGCAAATTCTAGCTTACGAAACTATTTTAACCCTTTCAGGGACAAGTAATTGTGTTTCTGTAATGTCGAATTGACAACGGAATCTTCCAAAAATTTTATGCCAAAATAAGGAAGAGCAATTTTACGACATTTTTCCACCAAAGTTAGAAAAGTAAAATTTAATAAAATTTTTCAGGTGCAAACTTTATTAATCGTAGGTGGGATATAATATATACCACCGCCCCTCAAGGGGATAAAAGAGATAACTTTAAAAAATACTCTAAAATAGCGTGCTGATTACTAGGCTAGAGCTGTTTCGTTTCTATTACAGTTGAGGCCAGGGTGCCAGTTTGACTTGCATTTGTATTCCGAAATTACGAATTCGTACCAGAAATTCCAAGTAGATTTTTTTCTTTATTAAATAACCGACATTTCGTGGTTACGTAAAAATTCTACTTACGAAAATACGAGTATAAATTCGGATTTTTGAATAAAAAGAGAGATCATACTAGAAATTAAGGAAATGATATGAAATATATCGTTGGTACCTTGTCAAACTATGCAATATCTATTTCATATTGGATAGTTTGACGTGGTATCGACTATATAAAGATTTTTTTAATAGTTGTATTCTAAAGTATGTATTTCTTTTCATATTAAAATAAATACTACATTACGTTAGTTTTGCGTTTGGCGTACTGGTTATTTAATTTTAAAGAAAATGTATATATCAAGGTTCATACACTTTCATCTAAATTGCAATTACTTTTAAATAGAAAAAAATCGACTTATATAATCAGGTGATTACAAAAGGCGAGTTTTTTTTTTTTTTTTTTTTTTTTTGAAGAAAATGCTGGTGTTTATCTCACCTAAAATCTGGATAATTCCCTGACGTGTAGGCACCCTGCATATATATACCGTGTGTTTCAAAAGTTTGGTGCAAAAGTAAAACGCGATTAAAAAAATTATGCCTGAATTTTTGTATTCTCAAATTTGTCGATAAAATCACTTTAAAATGTTACAAAATGAGCTGGAAAAATACTAAAAAAATATACGCTAAAATTTTTGTGTATTTATTTGATAAAATGTAAATTGATTAAATGTGGGAATATCCATAATATTTATAATAATATAATGTGAATAATTATATGTTTTGTGTAAATTTATGTTAAATAACCTTTTAAATGGTATATTATATAATATAATAAATATTTTTATGAACTACTAAAAAATATATTTAATTCTTTTCAGATTCTAATAATATTATTAATAATATTACTTCAATAATTGATATTATTAATAATAAAGTAAGAATAACCAGATTTGAGATTTAAAAACAATTTAATTCATAATCATATTGAAAAAGACATTACATAAATAACTGCCCCTTAAATAGATAATAAAAATATATACCCAATCGTCTCAAGCGCCCTATCTTTTGTACGTTACATATCTGCATAAAAAAATAGGCTTGAACGAATAATTTCACAATAAAAAAAAAAAAATACGTTTTTCAAAGAAGTCTACAAGCTAAGACTATCACTTATTTATTTGGATCCTTGATCGAAAAAATACAAATAGATTCACTTTTTAGATTTCGCCATCCTAAAAAATGAAAAATCTATAAAGACCGAAAAAAGCCTTCATTTAAGTAAATAAATATCTACCTTACGCTGTTATTTCTCAGTAATAGATAAAGACATTCATAGACAATTATTTCATACAATTTTAACGTTATACAGGCGAAAAAAATTATAAAAATTTATTAAAATTCGAAGCGTCCCAAAAATAGGACGCTAGGCATAAATAGGTTTTCTTTTTTCGCTGTATTTTTCTGGGATTAAACAAGTCAAAGAAATCTTTCATCAACTACTGGTGTCTAAATTTAAGGGACAATTTAAAAAGAGTACGTTTTTCAAAGAAGTCTACAAGCTAAGACTATCACTTATTTATATGGATCCTTGATCGAAAAAATACAAATAAATTCACTTTTTACATTTCGCCATCCTAAAAAATGAAAAATCTATAAAGACCGAAAAAAGCCTTCATTTAAGTAAATAAATATCTACCTTATGCTGTTATCTCTCAGTAACAGACAAAGACATTCATAGACAATTATTTCATACAATTTTAACGCTATAAAGGCGAAAAAAAATATAATTTTTTTTTTTAATTCGAAGCGTCCCAAAAATAGGACGCTAGGCATAAATAGGTTTTCTTTTTTTCGCTGTATTTTTCTGGGATTAAACAAGTCAAATAAATCTTTCATCAACTACTGGTGTCTAAATTTAAGGGACAATTTAAAAAAAATACGTTTTTTAAAGAAGTCTACAAGCTAAGACTATCACTTTTTTATTTGGATCCTTGATCGAAAAAATACAAATAAATTCACTTTTTACATTTCGCCATCCTAAAAAATGAAAAATCTATAAAGATCGAAAAAAGCCTTCATTTAACCCCTTAATTCTCGCTCCCGTCATATTCTCGACTGTGTCTTTTACTCAAATTGTTTGATTCCCACCAGTTTTATAAAATAGTGAAATTGGCTATATTTTAATAGCATTTTTACTGTCATTAAATGAGGTCAATATTTCTTTTTCATAAAAGTGGTGCCAATAATCAATTTGAATCTTTAAACCGTAATTTAATTCGAGCGTTAAGGGGTTAAGTAAATAAATATCTAACTTATGCTGTTATCTCTCAGTAACAGATAAAGACATTAATAGACAATTATTTCATACAATTTTAACGTTATACAGGCGAAAAAAAATTATAAAAATTTATTAAAATTCGAAGCGTCCCAAAAATAGGACGCTAGGCATAAATAGGTTTTCTTTTTTTCGCTGTATTTTTCTGGGATTAAACAAGTCAAAGAAATCTTTCATCAACTACTGGTGTCTAAATTTAAGGGACAATTTAAAAAAAAATGCGATTTTCAAAGAAGTCTACAAGCTAAGACTATCACTTATTTATTTCGATCCTTGATAGAAAAAATACAAATAAATTCACTTTTTACATTTCGCCATCCTAAAAAATGAAAAATCTATAAAGACCGAAAAAAGCCTTCATTTAAGTAAATAAATATCTACCATATGCTGTTATCTCTCAGTAACAGATAAAGACATTCATAGACAATTATTTCATACAATTTTAACGCTATACAGGCGAAAAAAATTATAAAAAAATATTAAAAATCGAAGCGTCCCAAAAATAGGACGCTAGGCATAAATAGGTTTTCTTTTTTTCGCTGTATTTTTCTGGCATTAAACATGTCAAATAAATCTTTCATCAACTACTGGTGTTTAAATTTAAGGGACAATTTAAAAAAAAAATACGTTTTTCAAAGAAGTCTACAAGCTAAGACTATCACTTATTTATTTGGATCCTTGATCGAAAAAATACAAATAAATTCACTTTTTACATTTCGCCATCCTAAAAAATGAAAAATCTATGAAGACCGAAAAAAGCCTTCATTTAAGTAAATAAATATCTACCTTATGATGTTATATCTCAGTAACAGATAAAGACATTCATGGACAATTATTTCATACAATTTTAACGTTATACAGGCGAAAAAAAATATAAAAATTTATTAAAATTCGAAGCGCCCCAAAAATAGGACGCTAGGCATAAATAGGTTTTCTTTTTTTCGCTGTATTTTTCTGGGATTAAACAAGTCAAATAAATCTTTCATCAGCTACTGGTGTCTAAATTTAAGGGACAATTTAAAAAAAATACGTTTTTCAAAGAAGTCTACAAGCTAAGACTATCACTTATTTATTTGGATCCTTGATCGAAAGAATACAAATAAATTCACTTTTTACATTTCGCATCCTAAAAAATGAAAAATCTATGAAGACCGAAAAAAGCCTTCATTTAAGTAAATAAATATCTACCTTATGATGTTATATCTCAGTAACAGATAAAGACATTCATGGACAATTATTTCATACAATTTTAACGTTATACAGGCGAAAAAAATTATAAAAATTTATTAAAATTCGAAGCGCCCCAAAAATAGGACGCTAGGCATAAATAGGTTTTCTTATTTTCGCTGTATTTTTCTGAGATTAAACAAGTCAAATAAATCTTTCATCAGCTACTGGTGTCTAAATTTAAGGGACAATTTTTAAAAAAAGTACGTTTTTCAAAGAAGTCTACAAGCTAAGATTATCACTTATTTATTTGGATCCTTGATCGAAAAAATACAAATAAATTCACTTTTTACATTTCGCCATCCTAAAAAATGAAAAATCTATAAAGACCGAAAAAAGCCTTCATTTAAGTAAATAAATATCTACCTTATGCTGTTATCTCTCAATAACAGATAAAGACATTCATAGACAATTATTTCATACAATTTTAACGTTATACAGGCGAAATAAATTATAAAAATTTATTAAATGACTAAAATTAAATGACTAAATTTACTAAATGAAATTCGAAGCGTCCCAAAAATAGGACGCTAGGCATAAATAGGTTTTCTTTTTTTCGCTGTATTTTTCTGGGATTAAACAAGTCAAAGAAATCTTTCATAAACTACTGGTGTCTAAATTTAAGGGACGTTAAAAATATTTAAAAAATCTGCTTTCGGCAGACGTCATTTTTTTGTCAGTGCTCAGATCTAGTATTCAGGGAGCGGTGGCCTGATTAAATGCGAATCAACAAAGCGAATCAACAAAGAGAATCAGTAAAATAAAAAAATAAATAACTCAAACAAACAGTATCCTTTAAAAATAAATCCCGTTCCAGAAATTTTATTAATTATTGCCAATAGAATGGGGATACAGCAATATACGAGCCGCTGATTTTCGTAAAGAGGCAAGTCTATTTTCTAGAAAAGAAAATGTTAAAGCTCAATCTTAAAACAACTTAACATAAAATTTATGTTTTTAAACAATTCACATAAAATACCTTTTAATATCAGTAAAAGCTTGACATTAGCAATGTATTTGGTCAGCCATAATTCAAATCAATTGCATCTGAAAGTGAGGCATGACCATTTTGAATAAAATTAATTTTTATGTTGCCAAATATATTAATATCATGCACAATAACAGTCAGGATTTCACAGTGCATACGTTAAAATTTTTTGCTATTTAAATGATGACATATAATGATATATAAAAATTATATGGCATGCAACTTATTACAGAATATTTTTCCACTTTTTCCTATAAAATTAAATTTATTTTTTGTTTTATTGTAATTTTTCTGAAGAAGAATGAATTCGATTCTAATAAAACAAAGTTTCACTCTGTCTGTGTGTCTGTCTATATGCGGTGACTAACAAGATCAACGGCACGTAAGAGGTTCACAATTTTTGTGCACCTGAGTTTCAGAATTTTATATTTCTAGCAATTAGTTGGAAAATTAATTAAAAACTGCAAATTAAACGAATGGAAAAGTATGCATAATTTAACAAAAGCATAGTATTTTATCAAACCGCAGAGTATTTCTTCCAAAACTGTAAGAGGAGGGGAGGGGTTAATTAGAATTACATGGCTCCTAGGGCAATAAATCCGGTCTGGCACAGGCGACTATTTTTTAATTTCATCTCACACCACTTTCTCAAAACAAAAATTATTGAAATATTATTCGAGAACATTCTCAACAGAAATATGCAACAAAATCATTTTTTTAAATAGTGGTGCTAGTAGAATACAAAAATAGTCACCTGTGGCAGCCCTGTAAATATACTGGGATTGTTAAGAAAAGGCTGTATCTTAAATTCTACTGGGCCTAAAATCTGGAAAATTATGCAGGCAGACGCAGGAAAAATTCCCCTTTCAGAAATTCTAAAGGTTACCTTTATACTCTTGTAAATAGTTGAAAAATCCATCATAAATCCATTTATAAAATCTCTTTTATTTCCGTTCATAGAAACACAGATTTCTGAGAAATCTTTCATAGTGAGAGCAGGTGTTTGAAACGCAGGCGACTGGCTATGGAATAAAAACCCCAAACCTCAAATGATTTTTGTATTAGAATTCTTTGGAATGCCGTCACTTTTTTTTAATACACCATTTAGATATTTTAAAGTTTTGCATTTAGTCCTATCTTTAACCGCCATTTAATAATATCTAAATTTTTTAAAAATCGACCGCAAGTTTTTGTTTTATAAAAAATACAATTTTTTAAAAAGTAATGGAATGCTTTTTTAAAACGCGAATTTGCTAAAATTAAGAAAACTGACGAACTTTTGGATTTTCTGGAGCGATTTGGAGCTTTTAGATAGTTTATAACAGATAATAAAGATTTTAAAAAGTAGGGCTCATCAATTTTGGAGGGGGAATCATTATTTCATTAGTTTATGAACAGAAATAACTCCGCGCCGGTAAGGGTTAACGGAGTTTCGTTCAGAAACATTTTTGTTAAGGATTGAGTTACCTTTTGAAGAAATCTCACGCTGTTTCCCTTCTTTCTTTCTCTTCTTTCGAAACAGAAAAAGGGTCCCCATCTCGCAAACTGTTGGATGCGGGGCAGTAGTTTCTATACATTTCTTGATACTTGAAACAAGAACTTTCGAACGACACCACTCTCGTCAAAATCCGTAAGTGAAAGTTGGGAATGTTCCCTACTTAGACAGCACTTACATCTTATAAGTGTCTACCATGCCAAATTTCAAGTATCTATCTTAAACAATTATATAGAAATCGCAATTTAGAACGTTTTAAGATCGCTTTCAAGCATTTTAACCCTTTTAAATTTGGTTTTTTTAAAAACTATTTTTAGAGTGCATTTACACCTTATAAGTAACTACAATGCCAAATTTCAGGATTCTAGCTTTTCAATATCTCAAAAGCGTAATTTTAGGAATTTTTTGCCACTGCAACCACCTAGTGGTAGTGGTTCCGACGTTCAATATAGCCTATGTTGGAGCAGGAACTGTCACCATCGATTTATAAATATTACTTTTGAAATTTGCTGGGCATTTCCTGAGATTCCATAGCAATCGTAATTTAGAACTTTTTTAGACTGCATTTTGCACATTTCATTCGATTAAATTTGACATTTTTTAAAAACTATTCTTCAATAGCGTTTACATCACATAAGAAACTACCAGGAAAAATTTCAAGTTTCTATCTTTATCAATTCCTTAGAAATCTTTATTTAGAATGGATTTAGAACGCTTTTCGTGCATTTTCACCCCGTTTAAATTTCTAATTTTTTTTACAAACTGTTCTTCAAGAGTATTTACACCTTAGCAAATCAACCGTGCCAAATTTCAAGTTTATGCTTTTGACAGTTCCATGGAAGTCTTAATTTCGATCGTCTTTTGAATGTTTCTGGGGGGATTTTCATCCCCGTTTAAATTTTGATTTTTTCATAAACTATTTTTAGGGAGCATTTACATCTAATAAGTAACTACCATGCCAAATTTCAAATTTCTAGGTCCTTCTATATCTCAAAAATTGTATTTTTAGAACTTTTTTTGTTCTTGCAGACTCCTAAGAGTAGTGGCACCAACACAAAATATAGTCTTTGTTGGAACAGGGGGTGTAACCATTAATTTCCCACTTTTACTTTTGAAATCTGTTTTGTACTTCCAGAGATTGTCCCTACAAACAAGGGTTGAGTTGATTTTTGACGGCCAATTATCTACACGAGGGATATAGGCCCGGGGGGAGTGCCCTCCGTGGGGGTCTTTCTAAGGGAACCTAATCCGTATTAACGCATGGAAGATCCACGGCTCGAAGAAAACCACGAAAACTCCGAACGATTAGGCCGACGGGCGCGATTGGGACCCTACAAACAAAGAAACAACCGTCATTTCCTTCTAGTATTAGTGTCGATTTATTTGTTTTCAGAAATATCGAATATAGTCGTTTGAACACTTGCCTGAAACAGTTTAAATCCTTCACTGCACGGATGTTTCTTTTGGAAGTACATTTTTTATACTCATATATAGCGTTAGCGCAAATTTTGAATACTAATTCTTCGCCTTTTTTCATAGCAGAATTTTGTTATTACATAATGCGACTATATTTATTCAAATACAGTGGTAGGCAGGGATTGAATTCATTTAATAAAGGTTAAATTTTAATTGCAGACGTGAGTTTCAAAACTCACCCGATCCAAAATTTAAAAATTAGAGTTTTCTCAATAAATCTCTTCTATTGTTGAATTTACGTCGAAAAAACACTTCAATCTGCAAAAAACTAGTTTTACCGTGTGTTTCTGACATTGTAAAATGTTGGTTTACAATGAAAAACAACGGACGCAGTCAGAGGCTTTTCGCGATTTCCCAAAAAATTTTATTATCTGCATTAGGCGAGTTTTGAAACTCACATCCTCAATTAATTCAGAGGTGCATGGCCGTAAAGATAGTATTAAGCGATTGATAACTGTAAACTTCTTATGATAAATGTATTTATCTGTGTTACAAACAATAATGCAGAAAATACTACAAATACTTATTTGGCGTTATTACATATTTAAATCATTTCGGAATTGCTTATTGTTTCAAATTCTATGCATATTTCTACGCATTAAATTATAATGCAATTCTAAATAGAAATAAATGTAGTAATTATATGTATTATAAAAACATAAAACAAAAGTTTGTAACCCCCTCCCCCCATTTTATATATATACATGGTGTGTTCACAAAGTTTCAAGATTGATGCTAGAATACAAAAGTTATTAAACATTTTTGTGCAGCGAACTAATATTCGCCGAAATATGACCCTTGGGCATCAACACACCGCTGCCAGCATTTTTTCCATTAGTCACAGGCTCCATGGGGGTCTTCGCGCGCAAGGCTGTTAAGTGACCTCGTCGAAGCCGGAATCAAGGATCACTGGAATCGTGTCGAATTGCTTCCCTTTCAGGTCTTTCTTGATCCGGAGGAATAAAAAACGTCACTGGGAGCGAGGTCGGGGCTGTATGGAGGCTTGTGGCAGAATTGCCACGTTAAACTTAGCCAAAACTTTGGCGGCTGCGAGCAACGTGTGAGAGGGCGCATTGTCGTGGTGAACAATCCAGTCTTCTCTAGTGTCTGGGCGGAAGTGCCGGGTCAAGTCATTTTTACGCTGGAATGCCCAGTATTTGAAGGATAGAGTACGGCGCGCCCGCTCAGACATCAGGTATGAGTGGATTGTTCACCTCGACAATACCCTCTCTCACACACCGCTCGCCGCTGCCGATGTTTTGGCTCAGTTTAAGGTGGCAATACTGCAGCAAGCCCTCTACAGCCCCGACCTTGCTCCCAGCGACTTTTTTGTTTCCTCGGATGAAGAAAGACCTGAATGGGGAGCGATTGGACACGATTTCAGCGATCTAAGCAGCTTCGACGAGGTCCCTTAACAGCCTTGCGCGCGAAGACCCCCAGGGAGACTGTGAATAATGGAAAAAACGCGGGCAGCGGTGTGTTGATGCCCAAGGGTAATACAGTAGCGCTCAAAAGTATTTTTACAACCTTATATTCTCTCTTATTTTATTTAACATAAAAATGTAAAAGAAAATATATTCCCTATAATTGAGAACACTATGACTGCAGTTATTCAAATGTATCAAGTTTCAACTTGTTTGTTTACATTCGACGCCTCCGAAGAAATATGACTCCCCCTTATCTCAAAAGTATTTTGACAATTAGTTTGCATTTAATTGTTGAAGGTGTCAGTGGCGCTATAGCTTCGATTAGTGTTTATATTGACTTATTCTGAATATTTTTAAGGATCAGGAATGCCGAAATGTAAAAAATATTGAAGTGATTCTAGAAAAGCCGCTGTAAATGCACTTAAGAAAGGTAGACTGCAAGCAGAACTAGTTCGTTCTTTTAACGTGTCTCGGCATTTTTTTATTACATAGAATAAAGTTTTTAACAAACAGAAATACAGTCGAACCTCTATTTAACGAACCTCTATTTTGCGAATTTCTCTATTTTGCGAACTTTTCCTTGGAACCAAGAATATTTTGCGAATTTCCTCGTAAAATAACCTCCAAATAGCGAAGCGCATTCTCTATTTAACGAACTTTTTCTTGTGATCAAATTTTTTTTCTCCCCTTTTTCAGACTATTTCTGGACATTTCAAACTTATTCTTTCTTTAAACACATTTTATGATGTTCAATGGCCTTGAACTGATTTTACCAGGCGCCTTCTTTGTCAGCAGTGAAAATTCGTTAAGTACGGAGGACGAAGACGATAATCCCTTAGAGTTACTTTTAAAAATGTGGATACAGTGAGAAAAAAGAAGAAATTAAACATGATTTGCTGATTGAGGATTCTATTTCACTTAATTCTGAAATTGAGACCTCGGAAACGCTATGCGAATTGGATATTTTCGACAGTGTGAAAAATAAAAGCAATACAGCAGTGAATTGCGACGAAGACGAATATGATGACGATGGAAATGGTCATTATGCAGGAATTAACAAAACTTCGTATGATGAAACGCTAAAATCATTTGAAACAATCTGACGCGAATTATAGTTAGAAGAAAATACGTATGAAGAGGTTTTTTGTGCATTGCAAAGATGCGAGACGTATTATAAGAGAAAGCACTTTTTAAAATAAAAAACTCTGATAAAATTAACAGAGTTTTTCAGAAATTAAATTTAAGGACATATATGTTAATGTATGGTTAAAATTATTTGTTATAATAATAATAAATACGATAATGTCATTAAAATTTGTTAATTTTAATGTAAAGCTATTTACTTTAAACAGAAAATACAGTGTAGTCCCGGAGAATGTATTGTTTTCCTTGCAGATTTCAAAGATTTAAACACATAGAAAAAATGAATTGATGATGTATATTGGTGGGTAAAATAAATAAAAAAAATCGATATAATTTATTAAAAAAAAATGTGATTAATTACTTTTAGTAAAAATATTTAGTGTTTATGAATTTAAAATCTGTTTTATGTAGTTTAAAGTATTTTAAAAGGTGAATCTCTATTTAACGAATTTTCCATATAACGAACTTTTTTCCGAGATTTAGCGACTTCGTTAAATAGAGGTTCGACTGTACATTAAAAATAAGCCTCAAAGTGGCCATCCGAAAAAAAAAATTGCAATGTTGACTGTATTATAAAAATGATATCTAAAAGTGATTGTCGTAAGTCCGCTGTAATAATAAAAAATGATTTGAAAGAAAATTACCACATAGACATACACGTATCATCAGTCAAACGACGCTTAAACCTCTATGGTTTACATGGCAGAAGACCAGCAAAAACACGTTTGTTATCTACTAAGAATAGGAAGGCTAGAGTTGTATTTGTAAAACGGCATAACCCTTTCAGGAGCAAAGCAATTCCATTGCTAAAGTGTTGAAATTAATGATTGACACCGGAATTTGAAAACAAATTTATTTATAAATATGAAAAAGCTATATTTCAAACACATAATAAACCGAATTTTTTTTAACCAAAACTCTGGTGTCAATCATTAATTTCAACACTTCAGCAATGGAATTGCTTTGCCCCTGTAAGGGTTATGCCGTTTTACAAATGCAACTCTAGCCTTCTTATTCTTATTAAATTACATACATGTTTTTGCTGGACTTCTACCCTGTAAACCATAGAGGTTTAGGCGTCGTTTGACTGATGAAACGTGTATGTCTATGCCAAGGGTGTCAAACTGTGGCCCGCCGGATACCACTAAAATTTTACAGTCATCTTTGCCTTATCTAATAGTCGAATTTCTGCGATTCAACTTGTCGATTATTTCTTTAAAATTTTAGTGGTAGCTGTTAAAATAAATAAAAAGGCAGACATAAAGACGTGGATCGAAGTGAGTATATTTGATATTAACAAGAACAATGACACTAACATACTGAAAGAAAACAGAAAATTTACAGGTATTTATAGATTTTGCAAGGCCCAAGTCGGGGAATTGGCGGCCGTGAAAGAAAGCTACATTAAACAACCAATCACAAGAAACATAGTTGTACAAAAAGAAATTAATAAGAATTTAATGTAATGCTCTGATTATTTTCAACACCCGCCCATAATCTAGCATTACATCAGAAAAACAAAGAAATTTCTTGAAATCAATCATTAAAAATAATATGACACAATTTAAACATTACTTGTACAAACAACAAAGAAATAATAGTTCATAAAATTTAACTTTAGGTAATGCCTTTGTAAATAAATCAGCAATTTGCATATTCGTAGGAACATATTCAATTTTGATGTTATTTTCTTTTATAATATTGCGAACAAATTTCAATTTAATATCAATGTGTTTCATTCTACCATAATTACTCTCATTACAGATACATTTTATACATGATTGATTATCCTCAGAAATTACTAAATCCTTAATATTTACAATTTCACTAGCAATATTTTTAAACCATAACAAGTCTTGCAAACTTTTAGTTAAAGCAATGACTTCAGCTTCAGTTGACGATAAGGCAACTGATTTTTGTTTATTACAACACCACAGAACAGGCATGTTACAAAACATTAAAATATAACCTGTTACTGATTTGCGGTCATTTGTGTTAGCCCCCCAATCAGCATCAACATACATGGATAATTTAGGATCAAAATTTTGCTTTTTATACACAAGTTTTAAAGACAATGTTTCTTTTAAATATCTTAAGATTTTCTTAACCTTCCGTCTACCAGACGGGTCCATTGGACCCGACATGTACATTCAAAATATTTATTCAAACCAGAAATTTCTTCAAAACAAACTAAATGTATAAATCAGACAAGAATAAGTTATATAAACAAATTAAATAGTTTTAAGTAAAAATTCTGGTGTAGAATGTTTTTATAAAACTTGAGTAAAATTTCCGGTAGTTCTAGGGTTAAGTGCTTTCCATGCAATTTCAGTAGGATTTTCTTGGAATTGACTTAAACAGTTAAAAGCATACAAAATATCAGGTCGAGAAATATAAGCTAAATATAATAAACAACCTACAAGTTCACGATATGGGCCATTAAAAGGTTTACCATTTTTGAAATCAGATGGGGTGGACTTAGGAGAAATAGGAATGTCACTGGGTTTACAATCTAGCATATTAAACTTACTTAATAATTTAATTATGTAAGACTCTTGATCCATTATTAAACTATCAGAATTGAATTTCATTTGAATACCTAGAAATTCTGAAACACTTTCCGATTTTGACATGTGAAACTCGTTATGTAATAGGGAAATAACTACATTAGTTTCATTTACATCTGAACCTGCAATTAACATATCATCTACATACAAAGCAATAATTATTTTATGATCATTATTACACCGAATAAAAATACAAGGTTCATTATCACAAGATTTAAAATTTAACTTTGAAATAAATTCATGAAACCTTTCAAACCATTGTCGTGGGGCTTGTTTTAAACCATATAAACTTCTTTTAAGTTTACACTTTCGCCCACTTTTATCATCATAGCCTTGCGGCTGATCCATAAAAACAAGTTCATTTAACTTACCATTCAGGAACGCTGTTTTAACATCTAACACAGATGCATATAAGTCTTCATTTAAAATCAAAATAAGAACCAAACGTAAAGCTGGCATACTTATTACAGGGGAAAAGGTTTCACTATAGTCTAGCCCTTCTTTTTGCATAAATCCACGAGCTACGAGTCTCGCCTTATGTCGACCATCTATTTTGATGGTAAATACCCATTTGCAGGAAATAGGTCGTTTGTTAGGTGGTAATTTTTCAAGATCCCAGACATCGTTGATTTTCATACTTTCAATCTCCGCGTCCATAGCTTCTTTCCACAAGCGTTGTTCATCACTAGGGAGGGATCTGATATCATCAAACGTTAATGTTTCTTGTTGGCAAAGTAATGCTTCGTAAACTTCAGGATCTGGATACCGTACAGGTTGCTTTTTAAATCTTTCAGATTTTCTTGTTTTGTCTTCCTTCTCTTCAGGATCATCTAATTCATCACTCGTATTTTCTAGAACATCTGGATCAATTTCATTATCGACTGGTTCTAAATTTTCTAGAATGTATTGTTTCGACTGAACATTTTCCTTTTTCTCTTCGTCGAATTTCACATTTCTTGATACAGTTATGCGTTTCGTTTCAGGATCTAGTAATCTATATCCCATTGAAGAATAACCAATGAAGATCATTTGTTTAGACCTATCGTCAAGCTTCTTTCGATGAACGGAAGGAATTAACATGTAAGCACTGCATCCAAAAACACGTATGTGCTTGAAATCGGCTTCTTCTCCATATTTCAGGAAGTACGGAGTTTTGTTCTCAATAGTGCTGCTTGGCATTCGGTTTTTCAAGTAAGCTGCTGAAAGGATAGCTTGACCCCAAAAAGTCTTTGGTAAATTTGATTCAGAAATCAAAGCACGTCCTATGTTCAGAAGCGACCTATTGCAGCGTTCAGCTACTCCATTCAAAGATTGCGTGTATGGAGGAGCGGGATCTATCACTATACCAAGATCTCTAGTAAAATTCACTAAATCATTAGAAAAATATTCCTCCCCGTTATCACATCTAATTTTCTTCACTGTAGGGTTGGATTTTAAGAACATTTTTAATTCTTCTGAGACTTCACTTTTATGTTTCAGTAAACGTACTTCAGTAAAACGAGAAGAATCATCGATAAGAGTCATAAAATAGCACTCGCCAGAAAAGGTTGTCGGAAAAATAGGTCCACAAATGTCACTATGAATCAAAGTCATTGGCTTGGTTTCTCTTTTTCTTGGTCTTCTTCCCATTGGTGTTGCACTCTGTTTTGCCCGAGCACAAATATCACAAAAAGAATCAGGTACCGGAAGCTTCATATCTTTCAATACTTTGTCACTCGGATGACCAAGTCTGCGATGCCAGATATCACAATGATTTTTCTTTGAAGTAAGAACGGTTTCGTAAACAGGGACAAAGTCACTTACGTACTGTCCATTCAAATCCCGTTCACCGAAGTAAAAACGGTTTCTTCCTTTTTCGATAAATACTTTTTGGTTCTTGAAAATAACTGTATAATTTGCACTTTCAATTTTCCTAACGGAAATGAGTTGCCCGTTTAAGTCTGGAACATAAAGGACATCCTTTAAAGTAATTTCCATTCCATTTGACAGTTTTCCATTAATATTTCCAATACCTTTGATTTCTAGATTCGTTGTTTTTGATGCGCATTTAATAGTTCCTGAAGAAGGTACTAAGGATGCGAAATAATTCTCATTAGAACACATATGGGAAGTTGCTCCGGAATCTACTATAAATTCATTCCTTTTCCTGGAAGCATTTCCAGCAACGAAAGAAACAGCTGAAGAGGCAAATTTTTCTTCATTTGAATTTTTAACAGCTTTACAGTTACGTTTTATGTGTCCGAATTTTCCACAAGAATGGCAAGTAATTTTCTTTCTACAATATTTCGCTGTATGCCCTTTAGAGTTGCAAATTTTGCAAAAGAATTCTTTGCGAGTCAACACAAATGCAGTATTATCATGAGCAGCCTTAGTATATACTTTTTCTTTCTTTGAATCCAAAAGAAGTGCTTCAGCATCTAATAATCTTTGTGTCACGAAATCTAATGTCAAAACAGAATTCGGTTGGTTTTCTAAAGCAATCTTAACATTTTCAAATTCCTGAGGCAATGACATCAAAATATAAACAATAGTATCCGTTTCATTAACTTCTGCCCCAGACAGCTTAAGATCCGAAATTAATTTATTTATTTCATCAATGTGATTTCTCATAGAAACTGTACGATCTTTCTTAATCGTTGCCAATCTCTTCCGAATTAAAATTTGATTCACTGCACGCTTTGTATCATAAGTGCGTTCTAATTTATTCCAAATTTTATGAGCTGTATTTTTATCTTGAAGTGGTGCAAGAACATTATCACTTAATAATGATAATAATAAAGCGTAAGCCTTTTTTGCTTTCACGACATCGGCGGCATTGTCGGGAGCCGCTTCAATTTCCAAGAATTTTTCCAATTCTTTAGCAGCAAAAATTGCCGTTACTCTTCGTTTCCATACCGAAAAAACTTTTCCATCACCTTCAAAAAGAGGGATACCGTAAATATCTTTTGAAGAATCCATTCTGCTCAGTAAAATATATAAAAAGAAAGATAAAATCGTTTTCACTCAAAATCCCAGCAGAAATGAAAAACAGAAAGATAACGTCGTCAATATGTCTCGCAGCTCATTTCAACACTTGCTAGAACCACGCTCTGCTGTTAAAATAAATAAAAAGGCAGACATAAAGACGTGGATCGAAGTGAGTATATTTGATATTAGCAAGAACAATTACACAAACATACTGAAAGAAAACAGAAAATTTACAGGTATTTATAGATTTTGCAAGGCCCAAGTCGGAGAATTGGCGGCAGTGAAAGAAAGCTACATTAAACAACCAATCACAAGAAACATAGTTGTACAAAAAGAAATTAATAAGAATTTAATGTAATTCTATGATTATTTTCAACAGTAGCCGGCGGGCCACAGTTTGACACCCCTGGTCTATGCCGTAATTTCCTTTCAATTCATTTTTTATTAATACAGTGGACTTACGACAATCACTTATAGATATCATTTTTATAATACAGTCAACAATGAAGTTGTTTTTTTTCGGATGGCCACTTGGAGGCTTATTTTCGATGTATTTCTGTTTATTAAAAACTTTATTCCATGTAATAACAAGTTGCCGACACACGTTAAAAGTCTGCTTGCAGTCTACCTTTCTTAAGTGCATTTACAGCGGCTTTTCTAGAATCACTTCAATGTTTTTTACATTTCGGTATTCCTCATCCTTAAAATTAATCACAATAAGTCAATATAAACACTAATCGAAGCTATAGCGCCGGTGACACCTTCAACAATTAAATGCAAACTAATTGTCAAAATACTTTTGAGCTAAGGAGGAGTGATATTTCTTCGGTGGCGCCGAATGTAAACAAACAACTTGAAACTTGATACATTTTAATAACTGCAGTCATAGTGTTCTTTATTATAGGGACTATATTTCCTTTTACATTTTTATATTAAATAAAATGAGAGAGAATATAAGGTTGTCAAAATACATTATAGCGATACTGTATTTCGAAAAAATTTAGTTCGCTGTACAAAAATGTTTAATAACTTTTGTATTCTAGGTCCAGTCTTGAAACTTTGTGAACACATCATGTATATCCAGGAACCTACTTCGTAAATAATGAGCTGAACATTTTCTTGGAAATATAGTTCGGATTTCCTATATTTTAAAATAATACACGAAAAAATAATTTCCAAACCGGAAAAAGTAACAAATGTAGTTTGAATGTATTTACAAATGAAACTTTTTGGTGTTTTTATTCTATGGTTTTTTGTTCTGTTCTGGTACATCTGCTGATTTTGGTCGGCAGATAACCACGTAAAATATAGCCAATGTAGTAATCTGTTCACAACCGCAGGCACCATGTAATGTACCGTAATTTCGGACACATGATCCACGGATCAAACAATCATCCTTTAACCCTTTGAGGGGCAAGTATTTGCATTTCTGTAATGTCGAATTCACAGCGGAATCTGTAAAAAGATTTATTGCAAAATAAGGAAACGCAATTTTACGACTTTTTCCCACCAAAGTTAGAACAGTAAAATTTAATAAACATTTTTTGGTGCTAAACTTCATGAATCGTAGCCTTCAAGGGGTTAACTTTTTTAATCCGTGTCGTGCATCCGGAATACTAGAGGTTCTTACTTTTGAGAATCAGTTTTTCTAAACAGCAGTCTTATCTTAATTTAATCGTACAATTCTTTGAGTGAATAAGGTGAAAATTAATATTCCAAATAGTTTTACTAAAATATAAGCATCTGTAGTCATCGTAATTTGTTTAAGTCAATTAACTTTTATTTCACGCAATACCAATATCCATAAATAATAGTGGCATCCAATGTCTTTTTGTTAAATTACTGAAATAATGTTTGATGTTTATTTTTTGTTTTATTTTTTTCCGGAAAAAGCTTTACAAGACTCATATTATTTTTTGAGTGAAAACTATAAAATTGCCTTTTCTTAGCCGCAAATTCTCTGTTTTCTGGAATAGAAAAAAAACCCTCACAGAATAATGGCAAACTCGGGGGAAAAAGAAATATCATGCATAAAGCACACCTTACACATTCCAATGTCAAGAATTACCATCAATAATTACCACCAATAGTCGGAAAAGTATCCAAATTCTTTCGTGCACCCTGTATTTGATATATAGGTTCGTATATGTTATACATATGGTTTCCTAAAATTTGGGACAGTTAGGAACGGCATAGCACAGTTGTAAACTCCCCTTCAGCAATTTCCGTCAATGATCGGAAATGTACTCGAGATCTTTCGTGCTGCCCTATATATGATCTATAGAATTTATGCACACAAAGTAATACGAAAAATATTAGGTTAATTCAAAAACGCGTACCACAACTTAAAACGCACTTGCAGTATTTATAATTAATAGAGAATCATGTAATCAAATTTTTTGCCCAGAAAAAAAAAAAAAAATGTGTAATACTGGCAGCTGGGGTGCCAGCTTAAAACCGTAAAATTAGCAAGTAATATACCGGTAAGCAGAAATATACGGTTTAATTCATTTATACGATATATTTCTGCTTATTTTACGGTTATAAACTGGCAGCCCATCTGCCAGTATTATACCGTAAAATCAGCAATATATATACAGTCGAACCCCGTAAATACGCGAATTAAGGGATCGACCAAAATTCGCGTATTAAACGGGTTCGCGTATTAAGCGAATGTGCGAATTTTCGTCCAGTGGTCCATCTAATAACAACCTATACGTATATACCTTTTTGACAATTTTGTTGCGTTTTTAAGATATAAAATGACACTTTATTTGTTTTAATCATTGTGTACTAATAAGCACATAGGAACGTTTGAAAGCTGGAAATTCAAATAAGTGTTATTATTGTCTTGGGTAAAAATCTAAGAAGTCTTTCCAAATTTAGATTTATTATGTATGACACATAAAGTGGAACAAAACGAACACAGAAATGTCTGCTAACCATGTTAACTAAAACTAATGTTAACAAAATTAAAATCCTTGTTAGCTATACAGAACAAATTGGGAACAGTCTTGATAATAATAATAAAACAATATAAAAAACAAAAGTTAAAGTTTAATAAAGTCAATAATTATATAAAAATTACATTTTGGCAAAATGACTACAGGATCTGTCCAGGAAGTAACGAGACTGATTCCATAAAATTCGTTTATTTGAAGATAATTTTGCAGACGCTTAATATTTTCAAACTAGTGTCCTCCTGTAATAAACAGACAAAATTTATCAGCGCCGGTAAGGGATAATCTAAAATAACACATGAATAAATAAATATCAAACCGGAAAAAGTAACAAATTTTGTTTGAATGTATTTAGAATTTAACTTCATCATTGCATGGTTTTTAACTGAAGTTGTGTGCATTCGAGTACATCTGCTGCTTTTTCAGCGACAGATAACAACGTGCAATATACGTAGGCAGAATTTCAACCCCTTGAGGCGCACTCGTATATACAGTAAAACCTCTGAATCGCGGCCACCACTGGGAGCACGATAAAGTGACCGTACATCGGAGGTTGCCGTTATTCAGAGGTTCCACGTTTTAAAACCTCAAAATTACATCACATTAAAATAAATATAACTGACCAAAACTATTTTATTTTTACAGTTAAAAAATACATACTATTATTTTAGACTAAAGAAATTAGTTATTCGCAGTTTATTTATTTATTTATTTTTTTTTAAGATTATCTCTTTCTCTAAATGCATAGTCCATTTGCACAGATTTGTTGTATCATTTTGATTGAGCGCAAAATTTTTAATTTCCCAGTTTCTCTACAATTTCTGGGACACTTTCATACGACATTAGTCCAGAAATCGGGAGATTTTTCTTTCGAGAGTTCGAAAGCCATCCCAAAAGCAACTTATCAATCTCCTAATAACTAGTTCTTTCACGCTTAGTTTTAGATTCCAAATTTACGTCTAAAACGTCTTTTCTAAATAAAATTAACTTTTTTCAAAATGTCATTGATTTGGGTCCTTCCGCAATTGTCATTTCAGCAAATTTTCGTGCTCTTAACCTTTTTTCTGTCCTTGATAACTTTTAACTTATCACTTAAAGTAAAAAAAAAAATCACTTTGAACCCATTCTTTTAATGAAAAACACATGCTACACATAGACAAGAAATATCATCACACGATTCACAAAGAATACATTTGACAGTAGTCATTTGACTACTGCCCCCCCCCCCTTTCGCCACACCTATTTACAAACGAGATTTTGCTAAGCAGCTACTTGAGAGATTAGTAGGGAAATTGTAAGGACGTCAAATGAGAAAATCCGCCTCCACATTCTTTGCACCCTCAGTTGTAGTTGAAATATAACGTAAAAATAAATGCTGCGGAGTGGCCGTTATTCGGAATTCGTTGTTCGGAGGTTCAGTGTAATGTTATTTCTATGGAAGAGATTCAGTAATACTAAAAGATGGCCGGTATTCGGAGGTTACCGTTGTTCGAAGTGACCGTTGCAGGGGGTTTCACTGTATTATATACGACCTACGATTAATGAAGTTTAACACCAGAAAAATTTTATTAAATTTTACCTTTCTAACTTTGGTGAAAGAAAGCCGTAAAATTGCTTTTACTTATTTTGAAATAGAATTTTTCAAAGATCCCGGTGTGGGTTCAACATTACAGGAACACAATCACTTGCCCCTCAAGTGGTTAAAATGGTAGCCAGGGTTCAGAACCGCAAGCATTCCGTAATGTATCGTAGTTTCCGGTGTACAATCAGAGGATCAAACAGGGTTGCCAGATTGGCCTCCAATTTTTATCCGAAATTTTAAATTCGAGCAGGAAATTTTGAAAGAAAGATTTTTACTTTATCTGATGGCTAAATCTCTCTTATAAATAAAGTATAAAATACTATTCTTTATTTCTGGTATAAGCACTAAATTTCCGAATAAAAAGGGGAGCCAAACTGGCAACTCTAGGATCAAACAATCATGTTTGATCCTCTTAACCTTCTTAATCCGTGCCGTGCCGTGCATCCGAAATACTAGAAGTGCTAACTTTTGAGAATCACTTTTTCGAAATAGCAGTCTTAGTTAAATAAATCGTAGAATTATGTCATTAAATAAGGTGAAATTTAATATTCGAAATAGTTTTAATGAAAGATAACCATCTTTAGTCACCGTAACTGGTTTAAGTCTATTAACTTTTCTTTTACGCAATTCCAATATCATAAATAATAGCGGTATCCAATGTCAATATGTATAAAAAGTGAATTTTAATATTTCACTTGTTTATAGCTTTTTAATTAAAATTGGTATCCCAAAATGTTTTCAGACTCGTCTATGTTTATAATTTTTGTATTTTTTGATATACTACAGAAAGTTATCTCTTACGGATTTATTTCGGTTCAGTCGTCTATAATGTTTGCGGCGCGGAGGAAATTTTTTTACGCGGTGACTAAATAAATCAGGAACAACGTTTAACCCATTAACGCCCAGTGTCATTTTTTGAGGACGCTAGATTTAATGGGAAGAAAGCACCTTTCACACCAGTAAGTATGAAGATAAATATTTACTTTCTTTCACGAGACAAATTCCTTGATAAAATAGGATAAAAAGTAGTGTTCTTTTAAAAGTGGTGGGAAATGCAATATTTAGATTTTAACGAAGATAACAATTTGGGTGTTAATGGGTTAAAGTGAATTTTGGCAATTTAAAAACATCAGAGCCTCAAATTGTATTCGAACCAGACTCCTTCTAACCAGTACAGGGATCCTACTCTTTCAAATGAAATACTAATATCGTTAGCTAAAAAACTCGACTTGTGTAGTTGTGCGATTGCAAAAGGCGTGATTTTCTCTAAGAAAATATTGGTGTTTATCTGACCTAAAGTAAGGGAAATTTTTTGCTCTGTATGAACCCTGTAGTAGCATGTAGTGAGGACAGAATAAATTATTTTACTATTAGAATGAAGCATTCGGGCATGCGCAAAAGCATAGCTGCCAAAAAAATTTTTAATTCAATTTCTACCAGATATTTTTTATCGAAAAATAATATTATCATTTTAATCAGATTTAATTTGAGAAAGCCATTAAAAATATAAAAATTAATTTTGTCTTCAAAATTTCTGAAGATAATTGATTATAAAAATTATGAAGGTTGGCAACTATGATTATGATTCTTTTTTTTTTTACTAAATTTTCGGTGGTACTTGATTAAAAATATATGCAAAATTTCGCAGCTATGTTTTTGCGCATGCCTGAATTATTCATTCGATAGTAAAATCATGCATTCTGCGCATCACTAAAAACATGTGTGGTAATCACTATTATATTTTCTTTAAGAAATCTTGTTAAAATGCTTCGGATCACTCTATCTGTGTTCTAAATCAGTATAATTTTAAATCAGTGTTCGATATTTCTCCAATCACAAATAACTAAAAACAAATCTCTGAAACTTTTGAACAACAAATGAGATAATTATAAATTGACTGTTTTTAGAACATATTCATTTATTTGAAATTGATTATAATAACCTAGAATAGTAACTGAATAAATAAATAACTTTTTAGAAAAACTAAGTTAGTGTGAACGTTTGAGTTTTTTTACAAACCATATTGAGCTTGATATTTTAAATACTTTTATTTCGTGGAAGTCTGCAGTTTAATAACGGCAGGTAGGAAAGTATTATTTACGCAGTTCAGGCGACTGCTGTGTTTCCACCAGTACCGAACGTACTGCATCGAGCAAATGTTTCGTGGTATCGGCAGTAGAAAGAAGTGCAAGAGCCTATTTCTTTTATTAAAAAAACAGTTCCACGTATCTTTTGTACTAATAAAGACCACGCGATACAGTTCTTATATCGAAAAAAAAATTACAAAATCTATTCAAGTTTCTTTGCAAAATAAAACTGTTTTAGAACGGTTTAACCCCTTGAGGGGCGGTGGTATGGTAATGAAACCACTTAATTTTAATTCTCAAGTGCTACAATGGCACCAGAATTTTAATAAAGATATTATCGGCTTATTATGTTTGTGAAATACGGCTTTATCTTATTTTCAAATATATTTGTTTTCAAATTCCGGTGTCATTCATTAATGTCTGCACTTTAGCAGTGGTATTCCTTTGCCCCTGAAAAGGTTCCTATTAAACAATATTTAACTCAAGATTATCTGCTCCTTTCTGCCATCAGTTAACAAAATAAAATATAGACATTTCAGAAAAGTACCTGTCAGAACTGCACGCATGTCACATTCTAAATGGTCCTGGGAGCTGTCATACACAGGGTTTAAAAGACCATTTCATTTGCATAACAAAATAAATTATATTTTGCAATTACCAATTTACGATTAAGAATTATTAGTGTTGTAAACTTTCAATTATCCGACAGTCTAAAGTTCATGGTTACGTCGTGAAATTGGAATCGTTAGGTAATTGGGCATTATTGCAAGTTGATTAATCTTGTATGTTCTAATGGTTGTTCCAATCTAGTCTTCGATGAGAAAAAATCGCTGGACAGCGGCTCGAAAAACCATTATAGGTAACAGTTTATTTATTTTTTATTTATTTTGTAAAATATTTTACTGCATGTTTTTTTATAGTTAATTTCATTATCAATTTTGATATATTTAATTATTAATCACTATTTAAAATTAAACTTAAATATGGTCACTAAACTAGTGTAGAGTTCATGAAGAATGGCAAAGTAAATGAAAAATGTTATATTTTAGGCATAGAAAATTCCATATGAAATTTCAGCATATTAGCTGTCGCGTTTTTGTACATTATTCATTCTTGTAATTAATTAGATATGTTTGGAAGGAAAAAGCAGTATTTACACGAGATTAACTCTAGAACTATCGAAAATGTATTCAAGTTTTATAAAAGTATTCTAAATCAGAATTTTTATTTAAAACTATTTAACTTATTTATTTAACTTATAGCAGTTTTGTTTATATATTTAGTTTATTTTAAAGAAATTTCTGGTTGAAATAAATATTTTCAATGTACCTTTCGGTTCCGTTGGACCCATCTCATAGGCGGAGGATTATGGTATCAGTTACTGGGTCTTACATCCTAAATAGCATATAAAATCAGCACATAATTTTATGGAGTTTTAGTTCCTTACATTTTATTTATTTAATTATTTATTATATTTATTTATTTATTTTGGTCACACAATTTACCCGTGAGCTCTTATATGGAAAACTTAAGACACGTTTTAGTTAGGAAAACTTTAATGCATTTTTTTTTTTATTTTAATATATTCCTTTATAACTCTTAAACGTTTTCTTTTAAAACTTTTAAATTGAACTTATTCTTGTAAAACTATAACACTTCTCCGATTTCCTTAAGTGCATTTCTAACAAATCTGATTTTTCAATTCTGATTTTTCAATATTACAATTTACAAAAAATAATCCTCATGTTATTTATCGCAGATATCTAATCAATAAATAAAGCGACTATTTCTCCTGGAAAGTAATAGTTCTGAAAAATCTTAATATCTAATAAATATAATGAGCAAAATCTTCTTATCTAAATTACTTTAAGATATTTTTTCTCTCTATTATTATATTATTTCTATTTGTACTAGACGGTCTTTCACCTAAATTTAACTAAATTGTTTCATATACAGTGGGCCCACTAAAATCCGTTCCTACCCTCTTAACTGCCGAACGGCTGCAGCTATAGTCATAAAAGTGGTATCTAGGTATAGTAAAGTGGCTAAGCTCTACTGGATGTGACCACTTATTGCAGCATTCCTATCTCGAAAACGGTGCATGATGTGTGAAAAAAGTTAATCACAAAGTTCTAGAGCATCATTGATTTAGTTCGAAAAGACACCTTGTGAACATGAACACTTAAAACGGGCATTTGATTGTTCGTGCTTTCCGAAATTGTAACCTTACAAAAATTGACCGAAAGTAGAAAAGATTATCTTTCGGACGAAAAACGAGCCCCCCCACCCCCCACGTCACAGCGCACCTGCGCACAAGACAGCACCGGTGAAGCATTACCTAACGGAAGTATTCCGAGAACAAATAATCGAGGATTTTGGTTTCGTAGAGTGGCTTCCACGTTTAAATGACCCGACTCCAATGGACTTTTTTTGTGGGGATACCTGAAACAGCAGGTGTATGCGTCCCCTCCGCCAACATTGCAGGACCTCGAACGACGCATTGCGAACGCTTGTGTCAACGTGTGACCTGTTGTAACATGTTCAACGTGAAGATCAAACACGAGTCCAGATGTGCATTGCAGATGACGGAAAGAAGTTTGAACATCGAAAATAAAGGTATCTTGTGATAACTAGTTTTTTTTTTCTTTCTAAGATCGTTTCGTCACGCCACATTGTAGGAAATTGCTAACAAATAAATGCGCGTTTCAAGCCTTATGTTTTTAGGATTCGTGTTCACAAGGTGTCTTTTCGTACTAAATCGATGATGTTCTATAACTTTGCAAATCACTTTTCTCCCATATGTCGTATCGTATTTGTGACAGGAACACTAACTCCGCTGTTTTGCACCAAGTGGTGCAGTAAGCGATCAACCTAGTAGCTCATAGCCACTTTGCTATATGCAGTTAACCACTTGGGGACGAGCAACCGGTATACGTGCCGCGTAAGGTGCTCACAATCCGTGATTATTCTCACCAGTAAATTTATTTTGTAAAGTCTGCCTCATTTAATCCGAGCATTTTCCCGATCTAATTAGGCCAAAATTTCTGTTTTCAAAAACCGATGATAAAAGATTAAAAATTCTGTAAAAGACGCCAGTCCCGAAGTGGTTAACCCCTTGAGGGGCACCGGTATATATTATATACCACCTACGATTAATGAAGTTTTACACCAGAAAAATTTTATTAAATTTTACTTTTCTAACTTTGGTGGAAAAAAGGCCGTAAAATTGCTTTTACTTATTTTGAAATAGAATTTTTCAAAGATTCCGGTGGGAATTCAGCATTTTACAAACGTAATTGATTGCCCCTCAAGGGGTTAAACCCCTTGAGGGGCGGTGGTAGGATATATTATGTCCTACCTAATTTTAATTCAACTACCACCAGAAACATTTAATAAAGTTTTACTTTTAGAATTTTGCGGAAACAAGATGTTCAGAAGTTGTTTTTCCTCACTTCAATGTATATTTTTAAATTTCGGATGGGAATTCAACATTTCAGAAACACAATTCCTCGCCCCTCAAAGGGTTAAGAGGGGGTAAGAATGGACTTTAGTGGGTAGCCTATATAACGATAAAGTAAAAACATAAATTGGTTAAAAGTTTTTTTTTTTTTTTTTACTTTATTTTTACATACTTTTTTTGTTATTTTTAAAAGAGTTTTTCACGAGACACAGGGCTGCCACAGGCGACTATTTTTTAATTCTACCTCACACCACTTTCCTAAAACAAAAATTATTGACATGTTTTTCGAGAACATTTGCAAGAGAAATATACTACAAAATCTATTTTTTTAATAGTGGTGCTAACAGAATAGAAGAATAGTCGCCTGTGGCAGCCCTGGAGACACTATCGGTTTTATTCCTTGTTAATTGCATTAAAACGTACTTTTTATGTTTTACTTTTACTTATTTATTTATTTATTGACGGATTTCTTTTGATAGAAAAGCACACTTAAATACTTTATCTGACTGAACTCTAATATCTCTAATTAATACTTTTTATTACGCTAATAACACTTTCAAAGTACATTATTGAATAACAAAACGCATTTGTGCGACAAGGGTCTACTTGAAATAAAGAAAATTTTGCAGGTCGCTGAAGATCTTATATAAATTCTTATCTGGCCTTAACAATAATTTAATAGAGATGTTTTTATAGAAAAAAGATTCTTAATTTCTTGTATCATGAGATTTTCAACAATGCATTCATTCTCAAAGGCAAGGTTTTCTCATTAGCAGTGAAGAGTACTCAGTTTATTACGATGTATCTAAAATGAAAAGTATCAATTATAATCTTCCGGACTGAATGAAACAATTTTAATTTATTTGGAATTTTTTATTCCTCGTAAGTAATTAATTTAATTGGGTTAGTAACAGAAGTTGAAAAAACATATAAAAATTTTATTAGAGTTTATTATTTGTCTAAAATCCTTAAGAAGTTGCTTATTATTTCAGCTGAAACACATTTGGGTACGTATTCGATTATATTTGCAAATCTAAATGATGATAAATTTAATAATTTTATGATTTATAAAATTGTAGAAAATAGGTCTGCTAATCTAGAAAAGAAAATCCAGGAATATAATAGGTTGCTCACAGTGTCGGTTCATAGCCGGTTTTTGGAGTGGCTGACATCGGCTCATGACTGTTTTTTTTTAAGTTGATATAGCTGCCAAGTTTATTCTTTTATTACTTTTTTTACAGAATTATTTGGTTTATTTAAAGGGAGAATGTTCCGATAAATAAGACAGAAATTTCTTTTAAAATATAATGGTAACAAAGAAATCAAATTTGTCCATCACGCATTTACAGTTCTACCCAAAAGCCAGTCACGAGCTGCCACAGACTTTTCTAGTTCTTAAAAACCAGCTACTTTCTAACTTCATCAAATTTTCAAGATTTTCTATCAAGCTTCTACCAGATATTTTCGAAGTTTTTCAAATGTTATGTAAATCTAAAAAAGAATTTAATTTAATGTATCTTGATTCGATGATGATGAATTGAATGTATCTTGCTAATCGAGAAAAAAAAATCCTGGAACTTTCTAGGATTATAATGAGCTGCTCAGAGTAGTGGCTCATGGCTGACTTTCTATAGGGCTGTCATGGCTTATGAATCATTACTGGCTTTTCAAAAGTTGGCATGGCTTCCAACTTTATTCTTTCAAAACCGTTTTTTTAAAGAAAAAATTAGCTTGTTTAATGGCAGAATGTTTTGATAAATACGACAGAAATTCCTTTTAAAAAATAACAGTAACAAAGAAAATAAATTTGGGAGCCACGAATTTAGTATACCACCCAAAGGCCAGTCACGAGCTACCACAGGCTGTTCTAGTTACTCAAAGCCTAGCTATTTCCAAGCGTCTTCAAACTTTTCTTAAAGCTTCTTCACACTTTTTTCAAATAAAATAAACATAAATTGAACCTAAAAGATTATGTAATTTACACTAGCCTCCAAAAGTTAAGGTACAGGGACTGGATGCTTTCGATTGTACACGGTTTGTCGAATATCTACCAACATTATTGGCGAATTATTCATGAACTTCTAGGATGTAAAGAACATGTTTGATTTTATATAACAATCCAAAGCATCCAGTCCCTGTATCTTAACTTTTAGAGGCCAGTGTAATATCATCTCGATTCTAAATGATTTTTAACTAATTTTATTTAATAAAATTACCCTTATTAATGCAGAATCTTATAGAATGCAGAAAACTGGTGGGCAGATCCACCTGAATCCAATGGTGCAAATGATGCAGGGCATCCGTGAATGGCGAAAGAAAGAAGTTTAGCATAGTTCGTATGCCTCAGGGGATTTAAAGGGTTTGAAAATAAAGATTTTCATAAAATAACGATCGTCCTATCTAAACATAGTATTTTGTTTAATTAAGTAAGACAAGTATCACTTTACGAAATTTCTGGTATTCTATACCTTCGGCGTACGAAACCTGTGTAAGAGCCTATTCTGTTTGTTTAAAAAATGAAGAAATATATTTATTTGTTTGTGATTAAAGGCAACTAATATTGTATGTTTTCCATTATCCGATTTTCTCGGTACCAGGAAAATCGAATATACACAATTTGGAGGTCATTACAGTTGAATGACGATTAATCGTACAGTGGAATACATTTTTCAAACTCAGATGAAAACACTTATTTTATGAGGTAATAAGCATCAGTGCTGTCATTCATTAATTTTGATCCAAAGCCAAAAACATTCAGCTATATAGAAGTAAAGTAAAAGTATTAAACAAAATCAAATAGCTTAGTTTATATATGAGTTTATTATGAAGTATCACATGTGATACTTCAGGACTGAAGAGCATATACATTTTGAATCAATAACTAGTGTGACTTGCAGTTAATGCTCAATTGATGGCACAATGGGATTAAATAATCATTCTAAGTGCATAACTAACTTAAATAAATAAAATGATGAAAGGTTAAGTTCGTTATCCAGAGTGTGTTCAATTCCATCAGAATTTTCGAAAAGAATTTTTAAACTATTTGATAGTAGAAAATTGTTACAAATTCTGCGAAATATTTTTAATTTGAAAATAAAAAATAAGGCAAAGATCTCTAATCTGAAAGAGTGGTGCCAGGCTCTTTAGAAATTCAAAAGGAGTGTATGAACATTGGGCTTCACAAAACACTTCACACGTATTAACCCCTTAATTCTCGCTCCCGTCATATTCTCGGGCTGTGTCTTTTACGCAAATTGTTTGATTCCGACCAGTTTTATAAAATAGTGGAATTGGCTATATTTTAGTATCGTTTTTCCTGTCATTAAATAAGGTGAATATTTCTTTTTCATAAAACTGGTGCCAATAAGCAATTTGAATTTTTAAACTGTAATTTAATTCGAGCGTTAAGGGGTTAAACCAGTATATGCAGGTAATTTTTCGAAAATCAGCACTAAATTTACGTTCACAAATGCTGCTGTAAATTAAAACATGCTCACAACCACTGAGAAGGAAGCATTCTTGGATTACACCTTCTTTTTTCGTCTGTACACAATTTCCGGTACCAGTAATAATTTCTGTCCCCAACCCACAAAAACGTACTAGTAGGTGTCCCGCATACAATGTGTTAATAAAGTTGTGAATAAAGAGGTAGGGGCATATTATGGCATACCCATGGTGGGCACGGTGACTACATTTCTCACTACTAATATTTGAAAAGTAATATTCAAATTATTTTATTGCATAATTTGCGAACGATATCAACGGTTTAATAACATGAAGATTTTTGTTTGAATTTATTGGTAGCAAAGTATAAATCCTTTATATCCTGGATATTCGTGCATTCCCGGGTTAATCTTAGAATTTGTAAGCTATTTCTGCAATGAAATAAGATAAAAAAATATATAAAAAAATTCTGATAAAACATATGCAATCTGAAAAAAAATATTTTAATGCTACAATGGAGCTATGAATAAAGCGGATGGTGCATATACAGGGTTCGTACGGGTCCTTGAATTTAAAGCTATTGGATGCTACCAACTATTACCTATTGTTTGCGAACGAGATTTTTTGAGCCTTTTTATTGACCAAATGTGATAAATCTTCCACTTGATTAAAGAAAACTAGAATTTCCCTTTTGAAAGAATTAAAAAGAATTTGTAAAGTTCATTTTCGGAAACGTTAAATATATGTAGCTTCTCAGTATGTTTTCTTTAAAAAAGTTTTTATTATATCTGATTTTAAAAGTATCGTCTGAAATACATGAAATGCAAGTTCCTGAAAATATGTAAGGGTTTTTGTTTCCATTCTTAAAGATATAGAAATAAATTTTCGATTCAATTCAAATTTCTCGGTTAAGTCACTGTTGTAATAATCAACATATTATTTTTTCCATTATATATACACACGTACAACATTATACTGGATGTCCCAAAAATGACCGATGATTTTAAAATTAAAAAACTTCTAAATGGTGACAGATATTAAAAAATTGTTGCAGGAGAGTTATGTAAGGTTTCAGGAGTTTGTATGCTGCGATTCTGAGTTATAGTTACGAATAGCATCGATAGATGGCGCTGAAAACAATAACCACTAAATTCAAGGTCGATTTTTCGGCCTCTCTCTTCTTCCATGCGAAAAAATGAGATTAAAATGTATTGAATGGATCCCGAAGTACCAAAAATCGGGTGGACTGAGCACCTATTCCTCTCAGCGCCATCTAGTGCTTGAAATTCGAACTAACATAAAGAATAACAGTAAATAAATTCCTGACATCGTACATAACCCTCCTGTAAGAATTTTTTTTAATCTTTCACCGTTTGCAAGTTATTGGATTTTAAAATCATCGGCCATTTTTGGGACACCCTGTAGAAATAAGGAGTAATTATTTGAAATGTATTGAATTTCCCGGATTTTTGTAATTAGATTTTCTATTCTTTTTAGCTTTAGACAACACACCTCATTGAAAAAGGTTGTTCCATTAATTTCAGTATGATGGTTTGGATATAATTAAAACTTCAATTTTTAAAATTGGTTATGAACTTTATTCTATCCTACATGTTGCTATTTTATTTTAGACAGCACTGGGTATAATGAAATAGTATTGAACATCGTTGAAAATTGCGAAATCGAAGAGAACAAATTTAATATATTAGGCTAAATGTTTGAAATCGAATTCTTTTCACCAACGTTAAAACATCGCCTGGCTAGTTCCATGAGTACTTGTAGTGTAAGTCACAGGCTACGATTTTTGGATACTAGTATTTTAGAACGGTAAGATGTGACATATTTTATCAGAGATATCTCATTAATTGAATAAGGCGAAGCAAACATTTTGAAAATAACGGTGGACAACAATCATAGCAGTGATTAGCTATGTCACTTACACTACAAAAACCCATGGAATTAGCCCGCCTTGGAAAGCGAAAAAAATTAAAAATCGCATTAAAAAATTCGGAAAAAGCCAAAACTCATTCTATGAATTCTGGACAGACTTTATTGAAAATAGGACATAATTTATAATTCTGAGTTAAGAGATTGAAATCATATTCCCTTTAAAAATGTAAAAAATCACTACGAAACTCTAAAAAATCTGAAAATAACATTATAAAAGCGCGAAAACTTTAGAAATCATTATACGAATTGTAAACAAATTTTAAATAAAAGAAAACTTTTTCTACTATATTGAGCTAAAATGTTGAAACCGGAATCAATTTACTAAAGTGGAGAAATTACTGCAAAATGCAAAAAAATTATGAAAATCGAATAAAAAATCAATAAAAATTCAATAATCTTAAAGGACAAAATTTACTATAATGGGTACTCTACCAGTAATTTTCACGAGTGTCAAAAAATCGCCACAGAGCGCGTACAAACGCTCAAAATAACATTTAAAACTAGATTAAAAAATGTAAAAAAATTGCAAAAATTCGAAAATCGCGGAGTACAATATTTACTAAATTAAGCTGGAAGTTTGAAAATGAACTCATTTTTTAAATGTCAAAACGTCTATGAGAAAAGCATAAATTCGGAAATATAGCATTAAAATAGGGCGAGAAATTCAAATACGCTGTACAAATTCCGAATAAACTTTAATGAAAAAATGACTAAATTTACTATATTGAAATTAATCCTTCATATCCCCTGACGGTACTTTTAAGTACCATTAAAAGAAAATTCAATGTAAAATTAATTTAATTCGTCTACTAATAAAAGTAGATTGCAATTTTCATGCAAAATAATTTGCTCAATCCTATTTAGATAGCACAATGAGACAGTCGAAGCTAAATATTTTTTAATATGCTTATTTTCTAAACCATTTAACCAGGTGTACCTTTCATCCCATTGAAAAGTGTTATATGAAAAATTTGCAACTGCAGAGCTATTCTCTGTTAAAGATACACTGGTGGAAATTGATTTATGGAATCACGGTTTTTTAACAAGAACTTCTATAATATTCATTAAAAATGAATGAAATTTCATGGGATATACATAGTATGTATAACAAATGAGTTACAAAAATAAAATTTCATACATAATATTAAACAAAAACAAAAATTAGATTTTCGTAATATGCAAACATGGAAATTGATATATGAAATATCACATTTCATTGGCTATTCCGAAGTAATATGACGAACATTTTCATTAAACAAGGTAGCATGACATACACAGTAGACCTAAAAAGAGTTATATTTTGGAAGCAATACATTTCCGTTATACTTTTCAGGATGGGTAAACGAAAGCTGTTGTCTAAGGAAAAAAGCTCTAATATCAATGCATATGTTGGATGTGGAAAGTCTGTTCCGGAAATTAGTAAAATTAATTAAAAGATAAGTTGGGGTGATATGTAACTATAGAAAAGATCCAGCAAATTATGGCAAAAATTTTAACAAAAATGAAATCCACGTTTAACCTTCCGTCTACCAGACGGGTCCATTGGACCCGACATGTACATTCAAAATATTTATTCAAACCAGAAATTTCTTCAAAACAAACTAAATGTATAAATCAGACAATAATAAGTTAAATAAACAAATTAAATAGTTTTAAGTAAAAATTCTGGTGTAGAATGTTTTTATAAAACTTGAGTAAAATTTCCGGTAGTTCTAGGGTTAAGTAAAGAGAGAGAAAAGGGGTAATTCTTCAACTTGCATCGAAAGCCGACCACACTTCAAAGAAGGTTTGTGCAGGCCTATCCCTTCCTGCTACTTCTAGAAGAGTTAGGTAAATTTTACATTCTTCACGACGCCTGACATGGTCGAAAATGAAGTCTGGTAAAAAATTACTTCTGTATCACAAGCAGATGTGTTTGCAGTATTACGAGAAGTACATGACTATGGGTGACAATTGGAAGAAAGTCATTTTCTCCAACTTAAAAAGATTCAATTTAGATGGCCCGGATGGTTTGATATATTATTGGAGGTAAGAATCAAAAACCGAAAAGAATCAAAATATGTATACATTCAGAAGACATTTCGATGGCGGAATTTTGATGATTTGCCCAGCGATCGCTTATGATGGCAAAAATGAAATTGCATTTTTAAACGGTCGCAAGACTTCTCAGGATTACAGTTCTGTTTCAGAAAATTCACTTCTTCCATTTGCATGGCAATATTACTGTTTAGATTACATCTTCATGCAAGAAAATTGAAGTATTCACATTTCAAATGCAATGAAAGATTAGTTTGACGAACAGAATATTGTTCTTTTAGATCATCCACATATTAGTTCTGATCTGAACACCATCGAAAGCATTTGGGGACAGCTTGTACGAATGATTTATGCAAATGGGATTTACTACACATCGCTTATAGAAATGAAAGCTTCAATCTCTCAGAACTAGAAATTAATTGATCAGAAATACCACTCAAAATCTTGTTTTATCAATGTCATCTAGAGTAAAAGAAACTCTGATGAATAAAAGCGGCTTTACTAACTATTAATGTCAATTAAATGTGATATTACATAAATCAATTTCCATGTTTTTATGTTACTAAAATCTAATTTTTGACCTTATGTTTTAGTTTATTAAGGGGACGAGGGACCTTAAAAATAATTTTTTCATTTTTTGCAAATTTTACATTAAATATTACTCAAAGGTACCTTATAAGCATTATGACATGCATTTATTACAAAAAAAATTTTTTTAATGTTATTTTGGAGAAAAAACTGGAATTTTACGCGTCATTTTAGAAATCTCCGAAATGTCCCATGCGCGTTCCATATCAATGAAAATCCCCAATATTTTTTATAAAAGTTTGGTTAATATATATAAATAAAACTGTGCATCGAATTTTATATATTTGAATATAAAGGTAAAAAAAAAGGAAAAATTTTGAAATTTTTCGAAAAAATTTTAAAATTTCAAACTTTTCAATCATTTTTTTTTTGTACATTTCACGTTAAATATTACTCAAGGGTACATTATATGCATTATGGCATGCATTTATCACAAAAAAATTTAAAAAAAATTATTTTTGAGAAAAAAATGGCATTTTACGCGTCGTCGTAGAAATCATCGAAATGCCCCCTGCGCATTCCATATCAATAAAAATCTCCAATATTTTTTATAAAAGTTTGATTTATATATAAAATAATACTGTGCATCGAATTTTATGTATCTATTTGAATATAAAGGTTAAAAAAATTTGAAATTTTTCGAAAAAAATTCAAAATTTCAAAAATTTTCAATTTTTTTTCCTTTTTTTTTTTGTAAATTTTACTTTAAATATTACTCAAGGGTACATTATATGCATTATGGCATGCATTTATCACAAAAAAAATGTAAAAAAAATTTATTTTTGGGAAAAAATGGCATTTTACGCGTCGTCGTAGAAATCTTCGAAATGCCCCCTGCGCATTCCATATCAATGAAAATCCCCATTATTTTTATATAAGTTTTGTTTATATATATAAATAAAACTGTGCATCGAATTTTATATATTTGAATATAAAGGAAATGAAAAAAAAAGAATCAAAATTTTTTGAAATTTTTTCGTAAAAATTTAAAAATTTAATTTTTTTTTTTTACTTTTATTCAAATATATAAAATTCGATGCACAGTTTTATTTATGTATATAAACCAAACTTTTATAAAAATTATTGGGGATTTTCATTGATATGGAACGCGCATGGGGCATTTCGAAGATTTCTAAGACGACGCTAACAGTAACGGACGTAAAACTCCATTTTTTTCTCTCTTTTTTTTTTTTTTTTTTTTTTTTTTGATAAATGCATGCCATAATGCCTGTAATGTACCCTTGAATAATACTTAAGGTGAAATTTACAAAAAATAAAGAATTGATTTTTAACCCCTTCGCGACGGGAGCCTTTTACGAAATGTTTATTACTTTGCTACCGGTTTTAAAAAACAGAAGTTTGTGCCTATTCAAATCGGGAAAATGCTCGGATTAAATAAGGCAAATTTTACAGTAAAATTTTACTGGTGAGGATAAACGAGAATCCTTAGGCCTATTTCCGGCACGTATACGTGTCGCTCGTCCCCAATGGGATAAGGTTTTTTATGGTCCCTCGTCCCCTTAATATGTATGAAATTTTATTTTTCTAAATTATTTGTTATACATAGCGTATATAGCGTATGGAATTTCATTCGTTTTTAATGAGTATCATAGAAGTTCTTGTTAAAAAACAGTAGTTTCATAAATCAATTTCCACCAGCGTAGGATCACAGTATATTTATTTACACAGTTCTTATAAGAATTGTGAGATTTCCATAACAGTAATTTTTGTTATTTAATCTAATTATTCTGGTAAATGTTTTGCAGAAATAGCTCTAACTACCGATTAATTAAATTAGTTTTAATTAAAAAAATTATCTAAAAATCAAATTATTATTACATATGTTGTTCTGGATATCTTAGACATTAACGTAAATAGTTATTCACATGAGGCAATTCTTTTATTCAAAATTCAGGACAAAAAGGGACAAAGATTCAGGCCGAATTCTTTTTTTTTCAATGTGGAAAAATTACTCCGGAATGCAATTTTTTTCTTTAAAAATCGTATACAAAATTAATTAAATTAAATATAATAGAAAAATCCGAAAACTGCATTCAGACTTACAAGTACTTTCCTGCCAAATCTTATAGCTCTGCTTGCAGCGGTCTTTTCAGAAAACAGCAGACAATCACACACACACATGAAAACTTCTATCTTTATTTTTATAGATTAACGGGAATCATAAAATGTGAAACGTAAAAATGTTCAGTACTTTTTTCACCAGAAATAATTGGCAGAAAATATTATTAGTCGTAAATAATCATTCAGTAAAGCCAATTGTTTTACTCACCAAACTTTTCCGTAAACTAAATCAAACCTGGCCAGATAACGGCTCGGTTACCTTCTGAAAAGTAAAACTTTGAACATTCAAAGAGTTTTAAAACCATTCTGTCAGGTAGGTTTCTTGGTCTAGTTGTACACATTAAAATCGTACATCTGGGTAAATACAATTATATTATTAAGATAAATAAGCAAACTGATTTTATTCAATTTTTATAAACTTTCTTTGTGCTTATAACAAACAGCTCAACATAGGCCTGTGTATACTTTAAAACGAATGCGAAAAAAACTGCAACTTATAAGTGAGTTGAAATAGACAAATTATAGTAATGTTATGACTGTTATATTTATATGCATTTATGGCAGTAGTGCGGAATTATAATGATTGGTGCATGTAAAGATATACAAAATTCTTGTGAATCGTTCAAGTTTAAAAGTATTTATACATTACTTTTTATTTTTTAATTCATTCCACAATACATCAAAATATTTAAAACTGAAAAGCAATTAACAGTAAATATACCAACGACCGTGTATTTGACCTTTACACAGGTCTCGGAGCGGCCCATTTCTATAGAGACTAAAACAAAACTTTCTCCACAACCATTCTTTTACTAAAATTCTCATTTTAGAATTGGCTTGTAAATGTCGTAGGAACCCGCTTCGCAGTGAGATTTTTACTGCAATTCTTGCAGTAATCTGGTATAAAAATTATTTTGTAAAATTAGATGGGAGCTTAACCACGAGTGAGGCGGTGGGATATATTATATCCTACCATTTTTAAACAAGGATTGCACCAGAAACTTTTAACTAAATTTTATATTTTTAACGTTGGAGGAGAAACATGTTGAAAAATTGTTTCTGGTAGCTTTTTCGCCTGTCATAGACATTTATTTGGATCATATGGAATTTTTTTTCTCTATATTTATACAAACAATTTTTTCAAATTGTCTATCTTCTTAACTTTTATTTTTCATGTGGCTACTAGCCGCTTTTAAACTTTCTTTTTTCTAAGGCTCCCATTGCATTGTAACACGAACTATTTATAGCCTGGATGTAAAGTTGCCAAGCAACTAGGGAATCCAAAAACCTGCTCACATTCTTCCATTGTTCCATTGTTGAAAAATTGCTTTACGTTTTTTAAAATTAAAATTTTTCCATTATTCAAGTGAGATTTTAATATTACAGTGACATTATTGATTGCCCCTGAAAGGGTTAAAAATATCACCACTCCGAGGCCTACGAGTACCAAATGAAAATATTTTGATTGAAGCCAGAAATATTTTTCGAAAATAAATAAAATATGAATTACATATAGATAAGTTAATCGTAAGACTACAGTAGTTTAAAATAAAAATTTTCACGTGAAACATTTTTTATAAAACTTGAGAAATATTCTCAGTATGTTTAGTAATTAAAGGATCCTTTACAATGTTTGACTACTTTATCCGCTGATTCTCTTACTGTGTGTTGATCTTTTTTTTAATTGTAAAGAAAAAAAAGTTCTCTGTAGTTTCAGAACAGCATCGTATAAAAATTTGGATTATTTTTTCATTTCCTCCCGATGCTAGTTACAAGACCAAACGCAATCTATATGTGGGATGAAACTTTTTTATGCTTTTTTTCGTATTATTTGCGAACTAGAGTTTTAATGTCATTTTATTCAGGGTCCTTCCACGTCCAAGTGACTTAATTTTGAATACTATCTACCCCCTTCAATATCCAAGCAATTGTTATATATATATATATATATATATATATATATATAAAAGTAAGTGAAGATGGACATTTGCAAACATTCAGAGACAGAAGTAGTATATTTGGGTCATTAGGTCGTACTTTTAAGGTGATTATTTCGCAGATGAAGGAAAACTATCAAATCACCAAGATTGCCATCTTACTACAAGAATCCTTACAATGTGATCTACGAGTAAAACAGTTTTATACGGTGAAAAACATAATCTCAGTATTAAATTCATTGCGACTAGAGACCTTTGCTTAAGTTTTAATCTTTTACCACCGGTTTTTCAAAACAGGAAATTTTCTGGTATTGAATCGCGAAAATGCTCTGATTAAATAAGGTAACTGATAAATAACGGTAAACTGATAAATAACAGTAAATAACAGATAATATTGCAGATATATTGATAAATAACAGATTGATATATAACAGATATATTGATAAATAACAGAGTAACTGATAAATAACAGTACAATAAAAAATAACTGGTGTGAATGATGAGGGATTTTGAGTGCTTAAAGTGTCACGTATACCGGTCACTCGGTGTTAAAGATCAGAAATCAGCGCTTAGCCTCAAACTGGGAAAACAGTCTAATTCAATGAATTTAACACTTGATTCAACAAACTGTAACTACCGAACAATTTGTTTAAAACATTTTCTATTTTCCAATTAACTATTAATGAATAGCCATTGCTGAAGATGTTTCCCTCCGGCTTAAATATATATTAATTTATTCATCTTTGAAATCCCTTAAAAAAATTCACAAATTCAACACAATTTCCAGACCCCATATCTGAAAACGGATACATCTGATTTTATAACTTACTGGAGAAAACTTACCTGAATTGACAAGAAAACATATTTTTCATTTTGAGCCTCGTCCGTAGGAGGTAAAAAGAAGCAATATTGAAAACATATAATACGTGTGGGATCTACTGCTATATCTAGGCAAAGTAATATCCCGTTACACAGATAAAGCTAGAACTATGAAACAAATGTCTACCTATAGTAAAATAACTATCCGCTATCATATGAAATTGTCTTAAGCGCCACCTAGTGACAGATTTTGGAACTTCTGGGCCCTATCTCGATAAATATGAGAGATAGTGAAAACTATTTCAATTACAAAAGTGTATTGCATCATCAATTTAGTAAGAAGTGAAGCCTTACATGTAAAAATAACTTTATTAGAATCTCTGAAACGTTAATTTCCGTTTAACAATCATCCGCTTAAATAAGTAACTAATCGCTTCTAGAAGAGAGTCATGATAACAAAGATGTATATTTTCTAATAAAACTAACACAAGTAACCAAGTTATAATTTATTTTAATTTCAAATTATGTATGCTCAATATATTTACCATCAGCAGCAATACACATGCACTACATAGCACTACATATCTACAGCCAGACAGTGGACATTTAGAGCACAACTCGAATTTCTTATTAAAATAAATTTTGGTTTAAAAAGTTTATTGGAACTTATATAGTATATTTTAAAAGTTTTACTGGAAAATGCATATCTACCATATAATACCACACTTCTAGAAGCGATTATTGACGTATTTAAGCCGCTGATCACCAACACCTGAATACCAGGCCTGAGCGCTGACACAAAAATTGCGGCTGTCAGAGACAGATTTTTTTAACGCTTGTATGGTCCTCTAAATTTTTTCACCAGTATTTTCTTAAAGTTTTCTTTGACTTGTTTAATCTCAGAAAAAAATGAGGGAAAAAACTTTAAAAAAATTATAAGCACTAAAATTCAAGGGACTGTACGCATGCTGAAAAAAATCCGCCTTCGGCAGCCGCTATTTTTGTATCAGTGCTCAGGTCTAGTATTCAGGGAGCGGTGCGCTGATTTATTACCGAAAAATTAAAATTCAAGTATCCTAATGAAATAATGTTAAATTTTTCGCCATAATCTGTATGGCGTAGAGTGAGACCAGTTGATGATGAATTCATTTATTTCTGGTCTTTAACCCCTTTAGGGGCAAGCAATTACGTTTGTCAAATGCTGAATTCCCACCGGAATCTTTGAAAAATTCTATTTCAAAATAAGTAAAAGCAATTTTACTGCTTTTTTCCACCAAAGTTAGAAAAGTAAAATTCAATAAAATTTTTCTGGTGTATAACTTCATTAACCGTAGGTGGTATATAATATGTACCGGTGCCCCTCAAGGGGTTAATACTGCAATTATGTTTTCAAACACAAAAAGTCGCACTATATCACATATTTGCCATAAGTAAAGTTTCTTATATCCTGAACAGTAAGATGTCAAACCTTGTGATTTGATACAATTCTCTCTGCGATTATAAAATAACGAACTTTAAGAAGGATCTCCGATGAGCCAACTATACTACTGCTGACTCTAGCAGTTTGAAGATATTTATTTATGACTTATACAGGGCTGACACAGCGACTATTGTTCTATTTTATTCGAACCACTATTTAAAAAATATTAATTTTATAGTAGTATTGCACTATTTAAAAAATATTTATTTTATAGTATTGCTATTTTATAGTATTTTATTGCACTTGTAAGTTTTATCAATCTATATCACAAACATTTTTGTTTCGGGAAATGGTGCGAGGTAGAATTTAAAAGCGGCAAAATTGGCCTGTGGCAATCCTGCTTTTATGTATGTGCTGTAGCAATTACGTAAAAATTGCAGGAGGAGAGAATCACGCAGTGTAGCTATTAGACAAGTTAACATAGAATGACCCTTCGCCTAATATAATGAACTTTCTTCTTTGTTAAAGAAATTTTTAAGAACCCTTTTAAAAGAATTAAAAAGAATCTGAAAAATTCGTTTCCGAAAGGATATAATACATCTAGATTCTCATTGTGTTTTCTTTAAAAAGTTTTTTTTATTATAATATCTTATTTTTAAAGCATTGTGCGAAATATATAAACAGAGTTCGCACGCTATTAAGCCACGCCCCATTTTGTAAGGACTTTACCACCAGTATTATTATTAAGATCATATTCTTCCCGATTTATTAGCTAGATCTAGAAGTAAGTTTTATGCGTTTACTGGGGGTAGAGTCCTTACAAAATGGGGCGTGGCTTAATAGCGTGCGAACCCTGATAACGTACAGTTTTAAAAATCAATCGCGGATTTTTTTTTTCTTTCAGAAAAATATAGAAATCGATCTTTCGCTCCACTTCAACAGATTTATTGATTTAGGGACTTTTGCATTAATCGATATTACGTCCATATTAATCTTTTCTCCACTATATCTGCATGCATACGACATTAGAATTACTGCGGAATTATTTCCAAAACATTAAATTAAACGGATTTACAGATTTCTTTGTTGTATATTCTATTCTTTTTATCATTGGGTAATATAGCAAATTGAAAATGGTGTTCAATTAGTTTCACAATGATTGTTTACATATAATTTCATAATTCCTTTCTGAAAATTGCTTATTAATTTTCTATATGATAATCATTCATTTTACTTGAACTCAGCATCAAGTAAATTTTTACCCAAAAAATTTCAACGGAAGAAATTGCAATATTTCAAAAAGATTTATCATGTTAGAAAATGATCAAATTATAAAAAAATGTTATGAAATTTTCATTCTCATTCCCTTTATTAATACTGAAATAAAACATTGCTTATTAAAAAATTAATCACTATGTAACTGCCATCACTTTGCTGTGAATGGATGACAAGAGATTGAACTTTGATCCCTTTATGAAAGAGTACCACTAAAGACTATTTTTATGTTTTATTTGCACTACTATTTCAGGAAAAAAGTTCTGATGTTATTTTACTACCTACAGAATTTGCTATAAAAATATACCTTGAAGAATAATGTGTGAAATTAATGATAAAAATAATATATAGTGATAGTTGTCAGTGTTTTGTATGCTTTATCTAATCCTTATATGTTCAATCAGCACGCTTCGATGCAAAATGACGGGATGGGCTATATCATTCTGAATTCTCTAGTTTAACTAGAATTCTAGTAGAATTCAAAATACATCGAATACTTTTAGAAAAAGATTCTTACATAGGAATGGAATCTGATTCTCATTCTCCAAACTCCACTTTAATTTTTTTAAAGCAAAAAAAGTTTTTTTATTGATAGAGAAACTACATAACAATACAAAGCTACATGGATTATACTTTTTTAGCCTGACCTTATCATGCAAAAAATATGATTAGCATGATAAAAAGAACCAAAAATTAAAGTTGCTTTTAACCCTTTCGAGGGCGGTGTCCTTAAATAAGAACACCTAATTACACAACAAACGGCAATAAGAATATTTTAATTAAAATTTTCCTATTACGTGAAAATAAGAAACTTCTTATTTTTTTTTTATTCTTTTATAAATTCCAGTGTCAGTTTATTATTTCATCAGTTTATAAACAGAATTACACCGCGCCGGTAAGGGTTAACAAGAAATACGGAACAAGTACGCTCTATTGAACACTCACTGAATATTGACGCACCAAAATTCTTTTATTTTTATGGCAATAACAACAAAAATAGGCTTGTTAATACTCAGAATAAGATTAAACAACGCATTTAATTTGTAGAAAATATATATTAGGGCTATGCATATATAAATTTATCACTGTAGGTGGGATGGGGGGGGGGGGTGGCACATAATACCGTAAGATATCTCTAGGGGGAGGAGGGTTTGTCTTTTGATACCGTTATCATTTTTGATCCAACCAAAATTTTCTCTTTTTATTTGTAACTCAGTCTTTACATCAAAATAGCATATTATCTATTTTTATGAAAATACAAAGTTATTATTAAAATTATTAAATGATTATAATATTATTTAATTCCAAAATATGGACGTTTGGCATTCCTATTCTTCTGTCACACGTGTATGCACAGATATTCCGCTGTTAGACAAACCATACGCGATTTATGTTTGAAATTATACTTGTGTTTACTAATAAATAAAAGAGAAAGAACGTTGTCCATCTGCTTTGTTGATAAGAAGTTCTGTCTTCCCCACCCTTTGCGGATACAAGTGCAAAAAGACATTATTACTGTTGAATGCATTATGTAACAAAAAGTTATTATTAAATACTGTTAAACAGTAACTATTTCTTTTAAGTGTTATTTGATATATAAACTGTTATTTTATTGACATATCTTCATCTGAATCAATAAAGTATGCGGAAAAAGAATAATCACTTCAAACAAAAGAAAAAAAATTCCAAAAATCTAAAGAATTTTTATGCATTGATAACGATATCGTTACGGGGGGGGGGGTTGAGGGATGATGTATGATATCGCAAGGGGGGGGGGGATAGGGTGCAAAATTACCAAAAAGTTGATAACCTTATATATGTACAGGCCCTTAGCTTTCAGCATGAGAATGGAATATTTCGTACTATACGTAAAGATTTAAACTGATGTTCTATCTATTCGCAATAAAATGTAGATTTGCCCAATGAAGTTTTCTTTCAATGTCAAATTGTCAACTGTCACAAAAAAAAAAAAAAAAAAAAAAAAAAAAAAGCAATTTAACAAATTAAAACGACCATTTGGAAAATGATTTTTTTCAAAGACTACTATTTAAGACATAAAAAAACGCACGGAGTTCATCATACATTACGTACGCCATGGATTAAACATTAACACTCCTGGACCCATCATGAACAAATTTTAAAAGAAATTTCAGTTTTACAATTTTCGGTACTGTAAATTTTTAAACTTCTACGGAGCTGGTCATACATTGCGTATTCTATGGATTAAACATTAATATTCCTAGACCAATTTTAAATGAAATTTCATTTTTAAACTTCTAAACATCCCACAATATTACTTTTTATATCGTCGTATAGAGAAAAAAATGCATTTTTAATTGCAATTTGTTTGAAAGCTGTATCTCAATTTCTTTCTGAGGTTTTTTTTTTTTTTTTTTACTTTTTTGTCATAGTGGCAACAGAAGTATACATCTCTGTTGAAAGTAAAGGGAAAATACAGATTACTGTATAGACCAATCATAAAACGAATAAAATGCGGATTCAACGAATAAAAAGATATGTAGCCAATGTCAACCAATAAAAAGCTTCAGATATGTTTTTGATTTCCTACCCTGGCAGAGGACAATAACCATTTTTCCAAATGGTTAAAAAAATAATAATAACAATACCTTCAAACCAACGTTCTTTTACATAGAATTAGAATAAAGCATTTTTCAAAAAAATTGTTAGAGAAAAGAAAGTGTAAATCTTTTGTTAAAAATACTTTAAGGCGAACTACACAATATTCCCAATATTGTAATATGCTATTTTTATTACAATAAAAATAAATCCTTTTCCTTGATTTTGTTTTATTTTTACAGTTTTGTATTCGAATTCGAGTTTACTGGTTTATCAATTTTTAAATTGATAAGAAAATTGAAGATCGATTGAAGTTCCGGTAGTAAAAAGTGAGAAAATTGTTCTGAAAGAAAGTTTCTGTCTGAGAATTCAATACCGCAAAAAAACATCGCTTTTTGGGTATATATTTGATTTTTAAATGGGGGGACTCCATAATATATATATATATATATCTTTTATTCGTGGAAGAGAAAATTGATTTTCTTTTACATCTTCTTTTCTTATCGGTTTATAAGAACACGTGTTTTGTTCTTGACTTATTCGCGATTAGAATAACAAATGATATTTCAACTAAAAATAAAAATGTCTTAAGTAACTTTTCCTTATTGTGTAAGTGCCGTTCAATTTTGCAAAAGCACCAATGTTTCTATAATTACCTATTTTTTACATATTTATTGTGCGCCATCAGGCGTGTGTTAAGGAGAGTAGATCTGTACAACAAAGTGTTTTCTGTACAAACACTTTATTTTTATCCACATTCAATTTAATCTACGCTGTTAACTATAATAATAAGCTAGAAGTAGCTGGGAGTCATTCGGTAGCTTCATCGCCCCGAGACCAACCCTTCCCGCTTTTCGGTGTCTTTAATTTGTGTAATTTCCCTTTTAAATTTGTCCGGTTTCAATTTTTGATTTTTTTTTTCAATCTCGCTTTTGCTAGAGAGTGTCTTACTCGGGACGTGGCTGGGGACCTATGAAACTTGCTTCCGCAAAAGAGTCGGAATAAGTGGAAGAATAAAGGGCTGAATAAGCTGTAAACTATTAGTATAGTTTCTTTGTGATTAAGAGAATGGTGACATACCCTCAGGAACATAGACACCCGAAAATTGAATTTGAAGTCAATTCGAAAATCAACATAAACCCGGCACTCTTCATCCTGTAATAAAAATAAAAGTAAATTTATCCAGATTTCAGTCAAACTGTAACTATACATCTGTTACCAATTTAATATCCTGTGAAGAAAACTGAAAATTCTATTTATTCGAACATATTGATATTAAACTATATCGTAGATTTTCTCTTAAAAACCTTGTTGCTGAACTTCACATATAAAAGTGGAAACGCTACTCGAAACCGAGCCGAATCTGCCCCAGAAAGAAATATATTATTATTTATCTAATCCGACTCGAACCGGGGATCGAGTGGGGCTTCCGCAGAGTCGGTTTACCCAACCAAATCCAGAACTGTAACAAAATATAACTGCGGGATTTATGTGAATACGTATTGCTTCATCAAAACTGGTATTCTTCAAACTGTGAATATGCATAAAAAAGGTTTAATAGATCATCAAATTCATCATTTGAAATCCTAGTGTTTGAGCGCAGCTTGTAAAAAACTATACACAATACTGCAACTAATTTAAAAGCAGTAAGTAGTACCCTGTACATTAACACGCATAGAATTAATTAGTACTTTTATAACTTCCAAACAATTAACACATTTACTGCCGCAAAAAGTAAGAATTTTCAAATTTCTCCTTGAAAGTCGTTTGCCACCACAAATTCCAGGGCTCCCAAATGGCCCGCCAACTGAATACCAATAAATTTTAACAGAAAATTTTATGGTAGGTTTGCGCTAAAATTAACTTTCAAAGGTAGTTTTGGGGCGGTTTGTAAGAAAAATCTAAAAAGAAAATTTTTCTAAAGAAATATTGGTATTCAGTTGGCGGAGCATTTGGGAGCCCTGAAATTCTGAAAGGTAAATTTCGCTTTAATACTACAGCGAAATTTCTGCCAATAAATAAGGCATTTTTTTTAATTTTAAAATAATGGTGAGAAAGTAATAAACTAAAGCCACGAATATTAAAGCTACGAGTATACTCGTAGCATGGCAGTGAGTGTGTTAGGAGTAATAAATTATATAAAGTAATATGTAAGGTTATGTAAATATATTTTGTCACCAGAAAAATTAACAAAGTTATTTAAATATATTAACAAACTATTCTAATTAGTTAGATCCACTTTATTAATACATTTAATCATGACAATCTGCTGCATCATGACGAGCGGCAGATCTAAATCTCTGTACAAATTAACTCTCTCCTCAGGAGCAAGTAATTGCGTTTCTTTAATGTTGATCTCACACCGGTATTTTCGAAAAATTTTGTTTCAAACTAAGGAATAGCAACTCAACAACATTTTTCCCATCAATGTTATAAAAGTAAAATTTAATTAAAAGTTTTTGGTGCAAATCTTGATTAAAATTAGGTGGAATATAATATATCTAACTGCTCCTCAAGGGGTAAAAAGTGTGTACCTGGGGGGGGGGGGGGGTTGTCTGGTCCCTTCAGATTTTTTCTTACTAGGTTTTGGTATACTAAATAATAGTTTTAAACAATAAAATCAATAACATAGGAATCGATAGGCGCTGCAAAAAATTCCGTTTGGGAGACATTTCCGGTTAAGTTTGTTAAATGGTATGATGTTGTATAAAATTTCATTCGTATGGAAATATGAAATTTTTACCTTTATCACGTTCACGCCGGCGCGGTGGGTCATACTGTCTCAGATCTGCAAAGTCTCCGGCTTTTTTTATACCAGTATTTTAATACAGAAAATGTTGTTTTATCTAATGAGAACAATTGGGCGATTTAAAGGAACAACATTTTCTCTAAAATAATAGTGGTACGAAAAAAAGACTTGACAACTCTGAGACACTCGACTGTGACCCAACATGCCGGCGTGGACATGTTAACCTGTTCGCGACGCGCTCGCATTCAGAACTGCGCATCTGAGGACGGAGCGGGAAAATTTGATTTCATCTTCTGGGCCGAAGGATTTTGCGAAACGAAGCTTAACTCTTGTAAAGAGTTCTAAAGTGTTCTTCAAAAAATTATAAAAGATTCATTTTTCCCATGGAACTATTAATAAAGAGGAACGGGCGTATCCTAAAAATAGTGAAGCTTCAACTGTAACCGCTAGCGCAGGTGTCGTTTACCACCGGTGGAAACTTCCACCAGTAGATTTATTCAGAAATTTCTTGCTTATTTAAACACCTTACTATTGTGCAATTTCAGTCATAAATATTGGTTGAAACATATTTTCATTTTTACTGGTAAAAGTTTACTTTGGCGGTAATCACGCCCTGCGTTTCAGCCATATTGTGATCAACAGGGAAACAAACTAACAGTCTTACAAGGAAAACTGACACCAGTAAGAACAAATAGAAATTTTGACCACATTTCTGATAAAAACATTCCATGAATAAGACGCTTAAATAAGATGAAATTTTCTATTCAATTTTACTGGTGGAACGTTTGTGCCGGCGGTAATCAGAAACTGAAGATGGGATTTTAAAAAAAGCAGCCCCCATATTGTGACAATAACACTATATGTCTCCTCCTCTTTATTCAAAACTCCATTATTTTTCCATGTAACATTTTGAAATGCACATACATAAGTAAGTTGTTATTATATATATTTACACAAGAATTTGAAATATTAACTGGGATATTTTAATGTAAAAATGACTTTTTAAATAAATAAAATGCATGTTTTAAACACGTTTTTAAGTTTAAAAAATAATATTATATGATTACAAAACACTTACGTTCCTTTAACACGTTCACGTCGGCATGCATCACTGGTCGGTCACGCGTGACTGTCCCATCGGGCGGCCTGCATCACCGGTGGGTCACACTCCACTGTTAAAGAGAAGGCGTGCACTACAGGCGGGTCACACTCGACTATGCTATAGACGGCATGCACTACAGGTGGGTCACACTTGAATATTCGAAAATTCAGTAGTAAAAACAATTCAATATTATAAACCTTATACATTCACGACAGGAAACGAGAATTCTTGTTTTCATTCAAAAGATATCATTGACTAAGGGCGGGGCTTCTACCTTAGAGAAAATGCTTTTATATCATGTTGTCCATAGTTCTTTAGATTTTAAGACATTTTATATTAAATTCGTACATATGTAGTCTATAAAATCATGTCTCTCAGTAATATGCTTACTCCTTACGAACTTTCAGACATTCACAATCAACTCTGCTTGTTATATTCGAGTTTAATTTATAAATATGAGAGGGGCGTGTCATTACATACAGAGTCCGAATAAGCGCAAGTACCGCGCCGTCAGATGAAGCAAAACGTGAATTCGAGCGCCGCCTCACATCGAAAAACATTAATATAGGTGCCGGCGTGAACGTGTTAATACAGCAACATATGAAATGTTTTGCTCAAATAAAGGATAGTTTTGTTTAAAAAATAATAGTATTGTTTCTAAATAATTGTTAACACATTCCGTAAATAAGACAAGAATTTTTAAAAAGCTGATTTATTCACAAATAAAAATAATTAAATAAAACTTGCAAGCAGCTTCTGCATGCATCTTTTTAATACTTATTATCCAGACAGACATAAAAATAGTTTCAAAACTTTTAATTTAATTTAAAATATTTGTGAAAATTCAAAATTTACATGTAAATATATAATCAATCATAAAATATCTATAAATTAAAAAAAAAAATATTGAATATAAATAATAAGTAAAATAGAATTATACTTTAAATTTTTAAAATAAACATTTCTAAAATGTAGTCGATGGTAAAAATATTTTTGAAAATAAAAGAAATAATAAATATAGTAATGTATAATAAAACGAAATATTAAATAAAGAATGTTTGATAATAATGAGTAAACTTGAATGACTTAAAATACATTCTTCCAAAATTTTCTTTATGTTAAAATATCTTTATAAACATTTTTTAATATATATATATATATATATATTATATATATATGTGTGTGTGTGTGTACATATATATATATATATATATTTAAACATATAAATAAATTTATGAGGTTAAAAGTATTGAATAATATTTTTTAATAATTTCTAAAACTGAATAATAATTTTAAATATACTGATAAAAAAAACCGTTAATGTTAAAAATATTTTATAAAATGGAAATATTAACGAAATCAAATAAATGTACTCAATTATAAGGGGCAAACTGACTATTAATTGAAACTATTAACTTCAAAACCTGCGAACATTTATCAAAATACCAGAGTTCAATGATTGTGTTAGAATCACACCACATTCATAAATTTTACTTTCTGAAAATACATAAATTTCACACATTTGCTTTTCTTTTACTAAATGTTTTTAACTATCCCAGCTATTCCATATATTAAGTCTAACACTTGCGTTTTAGACATTTTAATGAGTTTGTAAAATAAGATACTTAAATATAGATAATTTAAGACGGAATTATTTGAAACGGTATGAATAATTATTGAAGGAAAAAAAAAGAACAAGAGCGCACAAAAGCTTTCTTGACCTGATTTCTTGAAAATATTTTGAACAAGCATCCGCAAAAATTTAAACTGCGTAGCAGCACTTGTTGAAACAAAATAAATATATAAATAGGCCTCCCGCTTTCCTCCTCAATGAACGAAAGTCCGAAACTATTAACCACAAAGACTGTACAAATAAATTATTTCCAATCGAGATAAAAGTAGAAATGAAGTAATTGAAAATGAATCAACTGGAAGCCTAGCCGTATGCGTACATGAAGCTTACGTCATAAGCTTAGAGTTGATCAGCTGACTAAACCACGGGGCTCCCAAATGGTCCGCCAACTGAATACCAATCAATTTTAACAGAAAATTTTATGGTAGGTTTGCGCTAGAATTAACTTTCAAAGGTGGTTCCGGGTCGGTTTGTAAGAAAAATCTAAAAAAAAAAATTTTCTAATATAATATTGGTATTCAGTTGGCGGACCATTTGGGAGCCCTGAAACCATTCCTTTTCCCAAGTGACGGAGAAAAATTTCTGATAAACAAAAAATTAAGTTTCATTTGACTCATCAAAGATTTATGATAGAAAGAAAATCACGTTTCAGAAGCATAAATAGATGCATGTGAAATAAACACACCTTTTTTTTTTCATTGCAGCCATTTTTGGAAAAAAAATTAAATTGACATGGATTAAAAATATATTAATAGATTCCATTTGCTCTCCTAGACAGAAGGAAATATCTTCTTCCCAAATGCATATTCAAATCTGATTACGAAATTTTTTTCTGGGTTAAACTTTCTGGAATAAAACGTTCCAACTGTGTGGCACGAATACCGGTCGCTTGGGATGTGAGTGGCAAAAACGCCGGCACGCATACCCGTCGCGCGGGATGAAAGTTCAAACGAAGCCGGTACGAATACAGGTCGCTCGTCCCGAACGGGTGAAGGCAGCATGCTGCTATAAACAGGTTACTTTTTGATAGCATTTACTGTACCAAGTACTTTAAACCTTGTAAAAACAGAATCGATAAAGACTGGCAACTATTCCGATTTGGATAGTTTCCACTTCTTTCTTAGCGAATAGATTTGTACTTTACTCTTATTTGCATGTTTGTAAAATTTTACGTTATAAACAATGAATAGCATGGTACTAAACTAAACAAATTTAGGCATGATGAAAAATCGCCATTTTGGCGACCCGCGGGACTAGACAACACGGACTAGACTAGGTTACGCGGGACTAGACAGCATGCAATTTACATGTTGATACTCAATAAGGGTTCTCTATGCGGAACTTGGCCGCTTGAAATGTTCGAGAATCTCCCGACCGACTTTAACCCTTTATGTAGCGAATTATGAATTCATGAAAATTTGATCTTCTGAACCATTTTTTGTGAATTGTTTAAACTACATTAGAATATTTACATAATCATTTAATAAATTTTAGAAGGATTTTAGAAGGATTGAAGGATTTAGAAATATTAATTAAACTTGAATTTATAGGGATTTTGTGCAATATTTATAACACCACTACAATCTTTAATTTTAAACATTTTTCTTAGTATTTTGTAGAATTAGGAAATGTACAAATATAATGTTCTTAGAACATAAATATAAAAATATTTCCGAATTGAAACTCCCCCCCCCCCCCCCAACGCCAAAAAATCTGAAAAGATGCAAAGGCAAAAAAAAAAAAAAAAAAAAAAAAATCCTTTTAAAAATATTTTTGTTCTGTGTAACCAGTAATCCTTTTTGAACAAGATAAAGTAGTGTATCTATAACTCCATCCAAACTGTATTACAACTAATCGATGTATTAAATGAATTTTATAACACGTTATTTTAATGGTACTTATAAGTATCGCCAGGAGATAAAGGGTTAACAGGAACGTTTTCAATTGAATTTTTTATTTGCCCTACGTAGAATTTTTTTCATTTTTCGATTTTTTTGCAAACATTTAAAATACATTTTTATGGAGCCAAATTGCATTTTCTTCAAATGATGCCGTTTTAACAAATATTTTAATTTTTAAAAATCTACGCTATACCATAGCGAAAACAAGAAAAATTAACTGCAATGAGTTATTTATTTATTTATTTATTTATTTATTTATTTATTTAATTTTTATTTACTTTGAAGCCGTACGTTTCAAAAATAGTTGGCGCAAGCGGCCATCTAACATTGCATTTTCAGAATATTCTCGTTTACATACTTCCGTTATAATGTTATTGAAATCCACATAAATATACTTATTAAAAACGAAATAATGAAGTTATAAGTAATTAAGTAATAGTAATCAAGCCATAAATAAATATGCTTATTTATGGCTTGATTACTATTACTTAATTACTTATTACTTAATTATTTCGTTTTCTCCCGTTGAAACTGTTACACCCCCCCCCCCCTCCACACACACACACACACCTTAATAAATTTGTCGTTAATAAATATTGCTACAAACGAGAATGAAGCATGCTTTCATAAAAGAAGACAAAACTTAAAATGGTGAACACTGTAAAACATACTTGGAAACCTCCGGCTTTTTTTAAACGAAAAAAAACAATCCTTGAACCAGAAAACTTGTTTAATGAAATGTGTTTTACATTAAATATGGTAAGGAACTGGCAAATGCTTAATTCCATTCATTAAATAAATTTCTGGTTTTAAGTATAATTTTTTGATTTTAAGAAAGCCGAAGGTTGTGCATTTTTGAGGTAAAACGAATTAAAATTAAACGGCATCTTCATAAACGTTTCGTTTTCTAGCATAATTTTTATTTAAGTCCATTAACAATTACAGTACATGTTATATGAATTTATTCATCATTTTTACTACAATTTAAAATACATTTAAAATGCCATAAATTTCAATAAATACGATCCATTGTGTATATTAAAAAATGAATTTTAAATGTTACGCTTTTCTTATGTGTTTTAGAAAGCTCCTTGTTCATTAATCATAAGTGTGAGTCGTATAAAGTAAACGAAGTCCGGCATCGTTCCTAAAATTTTTCACTTTGCAACAATTATTTAAAAAGGATAATCTTTATTGAGATTTCTATTTCAGATGCTTAAGGAATCGATTATGATTTTTTTTAAATTTAAAACTAGCTGACCCGCCCGGCGTTGCCCGGACCCGTGATAATATTCTTAAATGAACCTGAAATTTCTATGATCCTTAGCTCGATTTTGTCTGAAATAAGTGCAATCTCACTGTATGAAAATGGAGCAGAAGCTGCTAATTGTCGAGATTTTTTATGTAATTTTTTTCATTTATTTGGAAAATTGTAAGGGGTAGTAAGGAACAAATTAAGACTTTAAAACACTCTCTACTGATGTAAAATATAAGCTAAGAGGGGGGAGGACGAGTGCTTAAAAATGCACAAAGTCAAAAGCATTAAAACGGTATGTCACATGAAAAATTTCATTTCCGTCCTTCCCTCCACCAGCGTGAGGATTGCCCCCTAATAGTCTGGGTGTCAAAAATAGACGCCACCAATCGAAGGACCGTGGGGAGATTCACATTCGGTCAATCCTTCAAATGAAGTCGAATCTCACTGTAGCTTAATTAAGATCTTGAAGCTGAGTTCCTAAATTTCTTCTCCCCGGGGAGCCAATTTTGGGTGAGGGGAAAAGAAAAGTCCATAACATGAAAGAGTGGTCCGAGGGCTTTCCGATGATATATCATATGTGGCTTTCTGAAAAAAAAATCGAAAATTGCCCACCTCCCCCGTCGATCCATTCTGGTGCCCCTGGAATTTATCTACCCCCCTCTTTGAAATTTTTATATTTAATAAATAATATTTATCGGAGGTCTCTGTCAGAAAACAACATATACAGAATACTTATTGTAGAAAACGCTGCAATTTTAAGAAAAAGTATCGCGCCCCCTCCCTCTCCAGTTTTAAAGTATTATCAAATATCTAAAATGTTGAATTAGATCCAAAAATTGGACATAAAATAATATTTAATGGACAAACGCTTTTGTACACAACTGTATGGTTTTAAAAATGTCTCCCCCCGTCCCCCAAAATTCAACACTGTCTCTTTCATTAAAAAAAAAAAATTAAGTGTTATCAAATATCTGAAATATTAAAAACCGATCCAAAAATTGCAAGTAAAATAAAGAAAATTAAAGAAGTAAGTTTAGATTTAAATAATGGGCTGTTGCCAAGTTCTCCTTTTTCTTACTAAAAAATGATTTTTCAGTAAAATAAAAAGATATTTATTAATTTTTAAGAAAATTATATATTCATAATCAGGTTGAAAAATTAGGCACAGATGCATGAGTTTAAAATCTCAACAAGCTGTATTTTTAAAAAAATTGATGCATTTCAAAAGAATGTTAATCTAAAAATTATCTGTGGTTTTTATTCCATATCACGTGTCTGACTTTTAAAAGGAGGCTTTCAAGGGAATTATCCAATTGATGAAATATAAATTATTTCCCAAGCTTTTAATTAAGCGATCGTAACGAAATTTAGATATTAGTAATAAGCAAAAAATATATATATACACATAGATGCATAAAAATTAAATCTACAAATTCAATATTTGAAAAGTTTTACACGTCACCTATAAACACCACTACCCACCAGCGCGTTTGAAACACATAGTCTCGCTATGAAAGATTTCTCAAAAATCTGCATTTCTTTTGAAGGAAATAAAAGCTGTTTTTAAAAGTAGATTTTTCATGGATTTTTTTTTTTTTTTTTTTTTTTTTTTGTAACAATATCGGAACAGTTTTTGGAATTTCTGAAAGGTGATTTTTTGCCTCTGGCTGTCCAATTTTCGACTATTAAGGCCCGGTAAATTTTAGAATACGGGCAACTTTAAAAATTCCAGTACATTTACCGTCGTTAGCAACCCAAAGCGATATAAGTAAGCGTACAAACTTAATACTGGAATCGGGCGTAAATTGACACAGTTGTGCCATCTTGTGGACGGGGTGAAAATCCACATACGCGGGCTTTTAGTGTGACGTCATATAAGACAGGATCGTGGCTAACGAGAAAGACAGGCTACCGCAGTGGGTCCGATTCTTCTTTTTTTACAGACCGCTGGAGTCACGTGATGCTCTTTTCGCACACCTTCATTGGTGCATTCGAGCATCACGTGACTCCAACAATCTGAAAAAAAGAAGAATTGGACCCACCGCGGTAGCCGGTCTTTCTCGTTAGCCTCGTGACAGGATATCTAAATCTTTAGTCACTCATGGAACTAAATTTTGTTTACCACATTAATTGCAAAATAACGGCGTAGCGAGAGGGGCGTCCAGATGCACTTGACACCACGAAGTTTTCTTTGTCTTGTCAGGGAGATTTCAGCTATTAATCAAGGTGAAAAAAACTTTACAATTTAGTAGTGTGAAGTAAGAAAACAGTTAGGCATCTTCCTGTAGTTTAACCCCGTCCGCTACGTGGCGTGCGACCTTGATTGACGTGACCTCGCCTTTAATCTCGCGGTTACCTCTCCCATTTAAGATAGGGCGCTTACTTATATCGCTTTGTTAGCAACCCCTCATTCCAGGAAACTTTCATTCTTTCTTCCATTTGTTCGAAGAAATTATCTATGGTTTGATACAAATCTCTGCTTATTTGAATTATTAAAACTTTTCCATTCTTTTAATTGGGGTTTTTAATTAATAGCTCAACTAATTATTATAAAATTTAAGATTGTATGTCTAAGGTGCATTAGGAAAGGACTTGGACTATCCTCACAAAAATCTTCAGCCTCGTACGTGCAGTAGACTTTGCTAGCCATAGCAGACACACAGACAGGCACGCAGAGTGAAACTTTATTTTATTGGCAGGAAATGTTGAAAATTTTAGGACTGCAGAGATCTCTAGTAAACTTTGTTTTATGAATCCATCACGAATATGAGTCGCGGTTAGTGAATTTTATATACATTGTGATTCAATAACTAATGTGACTTGCGGTTAATGTATAATGGATGGTTCGATGAGGATAAATAATCATTCTAAGTACATAACTCAAGGATGAGATTTCCGCGTTTTTCTACACCAGTATTTTGTTAGAGAAAATGACATTTCATTTAATCGGAACATTTTTGTGATTTAAGAGAACAACATTCTCTCTAAGAATATACTGGTGTGCAAAAACGCGGAAATCTCATCCCTGATAACCAGAGCCTGATTATCCACGGGGCAAATTCCTACCACTAAAGATAAACAGAAAATTTTGCCTCATTCATGGCAGAAATTTTACAGGAATACGGCGTTTAGATAAGTCGAACTTTTCTTTTAAAATTTATTGGTGTAAGTGTGCCCCGTTGGTAATCAGGCCCTGCTGATAACTAACTTAAATAAATAAAAACATGAAAGGTTAGAATCGATATCCAGAGTGCGTTTAATTCCATCAGTATTTTCGAAAAGAAATTTTAGGCTCTTTGATTGTAGAAAATTATTATAAATTTTGCGAAATATTTTTTATCTGAAAATAAAAAAGAAGGCAAGGATCTCTAATCTGAAATAATGGTACCTGGCTCTTTAGAAATTTGTAGGAATGTATGTACATTAGGCTTCAAGAAATACTTCACAAGTTTCAATAATTAGTGTTAAGAATAAGGAAGATGACGCATATTCTGCATTGTCTACCAGTTGCCAGTGAAGTAACTGAGGAGGTTATAATATGGCGTTACATTATTTTACATCAGATGAACTGTTTCGGATAACCATAACCATCGAAGGAAACTTCCACTAGTAAAGTTTGAATAGATTATTTTGCCTTATAAAAATATTTTTGACAAATCTAACTTAAAGTTTCAAATTGTTTTTACCGGTGGCACTTCACCCAGGTATTATAATCATTTTCACAGAAACTGGCCGGATATTGTCTAGGTTGGCACAATATGACGGAAATGTAGGCTTGACTACCGCCAAAGTAAGCTTCCACCAGTAACAATTAATATCTATTTTTGTAATTTTGCGTTAAAGAGGCGTTTGAATAAGGAGAAAATTTTCATTTAAATTTACTGGTAAAAATTTGACCCGGGGTTAAATCAACAACTGAGAAAGTGATTACAGTTGTAGATTCGGTATTTTAAGGATAGGTCAGTTCCTCTTCATTAATGGTTCCCTGGTATCAATACACAGCTGATTTCCGATTATCCCACTCTCACGGAACGGCTTATATATCAGGTAATCAAGAAGATATTATCAGGTACACTTAGAAAATTGCATGACCTAAAGAACATTAAGTAGTACATAAACAATTATACAGTACATTTAAAGTAAATATAAAAGTAAAAATTGCTTTTTAAAAAAACCTCTCTTTTATGCGCATTCAACGTTTATCTTGAAAATCACACATAACAGGGGTGTGTGATAGGAATCTTTTTTGGATTTCTGAAATTTTTCGATCTGTTTTAACTGGTTATTATGGCAAATTTCCAGTGTTATTTTTTTAAAAAAAGGTAACTGTGTTTTATCATTTATTAACTTTTTAAATATGTTTAAAGATTTATATGATTAATTATAAATTTAAAACGTTACAAATTTTATAACACCTATCGGAAAACAGTCTCGACATTCTTCTGAAACATGTAAGAAGCATTGGTTAACGGAATGTGTCATATAATCTGTCGTCTAATAATCGGGGGTATATTGTACATAGTTTGTGTATTTCTTGATCTACTAAAGTAATTAGTTTTGTTTCTGTTTAATTGTTTGTTTGGCTTGAGGTTTTATGATAATTTTTTTCACAAAAGGGTTAAACATTATGGGAACAACTTTTACAAGTAAAATCATCATTTTACAACAGGGATTCGAATCAAGAGTGCATATTATTATTTTCGCCTGTAATACAGAAATTCTTATTTTATGTTTAGCTAATCAATATTAAAATATATCAGGATACTAGATTAGTATTCAATATGTCTCCAATACTAATTAATGGGAAACAAATTCTAACATTCTCATTTTATAACAAAAATATCATTCGAAAATATATCAAAATTACATGAAATTTCTTTCTTTGTATAACTTGCATTCCAGAAAAATTCAACAGATTTTGGAGAAAAGTTCTGCCGTAACATTTTGGACTAGATTTGGCAGCAGTTTCGCGACCGGTTTTAGTATTGTTTTAGTTTTAGTATCCCAAGCTTACAACGTACAAGGCTTTTCTGCACACATTCCATGTTGCTTTCTAAAGTGTAATAAATATATTTTGTACCAGATGAAATATTTAATGAAATATTTAATTTTCCTATGTGCTTCTTTAAACTTTTTCATAAATATGTTCCGTATTTACTCGTATATAACGCGCACCCCGTACTTCACAAGAAAAATGGCGATTTTTTTTAAATCTCGTACATAACGAGTACCAGAAATTTGGCATTTATTTGAATGAATGACCAAATGAATTTCAGTAAAGAAAGTTGAAACAAATGTTGCGTCAGGCTAAGAAAGAAAGCGAAAATCTATTTTTAGACCGGTAGGGAGTGAGTGTGGGAGGGTATGTGTGACGAGGGGCGGTTAGGAGTGAGTGACGGATCGTGCTGTTTTCACGTCACCCGCTTAACGTAGTTCAGTTTGCAGAGGAAAATGGTAACCGTGCTTCAAGTGGTGATTCAAGTGTACGACAGTGGAGGAATATGGTAGTAAAACTGGAAAAAGCACAATCCATAAAGCGTACTATTCGAGGAAAATCATGTAAATATCCACAAGTGGAGCAGCAGCTTTTAACTCATGTAAAGGATTTGCGGCGTTCGGAGTTTTCAGTCTCGACGAAATGTTGATGTTCGAGGCTTCTAAAATAACTAGAAAAACGAATATTCCAAGAGAAGATATCAAGGGAATTTATGGCTGGGTGCAACGCTTTTTGATCCGTAACAGTCTCTCTACCAGAAGATGAACAACGCTATCACAGAAGCTACCGGAAGAATACAAAAAACAACATACCAAGTTCTTCCAGTACGTTATAAGGCTAAGGAAAGAAAATGGATGTCGCAAAACTGCAATGTAGATCAAACTCCATTGTGGTTTGATATGCCGGATGCCACAACCATTCATCCCGTTGGAGGTAGGAGCATTCAAGTACGCACAAGCAGAAAAGCAACGATGCACCGTTATGCTGACCATTACCGCTAACGGTCGCAAGTTGACACCATATGTGATTTTTAAATGTAAAATATCCTATAATAATTTGTTCTAGTCGGCATATTTGTAAGATAACATGTTAAAGGGTGGATGACGGATAAGCTAATGAAAGATTGGATTAACGTTGGGCGGGAACGTCGGCTAGTCATCGGTGCTTTACGTCAGCCATCGATGCTGGTCCTGGACAGATTCCATGGATACACGACGCCTGGAACAAAAGCGAAAATTCGACGCTCAAGTGATTTGGTTGTGATACCGGGATGTCACCAACCGACCATTTAAGGTTACATTTCGGAACGCCTACAATCGGTGGATGACAACAACGGATCACAACTTCACTCCAGGCGGGAGAATGAAGCGTATGTCACTCCCAACTGAATGTGAGTGGGTATGTGAAGCTTGGAATTCCATCTCAGTCGAGATGATAATAAAGAGCTTCAAAGTAACTGGAATTTCCAATCAGATGGATGGAACTGAAGACGATATGATTTACGAGGATAATTGACTGTGCCAGTGATAACGAGGACAACAGCAATAGTGGAAATGATAACTAGTAAATAGCGTTTAAATAACGTTACTAACATATAAAAGTTGTATAAAAAAGTTCAAGGAGTGAAATAAAGATGCAGCAATATTTTCATTAACTAAGATTTTTCCAGTTTTAATTTCTACCTTGAATACACTTCTCGATTCATATGTGTATCTTCTTCCATGTGTATATCTATTTTTTTCCCTAAATTTTGGAAAATAAAGTGCGCATTATACACGAGTAAATACGGTATTTCAATATTTAATTCACAAATCATTTTTAAAAATTTATGCATGACAAATAAAGAGCGTTGATTATCACAAAAAGCTGCTATTCCGTTTAAAACATTTTTTAAGTGAGTATAATTATTTTTTAAATTAATTAAATCAAGATTTTTTTATGAAAATTACTGAATTAATTAAAAATCTATTATCAATCAAAGGCAGAGGGGCGGTTAAATTTTTGCTGTTTTTACGCATTGTACGAAAACGTATCATTTGCCTAATTATGAAATAAAAATAGTGGGATTTTTGAGTTTTTTTAGAAATATTTCATATTTTAAAAATATTTTTTGAGTATTCGATATCAAATCACCCAGTCATTCCATGTCAGAACCACCAGGACATGCAACCCTCCATCACATATTTTAACGAAACTGGGTGTGTTTGTTGTTAATATCAAGACTCAGTCGCTGTTAATTGTTTTGCTCCTTGGTGTAGTTTTTATTAGTTCTTTTCACTCTATGGATGATTTTTCATATAATTAGCAGACCTCACAAATATTGAAGCGAACTGATATTGTCATGGTAACTTTAACAATTCCACTACAAGTTTTGACATATACATTTAGATATACACAGTGGAATATTTCTTATTCTACTTGTGCAATTTTTTGAAAAATAATGTGTCATACGTGCATATGGGATATTTTCAAGAGAAATGTACCACAAACGAAAATCTTTATAAACTGTAGTATGACTTGACATAAAAATAGTTGGCAGCCGTGACCTGAAATCAAAAGGTTACCAAAATTGAATATTCATGATCATCTGATACCAAAACCAAAAGATCAACAAGCATGAAATCAGCTGCTCTAAAATTGTGACTTACAGAGCTTGTAAAAACTTTAGTAACACCACTATTTTTTATAGAAATGCTACATATTATTATTAATTACTTGGGTGTATTAAGAGGCCACACTACTCACGCGGATAAACTGGAACGCTAATGTAAATTCTATGGGGCCGCTATATTGAAATTTCTCGCTTTGATTTTTTTTTTTTTTTTTTTTTTTTTTTTTTGCGTAGGATAGCTCAGGACGATCTACGACCGGGCTAGTTTTTACATTTTCGATTTTAGTTTCAGATTTAAAAAAAAAAAAATACTTTGACCTTCGGAACCGGTTCTGTAATTGAAACTACTATAATATAACAAAAACTATAACCTAAATCTAAAATGTAAAAACTAGCCCGGTTGTAGATCGTTCTCAGCTATCCTATGCAAAACAAAAATCGTTCAAAAATATTAAAATTAAAGCGAGAAATTTTAAAAGAACGCCCACATAGACTTTACATCAGCGTTTTTTTCTTGCCATGACTGAAGTGGGCTCTTAAAACACTTCTTTATAGGGTTTTTTCTGACGTTTTCAATATTGAGGATCGTTAATTTTACAATAATGCCAAAAGCAAATGAACCGACTGGCTACTAAAAAGTGTTGTTGAATCTTTTGCATTGTCTGGAATGAGTTGTGGGTTTATTTTCAGAAAAGATAGGAAGATCTAAAACCGTCATCAACAATTTTTTTAAGATAAAAGACAAGTATGGGGAAAAAAACGCTGGAGGCAGACCGAAAGCTTTGGCACCCAGAGATGAAAGGAGAGTTTGAAAGTTAGCATCAACTGGAAAATACTCAAGTAAAGAGATTTTACAAACGACTTGACTCGAAGTGTGCAAGAAAACAATCTAATATGTAAAAATGGAAATTTGTCTGTCTGTCTGTAATGCTATACAAATCCACTGTTTGGAAGCCAGAATTGTGAAATGTTATGTACATGTGTATTGAAACCTGGCCGAGGAAACTAAAGCAATCCGAAATCGAAATAATTTATATTTAACTTTTTATTAATACAAAACCACCAATTTTTCAGCAATTTCCTATCAAATTTTAACATTTTCGTTATAGCAGCTGCCAACAATTAAAAATTAACTGTAAAATTCTTACCACATGAATTACCTTTCTATTGCAAGATGCCTTGCATATTACGGACGCCACGCTGCAATGCTAAAAAGCTGTAGCGGAGCGGGTATTACGATAATTCTTTTACCCCATATGCAAATAATTAGAGATTATTTAATTGCGCTTAATTATTACAAATTTTTAAAAATAAAGGAACACATTTTATCATAAACATCAACAAAACTTTTTATTCTATTTATTTCCTTATTCCAGGGATATCGTTTTATCGTCTGCTGTCATAGTAACATGATAAATTAAATTTCATTAAAAAAGGCACAGTGGTAGAAAAATATTTTATTAAATTGAGCAGTTATTTTTAATTTTGGGTTTAGAATTAAATTCATGAACTCCCGTGCATAGAACGGGTTAAACAGCTAGTCTGCAATACAATTAATCGATCCGTGAATTTACAATAGACAGTAAAATTATGTAAACCCTCTTAACCCTTCATCTACTGACGGAACTTATAATTACCACTCACTTTAAACTTTCATCCCAAAGTGAATATTACTAATATTCTAATGGTACTTTGCAAAAACTTTTAACTCCACTTTATCCGGATGCATGGCGGAAGTAGGTCTAAGTTTGTTATTTTAGCGAGGAAGGAGGCTACCTTTGACACAGACGATGTGATTTGTGCAGACATTTCGTACACATTGTCACGCTCGTCTTTTTATTGCTGCAAACACAGTAAAGGATGTAAATAAGTGTTAATTTTTTATGTGTGCATTATGATCTTAGAATACAGTTTGACTAGCTATTTTAGGTGAAAGGTGTATGTATTTGATTTAACAGTTGAATTACTCGGTGGTACTTATAAGTACCGTCAGTACACTAGGTGTTGGAGAAAAACTTCTTGTTTACTGTTCGTCTGTGTAGTTATCCATCGTTTTCATCTGCTTTAAAATGCAATTACTAAAATATAGTGTAGTAATGATTTTCCTGGTATTTCCTTTCTGTTTCATTGTTATTTTTTATAGGAAATCGAAAAAGTTGTGGCACCGGCTCGTTTTTGCTATGCTAGAAATAGCATATGGAAATTCATATATTGCATATGTGGAGATGCAAGAGAACATGTTGTCACAGGAATATAGACGTCGCATAACTAAAGGACTGCTCACAAGACCGAAACCTAAAAAAAATTAGTTTTCTTTTATCCCTTTCAGGGACAAAGCATTTTCAATTCTAAAGTGTTGAAATAAATGATTAGCACTGGAATTTGTAAAACGATTTGTTTATAAATAAGAAATAGGTTATATTTCACATACTTATTAAGTCGAAAATATTTTCTGGTGCCATTTGAAATACGTTATGGGTTATCTGTTACGATAGTTTAGTCATAGTGTGCTGATGATACTTTAACCCGTTAACGCTCGAATTAAATTACGGTTGAAAAATTCAAATTGCTTATTGGCACCACTTTTTATGAAAAAGAAATATTCACCTTAGTTAATGACAGGAAAAAAGATACTAAAATATAACCAATTCCACTATTTTATAAAACTGGTGGGAATCAAACAATTTGATAAAAGACACAGCCCGTGAATATGACGGAAGCGAGAATTAACGGGTTAAAGTACCACTTTAATTAATTACCTCTAAATAAATAAATTTCTCAGGGGTAGTTTATCCTTTAATTTTCATTGTAGTAAGAGAAAAAAATATTATATGAAAAAAAATTGCAGTAGATCATAATGCAGTAGATAAAGGGTTAACTGGCTAGCGACAGAACCCAGCGTTTGCAGTTTGCAAGACAAGTGATGACTAGGGGTTATTGGGGACATGGCTGCAAGTTATTTTCTCTGATGAAAAGAAATGAACTTAGATGGTCCTGATGACTAGAAATATTATTGGCATGATTTGAGAAAAGAAAAGAAATTTTCTCAAGATGTTAGTTAGGAAGCGAATCCATTATAACATGGGGCTGCTTTTCGTTCAACGGCGTGGGGTCACTTGCATTTCTTTCAGGAAAAGTTAATTCAAAAGCTTATCTAAAAACTCTTTCTGCCATCTTTCACTTGCCACAATACTTCTCACAGTACAAAAATGGATTTGCCAGTAAGATAGTGCGCTAGTCACACAAACCATGAGACAAAGCTCTGGTCCCAGAAGAAAAATATTGAAGTTTTACAATGAGTAGTTCTTACTAAACCCACAGTTACTGAGTAGTCCTTATCTAAACCCTATTGAGAACTTATAGGGAGGTCTAGCAAGACGAGTTCATAAAATTGGAAGACACTTTTCCTCAGCTTTAGAACACAGATCTGCGATTGAAGATGAATTGTACAAAGCTCGTAAAGAACTGTGCCAAAAATTAATAATGTCCATGAAAGATAGAATATTTGCAGTCATTGAGCGATGCGTAATATATTAAGTATTTCTTTCTTCGTTATTGTATTGTTTTTATTTTGCTGTCATTAAAGTAAAGTTTTTACACAAGCATAAATATATATATATATATATATATTTTAACTGTTACTTTATTTTCGTAATAAAATATTTACATATGAATTTCGTTGACTTTTTTATTAGTTTATATTATTTTTATTACATTATAATAAACTTTCCATCTGATATGAAAATTATAAAAAAAAAACATATTTTTTTTGCTGTCTTTTACACGCACCGTATTCAATAAAACTTAATTCAATCAAATTTATTTCAATAAAAAATAAGCATTTATTATTTTCAAAATTTTGTATGTGTAGTTAAATAGTATAAATAAAAATTTCTTTAATAAAAAAAAATGTTTTAAACAAACATGTGTCTCTAATAGTCTAACGATATGATACAACATAATATTGCATAGGCGTAACCAGTGTGTGTGTGTGGGGGGGGTGCCCTGGGTGCCTGGGCAGCTCCCCCCCCCCTCCCGCTTGCGCAGACTCAAGCACAATTATTTAAAAAAATCGAAATCTATATAAAAGAAAAAGTGAAAACAGAGTTTAATTAGTTTAGCAAATTAGTTTAATTCAGAAAACTAACAGCCTAAGTTTTAAAATGTGATAAAAAATGTAATCGACGTTACAGCGTCTAGAATACCTAGTGTGAAAAATATGCTATCCAAACAGTGCTAAAAATTTGTATCCGTTAAATGTGCGACGATACTACTAAAATTCCAAGTGTCGATCGCAGCGACATTGATAATCACTCTGCGTGGTAAATCTCTACTCATTACTGAAAAGAACACGTCCCATTCTTGTTGCGTCCAAAACTGATGGCTTCGGCTCCACAACAACCGGGCTCTCCTACTGGATGCAGTGAAAGGGACGCACATGACTGGACGCCGGGCGTTAGGGATGAGGTCCTTGAAGCCTATGTGAAGTTGTTCCGGGTTCCTGTAGGCCCGCACTTCATGTTTATAGACTATAATGCGAAGTCACACAGAGATCACATTGTTGATGATTTTCTTGAAGAAGAGGATATTCACCGTATGAATTGGCCCTCGAGGTCTCCGGACCTCGAAAAACCCATTGAACATGTCTGGGATGGTCTAGAAAGAGCCATTGCACAGTGTAACCCCCCTCCCAGGACTCGCCAGGTGTTAACAGCCGCGCTTTTGTAAGAATGGGCTTTGTTGCCACAAACATTTATTGAAACCCTGATAAACAGTATGAGAGCTCGTTGTGAGGCTTGTATAGCAGTGCACGATGGTCACACCCCATATTAGACGGACTTTTCCCGAGGTATATGCTTTATCTCCGATTCATGATTTAACAGTTTTTCATATACCCTGTATCTTAATTGAGAGTTAAAATCTTTTCCATAATGTTATGCTGCTATATTTTTTCTGCCATTATAATATAACTCAATACTAAATTTGTGGCAACACAGTGAATAGTTCATCGGTTTTCACAGATTTTAAGTTTGTGACCTTAATTTTGGACATGAGTGTAGATTGAGCATGCAATATTAAGAAATAAAATATTTTTATTTTCGCTGTTTTAAACTAATAAAGAACGTTTAATCGCGATCTTTTCGGAAAGTAAACACGAACGTAAAACTTTGTTTACACAGATTATTGTTAATGTTTAGTATAATAAGTTTTCATGAATGATTGAAAAAGATAGAAATTAAGTTTGATTGAAGAAAATAAATAAAATTTTGAATATCTTTATAAAGAGGAGACTTAAATGTTTTGAAGAGAATTTTCTAGATTTGAAGGTGAGTTTAAAATGAATAAATATTAATTTTAGATTGAGGAAGATAATTAAATAATAAAATTGAGATTATTTAGTGCTAGAGATGTTGCATTTTATAACACTTCTATTGCATGTTTTTGCAATTTCATGAGAAATTAACGCAAGATCTTGACGAACTAAAAACTATTTGTCTCTTTGCTTTCGTAGTTTAAAGTCTAAAGGGAAGCAGAAAAATTTGAAAGGGAATGCAGACGTGAAACGATAATACTAAAATGTGATTAGCCGGGGAAAGGGGTGGGGGCGAGGGGGGTACACTGTACCTGCCTCCTTTGAAAATGGAAAATAATAGCACGGAAATTTCAAATTAATCTGGAGGTTGGTTGATTGGTTGAATTCCGTGTTTAACGGCTTTTTTTAGACATTCGTAAAAGGAATATGGTTGCAGTCTTTCAAGTCAATATAGTAATATTTTTCCTCTGAAAATTTTTATAAGATTTTCAGAGTCTCTTCTCGTTTCGCAGCGTTCTTTTGAAAGTAAGAAAAGGAACCCGGTTTCAAGCTTTTAGCCCAGTGCATGAAATTTTGATCAAATTCGCGATTTTATTCTGCGATCATTTCATGATATTTACAATTTTTTTTCCCAAATCGTTTGACGAAATTCACGTCTTTCTACGCGATTTTTTGTCGAAATCCGCCCTTTTCACCACTAACCTTTGACAAAATTCGCGCTTTCTTTCTACGATCCTTTGACGAAATTCTCGTTTTTACCGCGATCCTTTGGCGAAATTTATTTTCTGTTGCGACTGATTGACGAAACAGATTTTTTTTACAGGGAGATCATTTGTCAAAATTCGCGATAGTATTGTTCGACCGATCCGGAAAATTCTCGATATCTTTCCGTATCAATAAACAAAATTTTCTACTCTTTTCCGCGACATTTTGACGAAATTTGCAAAAAATTTTCGTCAATCGTTTATCGGAATTCGTAATTTTTTGCGCACTCTTTTGACGAAACTGACGGCTACTTTCTGCATTCTTTTATCGAAGTTTCCGATATTTTTCCACGATCGTTTGAAGAAATTCTCAAATTTTTCCGGGACCGATTCACTAATTGATTTTAAGAAATTCCATAAAAGAAATAAAAATCACGGACTTATTTTTTTTTTTTTTTTTAAATACTCAAAGCCTGTACCTCAAAGAAAACTTTTCATTACAAGAGGAAATTCGTTGGTTGGTTTTTTTTTAACGAACAGAGAATTAAACAAATCTAGGATTGGGTACGGCTGCTTTCGGAAACGTACTCCCGAGCAATCTACGACCTCTCCTGTCTCGAAACAAGCAAATCTTGATTTATTGCGTTTTTTTTTTTCCGAGCAAAATTAAATTTTCAGCTTTCTTATAAGAACTGATCTGACATTATTCCAATTCGAATTTAATCACGGCAATTGCAAAAATTATAGGATATTTTTTTCTTTTTCAAAAAAAGTCAAAACATCGCCTCAAAGCACGAAATCCCCCGCTAAAAATCGCATTAAAAATTCGGAAAAGATTAAAAAAACAAAGGGAACGAAATTAACTAATTGAGTAAAATATTTAAACCGGATTCCATTTAGGAATGTCGAAAGAAAAAATGACCGCGAAATGAGAAAATAACCCTCTAAAAATAATATTAAAAATTATTAAAAATTGAAAAATCGCTCTAAGAATCTTGAAAACACTTTATTGAAAAGAAGGCACAGTTTACGGGATAAAATATTGAAATCGGATTCATTTGTACTAATTTGAAAAATTGTCGCAAAATGCGAAAAAATTCGCATAAAAAATTAATTGAAAACTTCTAGAAATTGTCTTCGATATACATGAGTCAGGCATACAGATCCTGTCAAATCTTACTGCTGTGCGGGCTACATTGTTTTTCAGAGATCAGCGCGCGCATACACACACACAGACAGGCAAGTACCTATCTTTATTATTATAGTCGCATCATGATAGTATAATTTTTATCATCGTGATAAAATTTAGTGTACATTATCATGAACTGTTTTACCTAATATATTCGGCACATTCTGAGGTAAAAATATGAATTACCGTAATTTCCGGCATACAATCCGCAGATCAAACAATTATGTTCAGACCCGGAAATCTTGTTTCATGAAACGTAACTTGTTAAATCGCGATAAATATTTAACTTCAATAATGGATTAAAATTTCTGGGTCGAAACATCATTGTTTGATCCGCGGATTATTGGCCAGAAATCACGGTATTAATGAATATTATAATTATTTATAATATTACAATAATTATGTATATAGACTTTCTTCCAAAAATCCTTGGGTCTCTCCGGTGATCCTAAGAAATCATGGAGTCACATTCTGAAAAACTTTCGTGCGTAGGTACTGGTGTACCGCATGTATTATTTGAGATTTATCATCCTGCAAAATTTCATGCAGCGTTCCCTGTGCCTATAGAAGTTTCCAGCATAGTTAAAGGCCTTTTTTAATCTTTATAAGAATTAAGGGTGCAAAAAGGTTTTACACTTGTGACCACACTTAGTCACTGTCTTATGTCACTGCTGCAAGAACATTTACATATATTTTTTTTTAACCATTAGATCTAGCTTTAATGTTTTGAACCCGTTCTCATCCCTCCTCACGCAAACAAAAATCGCGTTTAAGCCCTTTTTAAAAGAAATATCACACAATTATACCTTCTAAGATGAAAACCTGTCTAAAACGGAAATTCGACCTGTTTCATGAAGTTTCGTTTTAGAAGGTTTTACTATATAAGATGTTGTGTGTATCCAACATGTCCAGGTTAAAAATTCTGGGCATCCCCCCCGTTCGAAAGGCTGGTTACGCCTATGTATTGAAATTATAGCAGACAATAATTTTCATAGCACTCTATTTGATAACATTTTTATTTATGCATCGTATTGACATACCGTCATAAAATTAGCACATGTGTTTATTTTAAATATCATCTATATATAAAATAAATAAATAAATAGATAGACAAATGCTTTTGTTTTTTTCCTTCTTATTCGGCTATGGGATAACTTTCCCCGGATGCACACTGGTTTTACTAAAAATCAATTTTGTTGATATTTTCTGCCATAGTTAAGATTACAAAACAAATCTATCAATAAGAAAAATTTCCGGGGATCATATATTGAATGTCATAACTTTAAAATTTTTTTTTAAATAAAATTTGAATACTACTAAAAACAACCGAATCCCACCATTTTTATTTCATAATTAGATAAAGGATACTTTTCTGTACAATTTATACGAAAAATAAATTTTATAACAACTTCCGTGTGTTTCATAATGCAGTTTTAGTTAATTCATTATTATTTTATTTAAATCTTGATTGCAAAGGTTTTTTTTTTAATTAGGTACTTTTGTATTGTTTTCAACGTAAAAGTTATTTTCTTTCATAAACTAAATACCTTTTTTGGCATTCATAATTTGTTTGGAGATTATTCGTTTATTTGATATTGAAATATGATTTTTATTATGACACACTACCTTTGAAAGTCGAATAGTCAAGAATGCAAACTGAGTGCAATTTTCCAAAATTTTAACAATTCTTTTCTCAAACACTACTTCACATAGGAGCCAAAAAAAATATTCTAATTGTTATATCGTAACAGAGAGAACAAACTCACGCAATTTCATCAAAATCGGTAATGCTGGGTTACATATGAAATTTTTACTGCCTGATTTGATGTGGAATGCCCCAACCATTATTAGATATATTATCTTTATGTAATCTGTTTAAAATGCTCCTGATCGCTCGATACATTCCATTGATGTTTGGTAATTCTACATTAGCATTCGATATTTCTCCAATGACAAATAATTAAAAACAAATCTCTGAAACTGACAATTTATAACAAAAAAAGTATTTGAAAAATGTATGGGATAATTATTAATTGGCATTTTTCTGACCCTAATCATTTAATTAATAATTATAATAATCGTGCATAGTAGCTGATTAACTAAATACATTTTCTCAAGAACCAAGTTAGTTTAATGTTTTAACAAGACACCCTCTCCGCTTGGTACTTCTAGTAACTTTAAATATTTTAATTCGTGGATGTCTACAGATTAATAATGGCAGATAGGAAAGTTAAATTTCGGATTACAGGAGACTACTGTGTGTTCATCAGTACCAAACGAACTGCATTTGTCAAATAATTCGACAGATGAAAGGAGTGTAAATGTATATTCCTATTATTAACCCTTAACCCCTTAATTCTCGCTCCCGAGATAGTCTCGGGCTGTGTCTTTTACTCAAATTGTTTGATTCCCACCAGTTTTGTAAAATAGTGAAATTGGCTATATTTTAGTATCGTTTTACCTGTCATTAAATAAGGTGAATATTTCTTTTTCATAAAAGTGGTGCCAATAAGCAATTTGAATTATTCAACCGTAATTTAATTCGAGCCTTAAGGGGTTAAAGCTCCGGCGTCTCTTACACAAATTTTATTCGATCAGCACCACTTTTTAAAAAGAAGTTTCGTTTAAGTACATAATTTCAAAAATGCTCTGATTAAATAAGGTAAATTTTATTTTCCTTTATTACTGGTGCCAAAAACAAATTTTGCATAGAAAGATGTCTCCGCAGCGGAGCCAACGGAGTGGTAAGGGTTAAAAGAAAAGACTACATTTCTCTATTTGTAATTACAAAAGTACACAAATAAATAATTATTTTTAACCGGAAAAAGTAAAAGAAATATTTTGAATGTGTAAAAGAGTTACGCACTGGTGATATCCACAAAAATTTCAATCGAATTTTATTCCAGAAGATCTGTTGTTTTTTCTAACAGCAGATAACAAAAGCAAATGTTAGACATGCGGAAAATTGGTGGTACTCGGGCAGGTATTTAACACTTCACTGTACGCTTTTTTCTATTTTTATGGAAAAAAAAATTACTTGAAATCTATATGTCGGTCTAATAATGGAAAAAATAGTAAAAAAAATTAAATTTCAAATTTTCAGCTAAAATTTGATATTTTATAACGTGTACCCCATGTACACAATTAGGGTTTTAAAATATTGTATAGCTATATATATATATATATATATATATATATATATTTTTTTACAACTAAATGAGCTTAAATTAATTAATTTTATCTGCTTAACACTCTGCAACTTTTTTATATTAATATTTTTAAGTATTCACTAAAAATAATGAAAGTAAATTTTACCTTAATAGCTTGATCGATATTTTTTTTTTTTTTTTTTTTTGCTTCCGAAGAACAAATTCTAATTTTTTGTCAAATACAGCCATCTGACATGGACAAAATACGTGTTATTCCATTCTTTAGACCGTCCTTGATCAGGCATAGAAATCAAATTGGCCAAATTCACGGCACATAATAAGAATTACAGTGTTTTTACGTATGTGCCAGATGTGGCACGTCGTGCAGTGAAGGGTTAATAGTGAAAATAGTCCAGTTCGTCAGCTATAAACATGAGTTTAAAAGGCTATTCCACTTCTTCAAAACATAAATTGCAGCTGCATTTATGAATTTGCGATTAAGAATAATATGAATGGTAGATTCCAAATTATCCGACAGTCTAGAAACCATGGATGCGTTGCAAATCCTTATGTAATAGGAATGCCATAATGTTGAATGTTGATTATTCTTTTGCATACTTTCAGTTTCTCGAATGTGGTCTTCGGTGACAAAAAATCGCTCATATGTGTCATAAGAAACGACTATAGGCTACACTTTATTTACCCTTCATTCATTTTGTAAAAGGTTTTGATGAATGTTTCTCTTAAAGTTTATTTCAATACTAGGGGGCTCTGCCCCCTGCTAGCTACGCTCGCCAACCCCCGTTCAGACACCGCAGAATCTAAAAACACGCTAATCTGATCGGTTTAAAAAATATTATAGAAGATTGAATTATACTAAAAAAGGTTTGCAAATCTCCCTGTAAACGGGTTTCCATTCAATTTCTTTGATTTCAAAAATTTAAGGCCGAATCAGTTGCTGTTAAAACATCGAATGGTTGTTTTCGTGTTTGATTAAAGAGGATCAGTTAAACGTTTGAAAAGAAGCTAAAAATAAAAGGAATTAAGTGTACAGAGTCTTTGTCTCCCAGTATGTTAAAACAATTTCTATAACAATAGCCTAAGTCATGTGACTATCATCAAGAGTTCCGGGCGAACCACTTCGCTTTTTACATTCCTGGTGCCATTTTGGTACTTTAATATTAGCCAGGTACAGGTAATAAGTCGCCAAATATTATTCTATCGCCATCATTTCATCTATACTATAATAGTCCAAGTCATGTAACTGCCATAAATAAATACGCTCTGACCCCTTCGCTTTTCATATAAAAGTTTGGCCCAGATATCATATACGGCCCCATATTGGCGCGATTTTTTTTTCCGACGCTAATTTGGGGAAAAGATCAACAGCATAAAAACAACATCCGGCTTATCAAATCAAGCAAAATAACGATACTATGGCGCCAGTTAAGTACCCGATGCGTATATGACATTGGCGTCAGAAAAAAATAGCGCCAATATGGGCGCCTATATGGCCCGTATGTGGCATCTGTGCCGAAAATTTTCCATTTCGATTTAAAAAAATCGATTTTTTTTGAATAATACTACATAAAAGCATTGTCGCAAAGAATTCTTGGTACTGTTACGCTAGCCGGATGCATATCTCGCCAATAACTATTTTCCAACTCGACAGTTAGCATTTTTTTTTTTTTGAGAGGTAAATTAAAACATTGCTTTGAATTTGAAATTAAATGTCATCGTTTGTTACATCATTTAATATTTGGCCAGATGCCATATACGCACCCGGTTTGGGGTGATTTTTTTTTTGCGAAAATTTGGCGAAATCCTCGTTTTCGAATACCAGTTACATATGCATTTTTTGTACTACTTAGTTATCCCGTCGAACAAAAATCTATCACCAAACTATAAGATTAAATGCCATTAATGGTTGATATATGTCACATTCACTTGACTTTAAGCAAGTTACACGCCTTTAAGTCATCAAGTGATTTTTATTTGGACGTTTTATTTGTATATTTATTAATGTTATACTATTTTCTTTTTTCTTTCGTTATTTAAAATAAAAATTATGTCAATTTGTATAATTTGGCGAGTGGTTTGGCGATTTATATAATTTGGCGAAATGGGTCGATGGAATAGCTAAGTAGTACCGTATTTTTTAATTATTTTCTATTATTTTTTATTTTTTAAATAAAATAACCAAAAAAATAATTAACCCTAGAACTACCGGAAATTTTACTCAAGTTTTATAAAAACATTCTACACCAGAATTTTTACTTAAAACTATTTAATTTGTTTATTTAACTTATTATTGTCTGATTTATACATTTAGTTTGTTTTGAAGAAATTTCTGGTTTGAATAAATATTTTGAATGTACATGTCGGGTCCATTGGACCCTTCTGGTAGACAGAGGGTTAACTATAGAACAAAGCAATTTATGTAATTTAATAAAAGAAAATAAAGTAAATAAACACTTATTATTAAATAAACAACAATAGCCGGGTTACCATGTCAACCAAAATAAGGCCATTTTGGCGCCAATTAGGTACCTCGGTGGCGTATTTCAGAAGTGCACATTCACAGCGCGACCGGAAGAAATACTGTCCTCTGATTGGTTGAACGAATTTCGTTTCTACGGGATAAAAATTGTGTTTTGTTTACGTTTGCGTGATATGTGATATTGTCATGACGGTAAATAATGGGGGTAGTTTTTTATTTCTTTTTTTTTAAGACAAAGGCCATTTTTCTGCAACAGACAGATAATAATAAACTACATTTAACCTTAATGTACTAAATTATTCTATCTCCATCAAGAATTTCATTTCCTGAAATCATGTTAATCTGGTACAATTATGTTTAAAAATCTTATTTAAAGTGGAAGGTTTAATGTAGAGGCTTAAATTTAAACTTTAAAAAAAATGTTCAGAATGTTATGAGATGTAATACCGCATTGCTTATAGATGAGATAAAAGCAAGCATAGAATGTAAACAACTAATTTCTGAGTACAAACTAAACACATAAAAAGGTTTTAAATTTTATACCTTAATTTTAAAAAAATAGCATGTTATTAGTTAAGTTATTACCCAATAGATTTCAGAACTGCTAAAGAAAGTAAAGTAACTAATAAAATATGTGACATTCAATAAAAAGTAAGTGAAATCAATTTTAATAAAAGCTAAAAAAAAGAAAGAATTCCTTAACTTATGGTGCAAACAATACATGAGAGAATAAAAGTATTTATTATTATTATTTTTTTAAAAAGAGAATCTATTGAGAATATTTTGAGATTAAACGCAGCATTGTTTACGTATGCTATGCAATTTCTTATATGTGGCATGTAAATAACTAATTTCTGACTACAAATTAAACACATTAAAAAATATATTAAAATATATATTTTAATTTAAAAAATCTAGTGCGCTATTAGTTAAGATATTTTTCAATAGATGGCAGAAATGCTGTATGGAAGTAAATTTACTAATAAAAAACGCGACATTCAGCAAAAATAAGTGAAATCAATTTGAATAAGAACTAAAAAACTTAACTTATGGTGTGAAAGTCACATGATAATAAGCAATGGAAGTAATTTTTTTTAAGCAAAAGCAATGATTTTTTTTTCTTCTAAGAATAGATAAAGTTAAAATACTTTTAATGTACTAAATAATTCTATCTTCACCAAGAATTTCATTTGTCAAAATCACATGCTACTGCAGTGCAATTATGTTTAAAAAAGTCATTTAAACAGATAATTTTAATTTTAAACTATTAAAAAACTATTCTGAGATTAAAAGTAGCATTGCTTATCGGCGACGCGCAATTGGCATACAGTTATTACGGATGGCATGTAATTGCATGGAAATAACTAATTTCTGACTGCAATTAAAATCGTAACTATCTTTTTTGGCGTGTTTTTAGATTAAATAACCGCAGAACTGCTCTGTGAAAGGAAACAAACATTTACCGGTAGTGACGAAATTCATTCAACCAATCAGAGGACAGTATTTCTTCCGGTCGCGCTGTGAATGTGCACTTCTGAAATACGCACCCCGGCGCGTATATGACATCTGTGCCTAATATTTTTCTTTTCATTTCGTTTAAAAAAAGAAAGAAGTGAAAGCCATTTATTTTAAATGTTTCTGTTTGTATTAAATAAAATGATAATGAAATACAAATTGAATTATGAATAAAAGTAACATAATACATTTCTTAGCATACATTTAAGGGAGGCCAAACTTCTCGCCAAATTAGTTTAAAATAGTCACTTTTTTTAAAATCTGAAAACAAAATATCTGTTATGATTAAAATTTGAGTTGCTATCATTTGAAAAATGTATATAAAATTAGAAAAAAAAAATTAATATTTCGAAAACTAATTCGAATTTAAAAATTCTAATACCAGTTTTGAAATCTGCGGATCAATATTGATTTTTGGTGTTAATTTCATCGCAAAGTATTTCATATTTTAGGAGAAATCGCCGTGAAACATAATCAGTTGTTTAATCAGTCGATTCAAAGAATCGTTACATTTCAGCCGTTTCATATATTCTTTTCATAAATTCGTTTCATTAGGATTTTATATATATAGGGTAGATTTATTTTGATATATTCCATTTTCAGTTACTATTTGAAATTCAAAGCTAATACAGGTGCTAAACATGTCAAGACTTCATTAAGGTTGGCGAATTACATTACAAATATTGTATTTTAGGCGTAGCAAATTCCATAACAAAATTCGTACATTTTAACTGTCGTGTTATAGCTCAAATATTCATCTTATGATTGATTACGAGTTTTTGGATGAATATTTAGTATTTAATCAGGATTAAACAAACACAAACAATTTGCTGGAGAAGTAAATATCATATACAAGGTGAGAGTGTAATTGTGCTTATTTTAGATTTTTTTTTTCTTCCTTTTAACTTTTTTTCTTTTTTTATGGCAAATACTATCCGTGGTCCCTAATTATGGAATTATATCCACAAATTCTTTTAAAACTTTTAAGCTGAAATCATTCTTAAGTAACTAATAAACTTCTCCTATTTAAACGTATTCTTTTGTATCTAAAAATCAAATATACAGATGAATTTTGGCAATGCATTTTGAAGTTTTTTTTATAAAATACTTTGCAAGATTTTCCATAAATACATATTTAAAAGTATGGTTCTGATTTTTCAATACCAGTATTTCCGAATAGTAATATTTATCTTATTTATTCGCAAATTTCTATCATTAAGTAAATAGATTATTTCTCTTGGGAAATAACAGTTCTCAAAAATTGGAAGATTTCTAAATTACTTTAAATTTTTTTTCCCTGGCCACTGTATTGGACTATCTTTCACCTAGATTTTAAGTAAAATGTTTCATATATAACAATAAAGGAAAGTCAAAAATTCGTTAAAAGTTATATTTTATTCATTTTGACATACTTCTTTTTTTAAATTTGAAAGTGTTTTTCATGAGATATCATCCATTTCCTCCCTTGTCAATTGCATTTAACCCATTATATCCTGACGGTACTGAAAAATACCATTATAATAACTTGTTATAAAATTCATTTAATACATCGATTAGTAGTAATATAGTTTAGAATAAATTACAGATACATTTTTCTGTTCCAAAAGCGTTATTGTTTCCACAAAACATAAATATTTTTAAACGGTTGATTCCTTTTGCCTTTGCATCTTTTCAGCTTTCTTGGCGTTGAAAGATTGGGGGGGGGGGGAGGTTCAGTTCGGAAATACTTCTATATTTCTATTGTAAGAACTTTATATTTGTACATTTGCTTATTTCCTAAAATACTAAAAAAAAAAAAAAAAAATTAAATAAAGATTTGAGTTGAGTTATTAATATTGCACAAAATCCCTACTAATTCAATTTTAATTTTCAAAATCATTCTAAAATTTTTTAAATGATTATATAAATATTCTAATGTAGTTTCTAAAATTCGCGAAAAATGCTTTAAAAGATGAAATTTTCACTATTCATAATTCAGGATATAAAGGGTTAAACGTGCTTTTTCATGTTCATATTATTAACGGATGCTTTTGACAGAAAAGCCTAGATAACCACTTTATCTATTTAAACACTAATTAGTACATCAGGCATCGCCAGTAGCACTTTCGAAGAGTATATGCACTGCAACCACCAGTGAACACTACAAAAAGTCCAACATCAACAACACACGCACAGCCGTTGCCACCGAAACACTCAAGGCCTGAGGACACGAGTTGTGACGTCATCCCTAATCGACCGACTTCTTACTAATGTTGGAATTCACGCCGGAAAATCCTTAACAGCAATTTTATTTTATTTTATTTGTGGTATAATTATCATCATATAAAACAATAATAACCATTTAAACTTACTGGTGAGAAATCGGAAACCTTAAATAAAAATTCAGCCAGATGTGGAATGCCTCAGTGTTACCGCATCTGGTTGATTTTGTATTGGGATTCTCCAAATTCTCACCAGTAAGTTTAAATAGTTATTATTGTTTTATTAGATGATAGTTATTCCACAAATAAAATAAAAGAAAATTGCTATTCAAAATTTTCCGGTGTGAATTATAACACTAGTGAGAAGTCCGTCGATTAGTGATGACGTCACAACTCGTGTCCTCAGGCCTTGAGTGTTTCGGTGGCAACGGCACAGCACACGAAAGAATACATTTACAAGGCTATCATTGGGGACTATTTTTAATTCATCTAGCTCCACTTTCTCAAACAAAATTTTTTCACATGTACTTTGACAACACGTGTACCGGAAATCTAGCACAAAATTTATGTTTCCTAAAATAGTGGTGCAAATAGAACATAAAAATAGTCGTCTGTGGCAGCCTTGTATTTCCAGCCATTAATTTCTCTTAATTTTTTTTATTAAAAAAAAAATCTGCATGTTTAATTTTAAATATTTGTGTGACACAAATTGTATGATATCTTGAAAACGGCTGATTTGGGATGTGTACTTCCAGTGGGTTTCTTAACCCCTGAGACAAAATCTTTCCAACAATACTATTTTCCTCAAAATCGGCGAAGAACACTTCTTGCAGTTCCATAGTAAGTGGAACGTATTATATATATGTATATATATATATATACCGGGTGTCCCAAAAAGGACTGACTGATTTTAAAATTCAATAACTTGCAAACGGTGGCAGATATTAAAAAAATTCTTGCAGGAGGGTTTTGCATAAGGTCAAAAGTTTTATTACAGTGATTTTCAATTTTAGTTCGATTTACTAACAATAGATGGCGCTGTAAGCAATAGTCGCTAAATTCAGGCTCAATTTTTGGTACTTCGTGGCCCGGATAATACATTTCCATCTCATTTTTCTGCATGGAACAAGATAAAGGACCAAAAATCGAGCCTGTATTTAGCGACTACGGCTTACAGCGCCATCTATTGTTTGTAAATCGAACTAAAATTGAAAATCACTGTAATAAAACTTTTGACCTTATGCATAACCCTCCTGCAAGAATTTTTTTAATATCTGTCACCGTTTGCAAGTTATTGAATTTTAAAATCAGTCAGTCCTTTTTGGGACACCCGGTATATATATATATATATTAATCAAATGCGAAAGGAGTTTAATCTATGTCGATTTAATCCACATTTTACGAAGGAACAATGAAAGTTTGGCAACTGTACAGTCGTACAGTTGCCAGGTATGCACTGGTGCCGGAATGCCATTCTGCAGCTGCTTTGCGTGGAAATTTTTAAAAAGTGCTTTAAAATGAAATAGGTTTTAACTAATTGCTTGGATTTTCATTTTGTTATTTTTATTATATTTCTTAATGAAAGACATTATCATTTCCTCTTCCTAAATATATCCTAAGATCAGGGCTGATTTTTATTTGCAGAAAGTGTTACGAGTAGAATTAAAATAATAATAATAATAATTGCCGTAAGAGCTATGTGCTAAATAATAGTTCTGAGTCCATGACCAGTTTTATTAAATCTATGTTAAATTTATTATTTCAAGTATTATAATTTTGTTGATATTGAAACACTTTTGTTTGCTTTAATCCCTTGAGGGGCGGTGGGATATATTTTATCTCACCTACGATTTATGAACTTTTTCACAAAAAAAAAAAAAAATGAAATTTTACTTTTCTAACTTTGGTGGAAAAAAAATCGTAAAATTGCTTTTCCTTATTTTGAAATAAAATGTTTCTAAATTTCCGGTGGAAATTCAGAATTACACAAACGCAATTGCTTGCCCCTCAAGGGGTTGACGCTCACTTCTCTTTTAATGATATGTTATTAGCAAATTATGTGCAGATAAAAAATGTAATGTAAATTTTAAACATTAGACGTAAGAAAATAACCCTCCCATTTGGATATCCGTAGTTAAATCGGCGCAAAATAACTCTCTAAAAATTTACGAAGCAAATTTAACCCTCTCGCTGCGTAATAGTTTTATCAAAATAGCTTCAAAATTTGCGCATTTAATTCCTTCGCGACGAGCGTCTTTTAAGAATTATTATTCTTTTGTCATCGGTTTTTCAAAACGGAAATTTTTGTCTGATTTAATCGAGAAAATTCTCCCATTAGATAAGGCAAAATTTACAATAAAAAGTAACTGGTGGGAATGATCAAGGAGTGCTAATTAGACGGGAAAAATGCAACCCCGATGAAATCTCGGGTTGCGCAAATTTTGAAACTTTTACGTTGCCCGATAAACTCTCGGGTTCAGCGGCGAGAGGGTTAAGGGAAGACAAGACTGGGTGCAATCCAATGGAAAATATGCGAGATTTAAGACCCGTTTTCCCGGAAACTACCCGACCGATTTTGATGAAATTTGGAATATATATTCCCTGGATTATGTTCAAAACTTATGGCCGACAGTTTTTTTCTCTGTGGCTAAAACTTTTTATTTTGGAGCAATGACAATTTTTCAGAATTTTTCCATATTTCAGAATTTTATTTTCTCAAACTAATTAAAAATTTTTAAAACTGTCAGCCACATATGATCTTATATGCATACTCTACCACCATATTTTTTTTATCGAAATCGCTCGAGTACTTTAGGAGTTAATGGGATTTTTAGCTTAAAAGTACAATTTTTCGGAGAGCTAAAAAACTTAGACACTCCTAACTTGTGTGAAGTTCTCGCACAGTTTTTTTAAACACATGATTTAAAGTATGTATAAACACTTGGATAATATATAGTTACATATCGTCGGTACCTTGTCAAACTATCCATTGTGAAAACAGTGGGCTTCTTTTTTAAAATTCAGATTTCTTGATTGGCACCACTTTTCCGAAACGGTAAAATTCTGGTTCTTTTCGCTTAATTAATATGTTATTAAATAAGGTTAAATAAGGCGAATTTCACTATTTCAAAAAAGTGATGCCTATCATGAAATCTGAATATTAAAAAAAAAAAGCCCAAAGTTTTCACATTGGATAGTTTGACATGGTACCGACGATATAATAAATGAGTATAAAATGTTAGAATTAAATTAATGTGAGTGGGGGTGGCGTCCCACTCTTGTCTTCCCTTAACAGAACAAAGTACTAGATTAAATAAATATTCTTTGAAACCGAAAATAAAACTAAAATAAATTTATTTTATTTTACTAAACGCTAGATTTTTCAATTACGTATATCTGGCTCATAAAAGTTTTCTTGCTGATGATGGCAGATAGCACCGTTACGTATAAAACAATACTGAAAAATGGAATTTGCTGGATAGGACCGCACCATCTCCTTAGTGCAAATGCTAGACGACTGGAAGGTATTCGAATATAAAAATATACCAATCAGTGTTGACATGGAAGGCCATTTTTGAAATTTCTTTAAATGCTTACAATACGCTAAACACAAGGTGCATACACTTCTTGTAATTTACAAGAATACGCCAGGAATTTTTAATTTGAAAACTTCTACTTAACCACTTAACAGTTTATTTTTTCTTTTCACAATAAACTAAAATTATGGACAATATACCATTTTTTTCGAACTAAAATATTCGCCTGATTTAATATAAAAAATTTCGTAATTAAATAAAGCGAAGATTATAATTAAAAATTAGTAGTATGTAAAATCTTTGAGTAACGAAGCATGCAAACCCTTCTTGCACGAACGGGGTACGGGTATAACCACGCCCCCTGAATATTAGGTCTGAGCGCTGACCTAAAAATAACGACTATCATAGGACTATTTTTTAAAGCGTATGTACGGTCCGCTGAATTTAGGTACCAGTTTTTCAAAAATTTTCTTTTGTTCATTTAATCTCAGAAAAATAAAGCTGAAAAAACTTTAAAAAAATTATTGCAAGGGACCGTAGAAGTGCTGAAAATAATCCGCTTACGACCGCCGCCATTTTTTGCGTCATCACTCAGGCCTTCTATTGAGGGGGGGGGGCAGGGGGGTGGTAAAACCGTTAGGGGACTAATTTTTTAATTCCATAATTTGCAATCACCGTCTTCAATCATGGATTTTGTACCATATTTCTGCAATCAAATTAGGCGAAAATTCTATTAAAAATTGTGATAAAACTGTACGCAATCTGAAAACGAAATGCTTTAATGCTATGAATAAAGAGTAGAGTACATATTGTGTGGTTTCTATCGGCTGTGAGTGAAATAACTGACGATGTTGCCACGAAATGGAAGTTGTTGTTTGTTTACATCGCATCAAGGTCTGATTAACGTCGATTGAAGCTTCCACCACTAAAAGAGAATAAAACTAACTTTAAATTCAGTAGGATTTACATTGAGTTAGATAATTAGAGTATCAAAGTTTCATTCTTAATGCCATGGTACACTCTTTCGAAAGGAACGATACTCAATACATTATTTATTTTTCTAATTTACTAGTAAAACCCGCGGCTTTGTTTACGTAATATAGTAGAACTCCAATTATACGAATCAATTGGGACTGGACCCCATTCGGATAATCAAAAATTCGGATAATTGGATTTTTTCCGAAAAATGATCTATTTTAACCCCTTGAGGGGCAAGCAATTACGTTTGTAAAATGCTGAATTCCCACCGGAATCTTTGAAAAATTCTATTTCAAAATAAGTAAAAGCAATTTTACGGCTTATTTCCACCAAAGTTAGAAAAGTAAAATTTAATAAAATTTTTCTGGTGTAAAACTTCATTAATCGTAGGTGGTATATAACATGTACCGGTGCCCCTCAAGGGGTTAATTAATCACGGTACGTATGTTGAAAATGGGAGAAAAAACTATTTTTAACGAAAAAGAGCTTTTAATTAATTAAATGAAAAGGCAACATTTTTACATGTTAAGCGTACTTGCAAGTGCTGTCCATTAGTACAGTATGTACGTACCGTATTATAAATGAAAGTCATTGCTTGCTCAACATCTCGATCAAAGTAAGCTGTTTGATAATCCCGTGACCAAGACGCGCATCCGCTAGACAGTGAGATGTCGCAAATGGGCATACTCGGTCTGAAGCTCCATCCACTTCAACGCAGTTTGAAGGCCGGTAAATGCTTCACTAGCTGAAAGTCCGGTGTCTGCTTCAACTTCGACATTAAGGTTATGTTCGTCGACACTTTCTTCTCTCACACTTTCAATAAGTTCATCATCATTTAGAATTTGAAACCCAGGGTCTGACGAATCCCACACAATCCTCTCTCATATATCTTCAGCAATAACTGCTGAACATCCAGGAATTTTCAAAAGAATGTTTCTAAATCCCTCTAATGGCAAGTCATCTTCATATTCTCCTGTCTCTTCAATTTTCTTTTCTCGATCTTATTTTTCCTTTTCCTTCTCTTCTTAATAATGTCCAAATATCGCAATAAAGTTCGCGCTGTGCCTACACTAGTTTCGTGGGGGGGGGGGCAATAGCGCGCGTCATTATTTTGCGAATCGCAGTACGTTTCCGTCTTAGTTTTTTTTTCTGAAGTTCTGAAATTCTGAAATTCAGATAATCAGCGATTCGGATAATCGGAGTTCTGATAATTGAAGTTCTTCTGTAGTTGAAACATACCAAGTTGTATTTTGTGCCTATTTTTATTAGAAGAAACTAGGGGGCTCTGCCCCCTACGAGCTACGCTCGTCAACCCCCGTTCAGACACCGCAGACTCTAAAAGTACGCTAATTTGATCGGCTTTAAAAAGATTTCGGAAGATTGAATTATAATTTTAAAAACAGTGGCGATCTCCGTATAAACGGATTTCTATTCATTTCTCTTTGAATAGGGAATTTTAATGCCAAATCCGCTGCGGTACTACTTGATGAACCCGTCGACCAATTTCGCCAAATTATATAAATCGCCAAAGCACTCGCCAATTATACGAATTGACATAATTTTTATTTTAAATAACGAAAAAACAAATAAATTAGTGCAACATTAATAAAAATACAAATAAAACGTCGAAATAAAAATAACTTGATGACGTAGACACGTATAACTTGCTTAAAGTCAAGTTAATGTGACATTTACGATCAACCATTATTGGCATTTAATCTTATAGTTTGGCGAATGATAGATTTTTGGTCGACGGGATAACTAAGTAGTACCAAAAATACATATGTCAATCGCTGTTTTCGTCTTTGACGTAGACACGTGTCATTTCAAAATAAGCTAATATAAAAGGAATTAAGTAAACAGAGTCTTTGTCTCCCGGTATTTTTTAACAAAGTGAAAAGAAAGTTCTTTTAAATAAGACTTTTTAAATTAATCGTTTTTAATCTGACGTAATTTTGACCAAACTATTCTTTCTCTTTTTAATATTCACGTGAAAATGCTTGTGTTAGAAATGAAATATTATTTGCGCTTTCCTAACAAAAATAATTGAAAAGTATCCGCTCAAAATATCAAATAAATGTCTAGCGCAATTTCTGAATTTAAACCTTTTTGCAATGTTATTTTGTATTCATTTTATGTAATAACTGTAATGTGACGTAAATATGACGTAATTTCTCCTATTTAAGACTTCTAACGCATGTTAATAAATTTATTATTTTACAAATTCTTTTCTCTCTTAAAATTTACGTGTAATTATAGTTTTTATGACGTAATGTTTAATAAGTTCATGCTTTTTGTACATAATTATTTAATTCTAATTCCAAATGTTTTTTTCTGTTTATAATAGTCACGTGTAAATAAATTTTTAATTTATTTACAAGTATAATTTTTTTTTTTTTTTGAAGCAAACATTATTGTTTCCACTGTTTATACAGTTGGCAACAGTTTAAATTAATATCGCTTTCTAAAATCTGTAAAAAATATCTCTAGAAATGCTGAAAATTTCAATTTAAAATAGAAATAAAACCTCAAAAAATGAGTCAAATTAAAAAAAGAAAAACAGTCTGTACACCGGGAACTTCAAACGTATAAAATGATCTAAAAATGATTAAATTCTTATGAATAGTTTTTGCTCCTATAAAACTTTTTTAGTGGAACGATTTTGTCCAACTTTAGCATTAAATATCTCTTAAAATAATTCTTCGATTTGAAAACTGTCTGCCTCAGCGTGTTTATTAAACATTTCTGTATCATACTACCGATTTTCATATTTTTGTATGCATTATTTTTCTTAATATTAACGAAGAAATACCTCCTGTCACAAAAAATTCAAAACCGGCGGCGGCGGTGGCGGCGGCGGCGGTGACAGCGGTAGTTACTTTTTTTTAGAATAGAGAGATTACACTGCTACGGGTAGTTCAAAAATTACTATTTAAGCCACAGTTTGACGGAACTTTATTATTACATCGCATTAGGCGAAAATGAGACTTAAATTAAAGAGAAGAACTAAAACTAACTCTAAATAGATGGTAATTTAAAATGTATTTTGAAGCTCTTATGCTCATTTCAGTTTTCATTTGATGTTACAATTTTCTAAAAACCATTATTAGCAAGCATTTACATCTTAAACGTAACCATCAGGAATATTCCAAGCTAACGGTCAACCACCTCGTTGGTGGTAGTGACACCAATCTAAAATACAGCGTATCTTTGAACAAGGATGTTCGCCAACAATTTGCCAACATTCCCGTTGAAGTCGGTTTGCTTGGTATTTTTTGAGATTCCATAGAAGTCGTAAGGTAAAAAGTTTTAAGAATGCTTTTCGAGGCCTTTATAAATTTCGAATCTTTTAGTAAATGTTCTTAATGATCATTTATATCTTATAAGTATTTACCATGCCAAATTTTAAGTTTCTATCTTTAACAATTCCAAAGAAATCATAATTTAGATTGCTTTTAGAACGCTTTTCGCGCATTTTCGCCCTTATTTGGAATTTTTTAGAAACTATTCATGATGAGCATTTACATCTTACTAGTAACTACTTTGACAAATTTCAAGTTTCTTGCCCTTTCATTATCGCAAAAATAGCAATTTAAACATTTTTTGCTAATGCAACCCCTTGGTGTTAGTGGCATCGACATAAAATATAGCCCTTGTTGGAGCAGGGGCTGTCACCACCATTTAACCGTTACTTTTGAAATCGGTCTGTTAATTTCTAAAATTCCATAGAAATAGTAATTTAGAACATTTTTAGGATGTTTTTCGCTCATTTCACCCTTTGAAATTTGGAATGTTTTAGGAACTGTTTGTTCTTCCAGAGCATTTACATCTTCGAAATTTCTACCATGCCAGATTTCAAGCTCCTATTTTGGGAATTCGTACTTATCCTTATACCTTTCAAGGGCTGTGATATGTTTATGGAACCATTTAATTTTAATTCCCAAATGCGACAATGGCACGAGAATTTTTAGTATAAAATTCTCACTTTATTATGTATGTGAAATATAGCATTTCTCTTATTTGCAAATAAATGTGTTCGTAAATTCCGGTGTCATTCATTCATTTTAACATTTTAGCAATGGAAGTGCTTTGTCCCTGAAAGGGTTAACAATTCTATAGAAATCTTGATTTTAAAATGTTTTTTGAACGCTTTTCTCGCGTTTTCAAACTGTTTAAATTTCGTTTTTTTTATAAACTGTTCTTAGAGAACCTTTACTTATAAGTGGCAATCATGCCAAATTTCAGTTTTCTAGGTCCGTATAAATTGCATTATTAGAAGGGGTTTTTTTGCTGGTGCATCCCTCCCGTATGAGGGTATTAGCACTGACGTAAAATACCGTCTACGGTCGAACAGTTACAGTCACCATCAATTTGCCACCATTACTTTAGAAATCGGTTTTGTAGTTTCAGAGATTGTCCCCTACAAACAAACAACCAGCCTTTACCTATTTATATATTGGTACAGGTTTGTTTATTTTAAGAAATATAAATTATAGTCTTTTGAACAGTTTACTGAAACAATTTTAATCTTGCACTATACGAATGTGTTTCTTTTGGAAATACATTTTGTATACTCGTATTTAGTGTTAGACACATCAAATTTTAAAAATTAATTATTTGTCTTGTTTCTTAGCAGACTTTTGCAATTACATAAAGCGAGTATTTTTATTGAAATATAGCGGTAGCCCGGGACTGAATTTATTTAATAAAGGTTAAATTTTAATTAACTCATAGATGCATGGCTGCGCAGGTAGTGTTAAGTGATTGGAAATTTTAAACTTCTCACGTCTCATTTCTGTTACTAACAATATTTAAGAAATAAAACTAAAAATATATATTTCGCATTATTACATATCTAAAATCATTTCGGCGTTGCTTATTGTTTCAAATTCTATACATTCTTTTACGCATTCGATTGTATTTGCAATTTTAAATTGAAATAAATGTTAAAATTTTATGTGGTATAAAAATATAGAAAAATGGCTTGTAACCCCCCCGCCCGAAAAAAAGAAAAAATATCCAGGAATCTACTAAAATAATGGGCTGCTCTAGTTATACAAAAACAGTTTCTTGGAAAATTCGTAATTCCTATAATCTAGAATAATATGCGAATAAATAAATTAGGAACCGGAAAAAGTAACATATTTCAGTTTAAATGTATTTACATATAGTTTGATATGTGTTGTGTAATCTTGAAGAATTCTTCTACTGTAGGCTACTATCTTTTAATTCAGATTGTTTGACTCCCACCAGTTTTTTTTAAATAGTGTAAATGGCTTTATTTTCGCATCATTTTATCTGCCGTAAACTATGGTGGTGGGAATCAAACAATCTGAATAATAAAAAAAAAGTAACCTGCATTTATCGGAGGCGGAGCTTAAGAGGTTAAGACACATAATTCTCGCATGATGGCTTTTATACAAATATGAATATGGCTATAAAATATTGTTTTTTCGTCTTAAAAATAAACTAATTGCATATTTTATTTAGAAACCTTATAATTATTCAATTTCTGTAATAAAAAAAATAGGTACACTTTTGATGGTTTTTTCAAATATTAAGCGACCGTGAAGGGGTTAAACAATCGTATGATATTAAAAATATATATAAAATTTTGTTTGTGATTTCAAAAGAAATGCGTGTCCTTATAATTTTCCCGAGTAGAAAGCTATTAAAACCTTGTAAACTCATGCCTTTTAATAATTTTGAGAATTTTCAGCTTAAAGTTTGTTTGAAAATGTTCCGTTTCGAACATTTTTATCATACAAATATTTGCATAATTTTCTAGCCAAGCGGCCTTTGGCGACTTTTCACGTGTCCTTATACGTTTTTTTCCACGGCTGTTGCATGTAAAGGAATTAAAGGACTTACAAAAGTTCCAATGATTTTAAAATGTTCTTACGACATTGGTACATTCCATACTTTACAAATGTAATATCGAAAATTTAATTTAACAATTTGAATTGTTCGAAAGTATATCATAAAGCCGATGATAAAAAAAATGACTACTGAGAAGAAAATGAACTTAAAACACAGTTTTATACTAATTTAATATTTTGTTTTAGCTATACACCATGATTAAAAGGAAAATATTAAATACGAAAAGAATTCAACATAATATGTCTGCGGAATATTATTTCTATTATGTTCAATATTAAATGCTTAAAAAATCCGAGAAAGTCGGATTTGCATATGCTTAAAAAATCCAGGAAAGTCTGATTTGCATTTAAGTATTGAAATGTTAATGTAACTGTTAAATCACGCAAAAATAACCTAATCTTAACAAAGATTATTTTAATGCATTAACCTTATAATACTTAGCGTCAATGGATCCCTGTATCATATAAAATAAAAAAAATAATGCAATTTTCATGGGAAAATCTTGCAATCAATTATTTAATGCTACACTTTCTACATTCCAATTTTTCTTAAGTCATTATACGACCATACTTAAAATACTTTATAGAAATTCACAATTTACATCAAGAAATAACATTTGAAAAACAAATGTTGCTTCAATACTTTTTAAGCAAGGTTCGCACACTCCTTGGAATTTCCAAGGACTCTGGCACCACTATTAACAATAAGAAAATTTACATTTAATTTTTTAAACACAGAATTCGCAGACACCACCTTTATTCACAGATTGTGCAATATTTTTCTGCAGTGAAATACTTTGAAAATACTGTTAAAATTTAGTGGTAAAACTGTGCGAACCCTGTTTTTAAGGCAGTACAAAGCATTTACCCAAATTTATTTTAATTCGAAATGTCATATGTGTTCCAGAATTACTGAATAAGAGTTTCCTTTAATAATGTACATGACGAAAAGCATCTATATCGTGGTGACATTCAATCATTTCAACATTCTGCTAACAGAATTAATTTGGCTTGGCAGGGGTTAAATTGATTACTTCAGTTATTAAGGTATAGCAGAATTATTTCGCAAAAAATTAGATGAAGAAAATAAATTTTGCCACCAGAAAAAGTGACTAATTAAATTTTAATGTCTTTCAGAAGGATATTTCCGTAGTTTGACATAGTTTTAAAAAATTCTATTAATCATGACAGTCTGTCTGATTCATTACGGCAGATATTGAAACGTAGAAAAATAGGATGGCATTTAGCATTGATGAGCAGCGGATCTTTTCCACAAATAGTAATCGTTTTTTTCCATGAAGAGGTTTCGCTCAGTGTTGCCACTGGGATTTTATTTTTAAATTCAGATTTCCTGATTGGCACCACTTTTTTGAAACAGTAAAATTCGCCTTAATTAATGACATATTAATTAAAGCTAAAACAACAGGAATTTTACCATTTCCGAAAAGTGGTGCCATTCAAGAAATCTGAATTAAAAAAACTAGATCACTGGTAACCCTGATTTCGCTGTGTGTTAGGGAGATTCAACTTCACTTTGGACGTAGGGATAGATCATTTGAAAAAAAAAAAAAACTCTTTTGAAGATAATTTTTGGCGTGCAAATTTATACATCTTAAAAGGATTGCTTTTCCAGGTTCTCATTTTTATTTATTATCGATTAACCTGCTTACCGCCGCGAACTGATATATTCGTCCACTAAGCTGTAGGTTTCACTGAAATACAAGCATTATTTAAATTAATATAATTCTACGGATGTAATCAAGTGTAAAAAATTAAGTTATGATTAATATTTTCAAGGATTACAGTCATTCAGGGTAACTTTCAATCCATGGGGGTGTAACTTTGTACCGCTGCCTAATTTTCAATATGTTTGACTTCAAAAGGCTGAATAAACTTCAGTGTCACACTCTGTTGGCAAGGTTATAAACTGGGCTTTCTACTCTTTAATTTAGAACATAAATTGTCAACATTATACACAATTAATTGCACCATCCATCTGTTATTGTGAAGTACTGTTTTCAAGCTAATTTCGAATGCTGTTTTGAAGTTGTTGCAATCCAATTAATTTTCATAGTAAGCAACAATACATTCATTTATCAGGCATATTATTATCTAAATGTTATAAATGTGTTATTATTTTGTGATTATGTATTTACTAATAGTCAGTAAAATGTAAAAAAAAAGGCACTATCATTTTACTTATTTTCAGTATAACTTTGAGCCGGCTCAAAGTTAGGCATATGTTTATTGTTTACTGATAAATACTGTATAATTTTCTGTTCATAAAAACTTATGTGAAATAATGATTAAAAAAAATTACAAAAATAAAAATCATATCTTATGGCTATACGAAAATACTATTTTCTACTCAAAAATTCCCCATATGTGCACGTACATATACATGAATGCCGAAAGTTTGCATTGAATATAGTATCATATCAGTATTTTCAAAAATATGTTTAAAATACATAAAATTCATTTAAAGACGTTATTTGGGGCTGATCTACTCAAGTTTGATATCCCATACATTCGACTAGGCATGCCAGTTTGGTCTCCAATTTCAATACGACATTTTAAATTCATACCGGAAATTTCCAAAGAAGGATTTTTACGTTCCGCGATCGTTAAATTTCTCTTATTAAATAAAGCATAAAATACTATTCTTAATTTCTGAATAAGAATGGAGGCCAAACTGGTAACCTGCTTCGACATTTCTTATTCTTGTTTGATTAATACTAGTGCTAGTATGTACTACTGTAACTACGGCTATATTAGTGAGTTAAAACATTGAAAATTGCTTTTCACTGCATTTTATGTTTTACGTCAAGTATAAACAAAACAGTTCTCTTTTGCTAAAAATTCCCGGTTTTCTTCTTCCACTCTTCTTATGCATAATATTCATTGCAATATAATAAATTATACAAATCTTGTGATATTGGGAAATGTAAATTAGGAGTCTTTAATTGTCTGAAAAACACCTTTTCCTCTTCAAAGTCGTCCTAACTATAACACTTTTTTTTATAATGTCATATTTTGTATGATATTTATAATAGGTTCCAAAGTTACCCTATATAGATGGACAACTTTGAACTGGGTTAAAAATACATTTTTATTGCTTATATAATTAATATTCCTTAATTTCTGATAGTCATACAATAATTTAGGATCATTTCTTCTCTTTTATGCCACTAGTTGCAACAATATTTTTAAAATAAGAGTGGGTCATCCGAAAATAGAGAAGATGCGAATCAAAGTTACTCTACTCTAATGAAAACTGTTTTTTTTTTTCTGAGAAAACTAATTAACCAGAAAAAACTGAAGTAAGAAGGGAAAAAATTATACAAAAATTTTACAATATCTCTTGTAAAATGAAGAAAAAATTATTGAAGACATTTAGTTTATTATTGAAGATTGCAAAGTTATTGAATATTGACAAAATTACTTTCGATCTCAAGGGACAGCTTTTTAAACAAATATTTTTATTTCTACAAAAGATTTTTCTTTTAGCTCTGAGACTGAAGGATGAACGTAAAAAAAAAAATACTGTGAAAGTAAAATTCAGACAATGCCGGAAAAAAGTTTGAGCACCTTTGCAAAACCATAGTATAAAAGAACTATTCCGCGATACATTTTGAAACATGGGAGTTGGTGGCAAGCGAGAAAAGCCTGATCTGACATTATAAGGTGAATTACTTAACCCTTAAATGCGCGATTTTGATTTTGTTTCGAAAAAAATATATATGATTCTTTGAAAGGTTTATTACACAGGAAAAATAATGAAAAAAAAATCACAAATACATTTTCCATAATTTTCCACATTTAAATACGTCAATCTCTTCTTCTGTTGCACATCTGCAATATAAGTAAAAACTACTGTCGTGTGATTAAAATAATAAAACTTTGTAAAAAATCACCATAAAATAAAACAATACACAGGACGCGTTTCGAGCTAAAAACAAAACAGCTCGTCATCAGCTATAGTAAACACGTGTCCGCAAGCGAACAAGCTCAAAAATGAACTGAAGGTAAAGAATGTTGCAAAGAATGCGACAGATGGCGCTAGCTGAAAGAGGCACATGCAGGAGAGAAAGGTGTTGCCAAAAAGATAGAAGAGAAATTGATAGGGAAAAATGGAAATAAAAAAATAAACAAAATTAAAATAAAAGTAAATAAAAAATATAAATAATAATAATAAATAAAGAAATATAAAAGAATTAAAAAAAAGATCCTATTTTTTTAACAAGAACAAAAAGAAAAGAAACAAGAGAAAAGAATTACAATGATGGGAGATCATTGACAAGATTAGCAGAATTTTTAGAAATAAAATATGCTTCATGAAAATCCAAGTGGGTTAAGCCATGGGTAATCCACTGTCTCCTCTTTTATGTGATATTTATATGCATTTTGTTGAAGAAAAACTCTTCAGTTTATATAAATTTCCTTTCTGGTTTAGGTATGTTGATGACACTTTCATTTTAATTCCCTCTGACCTGGATCGTACTAATCTCCTTTCTCTTGTTAATTCTGTTGTTTCTTGTATTCAATTTACTCTCGAAGTCGAAGAGAACAATTCTCTTCCTTTCCCTGACGTCTTGGTTTCAAAACACCCAGATCGGTTCTCTACCTCCGTTTATAGAAAACCTTTCGCTGTCTCTCTTTGTCCTCATGCTCTTTCGAATCATCCCTGCTCAACAAAAATTGGCGTCCTTTTATACTTTTGTTTTTAGGGCGTTACGCATTTGTTCTGACTCTTCTGCTCTGAATAATGAAATTAATTACCTCAAATCTCTTGCCCTTACTCGTGGTTATAATTCCTCTTTGGTTGATAAAGCTTTGTATAAATTTAATAAGCCTAAACGTCCCTTTTCTGATTCAAATAATCCTCCTAATTTTAATTCTATAATAGTTCTGTCCTTTTATTCTCTTCTCTGTTTCAAAATTGCTAAAATCCTTTCTCGTTTTAATTTTAAAGTTATCTTCAAACCTATGAATAAAATTAAATTCTCTTCTCTAAAAGATCCTGTTGCTACTGAGAACCGGTGGGGTGTTTATTGTATTCCTTGCTCTTGCAATTTAGGTTATATTGGTCAAACAAAGAGAGCTTTAAAATTCAGATTAGGCGAGCATCAGAGATATATTGCAAATCAAGAAATCTCTAAATCTTCGATTGCTTCTCACTGTTGGTCTTCCAGTCATTGTTTCAATTTCTCCATGGCCAAAATTATTTCTTCCCCTGCCTCTCCCTCTCGCTTGGATTTTCATGAAGCATATTTTATTTCTAAAAATTCTGCTAATCTTGTCAATGATCTCCCATCATCACCTTTCCTATCTCCAGCGTGGAAATTACTTTTGTAATTCTTTTCTCTTGTTTCTTTTCTTTTTATTCTTGTTTAAAAAAAAAAAAAAAAAAAAAAAAAAAGATATTTTTGTTTGTTTGTTTGTTTTATTATTTTATATTTCTTTATTTATTATTATTATTATTATTTATAGTTTTTAATTTACTATTATTTTAATTTTGTTTATTTCTTTTATTTCCATCTTTTCCCTATCAATTTCTCTTCTATCTTTTTGGCAACACCTTTTTCTCCTGCATGTGGCTCTTTCAGCTCGCGCCATCTGTCGCATTCTTTGCAACATTCTTTGCCTTCAGTTCATTTTTGAGCTTGTTCGCTTGCGGACACATGTTTACTATAGCTGATGACGAGCTGTTATGTTTTTAGCTCGAAACGCGTCCTGTGTATTGTTTTATTTTATGGTGATTTTTTACAAAGTTTTATTATTTTAATTGCTTCAAATCGCCAGTTTTCGGTGCTGTTTCGCTACTGTAGTGTGGCTGTTTTACGCTAAAATAGTGCAAATTAGTAAATATTTTAATAAGTTTGTCTCCAGTTAACTTAATTTACATAATTATTTAATTTATAAAACTTAATATTTACCCCTTTAATTCCCATGTTAAAATACGTTTTATAAATTATGTACTTCAGAGAATCTGCCGTTACTCCAGAAGGTTTCAAAGGTTAATTTCGCTTTAATTAAAAACAGAATATCTGACATTAATTAAAGCAAATATTGTTATTTTAATTTTCTGGTGTAAATTAGATATATACGAATAAAAAAATCTGTTAAATTCAAAACACTGTTCTTTGAATATATGCAAAGTTGCACACTAAAGGGTTAAGAAAATAAATCCTACTCCAGAAATTGCATTAAACAAATATCTTTTAATATCAGTAAAGGTTGTTCTCTAGCAATGTATTTGGCCAACCGTAATTCATATGCGTTGTATTTGAATGTGAGACGAAACCATATTAAATAGAATGGTATTTTGTATTTCACAATATATTAATGTCATGCGCAAGAACAGTCAGAATATCATCGTGAATATGTCAAAAATATTTGTTATTTAAATGAAGAAATATAACAAGAGGAGGACGTGAGTTTCAAAACTCGCCTTATCCAAAATTTGAAAAATCGTGTTTTCTCAATCCACATATTCTATTGGTAAACCTACACCGAAACAGCACAACAATATGCAAAAAACTACTTTTATAGCGTATTTCTGTCATTGTATAGTCTTGGTTTGTAAAGAAAAACAATCGAACAAAGTAGAGGTGTTTAGTGGTTTCCCAAAATTTGATTTTTTCGATAAGACGAGTTTTGAAACTCTTGTCCTCATGAATATAAATTATATTGCATATAACATATTACAGAATATTTTCCCCCCTTTTTTCCTACAAAATTATACTTATTTTTTGTTTTATGGCAATTTTTCTAAAGAAGAAAGAAATATTGGGATATAATGAATAAATGAAAATTTCTAAACTATTGAAATCCGTGCGCGTATCTAAGTAACCTCAAAAATTCAGAAACCACAAGGTGCAGGGTTACGAAATTTGGCACACGGGTTGCTGGTAGGGGGGCCATGAACGATTGGGGTAAAAAATTAGAAAATTTTAAATATTTTTTTTTTATGTTTTTGACGAATTTTTGCCTTTTTTTATTTTTAACCCGTAATCGCGCGAGTTCTAACCAGTTCTAAATGTTTACTGTAATGTGAGATATACATAATTACGTACGACACGCTGAAATGCTAAGAAGCTATAGCGGGTATTACGATAATTGTTTTACCACACATGCAAATAATTCCTCATATGCAGAGATTATTTAATTGCGCTTAATTAATACATAATAAAAAATATTTTATCACAAACACCAACAAAACTTTTCATTATATTTAGTCTGTTATTCCAAAGATATCGTTTTATCGTCTACTGCATAGCAACGTGATAATTCGGCAAAATTTTATTTTTAATTTTGGTTTTAGAATTAAATTCATGAACTCCTGTGCGTAGAATGGGTTAAACAGCTAGTAACATATTACAATTTGTAATTAAAATAACCTACGAAAATCATGTTTTTTTTTTATCATACCCCACTTATAACCATTAACGCATATTAAATTTACATGAAACAAGACCACAAAAAAAATATTTAACTCTATTTCTGCTTACGAATATTTAAAAAACCATTCAATTGTAAAACATTAAATAACTAGAAATAAGATAAAATGGACATGGCCGACTTTCAGAATCAACGGCTTATATATTTGACAAGAAATAAATAAATACCAAGGCGATATCATTTCAAATGATAAGAGACTAGATAGTACCCGTCAAGATTTGACGGTTATATAACTTGAATGCTCCATTAGAAAAATTCTTGAATTTTTAATTAGTTGCTTTTAAATTAATTATTGAAATCGTGAACCGAGGCAAAATTTTATATTGCATAAGTTATTCGTATTCCTTGAAGGCGAGCTAGAGGGTGCTGTCAGTCTAACGTATTGAATGGAGTGAAATAACTTTAAGCTTATAATTTACAACCAATTTTGCTTGCCTTTTATCAGAAATTTACCAAAAAAATACTGGGCAGAACATTTATTTTTACTTACTACGCTCTCTCTTTCGCTCTTTTTTTTTTAAATAACAATATCTATTTTTATTTTTTTAACTACGCGACCTTTACAAGCTGCCATGAATTTTATTTTTATCAGTCTCATTCTCTAAAAGCCTAATTTTGAAAATTGATGCAACTAACGATTTATAATATATATATATTTTATTTCTTGAATTATTTATTATACTTTTTTCTTCATTTTTTAAATATTAAACTATGAATATCAAGATAATTTATTTTATAGTTCTTACATGAATATTTTCCTTTTTTCCGTTTTATTTATTTATTTATAACAGAAAAGAATGGCAAATTTTTCTTACCGACTCACACACCTATATATTCTTGATAATGATCAGAAAACAAAAGTTGTAGATCAGCTCAATTTATTTATTTATAATTACATGCAAAATATTTTAGGTTAAATATTTTAAATATAAAATTATTAATTTTTTTCAAAATATATTTGAGTGTTAAATTTTATTTAATGATAAACCATTCAAATAATAATAATAATAATAAATTCAAAATCATATAACTTCTCCTCTTAGTAAAATATGTCATTATCGAAAATAATGGTACAGAAATCATTTTGCGGGCGTTGGGTTCGAACCTGTGTCATCTACAAAAGTTCAGAGCTTTAAACTGGTGCTTTAGACCACTCCGCTAACCAGACCTGCTCTTTACTAGATCTCATGGAAGATCTAGTAAATGTAACTTCACGCATCTTACACTACCACTTACAGAATCAGGTTTACATTTTAATATATATGATTATTATTACTATTATTGGGGAAAAGGATCGTTATCCGAAAGGGTTAATTAAAACCGATCTTCCAACAGAAATCCCAGTTTAATCATTCGTGAACCATACAATCAATAAGTTAGTCTTGAGCTGGTACGATTTTTTTCGAAATATTTGCAGCGACGTAATTTCGCCTTGTTTTAAATTTATAATTTCAAGGTTATTTTTCCAACAGAAAACTAATTAATATTCGGAAACTATATAATTTTTTTATAGTTTCATTTTGATGATTCTTTAGAAAGCACTTTGTTCATTTTCAATAGACAGGGTGGAGACAGATAAGAGAAAATCACAGTCATATAAAATAAAAATTCAGGCATTTCCTTAGAAAAAATGGAACAGATGCTGTATATTCCCACGGCCGCCACTTGGATTTTTTTCTTGGCGTGAAAACCCCTTTCCGTCAAGTAGTAAATGTCACCAAGCAGCGATTTATGCACATGTTAGGCTTAATGGAGTTGCCTTACTGATAAACGGCAACAAAAAATCGCCAAGAAATCCAAGATGGCGGGTGAGGAAATATACAGCATCTTAGCGAAATGTATTCTTTTAAAAAGGGCGATTTTGCAACAATTTGAAATTTTATGTGCATTTTACGCATTTTTTGCTTATTTTCATTGCCGCCATTTTGAAATTGCACGCTTTTGCATACTGCAGGAGACAAGAAGCAAAAACACGATAATTTAGCGAATTTTTGAAATCGCGCCAAGCAGGAGTGTGTTCTACATTCAACCCATTCGCCAAGATATATTATAATCCCATATCCGCCATCTTGGATTTTTTTCTTGCTAGAAAACTTCTTTTTCGCCAAGTAGTAAATGTCGCCAATCGTTAAATATTGTTGATAAATTAATATAATATTGAAAAAAGCTGGAATGTAATAATTATAAGTATTAATTAAAAAAACAGTTTTTAATTCACGCCAAGTAAAAAATCCAAAATGGAGGATGCGGGATTATAACACATCTGATCCGAAAAAATTCGCCTTATTCAATCGCACACTAAACAAAACAATTTTTTTAAAAAGAAAATGCTGTTAAACGCCCTTTATTTAGACTGTGTTTTTCTCTAATTTGTTGCCGCACTAATAGATCAATTAATGTTAGTAGATGTTCATAGTACACCTTCATTAAGTATGTAAAAAGTATATGAAATTATACCTGTAGACAGATGAAAATTATGGCCAAGCAGTTTTTCTTCCAGCTGGATCGACAAAATACCTTCAGTCACTGGATGTTTACTTTTTCCAAGACTACAAGTACTTGAAGAAAAAAAGTTAAAACTGGTGGGAATGACTAAGAACAAAAAATCTTCTTAAAACACCATCAAAAATTTTTAAATGCGCTATGCCTTTCGAAAGATCTGAGTCTTTCTTCGTCAGGCGCAAAGAAGACGTCCTTCTACTACGAAATAGCAGCAAGACTGAAATGAGAGATAAGGAAAAGGAAACAAGCTGAAGAAACAGCCAATAGGAAGTTAGAAATCATCAGCCAATAGGAAAGTAGAAGACAACAGCCAATCACAGACGAGATTAATCAAAACAAAAGAGCACAGACTAGGAAAGGGAAAAATACATATAAATCAATATGGAACATATGAAATTAAAAATAATAATAATAATAATAAAATAATAATAAATAAAATAAAATAAAATAAAATAAAATAAAATAAAATAAAATAAAAAAATAAATAAATGAATAAAATATAAAAGACAGACTAATATTAATTAATACAAAAATAAATTAAATGGTAGTACTGAAAAGGTTTTTCCAAGCTGCAGAAAGCATTGTGGAATAAGATTTATCATTAACAATAACATCACGATTAAGATAAACAGCTAAATTTTCAAGAAAGTCCAATTTGGAGATAATATTGGCATTAGAGATAATTTTAGCATTTTGAAAATTAAAACCATGGCCGGAATCCCAAGAGTGCTTGGCAATAGAAGATTTAGAAAATTCTTGATTGATTACAAACGAGAGTTTTCTTTTAAGCGGATTTCGAGATTCCTTTTAGTTTGACCAATATAAGATAAATCACAACCATTACAAGAAACTTTATAAATTCCCCATTTACGAAGATCAGGAGCAGGAGATTTAGTGGAGGGGAATTTGAATTTATTGACAGGTTTAAAGATAATGTTAAAATTGAAACGTCGTAAAACTTTAGCTAACTTGAAACATAAAGGAGGATAAAAGGGGAGGACAACCAAATTATCAGGTTTGCTTTTGACAGATTTGGAAAGAGTAGATTTATTAGATGGTCTATTGAATTTCTATGCAGCATTATTGATAACAGAAGGATTAAAACCTCTTTTGACAACAATGGTTTTTAAGTAATTAAGTTCTTCCTTAAGGGATACAGAATCGGAACAAATTTTGAGAGCACGATTTACATACGTGTAAAAAACACCGATTGTTTGGTTGACAGGATGATTTGAGAGAGCATGAGGTGGGTTAGAGAGAGAAAAAGGTTTTCTATAAACACAAGTTTTGAAAGAAGAATCACATTTGGTAACTAAAACATCAAGTAAAGGAAGTTTATAACAGTTTTCTAATTCAAAAGTAAACTGAATATGTGGGTCCATAGAATTGACAGTATGAAGAATGGTATAAATATCAAAAGGATTATCAACTAAAACAAAGTATCGTCGACATACCGCATCCAACATTTAAATTTAACCAGATTTAATAATTTTTCCTCAAAATAATGCATATAAATATCACAAAGAATTGGAGATAAAGGATTACCCATACTTAAGCCATCTGATTGTTTGAAAAATTTATTATCAAATTCAAAAGTAGTTTGAGTGATGCAAATTTTAGTTAAATTAACAAAATCATGGACTTCAATATTAGAGAAATGAAATTCACGTAATCCTTTTTCCAAGCAAGAAAGAGCACCTTCAATCGGAACATTCGTAAATAAAGATTTGACATCAAGAGAAAGAATAGAACAATTGGATGGGTTAATATTTTTTAATTTACTGACAAAATCATAAGAATTTTTTATCGTATGAGAATTAGAAATGCATAACGGAAAAAAAATGGATGTTAAAATTTGGCAAGAGGATAAGTAACAGTACCACTATTAGAGACGATAGGTCTTAAGGGGACATTGGTTTTATGAACTTTAGGCAAAGCATAAAAACGAGCACAAATAGCTGAAGAAGGAATAACGTTATGTTTATTATTGTCATTTAAAATAACAGAATTCTTAACAGCTTTTATGGGAGTGGAAAGATGCGAATTAGTAGGATCTTTTTTTTAACTTCAACATAAGGACCTTCAGATAAGAGAGCGTAGACTTTATCATAATAATCTCTTTTATCCATAAGAACAATTTGACCACCTTTATCAGCTTTAGTAATACGTAATATGATTATTCATTGGACTTAAGCTCATTCAGAGCGATATTTTGAGAACGTGAAAGATTAGGTTTAAATTTTGAATTATTAGAAGAAATAGTATCAGCAAGGATTAGACGAAGAGTTTCTTTCTGAAAAGGAGTGACTTTACTATGTTTAAAGGAAGACTCAAATAGAGCAACCAATTTGGTGTGAGAAGGTTTGCAAGGCAGAGAAAAATTTAAACCAAGATCTAAAATTCTTTTTTGATCAGGAGTTAACCTATGAGAGGAGAGATTAACGATGGAGTTCTCATTTGATAGATTCTTATTTGAAAATTGAGACTTATTTTGCTTATTGCACAACGAAGAAAACTTTTTATCAAGCTTATTTTGATGAGCAGTTTTGAAATTAAGTAGAGAAGACCAACCTTTATTTTCAATATCACAGAAATTGTCAAGATAACTGTTCTTAGACAGCATTTACATCTTATAAGTAACTACCATGCCAAATTTCTTGGTCCTTCAATATCACAAACATGTCATTTTTAGAACTTTTTTGCCCCTGCACAGACACCCCCATCAGGTTATTAGCATTGACATAAAATATAGTCTATTTCAAACAGTGACAGTCACCATCAATTTGCCGCCCTTATTTTTGAAATCGATTTAGTAGTTCCAAAGACTACTCCTTGCAAACAAATAAACAAGCGTTAATAATTTATAATATTAGTATGGATTTATTTATTTATTTTGAGTAGTATCGATTATACTCTTTTGAACAGTTGACTGAAACAGTTTTAATCTTACACTGCATAAATGTTTCTTTTGGAAGTACATTTTCTATACTCATATATTGGGTCAGATACCACAAATTAAAAAAATATATTCTTTACTTTATTTCATAGCAGACTTTTGTGATTACATAAAGCGAGTTTTTTTATTCAAATATATTAGTAACCAGGAATTGTAGAGGTTAAACAGGGATTTTTAATAAAGTTTAAATTTTAACTAATTCTTAGGTGCATGGGCGCGCAAGTAGGGTTAAGTGATTTCGAATTTTAAACTTTTCATGATAAATGAATTTATTTTTGTTATTAACAATATTAGAGAAAAAAAAATACTTATTTGTTATTATGACATATCTAAAATCATTTCGGGATTGCTCATTGTTTCAACTTCTATACATTTTTGTACGTACTAGATTAACCCTCTGTCTACCTGAAGGGTCCAATGGACCCGACATGTACATTCAAAATATTTATTCAAACCAGAAATTTCTTCAAAACAAACTAAATGTATAAATCAGACAATAATAAGTTAAATAAACAAATTAAATAGTTTTCAGTAAAAATTCTGGTGTAGAATGTTTTTATAAAACTTGAGTAAAATTTCCGGTAGTTCTAGGGTTAAATTTGTAATTTTAAATTGGAATAAATGTAGTATCTTTGTACCGGGTGTCCCAAAAAGGACTGACTGATTTTAAAATTCAATAACTTGCAAACGGTGACAGATATTAAAAAAATTCTTGCAGGAGGGTTATGCATAAGGTCAAAAGTTTTATTACAGTGATTTTCAATTTTAGTTCGATTTACAAACAATAGATGGCGCTGTAAGCCGTAGTCGCTAAATACAGGCTCGATTTTTGGTCCTTTATCTTGTTCCATGCAGAAAAATGAGATGGAAATGTATTATCCGGGCCACGAAGTACCAAAAATTGAGCCTGAATTTAGCGACTATTGCTTACAGCGCCATCTATTGTTAGTAAATCGAACTAAAATTGAAAATCACTGTAATAAAACTTTTGACCTTATGCAAAACCCTCCTGCAAGAATTTTTTTAATATCTGTCACCGTTTGCAAGTTATTGAATTTTAAAATCAGTCAGTCCTTTTTGGGACACCCGGTATATTATAAAAATTATAGAATAAAGCCCTCCCCCTCACCGAAAAGTATGAAAAAAATTCCTGGAGCCTACTTCAGAAATAATGCGCTACTCTGGCTACTCAAAAACGATTTGTTGGAAAATTGGGATTACCTATAATCTAGAATCATACAGAAATAAATAAACTGTAACCGGAAAATATATCAAATTAGTCTGAAGGTATTTACAAATTAATGTTTTCACAGCATTCTTTTCTGTATAAATAAACTCCTGCTCTAGTACATCTACCGCTTTTTGCGACAGGTAACAATTTATAATATGCATGTGACGTATAGTTAAATTGTGGGCGCGAGTCAGAACCGGAAGCACTCCGTAATGAATAACTTTCCGTGTGTGAATAATCGGAGGATCAAACAACAATGTTTGATTTCTTTAACTGTCTTATTCCGTGTCGTGGATCCAGAAAAATATAGGTGTTTACTTTTGAGAATCACTTTTTCTAAATAGAATCTTATCATAATTTAATCGTAGAATTCTGTGATTGAATAAGATGAAAATTAATATTGGAAATAGTTTTAGTCAAAGATATCCATCTCTATTCACTCTAATTGCTTTAATTCTATTAACTTTTATTTTAGGCAATTCCAGTATCATAAAAAATAACGGAATCCAATGTCAATAAGAAAAAGAAAATTTTAGTATTACACATTTTTATATGTTTTTAATCGAAATCGGTATTCCAAAATGTTTTCAAATTCATGTATATTTTTAATTTGTGTATTTGTTGATCTGATACAGAAAGTTCTCTCTTACATTTGGTCTCGGTTTCAGTGTCGGTTCATAAACTTTACGGTGCGACGGTGATTTTTTTCTACACGGCAACTAAATAAATCGGGATCAACGTTTAATATGAATTTTGGCAATTTAAAAACATCAGAACCTCAAACTGTATTCGGTCCCGACTCCTCCTAACCAGTAGAGGCCCAGCAAACACATACCTTTCGGCACACGATCGGACCTCAGCCGCCAGTGTCGGTTAAGTGTCGGCATGGGCACAGTGGTTTCGGTTAAGTGTCGGGAACGTGTCGGCAACTGAAACTCAAGAATCCGCTTTTTCGACTGCCGGTTACCGTAATCGGACCCCTTATGGTTATATATCGGCAAGCGACTTACACCGGCAAGTGACTCAGGACCGATATGTGATTTCTGATAGTGGCCCGATTAGATTTGCCAACATCGGTCCGAATTCGGAATTTTTAATCGTAGCCGACATTTTTTTTTCTTTTTCATAATTTTGTTTGAGTTTGAGTTTTGATAAGATTTGTATATTTCATCTATTTCATATAAAATTCTAACAGTGATAAACAAAAAAAAAAAAAAGTCAAAAATAGCCTAAATTTATTTATTTTTTAAAGTTGTTATTGAAATTATTTTAAAAAGGACTTACAATTATTTGAATCACCAAAAGAGTTTGTTCTATCGTTCCTTAAAATTATTATTCATTTTAAACTTAATCGTAGAAAAAAAAAGCTATGTTTCTTTTTTTAATTTAAAAATCAAATTATTAAAAAGTGTTTAAAATTATTTTACAAGAAACAAAAATAAAAACTACCCAAATTTTTAACATTAAAATATCAAAGAAAGATTCAGAAAATTCTCACTTCTAAAAAATTATTTACCAAAAAAAAAAAAATTGAAAAAAGATAAATTAACATTCCTATGTTATTTGATGATTAAAAAATGTTGATAAGTAAAAGAATCATTATTGCTACATAATCACTAAAAATATATTCTACATGAAATCATTCAATGACAAAAAATGAACTCTTATTCTAATTAAAAGTGATTAATTACCAACTTATTTTTTTTTAATTAAAATTAGTTTTTCTATGTTAAAATATATATTTCTATAACAGAAAAACCTCTGAAATTCACTTATTTTATTTAATAAGCATTCTTAAATTTATAAGAAAGATTCAGAAATATCCCCATTAACCCTCCGTCTACCAGACGGGTCCATTGGACCCGACAGGTACATACAAAATATTCATTCAAACCAGAAATTTCTTTAAAATAAACTAAGTATATAAACCAGACAAAAATAAGGTAAATAAATAAGTTAAATAGTTTTAAATAAAAATTCTGGTGTAGAACGTTTTATTAAAACTTGAATAAAATTCCCGGTAGATCTAGGGTTAAAAATTATCTTCCAAAAGAAAAAAAAATATGTAAATTAATATTTATTTTATTTTTAAATAAAAAATATTGATAAGTAACAAATTAATATTGCAACATTCTCATTAAATATATGTTCTACTTTAAATCATCAAAAAAGACTGAATTCTTATTCTAATTTAAAATTATTAATTACCAACTTTTTATTTATCAAAATAATTTTTTCCATGTTAAAAATATATATTTTATAAATTAATGCAACGCAACGCATGTAACACACATTATAATTCCTAATAAGAAAATTTGATTAACTGAACAAAACCTCTAAAAATACTTTTTTATACTTAATTATTCTTAAATTTATAAGAAAAACCAATTCATTTACTTTAACGAATTCGCTAAGATATTTATTTCATTCATTTAAATATTAAATTAACTTTTAAATACACGCGTGTAAGACAATTACAAATAAATAAATAAATAAATAAAAATAAAATAAAAACACTTAAACATTCTAATTTTCCCAGCTACCAATTACCTTCAACGACAAACGATTACTTATTGATATGTCTTCCCCTTATTACCTCATATAATCCTCCCCTGATTAAGTCTCTGTGCTCAAGTGGTTAAGGCATCTGCTTCCTGTCCGAGAGTTCGTTGGATCAAATCGCGCCCCTTCCACCGCTGAAACACGTTCCTTTCAAATATACATTTCACGGTGGCTCATAGATGGCGCCATCAAAACAGATTTTTTTTTCAATTTATGCTGGTGTCGGTCTGTGGCCGGCATTCGTATGGATAGCTATCGGCATGCTGTCGGCATAGTGTTCTGCCGATACCGGGCCGGCTGCGTGCCTCATGAATCGGGCCGCATTCGCGCGGCGTATTAAAAAAGATACGGAACCGGTACCGGCAACCGGTATCGTGCCAATACCGCCGGTAGTGGCAAGCGGCTGTCGTCCGATTGCTTACCGATAGCTCTGTGCTTGCTGGGAGGTTTCGATACTTTCAACTGAAATACCAATATTTTTTGGTCGAAAAAATCGACTTATATAATTTCGCAATTGCAAAAGGGGATGTTTTCTTTAAGAAAATATTGGTGTTTTTCTGACCTAAAATCAGATAAATTTCCTGACTTGTAGGAACTCTGCAGTAGCATGCGTCGTAATCACTATTGTATTTTATTTAAGTAATCTGTTTAAATTCTTCGGATTACTCTATTTTTGTTCGGTATTTTCCATAATGTTTGGTAATTCCAAATTTGTGTTCGGCATTTCTCCAATAACAAATAAATTTAAAAAAAATCTCTGAACCTTTTGAACAACACATGAAATAAATTGATTGTTTTGTGAACCATTTCATTTAAATAATATTGTTTATAATAATCAAGCATAGTAACTGATTGAATAAATATTTTTTTTTCAAAACTAAGTTAGTTTGACTGTTTTATTTTTAACAAACCAAACTGAGCTTGAAATTTTTTTATTCGTGGAGGTGTCCAGCTTAATAACGGCAGGTAGAAAAGTAAAATTTATGCAATTCCTGAGACTGGTGGGTGCCCAACAGTACAGAACGAACAGCATTGAGCATATGGTTCATGGCATCGGCAGTAGAAAGAGGTGTAAGAGCCTATTTCTTTTATTAAAAAAATATATACAGTTCCGTTTATCTTTTTTTTTTAGTTATAAAGATTACACGTATAAGTTACTACATGCGAAAAAAGTAACAAATCGAATTTAAATGTCTACTAAAGAACTATTTTGGTATCGTTTAATGTTAGACAAAATCTTACCCGAAAACAAATGCTCAATTTTGACAGCAGATAACAAAGTAAAATATGAGATCTCCAAAAACTACCAGGCGGCACTACACATACGTCATACATAGCTGCCAACTTGTACGGATTTTTGCTACCACTAATATTTTAAAGGAATTTCTGTTTTCTGCAATTCGGCCATTTAATTAGGCAAAATTTTCTATTAAGTTTTAGTGGTAGCAAAAATCCGTACAAGTTAGCAGCTATGGTCATATTTAAATATTCCAGGGTATCTGTGATATACAGAATGGCTGCTCTGTTTGTATAAAACAAATAAATTATACTTTGCACTTGTCAATTTGTGATTAAGAATAATTAGTGTTGCAGACTCCCAATCATCCGACAATCTAAAGATCATGGCTGCATTGTAAAATTTAAATTGTTAGGTAATCGGTATGGAATTTTTGCAAGTGGATTATTGTTTTATGTACTCTCGGTTGCTCGAATGTAGTCTTCCATGATAAAAAATCGCAGGCCAGTACCAAGAAAAACCATTATAGTCTAAGGTTTGTAAAAACGTTTTACAGGGTCCATACGCTTCAAGGACCTTCAAGTACATTGTATCAAATTTTTTAATGTAATATTAGCCTTATTTAACGGGAAAACTTCTATCTTCAAATTTAGCGACCAGTCCTTTATGAATTTTCTGGTACAAAAAAGCCTAAAATTCCCTGAATTCCTTGATGATCTCTGGTTTTACATAATGTTTTTCTTACAGTTAATTTCAATATTTATTTTGATACTAGAATATAGCCCGTGAGAATGACGTGTTTGCATTTTCAAAAAAATTATATAGCATTGCATTATAAAAAGAATTGTGAAGTAATAAATTTTGTCTTGTCTGACTAATAGGGTCGGGTGGGGTAAAGTAAAAACAGCCCATTTTTCATTGAAACTTAATTTGCAAGAAAATTATTAATTGAATTGGAAAATACTGACATAAAGTATGCAAATGAACTTCACTCACAACATATGAAGAAATATTTCACAAAAACATGCAAATTAGTACTGAAAATGCTATTTTAAAACATATTGTCAATTAACTGTTTTACCTGATGGTATGGGGTAATATAAAACACAATTCCAACAGAAAGTTTATTTGTTTTTATTAATTTCCAAAATAATAATTATATAACTTATATTTTAAAAAGTTGAACAGAGAAAATCCCGATTTTTTTAAAACATGCATAAAAGTAACCTGTAATTTTGATAATTAAAAATCATGTTTTATCACATAAGTAAATTGCAACTATTAATTACATTAACATTTTTTTTCTCAAATTCTGTTATTAAATTACAAATTTATTTTCCCTACAAAATACAAAATTTTATTTATTATAATAATGCATTGATGTATATATATATATATATATATATATATATATGTAATACACGGCACTATATATTCCTAAGATTGTAATTTCATATTATAAGAAATATTCATTTTTCCCCCAATGTCTTCAGAATTTAAAGACCATTTTAACCCCTTCACGCTCGAATTAAATTACGTTTAAAAAATGCAAATTGCTTATTGGCACCACTTTTAAGAAAAAGAAATATTCAGCTTATTTAATGACAGGTAAAGCGATACTAAAATATAGCCAAATTCACTATTTTATAAAACTGGTGGGAATCAAACAATCGGAGTAAAAGGCGAAGCCCGTGAATATGACGGGAGCGAGAATTAAGGGGTTAAAATGAAAATTTCTTTTTTTCTATTTTAACTACCGACAGATGGCGCAACAGAGCATATAAACGTTTGTTTTAATATTTTAAAAGTTCAAGACGAATGAATCAATTGTTTGTTTACTTTCATATAGGGATAGATAAAGCTGCCAATCTAATTTTAACTGAAGTTATCGCAGCAGAACAGATGTACCGACAGATGGCGCAACAGAGCATATAAACGTTTGTTTTAATATTTTAAAAGTTCAATACGAATGAATTGTTTATTTACTTTCATATAGGGATAGATAAAGCTGCCAATCTAATTTTAACTGAAGTTATCGCAGCAGAATATTAGATAATTGAATGTAAGTCATCTCTTAAATGTTAATTTATTTTGAGTAATCCGTCTAAAAATGTAACTTTTGCGAATAGTGGAAAAGAAAGCACGTTTTAAGATTGAAAATCAAATCAACATTCACTCGTGATGCCACATGTACAACACAAATTCCAAATCCAGAAACAAATGAATGACTCTTTGAACGAATCATTAAAAAGTACGGTCGACATCCTATTTTGCTCTTAAAATACTTGTAAAATCATAATAAAGCCTTTAAATAATTTGAAATACGTTAATTTTTATAAAGGAAACGTTAATCCGGTACAAAATAATTCACAGGAATGAATCACAGAATACAGCTATATTCACTGAACACTATGAAGCTTTCTCATTGGTCAGAAAATAGATAGCCTTGAAAAACAGAGATAATTTTTCGCGATATTTTTAACAGTGTTTACTGAATTGAAACTGTAAATAAATGTAAACAAAAGTGAAAAACGTATTTCAAAATATTAATATGCTTTTGCAAAATATTTTAAGAGCATTTAATGAATAGCTGAAAGAGTCATTCATTTGTTTTTGGATTTGTAATTTGTGCTTATGAATGGCAACGGTAATCGCTTGTATACATCGGAACCCTGTTGTTGGTATCTGGTTATTTTTAAATTAGACCTTAAAGCGTTGTAGTTGTATACTTTTTGAAGGTTTTAGAAAAATTGAAAAAGAATGTGTTACACAACGAATAGATAGACAGATTAAATAAGGAAGTCGGCAAATACGGCATCGGAATGCTTAAGCCTAACATGGCCGCGTTTGGATTATCAGGAAACGGATGAGTTCACTCCCGGAAGCGTTATACACGTTGTGCTTTTATATATATAATTTATTTAGATTTATCCGTCAGTACCAGAAATTAAACGTAAATCGACGCTAAACTTTACTAGAGTACATAAAGAATGGCGAACTATGTTAAAAGTATTGTATTTTAGGCATAGAAAATTCCGTGTGAAATTTGAGCATTTTAGTTCTCGTAATTTGGCAAAAATATTGATTCTTATAATGAATTACAAATTTTTAAAAGAAATATGCAATATTTACACGGAATTTAATAAGCAAAAACAATTTGCTGCAAAAATAGGGTGAAACGCCTAATTATTGACACCTAACCAGTAACTAACAATTAAGGAAAAATGTAACTAAAATAAACTTTTCTTGTAAAATTCGGCAAAGTAATATTATCTAGTGGTAACTTATTTGTCTTAACTGCTATAAATTATATGTCAGTTTTGGTTTTGCAATAATGGTGTCAGTTACTGGAGTTATTGACCATATATGTTAAAAAAGATTAATTTTCAGTAATAAAAAGTATAATTTTTTAAAATTTGGTCGATATTTTTTTAACTTATCTCTATTATACTTTCAAATACAAAGAAACCTATCAAATAGATTTCAAAAATTTGTAATAGTGATTTGAACAAGGAAGGATACTTAAGGTGCCAGTTACATTGGTTACACTCTACAGTAGCATATAAAATTGGAATATAATTTTGTTTATTTTATAAACTTATTGTTTTATTTATAAATTTATTTTATTTATTTATTTATTTTGGCCACAAAATTAACCCGTCAACCCTTGTTGAGGAAAAAATAATTGAAAATTTTAGAAACATTTATGTTTTAAAAACTTTAATGCAGGTTTTTTATTTTAACATTTTCTTCTGACTCTGAAACGTTTTCTTTTACAACTGTTAGACCGACCTTATTCCAATAAAACTATTACACTCCTCAAATTTTCTTAAATGCATATGTAATAAGCATTCTGATTTTTCAATACCACCATTTCCAAATAGTAATCCTCATGTTATTTGATCACAAATTTCTAATCATTTAATAATAATCATTTAATTAATCATCATAATAAGCGACTATTTATTTCTGTTGAAAAATAACAATTCTCAAAAACCCAGATTTTAACTAAATTGTTTCATGTGTAACAATAAAGTAAAAACATAAATTCGTTAAAAGCATTTTTAAAATTCATTTTGACATAGAATTATTTTGTTATTTTTTAAAGGGTTTTTCACGAGACACTATCTGTTTTCTCCCTTGTTAATTGCATAGAAATTTATTTTTTTATGTTCCTCTTTTTCTTAACTGGCGTGTTTGATAGAAAAGCATAGTTAAACAGTTAAACATTTAAACTCTAATTAATACTTTTTAATCGGCTATTAACACTTTCGAAGTACTTTAATGAGTAATAAAACGCATTTTTTTAAACAAAGGTGTACTGGAAATAAAGAAAATTTTACAGGTCGCTGAAGATCTTATATAGATTCTTATCTGAACTCAACAATTAGTTAAAAAAGATATTTTTAAGGGAAAAAGATTCTTAATTTCTTGTATCATTAGAGTTTCAACAACGCATCCATTCTCAAAGGCAAGATCTTCTCCTTAGCAGTGAAGAGTATTCTGTTTATTACAATGCATCTAAAATAGGAAGGATCAATTATAATCATCCGGTTAAATGAAACAGTTTTAACCCTCCGTCTACCAGACGGGTCCATTGGACCCGACAGGTACATACAAAATATTCATTCAAACCAGAAATTTCTTTAAAATAAACTAAGTATATAAACCAGACAAAAATAAGGTAAATAAATAAGTTAAATAGTTTTAAATAAAAATTCTGGTGTAGAACGTTTTATTAAAACTTGAATAAAATTCCCGGTAGATCTAGGGTTAAGCTATTTGGAGCTTAATACTCCTTGTAAGAAATTCATTCAATTGATTTCAATCTAATTTAATTAACAGTATTAGAAAAAACAAATAAAAATGCTCTTTCACTTTATTTTTTATCTAAAATCCTCAAGAAATTGGTTATTATTACAGCTGATACACATTTACGTACGTATACCTTTATATTTTCAATTCTGAAATATGATAAATTAAGTAATATTATGATTTATAAAAGTGTAGAAAATAGCTCCGCTAGTCCAGAAAAAAATCTGGGAACATTCCAAAAATAAAATAGGCTGCTTGCTCACAGGGATAACTCATGGCTGCCTTTTCCGAGGGCACTAAATGCATGGCGACAAACAGTCTTAACCCTAAGTGTTTGTGGCGTAATATCCTGTTCACTAAGCTCCAGTTTTCACAGCAATACAAGCAATATTTAAGATAATATAATTCTATAGATTTAAGGAATTTTAAATACATTGAAGAATGATTAATACTCTCAAGGATTACATTCATATTTGTAATTGATTTTTTTTTTTTTTTTTTTTTTTTTTTTTTTTTTTTTTTTTTTTTTAAATGTTGAAAGAATCATATGTTCTTAGCAAAGAAAAAAACATTACATTTTTACCCTTTTGCAGGACGCTCGGAGGGTTAAAAAAAAATGAATATTTGCCTTGTTTAATGGAACAGTGGAACGACGTATTCATGTGTTGGATCCCCTAGTAGCAAACTTTACATCCAATCGAGAGACAATTTGACTTTCAGAGCAATACGGAGTCATAAAAAGAAAAAAAAATGGGTAAAATTAGTAGAAACCACATGAACACCACGAAAAGACCATTGGGATGGGTCACGTGTTCGAGAAAATTCGATTAGTGGGTCATTATGGGCCACAATGGGTCAGGGTCAAGTTAATTGAATATAAAAAACGGCTCAAGACATTTTCAAAATATTTTGTAATATACCGCTTCTGGGCACGAGATGACCATTGGGCTAAGTCACATGTTCGAGAAAATTCGATTAGTGGGTCATTTTGGGTCACAATGGGTCAAGGTCAAGATAATTGAATCTAAAAAAAACGGTTCTCGACATTTTCACAATATTTTGTAATATACCGTTTCTGGACATGAGATGACCATTGAGCTAAGTCAAATGTTCGAGAAAATTCGATTAGTGGGTCATTTTGGATCACAATGGGTCAGGGCCAAGCTAATTGAATCTAAAAAAAAATGCTCAAAACATTTTTACCAAATTTTGTATTATACCGTTTCTGAGCATGAGAAGAGAATTGGGCTAAATCACATGTTCGAGAAAATTCGATTAGTGGGTCATTTTGGGTCACAATGGGTCCGGGTCGAGCTAATTGTATATAAAAAATGGCTTAAACGATTTTGAATAATTTTGTATTCTATCGTTTTCAGGATCGGGAAGACCACTGAGCTAGGTCGCATGTTCAAGAAAATTCGATTAGTGGGTCATTTTGGTTCACAATGGGTCAGGCTCAAGCTAATTGTATTTAAAAAGCGGTTTAAAACATTTTGACAAAATTTTGTATAATACCATTTCCGGGCATGATAAGACCATTGGGCAGGGTCGCATGTTCAAGAAAATTCAATCAGTGGGTCATTTTGGGTCCTAATGGATCAGGATCAAGAAAACTGTATCTAAAAAACGGCTGAAACGATTTTGACAAAACTTTGTATTACACCGTTTCTGGATAAGATAAAATCATTTGTCCAGGTCGCATGCTCAAGAAAATTCTATTAGTGGGTCATTTTGGTGATAATGGGTCGGGGTCAAGTTAACTATATCTCAAAAAGGTTCAAGCGATTTTGACAAATTTTTTTATTATAACGTTTCACAGTACAAAAAGACCATTGGAATAGGTCACATGTTCGATAAATTTCGGTTAGTGAGTCATTTTTGAATCAACATGGTTTAAGCTTATTTTATCTGTTTGGTTGGCAACTAAGTTCCCGCAGTTTTTTTAAATAGAAGTTTTCCACCGGAATCTTTATTTTGTTTTTTGGATAGAGTTAATTTTTGCTAAATTCAGATCTTAAAATTGAGTGTCGAGTTGGAAAAAAGGAGCATTTTCGACACCTCCTCCTCTTTGCTTTTCATCAAGTTTCTTGGCCGGAAAAGCTGTACTCAACATTTCCCGTAAGGCATGGTGACGTCACGGCGACGTCGTTGTGAAGTCACACTGTGACTTTGTGACCGTCGATGTGACGTCACGTGACGTGGATGTGACGTCACAGTGACTAGAATGCGAGGTCGTTATGGCCGTTTTAGAGGTCGTTTGTGACGTCACATTGTGACCACTCTGTGAAGTCACGGTGTGACTAATTTGTGAAAAGTGTGTCATTTGTGACTATTTTGGCATTAACTTTGTGACGAACCTGTGACGAAAGTGACAATGTTTTGAAGTCACACTGTGACCAATTTGTGAAATATGTGTCATTTGTGACGAACTTGTCATAAACTCTGTGATGATTTCAAATGAAAATCAAATTTCAAATTAATTGCTTAAAAGGCGCAAAGACGAACTAGTGAAAAGATTCCATGCTGGAACTCGAACCCGGGCCATCAGTATAGCGCACTTACATTCTACCGACTAAACCACACGGAACGATACCCAGCCTGGAAAATTTCTCACTATTACATGTTGGCAAGGCTACAAACGCAGCACAAGATGCAATATTTATCGTCAGCTACCGACATGGCGCAAACACGAAACTTAATTAAATCCAGCATCAATTGAAACTATATTAATACTTGGAAATTTTTTTCTGAGAGAACCATTCGCCTTGCATACAATATTTCAAATGAAAATCAAATTTCAAATTAATAGTGTAAAAGGCAATTTTAATTTGAAATTTGATTTTCATTTGAAATACTGTATGCAAGGCAAATTTTTCTCTCTGGAAAATTTTCCAAGTATTAATATAGTTTCAATCGATGCTGGATTTAATTAAGTTTCGTGTTTGCCCCATGACGGTGGCTCACGATAAATATTCCATCTTGTGCTACGTTTGTAGACTTGCCAACATGTAATAGGGAGAAAATTTCCAGGCTGGGTATCGTTCCATGTGGTTTAGTCGGTAGAATGTGAGTGCGCTATACTGATGACCCGGGATCGAGTCCCGGCGTGGATATTTTTCATTATGTTGGCCTTTGCGCCTTTTAAGCAATTTATTTGAAATTTGAATTTCATTTGAAATATTGTATGCAAACCGAATATTTCTTTGTGGAAAAATTTCCAAGTATTAATATTGTGATGAATTTTAAAATGGACAATTTTAAAATAAAGTTTTGTTTGAGATATAAATTCGTATCTTTTTACCGTACTTTTTAGCAAAATATAGCTATTTTGGAGTCCTATTCTTCTAAAATAGTTTTAATTTTTCCACTTAAAAAACAATGTTTGTCAACTGACATCTTTTTTTATTAAGTTCTAAGCTTGATCTTGAGTTCAAGCTTGATATTAAGAATGTATAAGATTTTAAGGTGTTGTGGTTGTGATTAATCTTTGCTTTATTAAATACGACGTAAGCCATATTTATTTAAATTTTTTATTTCCGTGTAAATTGTATTTTGTGAATATGAGCTTAAATAGATTTGGTATGTTCTACAGGAAGAGACTGATCTGGAAAATAGAAAAAACAAATAAGAAAAATCATGCGTTAAGCATAGATTATAAAACACTTTCCAACACTTCCCGAATGCTTTAAAAAACTTCGTTATTTAGGGAAATAAGGTAAATAAGAGAACTAAGTAAACATTTTAGAAAACGCATAAAACATTTGAAAAACTCATTTCCGCAGTTACTGGCCATAGCTAAATAGGTTTTCCAATTCTTTTGAACAGCCCTGTATTTGATCTGTAGGTTCATATATATATTATATAATGGGATAATTTAGTTTAGCAAGAAAACGCATAACAGGTTGAAACTCTCTTTCAGCAATTTATACTAATATATGGAAACATACTTTAATACTTTTGTACAACCCTGTAGTTGACCTAGAACCTTCATTACACGCCACCGTTTAGTTAAAATTTAATTCAAACTAAAACACACTTAAAACAGCTGAAATCACATTTCCAGAAATTATAATTTATAGACGGCCATGTATCCAATTCTTTGCATGACCCTGTATACCATTTTATCTATATTATACAACAGTAAATTAAATTCAGTTCAGCGTAAAAAAGCACAACTCATTTAAAAACCACCTTTAAGTAACTTGCGCTCATACCCAGTAATCCTTGCGAATACTTTTGTGTAGCCCTGTATATGAATTATAGCATTTATATACACCATATACTATGCATAAATATAGTGAATCATAAAAGCGCATATCATAATTAAAAATGCATTTCCAGCAATCATCACAAATGAACAGTACTTCGGATACAATATAGTATCTGAACTATATTGTGTGTGCCTGTAAATGCTATATACACTTCATATTCTACATGAAAAATTTATAGTATGTAAACCTCAGCGACGTATATCATTTTCATTATATATGAAATAGATTTAACATAATTAAAGTACGCCGCAAACAATTCCCTCCGCCGCTATATCATTATGTATTGGAATTTCTTTTTAGCCCTGTAAATGAACAATAACTATTCTTTGCATCTCGTATTCTTCAGAATGCATATTTTAGTACGTTTCATAAATGCATATCAATTTTTTTCTGTATGAAAACGTGTAAAATCATGAAAAAACCTTTGAAACGATTTTTTCCCAGAGGCCGTAATGTAACGGAATACTTTTGACTGTACCTGTAAATGAACTAAACATGCTACAAACGTCGTTACACATAGGGACCGTGCTATGGTAAAGGTCAATAACATCTAAAAATTTCAGACCAATCCGAGTATATTTACGAGAGTTAGAGAGCGGACAGACGGCTAGACAAACCAAAGTCATAAACACTTTTCAACTTTGTTGAAAGGTGTTAAAAAGGAAATATAAAAGTAAAATAAATGATTGAAAGGAAATATAAAAGTAAAATAATGAACTTTAAAAAATATATACTAAAGCAGTTTAATCTATAAGCTTCCTATCAGGCATGAAAAACACTTTATTTCAATGCTTAAATATAATATTTTATTTTTTAAGGGTGTATTTCAATCCAAACTGCTTATTTTCTGATTCATTTTTTAATTCCCTTTTGTTCTCAAACGCATCAAACTGAAAAATTCTCTTATTTAGAAACTACCTAATGTGCCGTGCTTCTCGATTTTTTGATAAATGCAGAAAATATTACAAAAAAATGCTGTCAAAGTAGGCGTTTTGAACCGAATTTTTCACAGCGGAAGATCTGCGAATGAAAAAAAAAGGGGTCTTACTGAGAAAATAATTTAAAACTTAAATTCTAATGAATTGAGGGGAAAATGAAATCACACGGCCTCTTAAACATCTCTTCAAAAATCACCTCAGCAAGTTTCATGTTTTTACTTTTAAAAATGAGTCTGAAAATGTCTCAGAAAATATCGAGCTGTTGAAGGTGGAAAAACATTTTTTAGAATACACCTTTAATGCCAATATTTATGTGTATCGAAAACGTAGAAAATGAGTTTACAATCGAAGAAAATTTAATAACTGATTCTGAATGTCTATAATTAAATATTTGATTAAAATCGCAAATAGAAAAAAAATGCTTACATACAATTAAAAATAAATAAATAAATATACCAATTTGAAAAACACTAAAAATAATAATTAGTATTTTTAATTGTACTATTAAACAACAACTAACTGCAATAGATGAATTAAATGCATTATTAGATTTAGCAATTTCTCAAAAATCTTTTCATATGTTGTAAGGAATTCCTATTATTTTATAATTTTGGCAAATGTTAAATCTGAAAACATTGGTATGAAGATTCGGGATTTTAAATAATAATTTAAAATATTATTAGCAAAAAAAAAAAAAAAAAAAAAAAAAAAATCTTTCAAAAGTTACGCTATTATAATAAGTAAAAAGACATTTTCCCACTATAATGTTAATTTCTAAACTGAAACAGTTTCGTAATATCATACTATTCGAATATAATATTTAACTCCAAAACAATAATGACGATAAATACTGTTATATGAGTGTTAGTAATCAGAAAAAAAAATAAGAAGCCGAAAAAAATTTCACATCACTGTCTCAATCTCAAGTAACTGCAAATTAATGTTTATATTCATCCCACTATAAATGTAGACATGAATTTCTTTTTTTTTTTTTTTTCGATGGCCGATTAACACATTTTACAAAACAGTGTCGATTAGGAAAATTTCGCTTCAAGACAATTCCAGATCAGTCACTTTCTATATGTATAACATAAATCTATATAATTCATAATCGTAATATACAAACAGAAATAAAAAATTTAAATTAAATAAGACTTACCTTTTTTTGCTGTAAATTAATAATATCCGAGTATTTTTGCCCGAAAATGGCAGACGTCTTTCTCTTACATTTAAAAAAGCAAAAACAAAAGCTGACATTGTAGGCTTGGTCATGTTCTTTTCCCGCGTGTATGACAAAAAGTTCTCTGTTTACCCTGCGGTTGCGGTCATATAATCCGACGCAGACGATCTTCAGCAGCTGATTTTACTGTTTATTTGCAGTCCCAACTTTCAGGTGGAATAGTTTTATGAGTTAGTCTGTAATTAAAATTTTCTATTTGAAGAATTTTCCAATGCATTTTACCATTTCTTTTTTATCAGTTTCAAAAAAATTCATTTGAAAATGGAAGTTTATTAGATAAAACACTGCTTAAATTTTTAAAATGTGTAAAAATAAATTTAATGGTAATAATACCACCCCCCTTTTTTTAAGTAAAGTTTGTTTCATGCGTAATAAATAAAAAATATCTTCTTAATAAATAAAAAAAATGTTTTCGAGGATAAAAAATTTTTCTTTGTCAATCTGTCAATATTTTCATGTTAATTTTCTGCAGAAGAAAACAATTTGTAAAATAACTTTTTTAAAAGTCATACCTCTAAAACACAAATTGGAAATGCGAAAAATTAATTATATCATGTGTTTTGCATAAATTTTGTATATATATTTTTTTTTTCGGAAAAGGCTAATTTTATTTAAAAAGGCTGAAAAAAGTAAATTTTTTTTAAAAAAGCAGTTACTAAAAATAGATTAACAGGAAAAAAATATGACTTGAATGCAAATTATAAAGCAATAAATGCATATATGACTAAACTCTGAAGATTCTTTGTGCGTGCTCATTAAAATTTGCAGACTTAACTGTAATAGAAAATGTTTAGTTTGAAACCACAGAAGTGTTTCGACCAGTGGTCGCCAAAAAAGTTAAAAAATTTCCTCCCTGCAAACTAAATATGTAAAAAGTATAGATTTAATATTTCTAATTCTAAATATGTTTCAAATTGCTCCAGCACATAGCATTTTTCTGAGAAATACTTTTATAATAATAACAATCCGTGATGTATTATTATATTAAATTGCAATGCTAGATAAAATTGAAATCATGAAAAAAGTATACTTTCACTTCTTAGATATCAAATTGATAAAATATAGCATGGAAATCTAGTTTGTTGATACTTGTACCGTGCATTTTTCTTTTTCTCCCCTCCCCTTCTTTTCGTGTCCGAATTTACTATTTGCTGTCCACTAATATTCATTCCTTATGCCGCTGTAACTAGGGCATGTTTTAAATATTTCTCTTCATTTTCAAAAATTTTTGAAGTTAATATTTTTGTCACACTGTGATTTACAATATGGTGGTTTTTTTTGTCACATATATGACGTGACGTACGTTACATGCAGTGACATAACAGTGACGTTACAATATTTTTTTAATTGCCGGAAAAATAAAATTTTACAATAAGTAACATGTTTTAAAGAATTTTTATAATTGTTTAAAGTTTTCTAAGAATTTCACATCTCAGTCACAATGTGACATCACTGAGTGGTGGCATTTTGGTCACAGATGTGACGTGACCACAGTGACTTACAGTGACGTCACAATGACGTCACTGTGACCATGCATGCTATGAGGGTTGTGCTGTGTATAGCCATAGCTGAACGAACCGTTCACGATTGTTATGCCAAGTTCAAAAATGTAAATTTTGACAACAACGACTCACCCCGTTCTGGTCGTCCAGAAGAACAGCGATTAAACCAGCTTTTGCACGAAAATTCGCATCAAACAACAAGGGAACTCGCAGAGAAAATGAAATTCTCCCACACTGCTATACAGAAGTATCTTCACCCAATGGGAAAGGTTCAGAAGTGTGGACAACAACAAAAATCAGCGAGCCACAATCTTCGCTGGTTTGCTTGCTCGTCACCGCTCAACTCATGGACACAAGCAACGATTTCTTTTCCGAATCGTTACTGGCTACGAAAAATGGTGCCTGCACATTAATGTGAAGCAGCGTAAGGAATGTCTTAGCCCCGGTAAATTACCAACACCGCGCGTGAAACAAGATCTTCATCACGTAAAACCATGTTGTGGGTATGGTGGGACTGGGAATGGATTATCCATTACGAATTGCTTGAACGGAACCAAACGGTTAACATAGAACTCTGTGTTCAACAGATGGAACGACTCAACACGACTATTCACGAGAAAAGACCTAATCGCAAAATTGAGTCCTTTTGCCTCACGACAATGCCCGCCCTCATATCGCCAATAGGAACAACGAAGTCAATCAAACGCATAATTGCGAAGTGCTGCCACACCCGCCGTACTATCCCGATTTGGCACGAACAGATTTCCACCTTTTTCGATCTCTTGCAAATCCTATGAGCGGAGTTTCGTTGAATACTAATTCAGAATTGAGAGTTTGGTTGGATGAATTTTTCGAGTCGAAACTGGGGGATTTCTACCAACGAGGTATTGAACATCTCGTTGAACGTTGGGAAGAAGTTGCAAACAAGGAAGACTACATTGTTGATTAATTATTTGTTAAATTTTATTGAAAAAATCGGTTTTAAAAAATTTAAAAAGAGGGCGAGAACTTAGTTACCAACCCAGTTGGCATTCCATAGTTGAAATTCCATTTTAACCTTTTCGACTCGGGAGTCACTTATACAAATTTTATACGGTTGACACCACTTTTTAAAAAGAAGTTTCCTTCAAGTACACAATTTCAAAAATGCTCTCACTGAATAGGGCAAATTTCATTTTCCTTTATCAATGATGCTAATAGCAAATTTTGCAAAGAAAGATGATGTCTAGTCAAGCTGGACGTACGAGTGAAAAGAGTTAATGATCTGAAATTTAGCATAAATTAACTCGATCAAAAAACAAAATACAGATTACGACAGGAAAAATGTTTTTTAAAAAACGGCGGGAACGTAGTTGACAATCTAGTTAGCTTTCTATATTTGACATTCCAGTTTAATGATATGAAATTTAATATAAATTAACCCGATCAAAAAAACATAATATAAAACACTGTAGCAAAAATGCATGTAGAAAAACGGCGGGAATTAACTTGCCAACCCACTCTGAATTGTATAGTTGGCACTACATTTTAATAATCTGAATTGTAACATAAATTAACTCCATCAAAAAAACAGAATATAGATTCTGGTAAAAAAGTGTATTTAAACAAACTGCGGGAACTTAGTTGCCAACCCAATAGAAAACGACTAACGATTTTCACTAAATTTTGTATTCCATCGTTTTCAGGCTCGAGAAGAGCATTGTGTCAGGTCACATGTTCGAAAAAATTCGGTTAGTAGGGTCATTTTGGGTCACTATGGCTCATAGTCAAGCTAATTACATCTAAAACAGCAAGAATGATTCAGTGGGAATAATATATCGAGATAAACACAAAGAATGACCGATCTTAGCTCGGTCATTCCTGCTAGTTTGCACTTATTGACCATTGAAAGCACAAAATCTCAAATCTTCCCGGGGAGACATCTCATTCCCAGTAGCATGCACATTAGCAGCAAGTTTGATTTTTTCTGATATTATAATGCCGTGACGAATTTCAGTTGACAAATTCGTAGCAAGTCTCCCGCAAGGTATACCATTACCCACTTGCATGAATAGTTTGTTGAGAAACTGATGCAAGACTGTCTTTAGTTCACAAAAGTCATGAAAGCAAAAAATCTCTCTGTTGAGAGAATAGACAATCAGCACATGCGCACAAATTGGGTGCTACTCAAAGGCAAGACACAGACATCAATGTTGCTGTTACGGAATCTCATTTTCATTGATTGGTTAAGTTAAGGAATCCATAAAAAGGCATTTATTATTTTAACTCTTCAAAGGTAGTTATTTTTTGTGAAGTAACATTTTATCTATAATCTACAGCTAATTTCATCTAAAAATTCTTACAAATTAAAAAGTTATGTTAATTTACTAAATTATATTTACGCCTTCGGCCATTTTAAATTTATATTGAAAATTTTTATTTTTAAATTAACTTTTCTCAATATTATTGGATTTTTCTAAAATATCGTTTTAATTGATATTTATGTATTTATTTATTTTTTCCTTTAACCCCATTCGAGTCTGTGATTTTTAACCCTTTCGGGACTGCATCCCTTAAACAAATTTTATTCGGTTGGCAACGCTTTTTTTAACCCTTTTAGGGGCAAAGTACTTCAGTTAGAAAAATGTTAAAATCATTGAGTGACACCGGTATTTATGAACAAATTTATATGAAACTAAGTAAAAGCTTTTCTTCGCGTACTAACGTATTAAGTAAAATTCAGTTCCTGAATATCGGTGCGAATGTGGGATTTGGGAATTAAAATTAAGTGGTATATACAATATACCGGTGCCTTTCAAGGTGTTAAACGCCGTACTTATCAAATACCAAGAAAGACTCGAATTTAACAGTAAAAATATTGCCTTTATTTGTTAATGGCGATAAAAACGATGCATCAATGTGCCTGAAAAGGTTAAACTGATATATAAGTTGAACCCCTTCAGGTCTGTTACATTATAGTGTAAACAGATAGTGTGGCATGACAAGATTACTACTTTGCAATACGTTTGCGGTATTTATGACAAGACAAAGCTAAATTTACTCATTGCTTGCAAAACATTTGCAGTACTTTCGTCATGACAGGACTAAATTTCCTACTTGCTTGCCGTTAATTTGCAATAAATTTGATACAGAAAGAATTTAGCTTGCACAACAAGTTAGCTGCAAGTTCAAAGTGTAGTGACTTCAGCGTTGCGTTATCTTGCTGCAGTCTTGTTATGAACTTGGGTTTGCAAAGCAAGACTGCTGCAAATTTTCTACAAACTAAAATTGCTATGTGAGTTACCCCCGAGGCAGGCCCCTAAATTCAACACAGTAGACAAAGAAAGATATATTCATTGCAAATTTCGTTAAATTATCTTCATTATCTATGAATCTGTGAACGAGTTGCGGTTGAATTGAGACTTCCTGTATTTTTAACAGAATAAACTGACTGTGACCCTCATTTCTTGTACAAAAATTACTTGGTGTAGAAATCTGTTCCACCCTCTAAATTTTTTACATAGAATTTTAAGCCACACCGTATAAATTCTTATTCTTAATCGGTACTTTTCTGAATAATCAGAACGAAATGCTACACTTTAAGACTAACGTTAAGCGTTCATGTTTAAAATCGTATTTTTTGTAAATTGACAAAATTACGTACTTTTCCAAAGTAATATATTTATAATATGTTTACTTCAAAAGGCTGCTCATTTCCTATTCTTACATACAAACGTCAAACAATTCTTTCATTTTAAATAAATCTTCAAAACTTTCATGTATACTTTTAAAAAATATAATTAAAATGTCAGAATTTCATTTAACTAAAACAGCAAATTTGACTCCCGACGTGAGAAAAAAACAAATATATTGTTATTCAAAAATATTGTCTTGGAGATTATAATTAGAGAAAAAAATGCATAAAATGTCAATATGCCGGACAACATTGTTTTCAGATCAGAGAGAAATACTTTTTATTAACTTCCTTTATAATTAGTATGTACAAACCTATGATGCATTATTTCCATTTCTGTTAAAGTTCTTAACATTTATTTCGGAAATTAACATTCCTCAGTAATTTCAAAAGTTATTTCCAAAATTTTTATTTCCATGTTATTTGTTGGTTACTTTTCAACTACCTGTAGTTTGTCCGTTCATGTAAAATTGATTAATATTAAATAAATTACTTTTATAAAAAGTTTCCTGAAACATTTTCAATTGTTAGAAATGAAAAATTATTGATAAAACTTCACCCGAAATTAATTAATATAAATTGTACATTTAGTGACATTAGGCGTGTTGTCCGAATTTAATTAATCTGTAGAACTTAAAAAATATCATTAACACATTTTTCTTCAAAAAAAATGTTGTGGTGGTTCTATTTAAGAAAGAAGACATTAAATGTCAAAATTTTAATTTAAAAAATCAAATGCAGAAAAATATGTGTTATTAACTTTCAACCAAATTCATAATTAAAATACGCAAATAAATTAATTTTCACATCCATTTCTGTTACAATTTTTGACATTTGTTATTTCGGAAATAAATATTGCTTTTGCATTTCAAACGTTATTAGTATGAATTTTACTTTTGTACTGAATAGCATAGTCCATCCTTTCGGGGAAAATTGTTAGATATTGATAAAATGCATTTTTAAAAGTCGCCTGAAAATTTTTCAATTATTAGAAATGAAAAAAATTTGATAAAGCTTCACCCGAAAGTAATTATTGTACATTGTATATTTTTAGACAGTACATTGCGTATTGTCACTTTTTTTAATGAAAGTTATCTGCAGAATTTAAAAAAAAAATCTAATACCCTAGGAAATTGAAATTCATCGGATCAAAACTATCTCAATAGAAAATATTTTCATTTTTGTAAAAAATATGTTTGGAAACAGATGTTAATGGTCGGCAAAATAAACAAATAAATAAATAAATAATTTTCCTCCCTCCAAAACAAATAGAACAGTGAACAGTAGAGTTGTGAACTATATAGAACATAAAGTCATAAATTGAATTTTATTCTTGAATCCATAGAATGAATCCAAATTGTTCCTGCACGTATATCATTTTTCCGGAAAACAGTTTTATAACAATAATAAGTTGTATGGAAATTTTGAAAAAGTTGCTATTGTAAACGGTTAATTAATATTTTGAAAATGCCTAAATAAACTGTGGAATAGCATAAAAAAGTAATGAGTTGAAAAAATGCTGAAAACGCAAATGCAGGGATGACAAAAAAAAAAAAAAAAAAAAGACGAAGATTACCAGGTGCACTCTTGTGATAATTCTGGAATTCCGTTAAAGCTATAAATAGAATAGATCGAAAAAAAATGTAAACTTTAGCAGAAACTGATAACCAGGTTTTTCGTCCTTTCTTGAGTATGCTTATTCTTCTTTCGCGCGGAAATTTGCTTCAAAACGCCCACTTTGACACTATTTTCTGAAAGATCTATTGCGTTTGAAAAAAAAAACCGGAAAAACAGATCCATTACATAGTTTCTGAACAACAACACTTGCTAGTTTCATGCATTTCCGAACAAAAGTCAATTAAAACTTATGTTATAAAGTTGCCCTTTTGGATTTGAGAACAGTCTTAACCTTTTCGGGTCCATTTTTTTTTCGATTTTGAGAACAAAATTACATTTATGTTAATAATGATAATCGTAGCTATCCAAATAGAATTACTGAAGTCTAAAGAATAACTCACTGTCTGATATCTAATGAATATAGATATTTTCGTACTATTCAATTCATATTCATATGACAATGGGCTAAGGAAGAATTTTTGGAGAAGTTCGGAAAATATCGTATTACAAACCATATACAATAGATATTACAAATTTCTAATACTTTTTGCGTTTTATTGCACATAATTCATTCAGAAAAGTAACCTGTGTTTTAAATTTATAGAGTGAAATATATGTTTAAAATAAAGGAATCGCACACTTTTCAAAGATAATTAAGCAAAAATTTATTATTATTATTACTACTAAATGACAAAACATAAATGAAGTCATAATAAGAAATTCATAGCCATATACTATGATTACCATAAGTAGATACTAAAAAAGTAATTGTTAAGACAAAATAATACTCGATGAAAAGACATGTACTATTAACCCCTTAATTCTCGCTCCCGTCATATTCTCGGGCTGCGTCTTTTACTCAGATTGTTTGACTCCCACCAGTTTTATAAAATAGTGAAATTGGCTATATTTTAGTATGCATTTACCTGTCATTAAATAAGGTGAATATTTCTTTTTCATAAAAGTGGTGCCAATAAGCAATTTGAATTTTTTAACCGCAATATAATTCGAGCGTGATGGGGTTAATAGCACACCAGTCCCGAAAGAGTTAAATACTTCTGCCTTTACTTTATTTCTTCATGCCGCAGTCTTAGAGTAAACTTGGTTATTTATATAAAATGTTCTAATTAATTTAAGGAGTATCTCGGTATAGAATAAGAATGGCAAAAGTCTCAAAACAATAACAAATTATCAAAATGTTGATAACTCTCTGGTTCCTTCTGTTCGCTGTTTGTGCGGCGATAGATCTTTGCAATTTCGAAAAGATTGAAGTAACTCAATTTATTGCAAAACAAAGAAATCACTTTTTTTTTCTCTTTTACTATAATGAAAATCCTGCGGTCACACATCTTCTTCTCTCTGGTTTTCTTTTTACTTTTTTATCGTTTGACGTGTACGTTAGAGATAAACAATAAAATCTTTTCCTCTTTCTATTAACCCTCCGTCTACCAGACGGGTCCATTGGACCCGACAGGTACATACAAAATATTCATTCAAACCAGAAATTTCTTTAAAATAAACTAAGTATATAAACCAGACAAAAATAAGGTAAATAAATAAGTTAAATAGTTTTAAATAAAAATTCTGGTGTAGAACGTTTTATTAAAACTTGAATAAAATTCCCGGTAGATCTAGGGTTAAGTACAAAAGTAGAAAAAGTGATACGGATTCTTTTTTTTCTGTTATGCATATTTTGTCCAGATATTTGTTTTCTGCTGCGTTTCTGCTTTTTGTGAAGTTACATATCCAAATTTCAGATACATATTTCCATAAATAAAAGTATTCAGAGTAATTTCTGTCGTTTTATTTTTACTTTTTATCATTTGACGTGTAGATTAAAGATAAAAAATCTTTTCAATAAATAAAACAAATTTCAATAAACAAAACAAATGTACCAAGGATAGCTGCCAACTTTTACGCTTTCTTTTTACCACTAAAATTTTTGCCAGATTTCAATGCTTAAATAAGAGAAAATTTTCTATTACATTTTAGTGGTGGGTAAAAAGCGTAAAAGTTGGCAGCTATGGTGCCAAAGTAGAGATCAAATAAAAATCTAAATTTTTTCAAAAGCTTAAAACCATAAAAATAAGCAAATTTCCAATACTTGTTGATTTCTGCCATTATGTTTGTCTTCTTATTGCTGTCTTAAAGTAAACTTAGTTATTTATATAAAGTGTTCAATAATTTTTAGCAAAATCTGCCAATTGAGTAAGAATGGAAAAAGTCTTAAAAAAAAGAGAGAAATGTGATTCTTTTTGACCGCTCTGTGTGCGCCGATGCACTCACTTATCCTTTGCAAATTTGAAAAGATCGTTCAAGTAACTTCTTTTATTGCAAAACAAAGAATGTTTTTTCTCTCTTTCACTACAATGAAAATCCTGCTGTCGCACATTTTCTTCTCAGTCGTTTTCTTTTTACTTTTTATCATTTGACGTGTAAATTAAAGACATCATAATCACATAAAAAGCTTTTTTAATTAAAAACTCTGATAGATATTTTACCTTTAGTTATTTTCCTAGATTCCCCACCAACTACATCAACAAGAATTTCTTGTACTATCGTATTAGCCGTATACCAGCGGTCAATCGAGAAACATTTTATTATTTATAACAACCTCTTCGATTCTGAACATTTCAGTGTTTAAGGCAAACGCCCATTGAATACTATGTCTGGACGGTGACACAAAAATGGCGGCTACCAAAGGCGGATTTTTTTTAACGTAGGTACGGCCCCTTAAATGCAGACACCAGTATTTTATAAAAAAAAAAATTCTGTGATTTGTTTAATCTCAGAAAAAAGCGGAAAAAATATTGGTACCAATATTTAAGGGGTCGTACCCAAGCTGAAAAAAATCCACTTTCGGCAGCCGCCATTTTTGTGTCAGCGCTCAGGCCTAGATTTCAGGGGGCGGTGGTTTAAGACCTGAATTACATATATGTTAATTTCGTGATTAAATTAATTTTGTTCGTTTATTTATTTGTAAAGTTTGTATTTGTTTGAAGTTTACAATTTATTACATTTAAAAGTACATTTCTTTTTTCTATTTCACGGTGCAATAATAGAAATTGTGCGGTGTTTAGATGTTTAAAAAAATCTCCGAAAAAGCGTTTGGCAACACTTCAATTGCCGGTTTTGGAGCACAAATTCATGCACGACCTGGTTTTGGTGGTTCAATACTCTGGTTCACTTCTATTGTTCAACGATTTTCCAATTCAAGATTGAATGAATTTTCGTTGATGTTTGGTTTTAATCGTAGCACTGAAACATTTAATCCTATACTACGCACTGGTGCATGTTACATATGATTCAATTAAGTTTGAACGTTAAAAAAATTAATTAATTTCCAAGAAACGCTATGTTTAGACAATGGTATTCTCCTTACGAAATTTAATAATTTGCTATTAAAAACACACGAGTTTCTCTTTAAAGTTTCTGGTATCTACCAAAAAATGAGTATAAAAAACATACCTTCAAATGAAAAATTCATGGTGTGTAGAGTTAACAGTGTAAACATACAAAAAATGGCTCATAGCTGCCAACTTGCACGGATTTTTCTTACCACTAAAATTTTATAGAAAATTTTGACTTATTTAAGCGTTGAATTTGCTTGAATTTCGGCGATTCAATTAGCTAAAGTTCACTATAAAATTTTAGTTGTATTAAAAATCCGTACAAGTTGGCAGCTATGATGGCTAAACACACCTAATTCGGTAGGAAAATATCTCTTAACCCTTTCAAGGTCAAAGAAATTTCATTACTAAACTGTTGAAATTAATGACTGACACAGGAATTTGAAAACAAAGTTGTTTTTAAATAAGAAAGACCTATATTTCACACCATATAATAAACCGATTTTTTTATACCAAAATTCTGGTGCCAATGTGGCATTTGGGAATTAAATTCAAGTGGTTTCATAAACTTACCGCCACCCCTCAAGGTGTTAACCCCTTGGGGACGAGCGACACGTATACGTGCCGCATGAAGCGCTCAGAATCTTTGTTTTCCTCACCAGTAAAATTTTACTGTAAAATCTGCCTTCTTTAATCAGCGCATTTTCTCGATTCAAGAAGATACAAATTTCTGTTTTTAAAAAGCGGTAAGATAAGATTAAAAATTTCGCAAAAGGTTCCCGTCCCTAAGGGGTTAATTGAAAATGTATAATATTTGCAGAAGAATGTTTACATTTCGTCCTGTTTCTCAAATAAATTTCTTCACTGTTCTCAATTTGCATTTTATGTGTAATAAACTGGCATTTTTTACAAGTAAATTTTTTTGTAATTTAAGTTTTTGCCAAACAAAGGTCAAAATTACTATTGTACAAATCACTGTCGTTAAAAATTTATCTCTGAAAAACAGAATAACATATGTGGGTTTATATCATAGCTTCCATTGCTCCCATTTTTTCAATGCCTCTATTTCTGAATAATAATCTTCAGCTTATTTAATCGCTGAAGTTCGGTTATATATTAAAGCCAATATTTCTATTCGGAAAAGCTGGTACTTAAAAAACGTAAGGGTTTGGAGGTATATCATTGTGCCAATCGTTTATATCTCAAAAAATAATTATAAACAAATGGAAAAAGAAATTAATATTTAAAAAGTGTTATTAATCAAAATGTAACCAGAGTTAAATATTTTGCGTAAGAATAATATATTTCTGCAAAAATTACTTTTTATCTGCTGAATTTACACTTCATCTAAATGGAACTACACTGAATGTAAAAATATCTTTTTAATCACTCAAATGCAAAACTTTAATTTCACCGATCAGTATTTTCAAACACACATGAAACACATTTTTGAAGAACTCTGATATCATATATATTGTGCATTTTCCATACTTACAATATATATATTTTGAGATTCATTAAATCTGTATAATCGAAGTATCTTATTATTGCCAGAATAATTTCCTTAATTTTTTTTTATAATGTATCTTACTATTGACATAAAATTCGACTGTATTTAGTAAGAATAAATCAATAATACAGTGCTCAGCAAAAGTTTAGACAATGATCGATTATGCTTCTGTGCTGAGAAATATGTAACGAATTGTTGTAATTCAACTGTCAGATATTACTGGAGACTTATCTTTCATACACAAACAATAAATTTTAATTTATACACTTTACATAATATATAATGACAAAAAAAAAATAATAATATTGTTGCAAAAGTATAGACAATCTGTCTGTTAACAGAAAAATATCCATAAATTAAAATCGAACTGCACCTACATTGTCTGCTATTAATGCAAAAATGTGACTTTCCATCGAAGAAACTAAATTCTGCATCAGTTGGGGGTCTATTTCGTACCAAACACGTTCAACATCTGATCGAAGTTCCTTTACAGAGGAGTATTGCTAAAAAATTGCATAAACCGTATGAGATATGATGCGACAAAAGTTTTCGATTGTGTTCAGATCAGGGCTGCACGCGGGCCAGTCGAAAATAGTAATAGTTTGAGAGTTAAACCAATTTTTCGATTTGTATGCAACATGAATAGACGCATTATCTTGCTCAAATACATACTCTGGAAGAGGTAAAAGTTCACCAAATGGCTGTAAATTGTTTTCCAATGTATGTGTGTAGTCTTACGCAGCTTGGTGACCATTGAGAAACTCCAGAGATACTTGGGAATTAAAACAAAGTGAAGCCCAAATCACCAACCCTTTCGAGGGCAAAGGACACCTAATTTTAATTCCAAAAGTGGCAAGAATATTTAATTAAAAATTTCCTTTTATAATATACGTGAAAATAAGCAATTTCATATTTTCTAATAACTTCGTTTATAAATTCTGGATTCAGTCCATTATTTCATCCGTTTATAAAAAGAATTACACCGCGACAGGAAAGGGGTCAATTTGTTGCGAGATTTCAAGGCTGGTTGTTTTATCATTTTCATGCAATCTTTTTCATGCAATCATTAATGTGCATCTTTCTTTAATGCATCTACGAAATTATCCGTTGACACAGAAAGCTCTGACTCACTTTTAATGCAATTAGCAGTCATCATTTGTCTAGATGTCAGTTTATGGATCCTTCTATAATCTCGTTTTCTGGCCACACGAGTCCTTCCAGATCTATGATTTGCTTTGAAAGAGTCACCCTTAGACAGTACTTAATAGACAGGCTTCTTTAGCCGATTCAAATTAGCTGAAATTTCCGCAACAGTCTTTCCTTTCGATTTCAGCTTCCATGCTTTAATTACTTCATCTGACTGAAAATTTCTTGCTCGCGCATCTTCACTAACCGATGCTATCGCGAGGTGCACTTAAACACTTCATGCATATGACGTCATAAGTTTGAAATATGCGTTTTTCGGTGAACAATGTCCAAAGAATCACAAAAGTGTCTAAACTTTTGCAATATGCAAATTTCACTTTATTCAGTTAAATTAAATAATATCCTACATTAAAACCGTTATTTCTGTCCTAAAACGTTTAAAATATATTTAAAAATAAGTACAGTCATTTGTATAACCCAAGTGTTCGTATTTTTTATTTAAAGGTTAAAAATCCCCAGTGTCTAAACTTTTGCTGAGGAGTGTATCACTCATGCAATATAGGCAGTCATAGACATCTCTGATAAGTTTGGTCCATGTCAAAATTGAACAGCAAGGCAAATATTTTATCCCAGTTTCTTGACAAGAAAAGGAATTATTTTAAATATATTTCATTATTACCGACTTTCGTTACAATGTTTATATATAAATATAATAAGATGGGACAAAATATCATAGTCAAATTAATAATATAGTAGAAAAGATTATTGAAGTCGTTTCTAAAAAATTCATTATTAGATACAAATTGTTTTATAGCATTTCAAGAAAAATCTCTTTTACGAAGTTAAATACAATGTGACTGATAGATTTATTTGCAGAGGGAGTTTGCTAAGTTTATCATCTTATAAAGAGATTTGGTTTCATCTTCCATAAGCTTTGTCCATGTCAAAGCGCGTTCGGCCGTATTTTAGTTACAATTGTTTTCAGACTAGAAAAATATGACATTATCACATAGGATAAACGGAGAGAGTGTTGTGTGTGTGTGTGGGGGGGGGGGGGCTGCCTCGGAACATTCCCCGCGCGCTGTTCTCATAAACCAATTTTTTCCAAAAAATCTATTTTTTTTGGGGGGGGGGGGTTGCCGGGTGACATTTTGGTGGGAAGTTACAAATTCGGATTCAGCGACCCAAAAAGCATAAAGTGAGTCGAAATCCAGAACTAGCAATAATTTTACCAGGTAAAATTTCCTATTGCCTAGACTTAGTGCACGTAGCGCCGCAGTGCATGTTCAGAAGCAGCCCCATCCCCCTTCATCCTACGTCATAATGTCATATATCCTATTTGTTGCAAATTTTGTCTACTTTCTGAATTTCTACATACTTTTCCCTAAAATAATACAAAATTTAGTTTAAAAACAATTATTTTTTTGAGGGGGGTTGTGGGGGTGGGATTTTAGTGGGAAGTTAAAACTTCGGATTGCGACCCAAAAAAAATTAAGGTAAACCTTATCGGGAAAGCTCGGAGGGCATACGGGAGGGCGAATGTAAACGATGTGAGTGCTTACCTGGAATTGCGCAAATTAGTACACGCAGCACCGTGGCGCATTTTCCGAGGCAGATCCCCCCTCCCCATTCCTCGTATGTCATAATGTCATATATCTTATTTGTTACAAATTTTGTCTACTTTCTGAATTTTTAGACACTTTTTCCCTAAAACAAAAAAAAATTGATTTATTTAATATAAACCTTTTTTGTGGGCATTTTACCAAAATTTAGGTGGGGGGTTGCCGGGGGAAATTTTAGTGGGAAGTTAAAAATTCGGATTCAGCGACCCAAAAAACATATAGTAAGCCTTTTTACAGAAGTACCATGAATTTTGCTAGGTAGAACCCCTACATGATCTCTATTGCCTGGACTACTAATCGTGTTCAGGACCTTCACAAATGTATAAATCTGTAGAAAACTGGAAGCTGAAATTTTCCACGAATCCAATTTTTTCTTCTTGTAAAGATAGAAGAAAGCAAAAAACGAAAGTAAAACTCTTATGAAGTTGGGTTTTTTAAAAAAAAATTCTGGATAACTCAGACTAGAAGTAGGAAATATTAAAATAATATTTTAACTATTTTTTTTTAAGCATGAAGCTTTTTTTAAATACTAACATTTGTAATGCCTAATTGTCTATCACAAACGATTAGATATTAGAGAGACTGGGAAAATATACCCATTTTGTGCCAAAACGATTACACGATTTCCTTTGAGCATCGCGCATGTGATGTGCTCAGAACCTTTGATTTTTTTCTTCTGCTATTTTTGGGTAAACATTTTAGCCTAATTTTGTACTAGAATTTATGCGATTAAATTAGGTAACGATATATAATTCGAAATACTGGTGTTAAAAAATTAAAAATGTTGTTATGGACATTCGTTGCGAATGAGTTGATGTCGAATCTTAAGTTCAGGCATCGAAAGAGATCTTCTGAATTTCTCCATGTTAATCTAGCCTGTGATCTGCAATCAGCGTCTAATTCACGCTTAAAAATCTCTTTAATTATATATAAAATTGCAATGTGATAATTCATTTCATAAATAGTAATATTGCTTAAAAATTTTATTTTTAAAGATGTTTTCGTCACAACCATATTCTCTATGATACGAACCACTATATCCGAATAGTAATTTTCGCCTCTTTTATGACAGAAATTTTGCGTTTACAAAATGTGTCGATTACTATTTAGAAACAGCAGTACTTCCTTATACCATTTCAGCTGCCACGCGTATCCGTGAGCTGTTTTTACCTCCAGGGAATTCGTAAAGGTGCATTTTTATTTTGCTTTCGCTATTTCCTAATAGAATTTTTTTCTTTATTTAATCGCAGAGTTCTGCAGTTAAAAAGGATGAAATCTAAATATTATTTGGAAGTGATGAGCTAAATGTAATCACTTCTATGCACTCTGACCTCTCTATGATTGGTGATCCTATGAGTTCGAAATTAGTTAAAGGACATGGATACCATAAAGACAATAAATATTTTTTTTACTTTCCACGCATAGCTCGAATTTGAAACTTTTCGGTCCTGAAGTACGGTGCGATTATTTTAGTACTTTTTATATCTTGTTTATGATAGAAATCTACAATGCAGTTTTTTTTTTAGAAATTGTGGTCCACAAAATGCATAAAAAACAGTCACCTGTGGCAGACCATCATCCGTGATTTCACGTGAATCACAAAATCGGGTATAATTTATAATTTGGGAAAATAGTGTAAGCTGTTCATCATATGACTTGCACATATTTTTCAATCTTGGTCATTTGTTGCCACAGATTACATCTTTTTGACTGTTTGTTTACCACTTTTCCTAAACAATATTCATCTTGGTAAAAATCTGTAATAACATTTGCCATGAAAATTGTTTGAAATATGTGGTAAACGAAACACTAACAATTTTCATCTGGAGCGACCTTTATCCCAAGTAACTCGCTCTAATCTACGATTATGAGAGTACATTTAGTTTTTAAAAAATTCCAACTGAACAAAAATTTATAGACGTAACTGGCGGGTTGGAAAATGATAACGTTCATGTTTTCTTACCAAATATGGAGCTTTAAATATTTAATAAAAAATTAGATGCATATATTCCATTCATCTTTCTTCAAATTATATTTAACATAACCTTTTAAAGTATTTATACCAATTATTTTGAATGATTGCAAAAACATACGTTCGCAATTTTGATTTTAGACACGAAAGTATTTTATGTATTGGCCCTGAAAAATAAATTTTGGAAAAGTAAATTAATTGCAAATAAATTTGTTAAGTCTTCTATACTTATGGATTTTTTAGTGCAATATCGTCAGAAAGCTGTTATTATTTGTAAAAAATAGATGAATTTGATATTCAAAAGTAAATAATGAAATTTTATCGTTTTTATCTATTAAGTATTTTGTAAGTGAATTAATATGAAAATGTGATCTAAACCCCTATTTGAAAATTTTTAAATAAAGTTCCTTATAAATGCTGAAATTTCAAATCTTAAAAAATTATATTGGATCTTTCCGGGAAGATAATTTACAATCTTTTCATTTTAATTAATGTCATTCATTAAAACACTTTAAAACTTTTTTTGTTTATTCGATAGCTTTCAAATAAATCTTTATTAAGGTGTTATATTTAAGTAAAAACACCTTTTTTCCCTTTATTCATTTGAATGCTTTTTATTGAATTTTTATCTTTAATAAAAGTATTTGAAAACGTTTTTCGTTGTACACACACAAAAAAATTCCAAGTCTTTTATAATTAACATTATTGTTTGAACCGATGTAAATGTTAATTAAAGCAAATTGAGGTACGTTTTTTCTTCAATATAATAGGCATTAATTTCGGCTTTTTTTAGAATGTAAATCCTCTTTTTTAAAGTAAGGTTTAAATTCATATGGGAGGCGGGCGATATTGTATACATTCTTTCTGCTTAGTTAAAATCAACGATTTCAGACATTGTAGCTGAGTAAAAAAAAAAAAAAAATTTTCAAGCGCAGAATGATTTTAGGAGAAATAAAAATAAATGGGAAAAGGGTTCTTTTGAATAGAACCACCATTGGAGCCATTATCAAGAAGATTCTTTTGCCTTTAATTTTTTGGTACTTTTAGCAAATGTAAATCATTAGTTAAATAATACCTACGAAATACCAAGAAAAAAAGTATTGGGATGTATTTTTTAATCGTTCATGCAAAAACAAAGAACTTCCCCCGATTCATATTTTTTACTATTTAAAATTTTCTACTTCTGCATTAAATTGCAGAGTTGGGCAAATTTGTAAATGCAATTATTTGCAGTGTAATTACAATTAAATTGTATATAATTAATTATAGTTAAATTTATTTGCCGTAAAAAAATCTTGCATCACTATAGGCGAAAGAGCCGTCAACCCATTATTTTTCGAAGTACCTGCGTTTGAACTTGTGTAACTGTAATCAATTGCATGCAATTAACTCGTAATTATATTGCGGATAATTAAGATTACAAATTACCCCATTCCTGTGAAATTGTAATGTTTAAAATAATGCACTGAATAGCACTTTTTTAATGGTAGATAATGGCAAGAGTGCTGGCTATTAGATACATTTTTTAAAATTCAGATTGCTTGAAAGTCACCACTCTATTTTGAAATAGAAATATTCGCCTTATTTAATGACAAATTAAATAATGCGAAAATAAGTCGAACTATACTATTTTTAAAAAGGGGCGGGAATGAAGCATTCTGAATTAAAAAAAAAAAAAAAAGTAACGTACAGTCAACACAGGCTTAGGCCTCCTGATTTCCTTTCTTAATTTGACTGTGTTTTTTTTTTTTTTATCTTGGAAGTAATGGTTATTTATTTACTATCTCTTTGTAATATTATCTTTCTATACTATCTATTTCTATATCTCTATTTCTACATTCATTCTTCTCTATACTAGACAAATGTTAGCATTTTGCACTAACAGATTTTTTTTTCATGGGGGACCCAGGAACACCGCAACATTTTTAAGTTTAATTCTTCGAGACACATGTAATTGTGTTTATGTAGTGTTAAATTCACACCAGAATTTTTCTCTCCTGTTGCTTTATTGTACGAGGGCAATTCGGAAAGAAACCTCCGTTTATGAATTAAAAAAAAAACTAATGAAAGGATACGTTTTTTATTACTCACGTTTGAAAGGCACATTCTTCAGCTACTTCTCAGCATAATCGAAGTATTATTTAAAACAATTATCATAGCTGTAAATCAGCTTTGAAATTCCATCATCACAGACTTCTGCCGCCGGCAGAGCCTGATTACCCACGGGGCAAATTCCTACCACTAAAAATAAACAGAAAATTTTGCCTCATTCATGGCAGAAATTTTACATGAATACGGCGTTTAGATAAGTCGAACTTTTCTTTAAAAATTTATTGGTGTAAGTGTGCCCCGTTGGTAATCAGTCCCTGGCCGCCGGCCTATTCAACAGGGCTGTTCGTTCTATACTATCCAAACCACTTTTTTTTTAAATTTGTAATAATAGGACATTTCGAAAATTAACTTCTGTCGAGGCGTGGCACTATTAGTAGTAGGCGGAACGCAACCATTGAATGTACATGGTGACTATGTTGAAAAATAGAAGACAGCTGTACCTTTGAGATGTAAAAAAAAAAAATTGTTGAAAGTAGGCGTGTTTTTCATCTATACAACAAAACGAAAATTAGTTTCCAAATTGCTCTCGTAATATTTTACTTGACCCACTATTTTTAACCCCTTGGGGACGAGCGACACGAATACGTGCCGCGAGAAGCGCTTAGAATCCTTGTTTTTCCTCACCAGTAAAATTTTACTGTAAAATTTGCCTTAATCAAGCAGCGCATTTTCTCGATTCAAGAAGACACAAATTTCTGTTTTTAAAAAACGGTGACAAAAGATTAAAAATTTCGTAAAAGGCTCTCGTCCCGAAGGGGTTAAAACATTTTTGGTAATACATTTATCAGCAAATTATATAGAAAAATATGTAAAAATTCTTTGGATTGAAAGAGTGGTGCGAGTTGAATTTAAAAATAATCGTAGTTGAATAGGCCGGCGGCAGAAGTCTGTGACGATGGAATTTCAAAGCTGATTTACCGTTATGATAATTGTTTTAATTAATACGGCAATTATGTTGAGAAGTAGCTGAAGAACGTGTCTTTCATACGTAAGTAATAAAACATGTTTCCTTTCATTAGTTTTTTTTTTTTTTTAATTCATAAACGGAGGTTACTTTCCGCCATCTTGTGGACGGAGTGATAATTCACATATGCGGACTTTTAGTGTGGCGCGTATTTTCTAAATCTTTAGTCACTCATGGAAATCAGTTTTGTTTGCTACATTTAATGCAGAGCAATAGTGTAGCGAGAGGAGCATCCAGATGCACGTGACACCACGACGTTCTCTTCGCCTTATCAGAAACACGTCAGTTTTTAATCAAGGTGAAAAAAACTTTACAATTTTAGTGGTGTGAGTAAGAAAACAGTTAGGTATCTACCTGTAGTACATACTCCATCCGCTACGTGGCGCATGACCTTGATTGATGTGATCTCGCTTTTAATCTTGCAGTTAATTCTCCCATTTAAGATAGGACGCTTACTTATATCGCTTTGTCTTAACCCCTTGGGGACGAGCGACACGTATACGTGCCGGAAATAGGCCTAAGGATCCTCGTTTATCCTCACCAGTAAAATTTTACAGTAAAATTTGCCTTATTTAATCCGAGCATTTTCGCTATTTGAATAGGCACAAACTTCTGTTTTTTAAAACCGGTAGCAAAGTAACAAACGTTTCGTAAAAGGCTTCCATCGTGAAGTGGTTAAAATAAAAAAAATCATTATTATGCGTTAAAACTTGTAATTTGAGGAAATTGCGTCATATTTAAAATGGCAAAAAATATAGCAAAACAATTTAAATTGAAAATTATATTTGCGCGAGATATTTTGAGATAATCTTTTCAACTATTATCGTGAATTCGAACACAGCGCAAATAATATTTCCTTCTAACAACAAAAGTATTTTCACGTAAATATTAATAAGAGAAATAAAACTTTGGACTTTGGTGTAAATTACGTCAGATTTGAAACGATACCTTTAAAATGAATTATTTAAAAGAACTATCTTATAGCGCTGTTAAAAAATACCGGTAGACAATGACACTGTTTACTTAATTCATTTTACATTAGCTTATTTTCAAATGTGTAACTATTTTTTTAAATTACATACGAAAACAGCACTTGTATCTCTTAACAGCAGCAGATTTGGTCTTAAAAATCCCCAATCCAAGGAAAACGAATGAAAACTCGTTTACAGAAAGATCGCTACTTTTTTTTTTTTTTTTTTTTTTTTTTTTTTTTTTTTAATTTAATATTTTTAAAGCCGATCAAATTAGCGTGCTTTTTGGATTTTGTGTGCCTGAACGGGGGTTGGCGAACGTAGGTCGTAGGGGGCAGAGCCCCCTAGTAAATATAAAAATAAAGAAAACATTATAAATCAATTGTTATAAATATAATATAATAATAATACGTTACTTTTTACTGGGAGCAAAGTGATGAGAACAGAACAGATTTTTCTAAATTATAGAAATATTGCATGTCAATTGGGCTTCCTTTGTATTTAATAATTTTAATGCAACATTGTAGTATAGAGTTTACATGGTTTCGAATTTGTCGAAGTGTCAAAAAACGTCATACTCTCAAATGCGAGATTTTAATTCTGCTTTCGAGTTATACTGCACGATTTGACCATTTTCCGTTAAATGTTATGCACTATAATACTTATAATATCCCAAACGTTCTTCATGGTATTTAGGTTCGGACCTTTGGCTGTCCAATCAAGTTTGAGAATCTTATTTATGTTCAAAACACTTCTTTGTGTCTTTTTCAAAGTTAATTTAGGCATTGTGTTGTTGGAAATTTATTTAACCCCTTAACGCTCGAATTAAATTACGGTTGAAAAATTCAAATTGCTTATTGACACCACACTTTTATGAAAAAGTGAAAATTCACCTTATTTAATGACAGGAAAAACGATACTAAAATATAGCCAATTTCACTATTTTATAAAACTGGTGGGAATAAAAGACCCACCTCGTGAATATGACGGGAGCGAGAATTAAGGGGTTAAAGCCGGTACTTTTTTCACTGAGGTTCAACAAATGGCATTCTAGCATGAGAATATAAGTATGTCTATTTTGTTTATCCGTCTAGAAAAGCAATTCTAAACTTACCTTCCGAGTAAAAAGCAGCTCAAGCCATTAGGGAGCCTACACCTATTTGACGCGTGGAAAATACATCATTTTCCTTTTGAAGGTCACATTAATATGGATGAACACAATCTAGAATATCGAAATTAAACTTCTTTCCAGCACTGAAGACAATTTTAGACGAATTCGTTTCTCGCTTCAGACGTTTCTCTGCAAACGGAATGCAGGCTTTTTTATCCCCTTGAGGGGCAAGCAATTGCGTTTGTGTAATTCTGAATTCCCACCGGAAATTTAGAAAAATTTTGTTTCATAATAAGGAAAAGAAATTTTACGACTTTTTTCCACCAAAGTTAGAAAAGTAAAATTTCATAAAATCTTTCTGTTGCAAATCTTCATTAATCATAGGTGGGATAAAATATATCCCACCGACCCTCAAGGCGTTATTGCAAGACGTTGAATGCGGACACCGACGTGGTTTTACATTATAAAGAGCTTCCGACATTTTATTGTTCTTACAATCGATACTGCTGCTGGCGTCTTTATCTAGCTTCTAATTTTCTTTGCTATTATTATTTTACTTGGAACCGTAGCAACAATCTAACTTTCCGATCATTTCAAAAGAATTTTCGGCCTCCCTGTAGATTTTGTAGTAACATAAATAGTTGGATTCTGCAAGAAATTAAAAATGACACTCTTTGAACGTTTAATTTTATCAGCAAATCTTTGAAGTGACATTCCGATCTTGTTATAAATTAGGATTTGCCGTCTTTCGAAGTCAGACAGCATTTTGCCTCACACGGTACTCCAAATATTTTGTGAACAAAATGAATGTGCACAAAATCTCTTTTAAATGCATTTTTAAACGATATGTGAAAACATCCGCGAATCATGTTCGGCCGTTTCCAAATATTTACTGCGTTTTTATCGTCGTTTTCAGAATTACACTGAATAACTAGGCGTTCGCCTTTTAGTGCTATTTTAGTTTTTTCGGAGTTAATCTCCGTAATTTGCTGGGCTAGCGTCGTCCAATTGTTGTCAATTTCGATGTAAAATGGATTAGCAGTTTTTTTTTTTGGAGTTGCCATCATTCTGGACGGTATTATCACTAACGTTAGGCTGTTCCACATCAATATTTTCACTTAGACTAACTTCATTAGAAATATTCTTAAATTTATTGCTTAGAGGGATAGCAGAACTTTCCTCTGATAAAGGACGTTTAACTCCTTTTTTGACAGCGCTGAAAAGTTCATTTTTTAGATTAGTGTTATAGTAAATAGTGAGATGTTTTCTAATACTTAATAGAGCAGAAAACATTAAAAACGGCTGAATCTATCAAATTATCGTTGGTTGGCTCCCTTAGCAAAGAAAATGTCTGAAGGCAAGTGTTTCTTACCTTTTCTTGTTCAGAAGAAGTTGTAAGAAAAAAGTATCAAATAAAAGAAAATTACTATTAAAAATATTCCGGTGTGAATTCCAACACTAATGAGAAATTGGTCTATTAGTGATGACGTCACAACTCGTGTCCTCTGGCCTTGAGTATTTCGATGGCAGCGGTTTGACTCGTAATTGAGTGCGAAATAGTTTATAATATCACAACAGCGGTAGCAGCAGGTTTAGAAATCATTTTTGCCGCATTATATATATTATGCAGATAGAACTATGTATGTATATTCTATTTTTCAGTTCTATTTTTAAACTAAGGCGTGATAATTTTATGAAACACTAATCGCTTTAATACTTATTTCTACATCCATATTAATGTAGCATAGTTTTTTATTATCAATCATTGTCATTCTCTGTACGTAGCTTAAGTTGCACAAAACTTTTTAAACTATTGCAATTTAAAATTTATCAATTAAAAAAGTGTAAAAGGATTTGGGTTACCAAAGCAATTTTTTTTTTTTTAGTTTCTGGTTTATAAGGGTTTCAATTATTTAAAGCTGTTTATGTCCACGTTAGTTTGAAAACGCAAGAATGACATGCAAGATTCCCTAAAATGGACTGAAAGTTTTAAAAGTTTAATGGCAAAAGCGGTCGACTGCTATTGAATTTGTCCTAATGCGTGTGATGTCTGCAATTTCCTTACGTCACTTTCTGGTTTAGTTCAAAATATCGCCGAAAGATAACGGTACGCTGTCCAAAACTGTTACAGCACTCAAAATAGCGCATGAAACTGGATCAAAGTTCTATCTGCTTTAAATATTCATTCTGTTTAGCTGTGAAACTAAACAAAAAGTGATTTGCGTTTTGAAACTGTAAGTTTTATTTAAACTGTATTTCAGTTTGGTACAATGGAGCGCAATCTATCTGTTATGTTTGGAATTAAAACAAGGAAGTCTATTACAGAAATGTATAATTTCATGCATTACTCTCGTGGAGGAATAACTTCAATAGCAACATTTACTTATTACTAAAATGTAAAAAAGTTCTTCCCATTTTGGGTCACCCTGTATACTTCTTTAGAATAGTTATCAGCATTAGATAACATAAATATTTTAACACAAATACATTAACACTGAGAGTATATTTTTATATCAAAATGAAACTGCAGATTTTAATTTTTTTCCTTCCTAGTTTTTTTCCACTGTCTTTCAGAAGAAATAGAAAGTCCTTTAACACTAGAACCACCGGAAACTTTACTCAAGTGTTATAAAAATATTTTACATCAGAATTTTTATTTAAAACAATTTAACTTATTTATTTAACTTATTTCCCTGTGGTATAAATTTAACTTATTTTAGAAAGAAATTTCCGGCTCATAAAAATATTTTTATTTGGTACCGGTCAAAATTACCGCTATGGCGGTTCTAGTGTTAATCCAGTAAATTATTTTAAGCAATCGTATTAACATCCAAATTCGATTTTCGTCGCAGAAGAAATTCGAGACTATAATACTGAAAAGATACACGGAATAAATACTAGAATAAATAAATAAATAAATAAATAAATATTCATCTTCTGGTACAGTGTTATTAAAATATAAATTATTATTGCTATAGAGAAATAAAATACTAAACACTGTTAATAAGTTAAAAAGAATAATTTATTAAATATCCTTTTTTAATTAAGTAATGATTTTCCCTTTTTTATGTTTTAACTTATATGCCTACGGCAGAATTCTCCTGAACTTTATTTTACAATTATATTACTTTTTATTAAGTTAATTATGAAGAAGTCTCCCTTTTTTAAACGTTATATAGTGTTTCTTCATAATTTAATAAAAATCCATATTAATAGGAATACATTACATATTTTTTTAATTTTTTTTTCCACTAGAAATTACATTTGTTGTTTTATACGATAAATATACACACACATGTTTTACCAAAGTTCTATTTTACGATGCTTGAAATATCCTACATAAATAAATATTTTTTTACATCCCGTTTCTGTTCTGACACAAAAACTGAATTTCTATTTACTCTGAAAATTATAACTCTACTTACTCTAATTACGTTGAAAATAAAAACAAAGTGCAACTTTAAATTAATCAGCTACCCTCCATTGACGATAACGTAGTATTTTTGTAATATTTAAACTGACTGAAGTTTACGATCACACATATTATTGCAGATGTAAACATCACAGTTTCTACACGCAATCTAAATTTCGAAACACCGCCCCCTGAATACTAGGCAAGAACGCTGACAGAAAAATGGCGGTTATCGTAGGTGGATTTTTTTTTTTAAATATTTGTACGATCACTTGAATTTGAACACCGATAATTTTTAAAAGTTTTACCTGCTTTAATTTTCGGAGAGTAAATAAGTCACAGAAAACTTTTAGAAAATCCTGGTGTCTAAATTCGGAGTTGGTAAAAACGCTTTAATAAATGCACCTACGATAGCCGCCATTTTTGTGTTAGCGCTCAGGCCTAGTATTCAGAGGGCGGTGGCGTAACGATGAATGATGTTTCATACGAAAGGTTTTTGAAAAGGTGCTTTTAACGTGGTGCGCTCATATTATGTTAAAAGACATTTCTTTATTAAAATTTGAAGGTTCTTAAAATTAATGAAAAACCAGGTCTCCCACTGATTCTTTTTTTTTAAAACTAGTATTTCAGAAGAAAATTTTTCATGCGAGGATTCTACAACAGTTGCATTAAAATTTACTTTCTAGGTAGCTTTCTGCAAAACTTCTAAAAAAAAAAAAACGTTTCTTGTTTGAAAAAAGTGGTATTCAAGAAACGGACCTAACGGATTGCCTACAAACCGTATCAATAAATCCTCTTAAAGTTTGAAGTAAGAAATATTTACACGGCTTCGCTGCACTGTAAAAAAGGCAAATATTTCTTAATCTGGGAAAATATAATATAACCAAGAACTAAAATATACGAAAATCTATTCCGATTTCCACGATTCCCAAAAGCATTTTTTTATGATTAGAAACCTATAGGTTTTTGAGATTTACAGTGGTGGAAAATTGGCGCAGAGGAGGAGCCTATTGACACCACTAATATTTTATGGTATTCTTCATCTTAATAAAAACTGTCATTAGATAAGACGGAAAATTCTACTAAAATTTAGTGGTGCCAATAGGCTCCTCCTCTGCGCCAATTTTCCACCACTGGATTTAAAGAAGCATTTGTAAAAACAAAGTTTCTTGTGTTGCCATTGATTTTCGGAACCGTTTCCGAGTAGCTTTTATAGTGTATTATTAAGTTTTCTCAATCCGGAACATAGATGATTTGAAGCTATCTATTGTCAAGTAAACATTTACATTTTCAACAAACATTTTTACAGGCAAACATGCCATGATGAAATAACATCATTAACGCTAATACCAAAATTAGTAGTATTGTGTTGAATTCAAGAAAGCAGATGAAAATGTTTAACTTTATTAAAGGCTGACGCTGCGTTTTCCCAATATTATATTAGTGATTTTTTTTTCTTAATACTAGTAAAAGAGAAAAATAAAATGTGTTAATAGAAAAATGAAAATTACCGATGTCATTGATTATTAAAGTAAAAGTAAGTATTTAACAAAAAGTGATGTGAACTGAATAAAATTCCTGTAAAACTTGCTGGTCCTTAACCCTCTCGCTGCGCAACTCGAGATTTCTTCGGGGATTCATTTTTTCCATTGGCAAGTATTTTTTAATTCAACTCGTGCCACATCTACAACAGAAACATACTGCAAAATTGATTTTCTTAAAATAGTGGTGCGAGAATTTAAAAATAGTCTCCAGTGACAGCCCTGATTTAGCCTGATTTATATGTAATGTGCGCAATTTTTGAGCGGATATTGATTGAAAAAAAAAACCGCAGCGAAAGGGTTAATGGATTAATTATAAAATAGTACCTAGAGTTATGCTTTAAATATTTTAAATTTGAAATAGATTAAATATTTCTTTTCAGATTTTTCTAAATAAAGTATTAAATGACCTTCAAATGCAACTGCTACAAAACTTTCAATTTCTGAAAGTGCATGTTAATACTAATTCTATTGCTGCATAAACGATTTAATTATTTTAAAGGAAGAAGGGCAATTTTAAATATATATTTACATTAAGTCCAATAAACTAACCTGAAGATATTCTTATAAAATATTTTATTTTCTTTCTTTTCCATCCGACGAACCTTTTGCTTTATTTAATTCTTGCACTTCTTCGAGAATGAAATCAATTACAGATGTTTTAGTAATTTCCACGTTTTTTGATTTTGTAAAATTACAAAGTTATCTTTCTCATCTTTCCATTAATTTCTTTTAATAATCTATATCTTACATTTGTAAATAGCGGTAGATACCTTGAACAAGAAAACGCTCTACATTGGCGACACTGTTTACATGCATTACTTAAAAAAGAAAAAAAAACATTTGTAATTTTATATTATATTTGAAAACAAATGTCAGTGTTGAAGAATTTAACACTTTTTACAGCCAAATGAAAATATTTGGTACTAGAAAATTTATATAATAAAATCTATGTTGTTTCCTTTTATTATGAAACACGCAATATTTATAGCCTGGATGTAAAGTTGCAGCGCAACTAAGGAATCCAAGAACGCCGCTCACATTGTTCCATTGTTCCATTGTTTAACGCATCAGTTAGTCTGAACTCTCCTCAGTTATGTTTTTTAATATCGTTTTTTATTACTCTAATTTGTGTATTTTTATAATCATTTGTAAATATGTAAATTCTTTTTATTCTTTTTAAAATTTGTTTCGCACTGTGCTTTGCATTACTTTTTTGATTAAACTTTGTATGGGCTCTATGAAGAGTCCTTTTTTTTAAAGCTGGGTCTTCCCTTCGTTAGCTTTTTCGCCTGTCTACGGACTGTTAGTTTTTGGATCATAAGGAACTTTTTTTTTACGTTATTGTTATACTAACATTTTTATTAGTAAGTTCTCTTACTCTTAAACTTTTATTCATCATTTTTTGTGGCCACCAGCCGCGTCTAAACATCTTTTTTCATGGCTCCCATTGCAAGTAACACGCTTTACCTCTATACTGGATGTTAAGTTGTCCAGCGTTTAGGGAATCCTTTCACCTGCTAACATTGTTCCATTGTGTTTAACGCGTTATTTTTCTTCCTCTTTTTAATTGCGGACTGTCTGTCGTTAAATAAATAGAAAATTGTTGTTGGAAAATTATTGTAGATGTTTTGAATAAACATAACGAGCTAAATTTTCGAAATTGGCGACCTATATATCGAATAGAACGCAAGTAGCACAGGATAATAATTCATAACAGAGATATTTGTTGAAATAAACACTTCAAAGTGTTTTTTATAAGAATATCATCTCTAAATAAACGCATTTCCATTTGTAATAAGAAACTACCCACATACTTAAAAGGAAAAAAAAAGAATTTTTTAAATCTTCTCTATCGTCTATTCTACAATTACGGGTAAATAAAATTAAATTAAATTAAATCAAGCGGTGAGGGAGGAATTCCTGTTTTTCTTACGGATTATATTGTAAAAATTCGAAGAAGAAAGGCAAACGTTTACTTCTAAAAAAAAATTACACATCTGAAAAGCATACAAAAAGTTTTAAAAATAAATTGGATTATAGGGTATGAATTTTTTGTTCTTCTGGAATTAAATTACAATTTTTCCTGTACACCTAAGAAAATTAGATCAATAAAAATAAAATGTTTTGACAACACAACTGTAATTACTTGAGTTCTATAATAAGATTTTGAAAATTGAACTGCTTTGTACATATGTCCAGAGGTTATATTTGTCCTGAAATTTTAAGACCAGAAAATTCTTCGGTCCCATTATTTTCTTATAGAAAATATCTTTTTAAATAAGGCGGAATTTCGCGCGATTAACCTATATTTTTTTTTCCATAAAAAAATACTACTTTTTGTCTTGAAAAGTTCCCTGAAGCGTAAAACCCCTGTATGTCTTTTTAGGGTTTCGTTCAACTGACGAAACCCTATTCGTCTCACTCCTTTGTTCGTCTGTCTGTCCGTCCGTCACAGAGCTCGTTCTCAGAAACTATACATGTTAGAGATTTGAAATCTTGGGTACTTATAGCTGAACACCTCACATAAAACAACAAATCATAAAATTTTGAAAAAGTAGGTAATTAACCGAATTACGGGCTAATTAACTTCTAAAATCAACCAATCCACCTTTTTAACCCAGGTTCAAACGGACATTCTACAAATCTTCGAAGTTTCTCCTAAGGGTTGCCAGTAAAATCAGCCGATTCACGGTTACCACGGAGGAAATTAAGCCGAAAAATGAAGTGGACATTTTAAAGCGAAATCGCATATTAGGAAATATTGCTCCAAGAAATTTGTAAATGGTATAGATAGAAGCGGAAAAAATCTACTTTCATTTGGTATAAAGTTCACATTTCTGCGATGTGTATAAGTTAAAATATCCACTAAAAATCGATCGATAAAAATTTAATTTCTTTAATTGGAAAGACGAGGAAAAACGATTTCATTTCCGCAGGAAAGCAGCTGTCAGACATAACGACGCTGCGGTTTTCCATAGTAGCATATTTTAATACGAAATTTTAACTTTTTAAATATTAAATTTTTTGATTAAATTTTTTAGCATTCCGACGTGAAATTTATCGCTGATTTCATTGATATCCATTTCTAAGTCCTATCTTAATTACAAGCTGAAATATTAATTGTTATTTAATTAATCGGTTTATTGCTATCAAATGTGTCGATTAAAATGGAGACACATGCTTTTTTAACCACGAATTAACTTAAATTAGGAAATCTAATAATTTGCTTGGGGTTTCTGGACAGCGCTATGAGATAAGTATAACTCATTCATCATCAGAAAGTTTACAAGTATGCATACCACTATTTTAGAATAGTAATTTCAACAAATATCTTGAATTATTGGTTAAGACCGCCACTCGATCTGTATGAAACTTTAAGATAGTTTATAACACATAAGAAAAAGTGTAAAAAAAGAATGGAGTGTGATATTTAGAGGAAGGGGGGGGGGGGCTAGAATTATTTTTAAAATCTTAGCGTTTGCTACCGCAGCAAATGTTTTAAATTCTTGTTTAAGACCGCCACCATCCCGACCCATGTATATACGGAAAGATTGCGTAAAGGAGTTTCGTTCAGATATGCTTTTGTTAAGAATAGAGTGCATTCCCTGGTGGTGGAATGTGGAACTAACATAACGCGATTTTGTTAAAATTAGGAAATCTAGCAAGTCGATCTGTTTGAAACTTTAAGATATTTTATAACACATAAGATAAAGTGTAAAAAAGACTGACACGTGAAATTCCGGGAAGGGTGGGAGCACTAGATTTCTATTTAAAAAAATTAGTGTTTCTGACCGCTTTAGATGCCTTTTTTGAGGGGGTCCTGAGATATATACTACTTATTTAATATAAAATTGTCTAAAGTTTAGTTACCACTATTTCCGAATAGTAATTTCAGCACATATCTTAATTTCTTATTAAGACCGCCACCACCTCGAGTAACATATCTACTTATAGGTTGTTTAGCGGAGTTTCCTTCTGATACAGTTTTGTTAAAAATAAAGTGCGCTCCCTGGTGGTGGAATGTGGAACTAACATAACGCGATTTTGTTAAAATTAGGAAATATAACAAGGCGATCTGTTTGAAACTTTAAGATAGTTTATAACACATAAGAAAAAGTTTATAAAAATGGCGTGTGAAATTTCGGGCAGGGGGTGCGATAATTTCACTAATTGATTTATTTCTATTATATACTTATTTTACAAGGCAGGCACGTGATGTTTCATTGCAGTATACTTCTGAACGGTGTCCGATTTTTAAAAATACAGCATAAATGTTACTTATACCAGATAAAAATGTCAGAAGTATTGATACCACTATTTTCGAATAGTAATTTCAGCAAATATAATAAATTCTTGGTTAAGACCGCCACCCCCTCGACTAGCATAGCTCCTGATAGGCTGTTTTAAGGAGTTACGTTCAGATACAGTTTTGTTAAGAATAGAGTGCGCTCCCTCGTGGTGGGATGTGGAACTAACAGACATTTAAAGTAGGAAATCTAACAAGGCGATCTGTTGGAAACTTTAACATAGTTTATAACACATAAGAAAAAGTTTATAAAAAATGGCGCTTTAAATTTCGGGCAGGTGGGGAGAGGAGGAGGGGCAAAATATTTATTTTTTGTTTCATACCGTTTCAGGTGCGTTTTTTTGACGGAGTCCTCAGATACATGCTATTTATTAAATATAAATATGTCAAAAGTTAAATTACCACTATTTCCAAATAGTAATTTCAACAATTATCTTAAACTCTTGCTGAAGACCGCCACCCCCTCGAGTAACATATGTACTAATAGGTTGTGTAAAGGAGTTTCGTGCAGATACGCTTTTGTTAAGAATACATTGCGCTCCCTGGTGGAGAAATGTGGAACTAACAGACCGCGATTTCATTTAAAGTAGGAAACCTAGCAATGCGATCAGTTTTAAACTTTAAGATACTTTATAACAAATGATAATGAAGTATAAAGAAGAATGGCGTGTCGCATTTCGAGGGGGTTGAGGGAGGGGCGCGAACAAATTTAGGAAATATAGCTGGACGATCTGTTTGAAACTTTAATATAGCTTATAAAATATAACAAAAATTTTAAACATTAGGCCGCGTCCAAAATCATGGTGACCATTACCCCTCTTCAATCCCCCCAAAGGGGCACTTTTCTAAATTTGGCAGATACCCGTCATGTGATATATCGTAACATTTCGGGGGGAGGAGTGGCAGGAACAAAATTAGGAAATATAACAAGGCGAATCTGTTCGAAGCTTTACGACAGTTTAGAAAGGGTTTTCCAAATTTTAGAAGATGTTCCATGGCGATAAATGTAATGGGCGTTTTGAAAGGAATATTAAACGAAAACCTTTGTGCGATCTATCATCATACTTACCCACTTGTTTTAAATATAACTTGAAGTTTTATAAAAATCAAGCTACTTATGCGGTAGAAAAGAATAAAGGTAAAAAAAAAAAAATCTGTTTGTTACGAATTTCAGACTATTCATACTTCCTAATTTTAATTGCTAAAAGGCGTAAGTTAAAACTTTAAAAGCATTACATTATTACAAGTTGTTAATTTGTTATATAATCATACTTCCCTTAAAATTAAGTTAAATCTGAATTTTAATTCAAATAATTTGCATATGACTTTCTGAGACTGTTAGAAGCCTGTGTGGTCCAGTGTAACATCGGATTACCGCTAGATCAGTTGTTACGTATTATTGTCTGCAGACTTTTAACTGGGAGGCTTTCAGGAAAGTGCGGAGCTGGCATATATCATTATTTTGAACGTTTTTGAAACTTTCCTATATTTATATGGATATTTCTACACCATCGCGACGAGCATCGTATATATGTGTAGCATAGAATGCGATTAGTTTTAATTATAAATATTTTTTAATAGTAATTTTTACCTTATTTTAAAACGTAACTTCCACACATAAATTAGTCAAATATTTCTTTCTGGAAATACTGGTGCTTAAAGATCAAAAATCGTGTTCCTGACTCGGCACTCGTAGCATAGAGGTAAGATTATTGATGTTTTAAAACATGGTAAGACTTACAGAATATCACATATCAGAACCAGATACGTACTTCATACTGTAAAAATAGCACTTGACCCCTTGAGGGGCAAGCAATTACGTTTGGGTAATGCTGAATTCCCACCGGAAAATTAGAAAAATTTTATTCAAAAATAAGGAAAAGCAATTTTACGACTTTTTTCCACCAAAGTTAGAAAAGTAAAATTTCATAAAGTTTTTCCGGTGTAAGTCTTCAGTAATCGTAGGTGGGATAAAATATATCCCACCGCCCCTCAAGGGGTTAAAGGTTGTGTATTTTCTTAATATAATTTTTAAAAAGTTGTGTACTGCCGCATTAAAATTTATTTTGAATTAATAACTGAGAATCATTTTTGAAATCTACAGTTTTATAGACATTTAAAAATACGGTGTTCACCCTTTTATGTACCTGTTATCACTTAAACTTTTGACTATGAGCTTGGACTGGCGACTATTATTATATTTACTCGTACCACAATTTACAAAAAAAAAAAAAAAATTCTTTGTGCTAGATCTTTCTTGAAACGTTTCTGGTACAAGTGTACGACAGATAATAGTTTTCAAAACATGGTGCGAATAGAATAAAGTAATGGTCTCTGAGACGACATATGTCCCAACCCCGTAATGAAAGGGTTAAGCAAAAAATTAATAATCTGATATTTCCGTCATTTTTTCAAAAGTGAAGTTTCTTTAGGCAAACTGTAATCTTCAGTTTGCCGGATGGACATTCAAGTTATTTTTTCAGACAGCAGTAAACAGTGAAACTAAAATTTTCAAAAATATATGCAACTAAAAAGCATAAATCAGGTAACGTTCTCTGAATTCAACTTTCATTTACGCACCAGAAAGGATAAGATAAATACTTTTAATTTTTAAATTACTTTCATATTAAATACATGATACATGTATAATTTCCTGATTCATTTGATTGCATACTAACATGCATCTTACGTACAGGGTGGTTATAAAAAACATTCCCCGATATATGAACCCTAGCGGTTTAATCGTTCAACCAATCGAAAAGAAATTTTAGATATATCTATTTGAAGGTATGCGCTCGAGATCGTGATGATTTAAAACAATAGTTAGTTATAAACTTAGTTATACAACTCATAGTTACGGTTACAGTGAAAAAATTTCGAATTGCAACACCCATTTTTTTCATGCACAAATTCATAAGCGCATTGAAAAACCATAAATGGCGTTGGAATGATAAACGTATGATGAAAATTGCCGGCGTAAAATACTTGCAAAAAAGACCATTGCGAGGAACGATGAAGTGGCTATAAGACGTGTTTTTCAGTAGCCGATTTTTTTTTCACTTGTGAACTGAGTAATGTTGTAATATTTGTTTTAAAATGTGTTTTTGAGTTGCGTTTGTGTACACATAGTGAAAATAAAAATGTAATTATTTCTTTTAGAGTGCTGAATATTACGTTACATCGGAACTGATTAGAATTGAGAGCCACGGTATTACACAGGCAATTTTAGTAATACGTGTATCGTTACAACGCCATTTGTGTTTTTTCAATGTGCTGATGAATTTGCGCAGGAAAAAAGGGTGTTGCCATTGTTCACTGTAACCGTAGCCTTGAGAGATCTATTGTTTTAAATCATCACTATCTCGAGCGCATACCTTCGAATACTAAATCTGAAATTTCATTTTCGATTGGCTGAGCGATTAGGTCGCTAGGTGTACATATGTCGGGGAAGTTTTTTTATGACCTCCCTGTACTTATATGCCTCTTATATGCTTACACATTATAATCCATCTTACATGTTCCTAATACTCTTATATATGTGTTTATATATATACATGCATTTATAACAACAAACTTTAATGCATGCAATAAGTATGCAAACCCTGTTTTATAAAAAAAAATAAGATAATAGTGACTAATAAGAAATGTTCCTTTACTCCAATCCACTACACAAAAATTTCTACGACAATGTTTCCTTTCCACGATTGATGTTGCTACATTTTCTTCAGTTATTTGAATAAAAAACAACTCTGTCGCTTGAGAAAAATCTCCTAACACTGGCATAGTCTCACTTATTAACTCCCTTTCATTAAACTTAAACGTTAAATTTATTGAATATCAAAGTCATTTTCTCAGCCTGTGATAAACATTGAAATTAAATCTGCAAAAAATATAAACATTAAGTATATAATTAATTCCAGTTAATGATTTATTAATAGAAAGTAAACCACATACTGAAACACATTTATTAATTACTTCATTTCACGCAATATGAATACAAAGTTTCTCGATTGATTATGAAAGTCATTTTATGCGACTGCAAAAGATGAATTAAAATTAAAGACAAAAAGCTGAATTAAATTAAAATTAAACCTCTGCTCATTTGGAAACGAAATAGTTGCACAAACGATTGCACTTGAAATACTTTAAGAATCCTTAAAAATTCTTACAATTTGCAAAAGTAATATTTTAATGTTCTTTAATAACAAGATTTTACAGAAAATCAAAAGATCACGATGTATGCAGAGATGTTTAATATAAAAAATTAATTATTGTTTCCCATTGAACATTAATATTTTTTGTTCATTTGTTCACGAAATTTCTTAATTAAAAATAGAATGCTTCATTAAGTTGTTCGAATAAAACTTATTAACCGAATTCATTGAATCTGTTCAACAAGAAATTAATTTGTTTTACACTAAAAGCATAATAAAATAATTTATTATTTTAATGAAAATAGTTAGGAGATATAATTTTGGTAAATATAATCTAATTACAGTTATTTAGATTAATATTATTTCACCATACAAACCCATAAGTCTAAACTATAATCACAAAATTTAAAATTGGAAGTATTTCAAACATAATATAATACAAAGACTAACAGAAACTCAGAAACTGCTATAATGTTAATCCAAAAAACACAGCATAGCTAACGATCTTTCTGATGAGTAATGAAAGTCAAAATTTAATTAACGTAGTTCTTCATAACAAGCATTTTACATATTAAATTTGGTACAATTACATTGCTTAGATGCCTTTCAAGGAAATTGATATAAACACAGCATAGGATTATTAGCTGTAGGCAATGCAGACCAAAATTTAATAGGCATCAATTTACGCTACTTTTTAAAAGAATATGAAGTTTCATGGAATTCCGTGCATTAGGTCTTAAGTTACAGCTAAAACGAAATCTACGAAACACAGTAGACTTAAAGCATACAAATGGACCAAGCATCGGCAACAAAAATTACTATACTATCGAGTTTTGGGAATTAATCCTTTGATTACGGTGTTGAAACTAGTGTTGCCGGTTATCCCGCGTAAATCAGGGCTCCAAAAGCTCTAGGCACCACTAATTTCTTATAGTTTTTTTCACCAGCTCTAATCCCAAATATTTCTGCCATTAGATAAGGCGAAAAAACAATACTTTAAAATCCTGGTGTTCAGATCATTTGGATAACCGATTTACGCGGGATCCCTAGTAACGCCAGTTGGGATATATGTCGTCCCAACAACTATTTATTTATTCCATTTACACTATACTTTCAACAATAATCTCTGCTATTCATTCACACCAAGATGATTTCAAAAGAAATCTAACACAAACAAATTCTTTGGTAAATTGTAATACCAGTGAATGTAATAATATTCGCCAATCCTATCCCGTATTCAAACGGTTAACACTAGAACCGACATTAGGGGTCATTTTGACACCTGCCAAATTGATAATAGCCTATTTGAACCAGAAATTTTGTTATAAAATATGTTAAATGTAAGACTCGCTGAAATAAGCTAATTAAATAAGTTAAATAGTTTAAAAAAAATTCTGGGGTGAAGCACTTTTTATAAAACTTTAGAAAATAGCCGGCAGTTCTAGTGTTAGTGTTATAGAAATATATTATCAACAGTATATGAAATAAAGACAGGTCTGTTTCGTCTTTCTCGTAACGATATGAGCAGCAGAAAGCGCCAATTCGTTATTTTTGCGTTACTACATCATCGAGTATCGGCATAAAATGTGTCATAAATATCTGTTAGTACAACATAAATATTTATGTCTGACTCGTTATATCTTGGAAAGATATGAGTAGAAGGGCTAGACAAATGTTCTTTTTGTCTTTACTATCATGTCATTGCGTTTTGTCACGGAATTATAACATGTTGCAAATCTCGAACTCGATAACTTGATAATACAGTCCGAATGAAGAATTAGATGCCGCTTCTGATTATATAGATACCAAGATTACCAAGATATCCCGAAGCAAACAGAAATATTTGTAACGTACAACCGGTATCTGTAACATGCTAAATTTTCATGGCGGAAATCACGATAGTATCTACAAAATACCGCATTAACGATCTCAACTGCTCATATTGTACCAAGATATGATGAAGCAGACCAGTCGTTCCTTTGTGTTATGTTAAAAATCTATTTTTATATCTAATTCAATTCGAAACTCAATGACGTAGTCATTTTGTTTTCTAAGACTGACTAAGACTGTTTTCTAAGACTTTGTTTTCTAAGACTGTTTTCTAAGACTGTTTCTCTAAGACTGACATTTTTTTTTTATATATAATCAAATCCTATAGACGCAGGGGTTCCCAACCTTTTCGACCGACGTACCACAAAATAGAAGTCCATACTTCCGCTTACCACCAGGTTACAAACTAAAAGCTAATACAAAAATTCCTGTGTAAACGTATGTCTAAAACGAAATATTTTTCCAATCTTTTATGTTTCCGTACTGCATTTAATTGCATGATTAGATTATTAAATTGGTACTTAGATAAACTACTTTATATTAACCCTCTAATTTCCATTGTAGCATGAGTTCTAGAAATTCCATAATTCAGAGAATTTAAATTCATACCAGAATATTTCAATAATAAACTATGCTTTATTTATTGTGTTGTTAAATAAAGCAAATTTTGTTGTTTTTTTAATTTTTGGTGTACATTTTTAATATCTGAATGAAAAAATCCATTAAATTGAAAACATTGGTCGTAGCATATATGCTACTCTGGGCATTAGAGGGTTAACATTTAAGTAAAAGATAGTATCATCATTATATTTTAATAATGTGTACATTATCAAATCACAGTCTGTTGGTAGAAAAAAGGCTACAATACTTAAGGATGTTCTCAAATCCAAAGGGGAAAGTGACATGAGTTTTAATTCATTTTTACTCGGAAATGCATGAAACTGGCAGGTATGGTTATTCAGAAACTATGTGATCGAAAGACAATTCCAGTTTTTTGTAAACGCAAAAGCTCTTTCAGAAAATACTGCCAAAGTGGTCGTTTTGAATCGAATTTTCGGACGAAAGGAGAAAAGCCAGTTATAATAGGGAGTAAACCGTCTTGTCACGTGATGAAAATCGCTTATATCTCGATTGGTAAATTATTTATCAAAAAATGAAAATTTCATTTCGATTTCAAATGAGTTCCATAGTCAGCATTGCCAATTTTATACCTATACATTTAAAAATGCGTACGTCATTGTGTCAGAAAGTTTTGCACTTGTTGAGCAGTGAACTTGAGTACCTTAAGAGCCACACTAGTCACTCGGAAAAAGTCGAATTCTAATGGTAAGTCTATGGGAGCGTTATTTTCACATTTCTCGCTGAAATTTTAATATTTTTGAATTCTTTTTTGCATAGGATATCTGATTAGGATCTACAACCGGGCTGGTATTTACCTTTTTTTTTTTTTTTTTTTGGTTATAGTTTTTTTTTTTTTTTTTTTTTTTTTTTTTTAATAATAGTTTAGTTTCAATTCTGAGCCGGTTCCGAAAGTAATTGTAATTTTTAAAAACAATCTGAAACCGAAATCGAAAAAGTAAAAACTAGCCCGTTTGTAGTTCGTCCTCAGCTATTCTATGGAAAAAATCATTCAAAAATATTAAAATTTGAGCGCGATATTTGAAAATAACGCTCCCATAGACTAAGCATTAGCGTTTTCCTTTCGTCCCGTGACTGAAGTGGGCTCTTAATCCACTAACGACGAGTCTTCTTTACTCTTCTTTTAATTCTTCTATTCCAGTTTTTGCGACTTTGTAATTTTGAAATATTTAATTATTCCAAATCTGAGATTAGATAATGTGAAAATTTCCAAACTAAAATACTGGTATGGAAATTTAAAAAATTTTTTCGCCTTGCATGCCAAGTTTTCTCGCCAACCGGCTTTAATGAGTTAATGACATTTTGTCGTAAATTCCGCATTCTTCCGATGTCACTTTAAGTGATGCCTTTAACCCTTTATGTACTGAATTATGAATTCGTGAAAATTTTATCTTCTAAAGCATTTTTCGGGAATTGTTTAAACTGAATTAGAAGATTTACATAACCATTTAATAAATTTTAGAAGGAGTTTAGACAGATTGAAGTATTAAGAATGATTCGTTAAATTTGAATTTATAGGGATTTTGTGCAATATTTATAACCCCACTCAAATCTTTTATTTTAAATATTTTTCTTAGTATTTTGTAGAATTAGGAAATGTACATATATAATGATCTTCCAAAAGAAATACAGAAATATTTCCGAATTCAAAAATCCCCCCCCCCCCCCCAACGCCAAAAAAGCTGAAAAGATGCAAAGTCAAAAGAAATTATCCTTTTAAAAGCATTTTTGTTTTGTGTAACCCTTAATACTTTTGGAACAAGATAAAATAATGCATCTATAACTCATTGTAAACTGTATTACTACAAATTGATGTATTAACCCTTTCCGGCACAGGCAATTTTTGTTGTAAAATGACGAAATCATCGACTGATATCGGAATTTACATACCACTTTTTTAGAAATTGAAAACTTGTTACTTTACGCTTTCATTGTTAATGCAAAATTTTGTTAAAATATGCTTGGTGCCGCTTGTAAATTTGGAATTAAAATTAGGTATCCCGACCTGGGAACACTGAGACGGAAAGGGTTATACAAAAAATTTATAATAAGTTATTTTAATGGTACTTATAAGTACCGTCAGTAGATAAAGGGTTAATAATAATTTTGCAAATAAAAATTATAGTGAAAACAAACAACTACGCATCATCCGGAGGATTGATAGGTAGTATAGTCAGTGGTTCCCAACCTTTTTTTGGCCGCGCCCCACCAAAGAATCTCTAAAGTTATGATGCCCCCCCTCCCTTCTATATCATATGAATTATATTACATGAAAAATAAACTTCTATTTTCCCAGAAGGATGCAAAATAGCATTAACACCGATAAGGGATTTCACATTCTTTAATTTATCAGAATCATATTTTTTTTTATTACAAGTATGTTTTTAACATAACGCTATGAATGCAGTGAGGTTATGGAACTTTGCATTTACATCTAGAACAGTTTTATTGTATTTTGGCAACTTAGCTCGAATTTAAAAGTTATAGTCTACATTTTTATCTTCGTAAAATTTCTTGAAATCTCTCTTACATTTTCTATACATTTGATAAAATTGATACATTTTACAATGGATTTTAGTACTTCATAAAGAACAAGTGATATTAGTTTATCACTGAGACTGTATGGATAACATAATTCACAAGTAACATTTCAGGATTCGTGCTTTCATTCATTTTGAGTATTTTTCTTTCCCCTCATAAAAAACTTCTTTAACAGGATTTCTTATGCATCTAGGGATTTAGGGGATTTTAGATGTTTTAAAACCAGAAATTTCGTGAAGTACTGCTCGCTATACCTGAAGATAGATTTTTTTTTATTAAATAAGGCAAATATTACTTTACAAAAATTCTGGTAAAATGTCCTTGAAGTGTACGAACCCTGTTTGATAGCGGGCTTTCTTTTTCCCATTATTATTATTCGACACTCATGTTTTCTCTGATTTAAAATTTTAAAATGCATGTGTCATGAAGTATGTTTATTTATTGTGTATGTGGTCTGCAGAAGAGCCATAAGAAGTTTACTTTCCACCCATTTCCTTCTGTTATGTGCATGGGGATTTATTAATTTAATAAAAGTAGAATCTAATTAGATAATTCAAAGCATTTTTTAGATTAAACATGTCCAAATAGTCAATCTTAGATATACCCTAAAAATTTTCATATGTAAAATTCCTTCACTGGGCATATGGCGCTATAGATAGATGTACAAGTATTTGAAAAAAAAAATTAATAATATAACAAAGAGGTGTGTTTTACTAAAATAAACTTAAAACCAAAAAAATGTAAAAAATTTTTGAATGTTTCAACGGTGTAAAATATCAAAAAAGAATTCACGTAATTATTCCAGTGTCAGCATATTTTGAACTTTTAAATGGGAACGTTTCAAAAACTGAATAAATTTTATTCAGTTATTTTTAATTTTTTTCATGTATTATTTCTATTTTTATACTACGACACTACTTTCATTAGAAAAAAACGGCAGAAACAGTGTTCATAAAGAATCTGAAATTGCCCCCCTGCGGGACGTACGCCCCACGTTGGGAATCACTGGCTCTTATGTTCCTACCTGCTGTCTGAAAGATGGCAGATTTCCTTGAATTTAAAAAAATTTCAATTCGCTCATATGTCTGGATAAGTTTAATTTGTAAACACATTTAAACAAAATATTTCACTTTTTCCGGTGTGCGTAATTATTTATTACTTAGATCGCCTACTTTATATTAACATTAAAATAATAAAAAGGATGCATTTTAATAATATTCACAGGGCTTCCAAATGGTCCGCCAACTGAATACCAATATTTTTTTAGAAAATTTTTCTTTTTAGATTTTTCTTACAAACCGCCCAGAAATGACCTTTGAAAGTTAATTCTAGCGCAAACCTACCATAAAATTTTCTGTCAAAATTTATTGGTATTCAGTTGGCGGACCATTTGGGAGGCCTGTATTCACATTACCAAAACACAGTGTTTTGGTAGAAAAAAGATACAATATTTAATGACATATTGGCGTAAATTGATACATTATACAGTAGGTGTGACTCTATTAATTCCCTCGCATTGCTAATGAAAAGCATGTTCTTGCTTTATCAAACCCAGATTCCTCACGTATGGTTTAGTTTTTGAAGTAAGATTCGATGTTTAGTTTTTTCCTGTATTTGCTTTCCATGTATAGAACTGGAGGGAATGCACATTTACGAAGATAAGTCGTGCTAAAAAACAAGCAGGGAATTTAGGGCTTTTACAGAAGGTAAACTTCTTTTCTCGCAAGACCAAATTCTATTTTTTTAATGTGGATTTCAGTAATCCATCAAAGGCGAGCTGAATAAACTAATTTCTTTCCTCTTTCGTGAGAGCTAATGGAAGGGTGTCTCCAATTGGACACGTATTTCTTATCCAAAGTTACAACGTTAAATTTCAGTAATGCATTCTTCAAAATCCATTATTAGAATTTACCAGAGCTCATTTATGTCACTTGCCAATTCTGGAAGTAGGGTAAAATCACCTGTCATGGCCCATATACCAGTAATGACCCATTATATAGTCCTACTACGCTAGATACGAAACGCCCAACATTTGAACTTGGCGCCAATCAGAAGTGATAAAATGGTTTTTCGACTGTCACATTATGCCTTTGTTTTCGCAAATCATCGCACATCACGTGATCAGTGGCTGCTCCTACCGAAGCTTCTTTTTTTCCTGTTTCAACTGTGGTTTCTTAGCAAGATTTTTAGTGAGCAAAGTTGGATTTCGTAATGTGTACGAAATTTTCAAGAAGGATGAACGAAAAAAAATAAGTTTTAACAACTTATATAAAGTTTAAGGAATATGTAAACATATTGGTGTTATAAAAATAAGCTTATGAAGTATTGAGGTGGGCCACTACTGATGCTGTTTTTTCCTGATTGCAGTAGTGATGGCCCACACTTACTTTTTATATTTTATAGCTATGTGCTGCCATTAATTAAAGTTTTTAATACATATATTTCTTTCAAACATTTAAAGCATTGTGTTTGATATCAAATTTATATTAGGATATTTCTTTCATTTATGTCCACTTTGCTCTATAGTTTTTGTACTCGCGACATTCCTAACTGCGACCCTAACTGCCTAACTTTGGTATCACAACTAGCGTCTATAGAAGGATATGAATATTTAAAATTTAGCTTTAAGCTATCTAGAGTGCAAGGTAGTTCAGTGGTACGACGTTTGCTGAAGAGGAATTCATATCTAGACCGAACTTCATATCTAGTGAGCAAAAATCTTGATAAAAAAAGAAACTTCTTATTTTTCAGCATGTTTAATTAAGTTATAAAAATAATTAAAAACAATTTTAACTTTAAATATTTTTAAATATTATTTTTATACTAATATTATAATGAAGAAACGTTTGTTTGTAGTAGAGAGCTTCTCTACTTTGTAGAGGTTAATCTATGGAACTAATAACCCATTTCTAAAGTAATGTTGGCAAATTGATGCTGACAGTCCTGTACTTCACTATAGGCTATAATTTACATTGGTATAATAATTCCAACAGAATATAGGAGAAAAATCTTTCTAAAATGCATATTTTTGTGATTTTGAAGTGTATTAAGAACTAGATATTTGTCTTGATGGTAACTTGCAAGATATAAATACTCTCTAAAAACAGTTTCCAAAACCACTCAAAATTCAAAAAGGATTTAAATGCGCAGAAAGCGTTTTCTATAGAATTATTAAGCATATAAAATTTAAACTTGGCATGGCTGTCATTTTTAAATCACAAATATACGCTCAAAATAGTTTTTTTTAATCGGAAATGGTACTGAAATAGCTCTAAATTTCTTATTTTCGTGATACTGAAGGGGCTAGAAACTTAACATGTGTTATGGTGGTTAAAATGCAAATGCTCGTCAAGAATGTTTTCTAAAAGTTTTAAATTTAAAAGGGTCAAATGAGCAGCAAAAGTTCTAAATTACGATTTCTATGGTCTTGTTTGTAATATAAACTTGAAATTTGACGTGGCTGTTACATTTTTTAGACATAAATTCTCGCACAAAACTGTTTTTAAAACATCGTAATTTAAAAGGGCACAGGAAAAAAAAATATATTCTAAAGTTTCAGTTTCTGTGATATTGTTGGGGCTAGAAATTAAAAATTCCCATGATGGATATTTAAAAGATATAAATGCTCATTAAGAAAGGTTTCTAAAATATATCGAAATTTAAAAAGCTTAAATGAACTGAAAACACTTTAAATTATGAATGACTTGGAATTGGTTAGAGAAATTGAAATTTTGATTTGCATATTACTTTTACTATGTACACGTTAGTGTGTAGGCATATAATAAGTAATTCGTGGCATGGGATGATACAATTCCATTATTTTTCCTTTTGGCATCAAGCTAAGCAAACAATAAAACTTTAATTCTGCGATTCTGCTGTTCTAGTGCAGCTATCTATTTTTTTTTTTTTTTTTTTTTTTTTTTTTTTTTTTTTAGAATAGAGATAATGGTTCCAAAGAAATTGAATAAAGAACAGGAGGATCGAGTTGAGAAGGCAGTTGATGCTGTTAAACATGGAATGTTTGTAAGAACTGCAGAATTATCTTGGTTTAAAATACCAAGGTCTACATTAAAGCAAAGATTGAGTGGAAAAAAAAAAACAACAAAGAGGACCTCACTCAATTTTGAAAACCGAAGAGGAAATTCCCTAAAGAATTGGATTATTCACTGTGCAAAAAAAAAAGATTCCCCAGACGCAAGTGATATGTTATAGAAAGTGTCAAGGAATTTTTAGAGAAACGACTGGAAGTAAAAACAAGTTTTACGAAAAGTAACAGTTTAATCATTTATGTTTATATTTTTAGTTTCTGAATGTTTCACATGTTAAAAGAAGCCATTATTATGACTGAAGCTAACATTACGTTTTATGAATGAATAGGAAATGTCTTCGCCCTTTCTTTAGCAAAAAATGATGTTAAACTGCCGGTAATTTTATTTGTAGATGTGCACAACACGCATCTTACGCGTGAAACCAGTGAACATTTCAAATCTCTACGGATAATTTTGATAGCTTTATACCCATATCAAACCATTATAAGGTGAGTCTGCCTACATGTGATAACCTCTAAATGCGACAATGTTCTTTTACATAAAATTTTATTGCAAGTATCGTAAATAAATGTTACATATTGAAGGATACGAACTTCAGAAACAAAACCCGAAACATTTTTTGCATGTAAAAGGGTTTCTTTAAAAGAAATTTCTAATCAAATACACATCGTTCGTTTTACATCGCCCCCATGTTGCGGAAATGCGACAAAAATTCCCGAAAGCGGCTCACGTTTTTATTTTTTAACTTTAAAGATCAAATAACCCTATAAACGTCAAGAGCTACGTTGTCCGTTTCAGTTACCTGACCAGTTAAACTAAAGAAAAGGCGACAAGTTTCCGGTTTAGAATTTGAAGTGGACTACGCATTTAGGAGAGCTTGTTTTCAGTCTGTACCTAATAGCGACATACATATTGCTGCAAATGCGGCGAAACATTTAGAAGATTAACGAAGAAATTTATATGGTATTTTTCATATCTTATGTTAAAATGATATTTAAATCAAATTTTATGTTTAATTAAGCTGGGTTGAGTCAGCTTAATACTCCATTAATGTTTTTCTTTAACCAGGTGTTTAAATATGTATTTAAGACGATCAAAAAAGAAAAATACGCTTCTTTAAAATATTAAAGAAACAAAAAGGTGTAAGAAACGCAGTGTCTATTCCAGTAACATAATGTAGACATATGATTAAGGAATTTGCAATACTTTTACATAATGAAAATTCTGGAAAATCTTGTGTAGATTGAAAACAATTTATGTTTATTTTAATACGGTTAAGTAAGTTAATTTTACCAACATAATACCATTCGATATCTTAAATGCTGTCTCCGATTAAAACGTGATGCAATTGAGTTAGTCCCTGGTTTGGGAGTCATAATTTTTGTTAGCACTTTTATAAAATCTGATATTTTAATTCTGTTTTCAATTTTTATTCGTTATAATCGACATTTTCTACTTTTAAATTGGTAAAATATAAAAAATAAATAAATCCATGTTTATCTAAACGAATATTTCTTTCCATATACGTATTTTTAAGTACAGAAAATGTTAATTTTTTTGTGAAAGTGCAAGAAAATGAAGAGGGATGTGGGGGTGTGGGGTGCAACAGAATATATGGCACAGACCTTCTCTTTGGCTTAATCAGAATTATTAGAAATATTGTACGATTTTATCTATTTCTAAGGCTGATATATTTATCAAGTGACATTTTTAAATAGAGTTATATGCTATAAATAGTCTAGTTAACGATATTATAAATGTGTTTTAAATACTCTTTTAACCCGTAAGCTCCACACTGTGAATTCGCACCGACCGAAATGTCGGCGTCTTTAATTAATTCACATTTTTCATTCACAAAATAAGAATTTCGATAAAATCAAATATTTCATTTGGATTCCTTATTAAATTTCGTATATGGATCATTTAGTTATATTTCATTATCACAAGATTGTCAGTAAAATTATGCGGAGTTGAAGTTACGGAAACCCAAATCGCACTGGTGTATAAATTATGGGTTAGTATTGACTAGCGAATTTCGCGAATTTTAAATGATTTTTGCGAGAATCATTTAATTATAGTTATCGACAATCATTTAATTATAGTTATGGCGATAGCTCCTTGGCAAGGAGGGATGAGAGTTTTTTATATTAGGAAAGCATTTATTTATTTGAGGGTTATTTATATCATGCATTATACGCAGCATTCAAATAACTTTTGCATATTAGCAGTGTAAAATTGACAAAAAGCACGTTGCTGCGCCGTAATAAACATTTTAATAATAATATTGAAAAGTTTAGTTATAATAGTCCTGTACTTAATTTTAGTACAGAAACAATACAGTGTGAGTTAATAGAGACTTTCATTTTTCTTTTATTCAAGTGGTCTCGGACACCGCTCACAGCAGTTAAGGGTTAATTGATTCAAAAAATAATTACAGTTAGCCCTTAACTGCTATTAGAGCTGCTTTTTTTAATTTTTACAGTTTAACTTGTAATTTCAAATTTAACAATCAATACAGCAAAATTTTGCTTCATTTGGAGCCTAGTACTATTGTTTAAAATGTTTGAAAACTCAAAATTTTATTAGAAATAGTACTGTACAAACAGTTTAGTGCAGAAACAATATTTTATGAGTTAATCGTGCATATTATTCATCTTTCAATCGAATGGTTTCGCAGACCACTTACAGTTGTAATGTGGCAATTTTCTGTCACAGCAGTTAATCGTTAAATGAACTTTTTCAGATGAATTGTCATGTATAAAATGCATTATCACATTTAGGACTATGAATGTCTCATTTAGGTTTTAGCTGATATAACTGCGACAAAAATGAGCTAAATGCGACATTCCTATATTGTGCTTTTATATTACAGATAATTATTAAATTTCTACAAAACAAGTTAGTTTTTAACTAAAGGTACAGTATTCAGTAATTTATGCTTAATAAAATATACATTTATATAATAAAATCCCAAATATACCCTAAATGCGACAAAACTACGGGGAATCGTGTCTCATTTAGGCAGACTGACCTTACTTCAAACTTGCGCTGTAGCTTCTTTTGGTCCGCTAAAAGCTCAGTGGAATAAGGCCCTTCTTCGCTGGCGCAAAAATCATCCACATGAAGCTGTGACTGAAGTGCACATAGCTCCAATCCTGAAAATCGCGCTAGAAAATGACATGTCGATGGCAATAAAAAATGGTTTTCTGGGCAAAAGGACTATCCACTCAATGCAAACGCTGTAGACTATTCAAAGTGCAAGGGTCACTTCAATAATGTGATCAATGATGTGATGATGGTGGGTGATGTTTCAATTGAAACCGCTTGTAATGAGGCTCCAAACACTACACCGATATATATATCGATTGACGAGTTCCATGAAAATGTAATGAAGAATTCGAAAATACTCAACAACCACCAAATGAAGAATCGGAAGCTTTACGCTATTTGTATAATATTCTGGAAAAAAACAAACATTCAAACCAGGCTTACAGACGGCAACGGATCGAGCTTAGGAAGATTAATCAGAAAAAATAGACATCATGGTACCCAAGCCAAGTATGAGATTCAGTAACAGATTCAGTAACCTTCGAAAAAATGCCTTCAATCTCAGAATTGTTCAGCAGGAGCCGAAGAGTTTCGATAAAGACAGTTTTTTAGAGCCGGAAAATAAAGACAATACTACTTCCACAACTGAATACCGCTCTCAACGGTTAAAAGAAATCCTTGAATGGCCGCACAGTCCAGAAAGGGAAGAGAAGAGGAGATTGGAGAGAATGCCTTTCATCCTGACATCGCAAAGGTATAACAAGCTGTAAAAAGACAAGGTATCGAAAAAGAAGTATTGCAACAAAAAGAAGTAAAACAGAGAGAAAGAGCTCTAAAACGAAAAAAAATAGAAGCTGACATGGCCAATAAAAGAGTTAAGATGACCAACAAAGAAGCCACAAAAATATTAGGGCCAAATTCTGCAAAAATAATCAGAAAAAGAAGAATCGACTTCGGTGGGCCATCACTAATGCAGTGATGTGCCATTACGCATGCAAAGCGGGCCATTACTGATGGTTTTGTACTTTTCAGTAAAACAAATCTTGTAAAGGAATAAATTTATATTTTGCTGATTTTCTTGACACGAAAGCCTTCCTCCATCCTTTCTTGTTATATTTTGATCATCGGCATTAAACAAATTCACACGGCATAGTAATTGTTTGCTAAAACCCGAAAAATTTGTCCTTAACCGGGCCATCAGTGGTGGATTTACCCTACTATTATTATTATTGTGTGGAGGCAATTTACCTTTATAAAAATGGAAAAAGTATCAGAAATATACAGTTCGTGCTCTTACTTAGAAGAACTCGTAGTTCTTGAAAATATGGCCAGGACCAATACAGGGTGAATCTCCAAAAAACCCCGCCAGCTCGGCCTACAGGCTGAGGTAGATTTCGAAGTTAAGTACTAATTTCATCAACAAAACCTAAATCAAGATTAGAGATAAACCTAGTTTCTCCACTGTGTATGAGCTGTAGGTACCTAAATATTTGTGAAAATTGTAATATACACGAATACACACATGCATATATATGAATAGGTTAAAAATTGCGAAAACAAATTCAAAGACCTTCAAAATGTTAAAATATGCTAATATTTCCACAGTCGGGTTTTAACATATTTTTCAAACTTACACGTTACATATTCACCTGCTGACGTCCATTATATTTCCTACTAGCAGACCCGCCCGGCGTTGCCCGGGGTTTGTAAATTATAACCTTAAACAAAACTTAAGTTTGTATGATTTTGTATCTTTGGAAATTCTTTAAAATGAACCTAATTTCGGAGGCCCCATTGCCTTCCTCAGCATCTAATGTGTTCCCATGAAATTTCTTTCCGAAAGAACCTGTAATCTAGATCCCCACTACCTATGGCAGCATTCACCGGAAGTGCCCGCACGTGCCGGAGACAATCGAAAACCAAGTTGAGAGAGCCAAACCTCATAGGAATCAAACAGACAGAAAAAAATGCACCATAAATGTTAGAAAATGTTGGTAACTAAAGTGTAAGATAAAATTTCATAATACAGAAAGTAGCTGATTTGTAATCTAAATTGAAGGAAGCAAAAACCCGTTGAAATTCCCGTTGAAACACAAGAAAATAACGCGCCATCAACGGGTGGAAAATGCCTCCTCACTTTGTAAATTTTACGAATTACTGTTAGCATTAACACAATATTTAACCCCTTCGCGACGGGAGCCTTTTACGAAATGTTTAATACTTTGCTACCGGTTTTAAAGAACAGAAGTTTGTGCCTATTCAAATCGGGAAAATGCTCGGATTAAATAAGGCAAATTTTACAGTAAAATTTTACTGGTGAGAATAAACGAGGATCCTTAGGCCTATTTCCGGCACGTATACGTGTCGCTCGTCCCCAAGGGGTTAATAAACGGATGAAATCTTTTATCTACAGTTACCTTTAAAGTAACGCGATTTTTAATTTACGGCTGTTGTGAGTAGACGTAAGTTGATGCTGAAAAAGGAGATTAATGTTCGAAAAAGGTGGTAGCTGAGGTATAAAGAAAGACCGGGCACTGAGGGCCAGGGTCTAAACTGGAATGTAGTTGAGTATAAGAAAATTTTTTAGAGCTTTTAAAGTAGCTGGAAGACGATAAAACTATGTAAAGAAAATTGAAATAGAATAGGATAGTTATTATAGAAGCTGCAACAAAGGCCCCAAGAAGACGATTAATATTCAAAATTGGTGATAGCTGAAGTCTGCAATTTTCTTTTTGTTGTTCATGTAGTAGCTAGAGAACCTAAGAAGTTGTTACAAAAAAAAGTTCGTCAGTCGAACCATTTTTAAGGGAGCTATAACAGGCGGCCCAAAAGGGCCCAACTGATAGTTGAGAGCAGGACCCTAACATGAAAACATGTTTAAATGTTTTAGTAATTAGCGTTTAGATTTTCAATTAGTCAAAATTAATCATAGGGTATGAAATAATCATTAGAATAATATTTTAAAGAAATGCGCAAAAATGGGGTAAATGCTTAAAAAGGGGTCCTAGAGCCCCAATAAAAATATGACGGTGTTTGTCTAGTGGAAAGAGTCCAAGACTCAATTTTATAATTATGCAATGAGAAGGTGAGAAAATTAGGGTGTAAAAAATGCATAGCACACCAAAAGGTCAAGGGGCCTCGAATCGGGCCCTACAGGACCCTAAGGTGCCCCAGGAATATAGAAACTGGAGAATAACTAAATGGACAAATGGTTCCAAAAATGAAGAAAGGATTAAGACGGGCAATTTATTAATAATTTATTGTGCAAAAGCTTCAAGGTGTCTTGTACCGGGCCCCGTGGGGAAGGGATTTAAGTGGAATGTAGTTTGGTATATATACTCTCTTTAGTAGTTTTTAATGTAATCTGAGGACGCTAGAACTATGGTAAAGAAAACTGCAAGGAATTCGGTTCACTTTTAAAGAAGATGCACCAAGGGCCCCAAGAAGACTATTTATACTCAAAATTGGTGGTAGTTGAAGTCTAAAATATTTTTTTGTCTTTCATGTAATAGCTGTAGAACCTAAGATGTTCTTAAAGAAAAAAAGCTAGTGAATCGGACTATTTTTAAGGGAGTTATAATAGGGGGCCCAAAAGGGGCCAAATGATAGTTCAGAACAGGGCCCTAACACGAAAATATATTACAACGTTTTATTACTTAGCGTTTTAGATCTCCGATTAGTCGAGTTCAAGCATAGGGTCATAGGGTTTGAATTAATCATTAGAATATGATTTAAAAGAAATGTGCAAAAAATGGGGAAATGCTTAAAAAAGGGACCTAGGGCCCCAAGAAAAATATGTGAGTGTTGGTCTAAGGAGAAGAGTTCAAGACTCAACTTTAAAATTACGTACTGCTAAGGTGAGAAAATTAGGGTGTGAAAAAACGCATGGCACACAAAAAATTTAACGGGCCCTGGACCGGGCCCTACAGGACCCTATACGGGCCATGGTCTTAACTGGAATGTAGAAACGGGAGAATAACTAAATGGAGAAAGTATCCCAAAAATGAAGATCGAATAAAAAAGAAGCAATTTATTAACAATTTAATGCACTAAAACTTCAAGGGGCCCTGTACAGGGCCCCTTGCAAGCGTGCCAGGGTCTTAACTGAAATGTAGAAATGGGGCAGAAACTGAAAGGAGAATTTACCCCAAAAAAGACGAAGATCGGATAGAAAAGTGGCATGTTATTAACAATTTAGTGCACTAAAACTTCAAGGGGCCCTGTACCGGGCCCATTGCAAGGATGCCAGGGTCTTTACTGAAATGTTGAAATGGGTTAGAAACTGAAAGGAGAATTCACCCCAAAAACAACGAAGATCGGAGAGAAAAGAGGCATGTTATTAACAATTTAGTGCACTAAAACTTCAAGGGGCCCTGTACCGGGCCCATTGCAAGGGTGCCAGAGCCTTAACTGAAATGTAGAAATAGGGTACAAACTGAAAGGAGAATTCACCCCAAAAACGATGAAGATCGGATAGAAAAGTGGCATGTTATTAACAATTTAGTGCACTAAAACTTCAAGTTGTCCTGCACACCCGGCCCCTTGCAAGGGTGCCAGTGTCTTAACTGAAATGTTGAAATGGGGTAGAATCTGAAAGGAGAATTCACCCCGAAAACGAAGAAGATCGGATAGAATAGAGGCATGATATTAACAATTTAGTGCACTATTACTTTAAGGGGCCCTGTACAGGGACCCTTGCAAGGGTGCCAGGATCTTAACTGAAATGTAGAAATGGGGCAGAAACTGAAAGGAGAATTCACCCCAAAAACGACGAAGATCGGATAGAAAAGAGACATGTTATTAACAATTTAGTGCACTAAAACTTCAAGGGGCCCTCTACCGGCCCCCTTACAAGGGGGCCAGGGTCCTTACTGAAATGTTGAAATGGGTTAGAAACTGAAAGGAGAATTCACCCCAAAAACTATGAAGATCGGATAGAAAAGAGACACGATATTAAAAATTTAGTGCACTATAACTTCAAGGGGTCCTGTACAGGGCTCATTGCAACGGTGCCAGGGCCTTAACTGAAATGTTGCAATAGGGTACAAACTGAAAGGAGAATTTACCCCAAAAACGACGAAGATCATATAGAAAAGTGTCATGTTATTAACAATTTAGTGCACTAAAACTTCAAGGGGCCCTGCACACCGGGCCCCTTGCAAGTGTGCCAGGGTCTTAACTGAAATGTAGAAATGGGGTACTAACTAAAAGGAGAACACACCCCCAAAAAGACGAAGATTGGATAGAAAAGAGGCATGTTATTAACAATTTAGTGCACTAAAACTTCAAGGGGGCCCTGTACACCGGGCCCCTTGCAAGGGTGACAGGGTCTTAACTGAAATGTAGAAATGAGGTAGAAACTGAAAGGAGAATTTACCCCAAAAAAGACGAAGATCTGATAGAAAAGAGGCATGTTATTAACAATTTAGTGCACTAAAACTTCAAGGGGCCCTGTACACCGGGCCCCTTGCAAGGGTGCCAGGGTCTTAACTGAAATGTAGAAATGGGGCAGAAACTGAAAGGAGAATTTACCCCAAAAAAGACGAAGATCGGATAGAAAAGAGGCATGTTATTAACAATTTAGTGCACTAAAACTTCAAGGGGCCCTGTACCGGGCCCATTGCAAGGATGCCAGGGTCTTTACTGAAATGTTGAAATGGGTTAGAAACTGAAAGGAGAATTCACCCCAAAAACAACGAAGATCGGAGAGAAAAGAGGCATGTTATTAACAATTTAGTGCACTAAAACTTCAAGGGGCCCTGTACCGGGCCCATTGCAAGGGTGCCAGAGCCTTAACTGAAATGTAGAAATAGGGTGCAAACTGAAAGGAGAATTCACCCCAAAAACGATGAAGATCGGATAGAAAAGTGGCATGTTATTAACAATTTAGTGCACTAAAACTTCAAGTTGTCCTGCACACCCGGCCCCTTGCAAGGGTGCCAGTGTCTTAACTGAAATGTTGAAATGGGGTAGAATCTGAAAGGAGAATTCACCCCGAAAACGAAGAAGATCGGATAGAATAGAGGCATGATATTAACAATTTAGTGCACTATTACTTTAAGGGGCCCTGTACAGGGCCCCTTGCAAGGGTGCCAGGGTCTTAACTGAAATATAGAAATGGGGCAGAAACTGAAAGGAGAATTCACCCCAAAAACGACGAAGATCGGATAGAAAAGAGACATGTTATTAACAATTTAGTGCACTAAAACTTCAAGGGGCCCTCTACCGGCCCCCTTACAAGGGTGCCAGGGTCCTTACTGAAATGTTGAAATGGGTTAGAAACTGAAAGGAGAATTCACCCCAAAAACTATGAAGATCGGATAGAAAAGAGACACGATATTAAAAATTTAGTGCACTATAACTTCAAGGGGCCCTGTACAGGGCTCATTGCAACGGTGCCAGGGCCTTAACTGAAATGTAGCAATAGGGTACAAACTGAAAGGAGAATTTACCCCAAAAACGACGAAGATCATATAGAAAAGTGGCATGTTATTAACAATTTAGTGCACTAAAATTTCAAGGGGCCCTGCACACCGGGCCCCTTGCAAGTGTGCCAGGGTCTTAACTGAAATGTAGAAATGGGGTACAAACTAAAAGGAGAACACACCCCTAAAAAGACGAAGATTGGATAGAAAAGAGGCATGTTATTAACAATTTAGTGCACTAAAACTTCAAGGGGGCCCTGTACACCGGGCCCCTTGCAAGGGTGCCAGGGTCTTAACTGAAATGTAGAAATGAGGTAGAAACTAAAAGGAGAATTCACCCCAAAAACGACAAAGATCGGATAGGAAAGAGGCATGCTATTAACAATTTAGTGCACTAAAACTTCAAGGGGCCCTATACACCGGGCCCCTGGCAAGGGTGCCAGGGTCTTAACTGAAATGTAGAAATGGGGTAGGAACTAAAAGGAGAATTCACCCCAAAAACGACAAAGATCGGGTAGAAAAGAGGTACGTTATTAACAATTCAGTGCACTATAACTTCAAGGGGCCCTGTACAGGGCCCATTGCAAGGGTGCCAGGGCCTTAACTGAAACGTAGCAATAGGGTACAAACTGAAAGGGGAATTTATCCCCAAAACGACGAAGATCGGATAGAAAAGGGGCATGTTATTAACAATTTAGTGCACTAAAACTTCAAGGGGCTTTGTACACCGGGCACCTTGCAAGGGTGCCAGGGTCTTAACTGAAATGTAGAAATGGGGCAGAAACTAAAAGGAGAATTCACCCCAAAAACGACAAAGATCGGATAGAAAAGAGGCACGTTATTAACAATTTAGTGCACTAAAACTTCAAGGGGCCCCTTGCAAGGGTGCCAGGGTCTTAACTGAAATATTGAAATGGGTTATAAACTAAAAGGAAAATTCACCCCAAAAACGAAGAAGATCGGATAGAAAAGAGACATGTTATTAACAATTTAGTGCACTAAAACTTCAAGGGACCCAGGGGCCCCAGCCATTAGAAAATTAAAAAACTGAACCTCAGGCGCATCAGGACCTGTCTTGGGCTATTCACATCTAAACTTTCAGACATCTACGTGCAGTAGTTTTCGCTAGCCATCGCACACACACACACAGACAGACATACAGAGCGATTTGTTCTTTTATTAGTATAGATTAGTGCATAAAAACGTAAAGGGACCCAGGTGCCCCTGCCCTTAAAAATTAAAAAACTGAGCCTCAGGTGCATCAGGACCTGTCTTGGGCTATTCTCATCTAAAATTTCAGACTTCTACGTGCAGTAGTTTTCGCTAGCCATCGCACACACACACACAGACAGACATACAATGCGATTTGTTCTTTTATTAGCATAGATATGACGTAATACATATATATATATTTAATTAGTCAAACTATTTAATTCATTTTCAGTTTTCACGTGGAAATCTTGCTCTAGTAAACTTATGACGTAATATTCATTATTTTTTCAATTCGTCAAACTATTTATTTCATTTTCATTTTTCACGCGGAAATCTTGCAATAGAAAGTTAATTGTTGTGGTGAGAATTTTATTGTTTTTTTTAATTGTTGGCAACTGAAAAATGAAAAATGCTTATTTTTTTCCTGTCATTTTAGGTAGATTTCGTAAGAAATACTACCTATTGCAGTCGTTACCATGGTGCGACTTTTGAAAAATTCCTTCATAACTTTTCATTATAGGACCCCAGGACCCCAAAACCACCTCCACCTAAAAAGTTTATATATATATATGTATGTATGTATGTATGTACTAAATTTTGTCCGCACGATAAAAGTCGCAATTATGCACGGATTGTCCTCAAACTCGCCAACAACTTTGATATGGCTAATATCTCGGCGGGATTGAAAATGGGCGAAATCGGCCAAAGAGGGTGGAAATGGGGAGGGTTCAAAATTTTGAATACTGTCTTAACATGAATCTGATAAAACCAGCTCTTACACAACAATGGCAGGAAAAAAAATGAAAGTTTTTCGTTATACCAGTTGCAAACAATTAAAAAAAAAAAAACAATAAAATTTTCACCACAACAATTACTTTTCTTTTGCAAAATTTTCACGTGTAAAATTAAATAGTTTGACAAATTGAAAACAAATTGAATATTACGTCATAAGTTTTCTAGAGCAAGATTTTAGCATGAAAACTCAAAATAAAATAAATAGTTTGACGAATTAAAAAATATGTGTATTACGTCATATTGGAAATATAATGGACCTCATCAGGTGAATAGGTAACGTCATGTGAGTTTGAAGAAACGTATTAAAACATGATAAAAACCCGACTATGGAAATATTAACATATTTTAACAATTTAAGGTTCTCTGAATTTTTTGTAGTCATTTTTTAAACCTATCCCATATACATGTGTGTGTGTATTCGTGTATATTATAATTTTCACAAAAAGTTTAGCTGCCTACAGCTCACTCTTTCTGAAGAAACTGGGTTTTATCTCTAATCTTGATTTAAGTTTTGTTGGAGAATTTAGTCCTTAACATCGAAATCTACCTCCACCTGTAGGCCCGAGCCGGCAGGGATTTTTTCTGTAAGACCTGGTTTTATCAGAATCATGTTAAGGCGATATTCAAAAAATTTAACCCTTCCCATTTTCTCCCTCACGGGCTGATTTTGCTCATTTGCAATCCTCGCCGAGATATTAGCCATCTCAATGTTTTTGGCGAGTTTGAAGACGATCCGTTTATAATTGTGACTTTTATCGTGCGGACAAAATTTAGTACATGCATACATCTATATATATATATAAACATTTTAGATGTGGGTGCGTTTGGGTTCCTGGGGTCATATGATGGAAAGCTATGAAAGAATCTTTTTATTCTCGCACCATAGTAACGACAGAAATAGGTAGTAATTCTTACAAAGTCTACCTAAAAGTAGACAACATTTTACCGGGCGATAGGGCGCAGCTATACGAGTAAATTTCATAATAAAATGTAGGTCGGAACGCAAGCGGTGAGAAGGAATTCTTTAGCTGTGAAGTGGAAAACTACCTTTCATCTTCTCACAACATGCGTTCCGACTAGGGGAGGTAGGGGAAGTATGATACACTTTTTTTTTACTAATTTTTTACAGCCCTTAGAAAGCTATTTTTAAGCACATTTTTCGTGTTTTCTTATAAAGTGATCCTTTATTCATATATTGAAAATATTGCTCATTTAAAAAATATTCATTCAAAATATATATCCCAATTATTTTGAATGGCTACTACTGTATCAAATCTCCCCAATACTGGGGAGGATTGATACACTAGCAAGGGAGGTTTGATATATTGTTATGTAAATTGAAAAAAAAAAATGCAGACAATTCAATTTATGCGTCATACAATTTTTTATGATAAATCTTGAAATATTTAAGTAAAATTTGAAACGAAATGACATTGACATATTTTTGTTTCAGAACTGTTTTTTACAAAAACATTTAAACTATTGCTATTATTTAAACAATCTTATTAACATACTTTTTAGAAAATAAATAATGAAAAAAACCCCTAGAGATCCAGCTGCAAGGAAAAATAAAGTGAACATTACTGATTTGCAAACAATTTAACATAAATTTAGCACATTTAAGATTCCTTTAACCCTTTCAGGGGCAAAGCATTTTCAATGCTAATGTGCTGAATAAACGAATGGCACCGGAATTTACCAACAAATTTAATTAAAAATAAGAAAAGGGATATATTTCACTTTCATACTAAATGGAAAATATTTAAACAAAATGCTAGTGCCTATGTGGCGTTTCGGAATTAAAATTAAGTGGTTTCATAAACATACCACCTCCCCTGAAATGGTTAAAAGAAAAACTAACAACTCTATCATTTTGACAAGTAAAATCGGGTAGATTTAATGTTTTTTCAATTTGCCCTTCGTAAATTATAGAAACATTTTCCCTTTCAGGCCATTAAAACTTTTTCCTTTCTACATGACGAGCAAAGCAAACTAACCATCTATCATCGCACTGCTTTTCTATATAAACCTATATAATGTCTATGAATAGTCTCTTTGTTCTTCTTTACCAATTTCAGTAGATCTTGCTGTAAAACAATAATGAATATTACAGTCCTATATTAGTTTGCAAATTTAAAAAAAACTATTGAATTTCAAATATACAAGTGTATCATTTCTAACCCAGTATTAATGTATCAATCTCAATGTAATCTCCCTATTATGCCTTATTGGATTTTCAATCCATTTGTACAAATTCAGTTGCAAAATGGTCTACTTTCTAATAAAACTAATCCTGACAATGTGCTTTATAAATTAAAAAAAATTACATGATATTATCTGTACAATAATAAGAGTTATGAAAGAAAATCTGTCAATGAAAAAAATTACATTGACATTCCAAAAACCTTCAAAATTAAAAGAAAAGAAAAGTTGTTAGTTCTTCACTGATTAGTCCAGCTAATGATGGCTTCAGCAAATAAAAGAAGCCTTCACATGTGTTAGAATGGCTGTTAATGCAATTTGTTGCGAAAAATTGTCAATGTATCAAACATCCCCTACCTTCCCTATACGTTTTATAACGAAATATGCTCTCATAGCAGCGTTGTATCACGCAGTAAAGTTTTGCTTACTTTTCCTGTATCTCCCTGTATAGGTCTTGCTGTTACTTTCAAGCAGAACTACGATTTTCGGAAAGAAAGTGACCTACAAATTTATACAAATATCTATATTAATATCGGTTGAGCGGAGTAAAACAGACAATTTTAAAATTATTTTGTGATGTTATGCTGAGCTACCTAGTTAAGGAGAGTTAATAGCGAGTTAGTGTGAATAATAAGGAGAAAAACAGTCCGTTAACGCAACCTTTTTGAGAGTCAAGTAAATGTATTTCTCTAATATTAAACTGACCAACTGATTGAATTAATTGAATTTTCGAAAATGTCATTTAAAAATAAGAAAATGTAATTTCACATTTTTACATCCTCCAAAGTTATAATAAAAGTAAAGTTTTATTTTAAAAATCGGATGAAAATCTTAATTAGAATTAAGAACTATAAAAATTTCTTGACGTCTTGAAGGGTCTTACAGAAAAGTAATTATAATTACTTAAAAAAAAATTAGGTAACAAAAGAGCGACATCATAAAATTTAAAGCTTTTTCGGGCCTTTTTTTAAAAGAAATTTCGAGACTATATAAAAATACATTTATACATGAATTGAATAAACATATATTAAAGAGGTAAAATATATTTTTTATTTGATATATTAAAAAATTCGACTTGAAAACTCGATAAAAGATTCGAAAAAAGGAGGGTTAATCGGTGGACACAATAAGTCATAGCAGATTTAACCTGAACAACAACAGCCAAAATATGCTTTTTTATCTAACAGGAAGTGAAATGCTTTGCCATTATAAAAATAATATAATTTAAATTAATCACATGAAATCTAAGTAAAATGTTTATTTTAAACGAAACATTTCATTACTTAATGACAGGTTCTACTTTTATTAGCTAAAATTCACGTGATTAGTACGATTTTTTTGTCGCTTACAAAGGAACCACTTTCAAACTTCTTGTATTATACACATTGACATATGCATTTAAATTTTTGCGTGTAAAAAAAAAAAAAAATGAATGATACGCCTTTGTGCGACCGGAACAACCTACAGGTTTGTGTCTTGAATGCAAGGGCGACCATTTTTTCCTGGTCACAAGCATTTGAAACGAATTTTTTAACCAAACTCTTCAATAATATGGAGCTGATTCCAATATTTAGCTTAAAATGTTGATTTTTGTCAAAATGGCGATCACTTGAACTAAAAAGATAATATTTTTGTAGAGTTATTCTAATTTCAGGTGTAGAGGGGTTAAAGTAGTTTTTCTCTCTAAAGGCAGACTAACTAGCAAACGTGATTTTTAATTTAAAAAGTTGTATAATAAATTAACTAACACGATTGCACATAAATGTTTTTAAATGCAAAAGAATTATCAACCTTTGTATTCTTCATTAAACATAATTATTTAAATCGATCATTATGGAAAATGTAAAAATGGGTAATTTACACAAATTAAAAAGAAGCAATGAGTTGAATTTTTTAACCCACTAACCGATGCACGACGTGAGCGCAGATCGCCATATATACTGCAAATTGATTGAGACATACGATAATTGCCATCCTTATGTTATGCAAATTCTATTAACATCCCATTTTCGCCCCATTGTATTAATGTTTTTTATACCACACTCTTTGTTTCCTACGGATGTTTTGTATTGTTAACGATGCCTGGGTGATGATAAAAATATTAAAAAGATTGTAATTATCGTGTTTATGTCTGCATTTGGTGTAATTTTTATCTTATAAACTTTTACTTTATTACCTTGTTTTTATGACGGTTCTGAAATTCACGAAACTTCCTGACACATTTTCTGATTCATTTTGTAAAATAAAGGCAGAAAATTGGCAGACCTGACTGTTAAAGCAATTTGGGATTGAATGGCGTTTCCCATTCTTTGAAAAATAAATTACTTATCGAGATATAAGCGATAGCTGTCAAGTGACGATAGGTTTTTCTCCTGTCCCGCGTTGTCGCGTCAGATAATTCAGTTCAAAACGCCAACTTTAACAGTATATTTTGAAAGATATTCTTTCTTTAGCAAAAAATTGAAAACGTCATTAAATTACATACTTTCTGGATTAGAACACCTGCCAATTTCATGCTGTTACGAACAAAAATGTATTCATATCTGTGTCTCAAAATAGCTTGAGAAAAGCCTTAAAAGTATTTTGACATACTTCATATCTTCTCTTTGTTAAAAATAATTTTATTTCTGTTTCCAAATTACCTAATCAAACAAATAATTTACCTTTCACTGTTAGACATTTCTGCTGAAAAGCAGTATCATATTTCATAGGCATTATAAATATAAGTATAAAAAATTCGGTAAGAATTAATATAAAGTTATATTTTATGCATAATACTGGCGTATGTGCGATATTACAGCACTTCACAGAAATTCTTATATAGTAGTTTCATTTCGTTTATAAATTGAACAGAAAAAATGGTGCATATTTACTTCATTTTTAATAAAATTTCACTTTACAAAAGTTCAAACAAAAATCTTTGAGAAAAGATCGAAAAACATTATTTGCCTTCCTCTTAAAAACTGCATGTTTAATAGAAAGAAAAATAAAAACACAGGTCGCTTATAAATCTTTTCAAAAATCATGTTAGCAAGTTTCGTATTTTTTCTATTAAAAATTAATCTGAAAATGTGCCAGAAAAATTCAAGTTGTGGAGCATGGAAAAGTATTTTCTTTTAATACCGCCTTAACATGATTCTGATAAAACCTGCTATTATATAAAAATGAAATAAAAACTCGTCAAAAGCGGTCAGATAAAACTGTTAAAGTGGATTAATATCTACTCATGATTTTGCTTTTGTTAGTGCAATTAATATACTTAACTTCGAAATCTACCTCCGCCTGTAGGTCAGGCCGGCAGGGATTTTTTTTCAATTTTATTATTCTTTATAATAGATAGCGTTGTTGATTTCAATCTTATTTTTGCCAAATTTCTATAAAATTATTTTCCCGTCGATACATTATTTATGAAAATATTTTATTTAAATCATTTTTAAATATGTATAAGATGCATGAAGATACCAGAATACATGAAAGTTTGCACCAATATGTGTTTCCTTCCTACTAATGTATTAGAACAGAAGCATATTCAGCATAGCTAAACATACTGTCAAATTTAAATAACAAAAGCTTATATACTGTTTGAAACGGGTCTATGTCATTTAGCAGACAACCAAATAGCCGACAAGACATTTAGCAGACAGCAATTAGACGACAGGACGTTTAGCCGACAAGTACATTTAGTCGACACGTACATTTAGTCGACAGGACAATTAGCCGACAGCGACAGTTAGCCGACAAGACAGATAGCCGACAGAGACAATTAGCCGACAGGACAATTAGCCGATAGGACAGTTAGTCGACATGGACAATTAGCCGAAAAGACGTTTAGCAGACAGGATGATTAGCCGACAAGACAATTAGCCGACAGGACTATTAGCCGACATGACATTTAGCCGACAAGACAATTAGCCGATAAGACAATTAGCCGACAAGACAATTAGCCGACAGGACAATTAGCCGACAAGACAATTAGCCGACAGGACATTTAGCCGACAAGACATTTAGCCGACAGGACATTTAGCCGACATGACGATTAGCCGGCAGGACAATTAGCCGGCAGGACAATTAGCCGACAGGAGATTTAGCCGACAGGACGATTAGCCGACAAGAAAAATTAGACGACAGGATATTTGCCGAAACGTCAGTGAAGGCTTACTGTGGAGACACGAAAAGTTTTGATTTCCGGATGTCTGTCTGTCTGTCTGTCCGTCTGTTCCGCGATAACTGCCGCAAAAAGCACCCGATCAGCTTGAAATTAATTGGGCATATTTGTGAGATACCCGGACGTAGCTGTATAGTTTTTGGTTAAATTTGGTTCATTCGTTCGGAAAATATGGAATATTTTATTTTTCTTTATAATGCTTTTCTACGGCAAGTCAGACGATTTTCAAATTTCGATTTGTTGAAAGAAAATGGCACGTTTGATTAATGGATTTAAATGTCAAATTATGGATACTAAAATTCCAAATAAAGGTTTTAAATTATTCCTATTGAAGTTTTATCAATATATCTATAAGATTTTTTTATTTACGTGTATAATGTTTTGAGGACATTTATACATGTATTCCAATAATATAAAGAATTTATAAATTAATTTTCTTGTTTTACATGATACATATTTCTTTTTTTTTCCTTTTCTTCGTTGCCTAGCGACTGTTATTAGTAGCCTATCATTGCGTCAAATATGAATGAAGTTAGTAAATTACGTTAATTTTGTTGCAGGTACTATTAAAAGGCTATCACAAAAAATATTTTATCGCGCCAAATCGATGCAATTTATGCAATTAACAGTGGGCACGATAATGAATTATTTTCCAGTAGATTTATAGATCTCCAGATATGCCTATTTTGGGGGGCTTTTAATATGTTATTGCTATCGTATGGATTAGGATGTTTAAACTAATGTTTAACCATGCTATAAGTGAAAAAAAAGTACAGTTAAAGGCATGTAAATCCTTTTTAACACTTTCCAACATGGATGAAAAGTATTTATGACTTCAGTTTTTCTATCTGTCGCCTGCCGTGTTTCTCTACGTGCTCTAACTCGCGTAAATATAGTCGGGATTACATGTAATTGATATACGTTATTGAGGTTTGCCAAAGTATGTTTGGTATTAAAAATGAAGAGTGTAGCATTCATAGCTTAATTACAGGGGCACTCAAAACTATTCCGTTACATTATAGTCTTTGGGAAAAATCGTCTGCGGTGTATTTTAATAATGTTACACAATTTTAAACGTAATGAAATTTATATACTTTATTAAGGTGCACTAGAACCTGGTTACTATAAAATATGTTATGTGTAGCACTTACAGCATGCGTACAGGTAACTCAAATGTATTCATAATATTACAATCTTTGAAGAAAATCCTTTTGTGGCGTTTTTTAATGATGTTACTCTGTTACAAAATAATAAAATTGATATGTATTTTTGAAACATTTTTGTAGTATATGGGGTGCAAAGCATGTGTTTTTTTCAGGGTCACACAAAAGTGGTCGATTAAAATGTGGTCTACGGGGGAAAAAACTCTTCACAGCTTATTTTAACACATTAGCGACGGGAAACGAAAATTCTCGTTTTTATTCAGAATACATCATTGGCTAAGGGAGTGACTTCTACCTTACAGAAAAGACATTTATATTGTGTTGTCCATATTTTTTATAGATTGTAAGACATTATATATTACATCCGTACATTGAAAGATATTTACTGCTGCATAAACATGAAAAACATATCTCAGAAACCAAATTACCAGACACTTTCAGAAGAGGGAGGAGCTTCTACTGTTTTTAAACCCAGATTTAATTAAATTGCCTGTCGTCAGTGTGTTAATTGTGTTGCACTAATTCAAACATTAAGAAATTAAATTACATTACTGTGATTGACTACAAGAAGCTTGAATATGATTTGTATCGTATTTATCGTTCATTTATAGGGTCACATAAAATATTTCGGATACAGTTCTGGTCTATTAGGGATGATTGCTGAAGAGCATTTTCGATTATGGTGTGCGTTTTAACGTTAAGTAAATTTGTGCTTAATAAGTAGTGCTTAAATATTGTATAGACCATGTACAGGGATACACAAATGAATTCGTAAGTATAAATGAAAATGAGCGCGAATTGCTTCAGTGTTTTTTTTTTTTTTTTTTTTTTTTTTTTTTTTGAGTTATGTATTTCCCAGCCCAAATACATTTAGTATACTAACAAATGTTTGCAGAATTTAAATAGAACCATATACAGGACTCCTCAGAAACTGGATATATGGTGCACACTATGCATACTAATCCCCGGAAATGTGATATGAGCAGTTTTAAGAGGGTTTTTTGTCTGCATTAAATTTAAATGTTATAGACGACGCGTAAAAATCTTCACGTAATATACAGGGCTGTAGAAAAGAATTCGTGTACGTTTCCGTCTATTGGTAGAATTTACTAAAGGACATTAACACAATTAATTGATAATTACAAATGTAAATTAAATTACACTACGAAGGGGTTCAGGGGGGCTCTGCCCCCCTGAAGAAATCTACTTTATTATCTAAAAATTACCAGAATAAGTAGCTCATGAGATTTTCAGAATACCATTACATAACAAGGGGTTTAATTTAACGCTTCTAATGTCAGAAACCTTCGAAATATTTTTTCGTTTTATAAATGTTTATGTAATTTCAAAACTTTAAATTTCGTTTTTTGTAGAAAGATTAATATTACTCAAAGGATGCTAAACACAATGAATTGTAGAGCTGACGTTGAGGCTCCTGATCTGCAGATTTACTAGTTGCCGAAACGTCAGTGAAGGCTTACTGTGGAGACACGAAAAGTTTTGGTTTCTGTTAGTCTGTCTGTCTGTTCCGCGATAACTGCCGCAAAAAGCATCCGATCGGCTTGAAATTCACTGGGCATGTTGATGAGGTACCCGGACTTAGCTGTATAGTTTTTGGTTAAATTTGGTTCATTCGTTCAGGAAATATGGAACATTTTATTTTGCTCTATAATGCTTTTCAATGGCAAGTCAGACGATTTTCAGATTTTCATTTGTTGAAAGAAATGGCTCATATGGAAAATGGATTTAAATGGTAAATTTTTGATGCTGAAATTTTTAAATAACATTATTAAATTATTCCAATAAATTATGTCAATATATTTGCGAGATTTTTTTAATTAGGTTTATAATATTGGGGGGAATTTTATGCATGTTTTGCAATAATATAAAGGATTTTGTTTTATCAATTTGACATAATGCATATTTCATTTTTTTCCTTTTCTTTCTCTGTTACCTAGCAACATATTTGGTCCTAATAATATTAGTATAATTGCGTGTATAATGCTTGAGTAAAGCCAACGTCAAAACAGGTGAATTAATACGTTTGTATCTTTGCATATAGAAGGATTTTAGCCCTGACATAAAAATAGGCAATATTTCTTTTATTTTATTTATTTTATTGAAATATTTTGCTTAAAAATACAAAAGTTCATTATTTTCATAGAGAATAACGTAACATTTTCCCATAACATTTACCAATATTTCTTTAATTGTTGCCAAGAAAATCAAAACCCGGAATAATATTTTCTTTTAAACTATTTTCAATTGAAATGTTTTGTCGTGAAACAGGAAAATGAAAAATAAAATTAAGAATAGAAAAATTAATATGGCGGCATATTGGAAATAAAAAGAAATCTCTCGAATATTTCTTAATATAACAAGATGAAAAGTTTTGAGTGAGTACGCATAGCAGGTGAATTAAACGTCATTTATCGAAAACAAAGATGCTGGAATAAAAATATCTTGGGTAAAATAAAATTAACTATTATTCACGGAGGAAAGAGATAGATGGAGATGCAGTATGCCGTAAAAACAGTTTGCAATACGATGTGCGTTATCGCTCAGCTTTAAATGCCCTCATTCGGCCCAAACAAAACAAGCACGTGGAACAGGGACCAAATTCTTTGACTTCATCCGTTTTTTTTTTTTTTTTTTTTTTTTTTTTTTTTTTTTAAGCACGTCGTTGTGTTGTGCCGAATGTAGCTGATTTTAGGGTTACATTTTTGGCGTCACTTCAAGATTTATTGTCTGTGTACGGTTAACATGAATATTTTATTTAAAATTTAAATTTTATTAATTTATAAAAAAAAACTTATGCTTATCCTTATAAATCACAGCGTAAAAAAAATCTAAGATATACTATAACCATCCGCACAATCAATAAAAAATTACGAATGTAAATTTAAATAGACTACGGGGGGTTCAGGGGGGCAGAGCCCCCCTGAAGAAATGCAATTTTTGATTTAAAAAGTTACCAGAATAAGTAGCTCATCAGAATTTCGGAACATCAATGTACAACCACTTGTTTAACACTTTTAATTTCTGAAACTTTATGAAGTATCTTGTATGCTCATAAATATTTATGTAATTTGAAAACTTTAAAAAGCGATTTGTAGGAAGTTCAATATTATGCAATGAGTGTTAAAAAACAATGACTTGCAAAGATGACGTTGAGGCTCCTGATCTGCAGATTTACTAGTTAGTTGAGAGGACGATTAGCTTAGTTGCCGAAACGTCAGTGAAGGCTTACTGTGGAGACACGAAAAGTTTTGGTTTCCGTTAGTCTGTCTGTCTGTTCCGCGATAACTGCCGCAAAAAGCATCCGATCGGCTTGAAATTCCCTGGGCATGTTGATGAGCTCCCCGGATTTAGCTGTATAGTTTTGGGTTAAATTTGGTTCATTCGTTCGGAATATACAGAACATTTTATTTTGTGATATAATGCTTTTCTATGGGAAGTCAGACGATTTTCAAATTTTCATTTGTTGAAAGAAATCGCTCATATGAATAATAGATTTAAATGGTAAATTTTGGATGCTGAAATTTTTAAATAAGAGTATTAAATTATTCTTATTAGTTTGCAATTTTGTCAAAACATTTGTCAAAGCTTTTAAATTAGGTGTATAACTTATGATAGAATTTTATACATGTGTTCGAATAATATAAAACATTTTATTTTATGAATTTACTTATATTTCATTTTTTCTTTTAACCGTTGCGTAGCAACAGCATCTCATCTAAAAATATCATAAATGTGAAAGTATGTATGGTTTTTCGAAGTCAAATCAAAGCAAAAGGAATGAATTAATGAATGCCTTTGTATAGATATTTGCATATAGATTTATTTAAACGCAGAAATGAAAATAGTATTTATATACTATATAGAATAATATTTTCATTTATTTATTCAACTATTTGATTATAAATGAAAAAGTTCGTTATTTTCATACAGAATAAACTGACATTATTCTGTTAAATTTTATAAACTTTATTGTTGCCAAAAAAAAAAAAAAATGAATAACAATTTCTCCCAAAGAGTTAATTTTAATTTGTAAGATTTTCACGTTCAAAAGAAAAATGGAATAAGCAAATAAAAAAAAAGGATATATAGGACAGGAATGAATACATATAAACATTTCACACCAAATACCACCTAAAATAGTTTTTGTAGCAGTATTTTCCCAGCACTACGAAGAAAGATTCCTCGATTTACACGATTTTACTTGGCCTTCCTTTTCTCATTCTTTGCGATTTCATTTTCGCAATTGCGTGCATTAATTGGCACAAAATTTTACATTTTTATGACTGAGATATATGTAAGGCCATACAAATAAGAAATTCCGTATTGTCTCCTATAAAATGTGATAAAGTGTTGGTTAATCATATATGTTTTTATTAAGAGGAGCAGAGCTGCCAAGCCTCCGGGGTTCTGGATACCAGTATTTTAATACAGAAAATGTTACTTTATTTAATTGAAACATTTGCGCGATTTAAAAGAACATTTTCTCTAAGATAATAGTGATGTGCAAAAAGTTTGAGACTTGGTATGTCTGGTGGGGAGTGAAATGTTTTACTTAATGCATTTATCCCTATTTTAATGCTACGTGAACAACGTCCGTGTAACAGCTTGTAGAGTGTAAAATAAATTAAATTATTAAAATAATCCTTATTACGAAAAATGAAACAGAAAGTCCGGCTAAGGGAAATGAAATGTTAGTTAACCTTTCGTAATTTGACCTGAACATAGGTTTGCGTCAAATTTCAACGGTATTTGTAACATCACGATTTTAAATTAAATGTAGATACTATTAAATGAAAATCACAAAAAATACTTAAAGGCGCCAAATCATGTTTATCTATTTAACGATGATGAATTATTAACTGTTAGGTTTAGAAGCCCCCCTACTTTAGGGTGATTTTAGTAAGTTAATGCTATCGAGTACATTTTTTGATATTTAGATTAGATCTTAGATATAAATATTGCAGAATGGTAATCAAAATTATTTTTTTATAAACAAAATTTATAAAGGTATTAGATTTCTAAATTAGATGTTTCAGTTTACATTTCCAAAAGTTCTTTATCCATTAGATACAGGTATTTGTGGTTAGCAGGCAAGTAAATACTGCTGTATGGATATTAGGATAACGTAAAATGCTTGACCGAATTATTGCTTATCCTTATAAATCGCAGTGTAAAAAGAAATCTAAGATATAGGGTAATCATTAACTCAATCAGTAGAAAATTACAAATGCAAAATAAATTACACAGCGGGGGGTTCAGGGGGGCAGAGCCCCCCTGAAGAAATTTGCTTTATTATATAAAAATTACTAGAATAAGTAGCTCGTGAGAATTTCAGAATATCCTTACATAACAACGTGTTTAATTTAACGCTTTTAATGTCTGAAACCATCGAAATATTTTTTTTTCCTTTTATAAATGTTTGTGTAATTTAAATAGTTTAAATTTTGTTTTTGTAGAAAGATTAATATTAAGCAAAGTTTGATAAAAACAATGAGTTGCAGAGATGACGTTGAGGCTCTTGATCTGCAGATTTACTAGTTAGGTTATGGTTAGGATACTTTTAGGTTATGGATAGATTATAATCAGTTTACGGTTACGTTAAACTTAAGTTACAGTTACGTTACGGTTGGGTTACAGTTAGATTACGGTTACGTCACAGTTATGTTACTTTTAGGTAACAATTAGGTTACGTTTAAGTTACAGATAGGTTAAGGTTAGGTTACGGATAGGTTACGTTAGATTACGTTTATGCTACGATTAGGTTACAGATAGGATACAGTTACGTTACAGTTTGGTTACGATTAAGATTACGGATAGGTTACAGTTAGATTACGGTTAGGTTACGGATAGGTTACAGTATATTACGGATAGGTTCCAATTAGGTTACGGTTAGGTTACCGCCAGGCTACAGTTAGGTTACGGTTAGGTTACAGTTAGATTACGGTTACGTCACAGTTAGATTAAATTTAGGTAACAATTAGGTTACATTTAAATTACAAATAGGTTAAGGTTAGGTTACGGATAGGTTACGTTAGATTACGTTTATGCTACGATTAGGTTACAGATAGGATACAGTTACGTTACAGTTTGGTTACGATTAAGATTACGGATAGGTTACAGTTAGATTACGGTTAGGTTACGGATAGGTTACAGTATATTACGGATAGGTTCCAATTAGGTTACGGTTAGGTTACCGCCAGGCTACAGTTATGTTACGGTTAGGTTACAGTTAGATTACGGTTACGTCACAGTTAGATTAAATTTAGGTAACAATTAGGTTACATTTAAATTACAAATAGGTTAAGGTTAGGTTACGGATAGGTTACAGCTAGATTAGGGTTAAGTTACGGATAGATTACATTTAGAATACGTTTATGCTACGATTAGGTTACAGATAGGATACAGTTACGTTACAGTTTGGTTACAATTAAGATTACGGATAGGTTACAGTTAGATTACGGTTAGGTTACGGATAGGTTACAGTAGGTTACGGATAGATTACAATTAGGTTACGGCTAGGTTACCGCCAGGCTACAGTTAGGTTGCGGTTAGGTTACAGTTAGGTTATAGTTACATCACAGTTAGGATACGGTTAGGTTATAATTAGGTTAAGAAGCGTACCGTCATGTTACGTTTATTTTACAGATAGATTACTGTTAGGTTACAGTTATTTTACAGTTAGGTTATGGTTAGGTTATAAGTAGGTTACGGTTACGTTACGGTTAGGTTACAGCTAGATTACGGTTAAGTTACGGATAGATTACAGTTAGATTACGTTTCTGCTACGATTAGGTTACGGATAGGATACAGTTACGCTACAGTTTGGTTACAAATAGGATTACGGATAGGTTACAGTTAGATTACAGTTAGGTTACGGATAGGTTACAGTAAGTTACGGATAGATTACAATTAGGTTACGGTTAGGCTACCGCCAGGCTACAGTTAGGTTGCGGTTAGATTACAGTTAGGTTATAGTTACATCACAGTTAGGATACGGTTAGGTTATAATTAGGTTATGGTTAGCGTACCGTCATGTTACGTTTATTTTACAGATAGATTACTGTTAGGTTACAGTTATTTTACAGTTAGGTTATGGTTAGGTTTTAAGTAGTTACGTTTGCGTTGCAGTTAGGTTACAGTTAGATTACGGTTAAATTACGGATAGGTTACAGTTAGATTACGTTTCTGCTAAGATTAGGTTACGGATAGGTTACAGTTACGTTACAGTTTGGTTACAAATAGGATTACGGATTTGTTACAGTTAGATTACGGTTATGGTTAGGTTATAAGTAAGTTACGGTTACGTTACGGTTAGGTTATAATTAGGTTACGGTTAGGTTACGGTTATGTTCCATTTCCGTTACAGATAGTTTACGGTTGGATTATGGATAAGTTACAGGTAGGTTACAGTCACGTTACATTTAGCTTAAAATTAGTTTACGTTACGGTTAAGTTACCGATAGTTTATAGCTACGTTACAGTTAGGTTACGGTTATGTTATAATTAGATTAAGGGTAGGTTGCATTTAGGTTACAGTTAGGTTACGGCTAGGTGATAATTTGTTTATAGTTAGGTTGAAGGTATGTTACTGTTAGGTTACCGTTAGTTTACGGTTAGCTAACATATTACAGCTAGGGTACAGTTAGGTAATGTTTATGGTAGAGTTAGATTAAGGTTACGTTACAATTAGATTACTGCGCCCAGGGCTTAAATTCTAACAAAAACAGTTCCGGAAACCTAATATTCTGCGCTACCGGTACAACAACTGTACCGTTTCCCCCCGCCCCTGTAATCTGCATATTTATATTTCGTACATTAGTTGCAAAATTTAAAGCATTTTTTTTCTTTAGCAAAATAAAAAAATTAAATATATCTATCAGCATATACTTAGCTGTCAACTATTCCACTTTTTAGTTATCACTTCTTCTGAATAGTAAAAATCCGTGCCTATTTTTTATGTTAATTAATTGCAGATTTCTGCGATTAAATAGGGTAACGATTATGATTAGAAAATGGTGTTAACACAAAAAAGAGATAGTTCGCAGCTATGCATTTTTAAGAAAAAATGAATGAAATTTACAGAAATGAATATTTATATGCTGAAGAATGGAACAATGTTTTACAATTTCCTGTAAAAGGTGCATATCTTAAGCTATAATCATTTCCTTCCGCATAACAATCTTTTGCGGTAAGTCCCTGAAAATCAGATAAAATTAAAAATTTGACAACGTTATCGGAAAGAATCTATGCTTTTATAGAAAAAGGGGAAACACTGCTCGATTGCTATCTATCAGAATAACAATACATGGTAATTATATCTACTTACAAAGGAAAGTGACTTCGTATAGGTGCACAGAGCCTTAGCGTGGGTACCGTTCATGATACAAAATAAATAGAAAAATCACTAACGTGATTTTTATACTCGAACGCAATAGAAGACAAAAACCTCGAACAGACAAAACGTTAAGCTGATGGTTGTTGGATAAAACAGAAAATATTCTTTTCAGGTTAGATATCGAAATAAAAAAAGAAAACCCAGCCAATAAAAAATTATCCTACTGTCACAAAAGAAAATCGAACTGAAAGCAAATTTATTGTTCACTCTCTTGAGTGGCGCCGTATCAACACGTCGCCGATATAAATTTGAAATAGAAAAACACGATTTCTGTTTCCCCTTCATTCTGATCAAAATAGCATTAAAATGATTTGAAGTGGAATATAATACGTAATTTTAAAAGAAGATTTTTTTTCAATGCATGAATAAATAAAATTTTAAATGTAATACAGATTGAGCTCGAGTCAGTCTAAGCCTAAAAATTGATATAAAAATTGAGTACGTTTTATCTCCATCCCCTACGTGTGTGGAACATTACGTCACATATAAGTGTTTTGGTAAAAAGAATGCAAAAGCTTGGAGATGGGAAAGAAAGGAAAAGGTAATTTAAGCTTCGGTTTTTCGGAAGCGCTATTGCACTGGGCTCCGGAGCCCTGTATTTATGAGCTCCGGTGAATTCTGAACAATATTTAAATATTTACTAAAAACAGAGAAGTACCGGAGCCGGGCTCTGGTGGGCTCCGGCGCAAATTAAGCCCTGGTTACAACCGATTTTATACAGTGTAATTTTATATCACACTAGCTGACCTACCCGGCGTTGTCCAGGCCCATCATAATAACCTTAAATAAAACTCAAGTTTGTATGATTTTATATCCTTTGAAAATCTTTTAAATGAACCTAGTTTCGGAAGTCCCATTACCTTCCACAGCCTCTCGTGTGTTCCCAACATATCTCTTTCCGAACGAACCTGTGATCTGGGTCCCCGCTACCTAAAGCGGTATGTACCGGAAGTGCTCCGCACGTACCGCAGATAATCGAAAACCATAACGTTAAACGTATAAAACAGTTAGACATATGAATAACGAAATCTATATCGAATTAAAAATAAAAAACAAACTGTGCGGTATGAATTTTTTGCTTGCTTTTTTTTAGTTCCCTACGTTACAACCAAATTTTATACAATGCAATTTTATTTCACACTAGCTGACCCACCCGGCGTTTGCCTGGCCCATCATAATAACCTTAAATAAAACTCAAGTTTGTATGATTTTATATCCTTTGAAAATCTTTTAAATGAACCTAGTTTCGGTTGTTCCATTGCATTCCACAGCGTCTCGTATGTTTCCAACAAACGTCTTTCCGAACGAACCTGTAATCTGGGTCCCCGCTACCTAGTGCTCCGCACGTATCGTAGACAATCGAAAACCAAGTCTAGTGAGCCAAACTTCGTTGTAATCAAGCCCATAGAACCCGAAAAAGGAATGCATCATTAATGTTCGAAAATGTTGGTAACTGAAGTCTTAGATAAAGTTTCATAATACAGAAAGTAGCTGAATTGTAATCTAACTTAAATGAACCTATTCCCGTTGAAATCGGGCCCCTAGAACCCGAGGAAAGAATACACCCCTAAGCGGTGGAAGGTTGCACCCCCCCCCCCCCTCTGTAAATTTCGCGGACTACTTTTAAAATTAACGCAATATTATTTAATAAACGGATGAAATCCCGGGCGGCAAACAACGTAGCTACGCTACTGCACCTAACGAAAATTTTCATATGAATTCGACATTCGTTTTATTCGATGTTAGCATAAATTAGAGGCCCCGGTGTAATTATGAGCACGCTAGAGGGCGAAGCCAGCTAGTTTAATAAAATGTTATTATTATCACGCTTATATGTTAAAGCCTCGATAACTCGACATCCTCATAAATAAGTGTATTTAGTTAATATTATTATTTATACATTTGCTCTAAAAACTGGATAACTTGAAGATTTATTAATCTGTTTTATTATATATCGAATACAAGTTATACGGTTAAACCTTGATGAATTCTCAAGCTTATAAATCTATGTTTTTATTTAAACAATTATCATTGGTCATTGTGGTTAAAACCTTGATAACTCTATATCCTCATAAAGCAGTGCTTCTATGCAATAGAATCTAATTAATTTTCTTTACATCCGCAATAAAATCAAAATAACAAGTTATCCCCAAACTATCTCTCTAAACGCAAAAGCCTAGTTACTTCGCCATCTCTTTAAATTTATATTTCAATCAGTTTGATATAAATTCTGTATGATTTCCAAAAAACCTCGAAAAGTCGTCATCCTTAATCATCTGTGATTTTATTAAGTCGAATGTCATTAATGAATTATATATATCCAATCTTGATAACGACATTCTCACAAATTTGTCTTTTTGCGCATCGAATTTATTTAATTTATATATTAAAAGATCAGTGATTCGCCAGCCTTATAAACCTTTGTTTTGTTGAAAGAAGTAATATTTATTTGTTACTGATATGGGGGCACTATAATATCCATAGCTCATCAATTTCATAAATCAGTGCTTTTACTCAATCATTAATATTTTATACATATGCATTAAAACCTCAATAACTCGTCAGCTACCAAGAGTGTGTTTGTATTTAACTGTAGAATAAGTTTTCAGCGAGATCGGATTTAACGACAACCCAGTTTTTAGCGGGGAAAATTGAATAAAACGTATACCAATAAAATAAAGTTTCGCTCTGTCTGTGTGTATGTGAGTGTGTGAGTGTCTGTGTGTCTGCGTTTGATGACTAGCAAAATCTACCGCACGTAGAAGTCTGAACATTTAGGTGAGAACAGTCCAAGACATGTCCTGATGCACCTGACAATCAGATTTTTCTTTTTTTAAGGGTCGGGGCCCACTGTGCCTCTAAGTTTTTATGCTCTAAATTGTTAATAACTTACCCCCTTTATTTCTATTGATTTTCTATTGATCTTCTTCGTTCTTGGGGCCAATTCCCTATTTAGTTATTCCCTCATTTCTACATTCCAGTTAAGACCCTGGCAGCCTGGGACTCGGTACAACACCCCTTGAAATTTTTGCGCCCTAAATTGTTAATAAAATGCTTCCTTTTAATCCGATCTTCATTTTTGGTATCCATTTTTCATTTAGTTATTCTCCCATTTCTACACCCTAGTTAAGAACCTTGCTCCGCTCTCCCCCCTTGGGTCGCGTAGGTCCCTTGAATTTTTTGTGCGCCATGCATTTTTCACCTTCTCAGTGCATAATTTTAAAACTGAGTATTGGACACTTCTCCCAGGACCAACACCCCCATATTTTATTTGGGCCCTAGGACAATCATTTAAGCATTTACCCAATTTTTGGCGCATTTCTTTAAATTATTATTCTAAGGAATAATTCATAACTCTATGGCTAATTTTGAATAATTGAAGATCTAAGACCTTTTAACATATTTTCATGTTAGGGACCTGCTCTTAACTATCAGTTGGCCTCTTTTGGGCCCTTTATTGTAGCTCCCTTAAAAATGACCCGATTCATTAGCTTTTTTTTCTAACAACTTCTTAAGTCTTCTAGCAACTCCATGAACGACAAAAAAATTTCTCACTTCAGCTACCACCAATTTTGAATATTAATCTCCTTCTTGGGGCCTTTGTTGCAGCTTCTTTAAAAACGATCTTACTCTATTACAATTTTCTACTTCATAGTTCTTGCGTCCTACAGCTACTTTAAAACTATTAAAAATTTTTCCTTTACCCAACTACATTCCAGTTAATATCTTGCCCCCTGGGCCCGGTCCTTCTTTATACCCAAGCTACCACCTTTTTCGAATATTAATCTCCTTTTTCGGCAACAGCTTACGTTTACTCACTACATCCGTAAATTAAAAATAAAAATCGCGTTACGTTAACCCTTAAATGCGCGATTTTTTGTTTTGCTTCGAAAAAATTATATATGATTCTCTGAAAGGTTTATTACACAGGAAAAATAATGAAAAAAAAATCAGAGATACATTTTTCATATAATACGGAACTCTTTTCTTCTGTTGCGCATCCGCAATACAAATAATAACTACTGCCGTGTGGCTGTTTTACGCTAAAATATTGCAAATCAGTAAATATTTTAAGACGTATGTCTCCAAATACCTTATTTTATATAATTATTTATTTTATAAAACTTAACCTTTAACCCTTTAAATACCATGATAGAATACGTTCTAGAAATTACGTACTCCAGAGAATCTGACTTCACACAAGAAAGTTTCAAGGGTTAATTTCGCTTTATTTAAATACGGAATGTCTGTTATTAATTAAAACAAATATTGCTATTTTTATCTCCTGGTGTGAATTAGGTATATACGAATAAAAAAAATCTTTTAAATAAAAAAAACTGTTCTTTGCATAAAAAAACTGTTCTTTGTCCCTGCGCACTAAAGGGTTAAAGGTAACTTTAGAAAAGGGATTTCATCCGTTTATTAAATAATATCGTGTTAATTTTAAAAGTAGACCGTGAAATTTACAGAGGAGGAGGGAGGCAACTTTCCACCGCGTAAGGATAAATTGTTTCCTCGGGTTATAAGGGCCCAATTTCAACGGGAATTGGTTTATTTAACTTAGATTACAATTCAGCTACTTTCTGTGAAAATACTACTTTCTGTCATTATGAAAGTTTATCTTAGACTTCAGATAACGACATTTTCGAACATTAATGATGCATTCGTTTTTCCGGTTCTATGGGCTTGATTACTACGAAGTTTGGCTCACTAGACTTGGTTTTCGATTGTCTACGATACGTGCGGAGCACTAGGTAGCGGGGACCCAGATTACAGGTTCGTTCGGAAAGACGTTTGTTGGAAACATACGAGACGCTGTGGAATGCAATGGAACAACCGAAACTAGGTTCATTTAAAAGATTTTCAAAGGATATAAAATCATACAAACTTGAGTTTTATTTAAGGTTATTATGATGGGCCAGGCAAACGCCGGGTGGGTCAGCTAGTGTGAAATAAAATTGCATTGTATAAAATTTGGTTGTAATGTAGGGAACTAAAAAAAAGCAAGCAAAAAATTCATACCGCACAGTTTGTTTTTTATTTTTAATTCGATATAGATTTCGTTATTCATATGTCTAACTGTTTTATACGTTTAATATAATATGTTGAAACATCACAAAGAGATCATTATTTGTTAAAAAACCTTGTTTATATGACTTACCTTTTTCTACATAAACAAATTGCAGTAGTAATCCTTATCTCAGTTCATAAAATATTTTTTTTAAATGCCAATTGCAAATATCCGTTTATTTTTCAAAAAAATCATGAAAATTCAACAAACTATTATATCCGAACATTATTTGTGCTATAAAATTTACCAAATAATGATATTTTTGTGCAAAAAAAAAAAAAAAAAAATAGTTAAAATTCTCACCGATAAGCGAAGTTTTAGGAGCCTCATTATAAAAATGTATGACAAATAGGCAGATTATGGATTCTTAAAATAGTCTCACACTAAAAAATTGAATTTGATTGTTTAGTATCTGAATGAAAATAGCTGTACATTTTGTGCTTGTAAGAAATAAAAATGTTTTTATATGAATGCGTTAGAAAATAGCCAATTTGGATTTGAGAAAATCATTTAAAAAAAAGAAAGAAAAGAAGGAGAAAAAAATCACTCCCGGCTCGGCCTGCAGGCACAGGTAGATTTCGAAGTTAAGTACTAATTTCGCCAAAAAGGCTAAATCAAGATTAGAGATAAACACAGTTTGACAATTTTTTCTGGTCGCTTTTGACATGTTTTTAATTTCCTTTTTCTAAACTGGTTTTATCAGAATCATGTTAAGGCTGGGTTCTCAACTACACTGCTCAACAAGGTTGATATTTTCTGACACAATGACGTACAGATTTTTTAACGTAATTGTATAAAATTGGCAGCCCTACTACAAGGGATTTTTCTCCCTTCGTTCAGTGTTTTTTTTTTTGGTTTTTTTTTTTCCTTTTGTTGGGAAATTTGGTTCAAACTGTGACAGTATTTTCTGAAACATCTATTGTGTTTACAAAAAAAAACGGAAAATGTCTTTCAATTACATAGTTTCCGTATAACAACACCTTCCAATTTCATGCGTTTCCGAAGAAAAGGGAATTAAAACTTATGTCATAAAGTTGCCCCTATGGATTTGAGAACAGCCTTAATACGATATTTTTTTCTTGAACCCCCCCCCCCTTTTTTTTGTGTAAGAGTTGGTTTTATCAAAATCTTGCCAATATAAAAGTTGTAGATAATATTAAGAAGATTTATAATAAATTTAAGCGGATTTGATATCTTGTGAATTGACGAAGTTATGATTTTTTTCCCTTTTTAACCCTCTCCCTTTTCTCTGTAAGAGTTGGTACTATCAAAAGCTTGTCAATATAAAAGTTGTAGGTAAGATTAAGAAGATTTATAATAAATTTAAGTGGATTTTATATCTTGTGAATTGACGAAGTTATGAATTTATTTCTTCATAAAACTCTATTTTCATTGTCCCTTGAGCCCATTTTTAATGATATCAAAAACCTGTTATGCATAATTTTTTGGACCTTTTCCTAGAAGTAATAATAACTTTAAACTGATTTGATATGCATTATAATTAAGAAGTTATTGTTTTTTTCTGTTTTCACAAAATCCTTCCCTATTTCCACCCCCTTGGGTCGATTTTGCCCATTAACGAACTTTACCGAGATTTTCTGCCCCTTGATTGTATGGTATGGCCTTGATCAGTTTGGAAGAGATTTGTGCAGAGTTATGGAAGTTATCGTGTCCATAAAAAAGTGGATATGGATAGATAGTTAGATAAAGTTTTGAACTGGGGGTGGTTTGGTGTTCTATGGTTTCATGATCGGCGTAGATCTGCAAAAATGTTGGTAAAATGTAATATGTAGTATTTCTTATTACGAAATCTACCTAAAAATGTATTACCCTGATTTTATTCCTCTAAATATCTACAATATTCTGCTTAATACTGAATATCGTCCGAAATTCGTTAGATCCCTAGCTGAGGCTGGATACATTCTATGACTACAAATGCAAACTTTATTAACAAGAACGAAAAAAATAATATTAAATAAGAACCAATTTTATTAATATAAAGGAGAACCTAGCTTCAAATTTAAAGAAAAATTCTATATGCTTACCATATATATCTAATTCGATAAATGCTTTTCTTAAATTTTGAATATCAAATTAAATTAGAATTATTTGAAAAAAATATTTTTAATTTTCTCAACATATATTTTTTAACTTTAGAGTATTATTGATTACAAAGAAACCGTTATTGAAAAATTAAGTTAATACAAATAGAGGAATAAGGATGAAACGTAAAAAGTTCTCAATAAACTTGAAAATTGGTGAAACAATTAAAATTATATATCACGTTTAAAACAAAATGGTACGGTATGCTATTTCTTTCTCCCAGCTTATTTTGTGTCCAAAAAATAACGTTACCTTACAGAGGCTAGCCGTAAAAGAAAGCATTATGATTAAATACTGTTTAGCAATTTTTTAAACTTCGAAGCATCGCACATTTTCAATTTTTATACCGTCGTATTGGAGAAAAAAAGTTCTTTTAAATACATTTTGTTTGAAAACTGTATCTCCATTTATTTTTGAAATATTAATTTTTTTGGAGTTTTTAATTCACCATTTGCTTAATATTGGCAACGGAAGAACTCGATTTCTGTAGAAAGGAAAGGAAGAATAGTTTTAAAATAGCAATTATATATTTTTGTTGCCATTTTTTCGCAACAACCGAAAGAAAATGTAATTAAAATACGTGCTATTTTGAAAAAAAAATATAACCGAATGATTTCTGTTAAAACAATGGAGCTATTATATACTATATTTAATTGTAAGTATCTATGAATCATTAGATCGCCGTTTTTTTTTCTTTTTTTTTTTAATTAATTTTTTTTTTCCTTGAATGAGGGAATATTTTTTTGCATTTGTGCATTATTTCGCGATAGTGATGTGCTATGCATGCTTTACTGTAGATGTTTAAGAGTAGATCGTAAATGTGGAATTCTTAAGCGGATGCGAATGACGTTATTTTACATAAAATAAAACGTGTGCTTTAAGTCTTAAAATTGAAATAAGTTTTGTACTGCAGTAGAGTCCCGCTTAACCGAGTTATTTTCTTCTGATGGATTGGTGGCTTCTATTATTATGAAACAGCCATTATAAATGAGGTGTTAGGGGAAGATGAAAAAGCAGTCGTCAAAAAAAAATTATAGTCATTTTTCCCCCATTCCGACAGAAAATCAGAGCTCAAACTTTTTACGGCTGCTCTTTCATCTTCCCCTAACACTTCATTTATAATGGCTGTTTCATAATAATAGAAGCCATCAGTCCATCAGAATAAAATGAAGTAATGGAAATGCCGGGGGCGACACTAAATTCTCAAAAAGCAGTTTTCCTGTTCTCTAGTTTAATATTATTCTATTAAATTCTCAGTTCATTTGTAAACGTAGGTGTATATGATCCAGCAATGGCATTCATTATACAAATAATAGTTTCTCCAAAATAATTTTTTACATTCCGTGTTTAAATGTTTAAATTTCTTAATTAAATCAGAAAGAGAAAGAGTTCTAATTTTTTTAAAATCATTAACAGTGTTGAATTCATGGGGTGACCCGGGGGAGACATTCTCCCCAGAGAATAAATGTCCCCATGGATGATTTGAGATTTTGTGTTTTCAATGGTCAAAAAATGCAAATTCCACCCCCACCCCCACCCTGGAGCCACAGAAATCCAATCCTTCACGGAGTACAGTGTATAATTCAACTTGATCAATGAGAGAAAATTAGGAATAATCCAGTTTAATGCCATAATATGCTTTATTTGTATAAAATAGACTTATTAGCACGGCTAAATTGGTATCAAATAATAGCTCCTTTTTGTTAGTAACCGAAGAAAATGAAATGAATAAAGAAATGACCAAACATGATGATTGATTTCTCCTTTCAACTGTTGCATCCAGCTTCCGCCAAATACGCATATGTTGGCACAACACAGTCTGGAATAAATAATATTAGGGTGGAATAAAAATAAACAGCTCTTAAATTTACGATTATCTAGTCAAAAATAAATAACAAAATAAATAAATTACTGATAAAAGGAAGTTAGATATAAAGGATTTTATTTTAATGTTTTTATGCATAAAAATGTCTCCATGAATATTTTAGAAAGTTTTGGAAAGGAGCGTTTTTTTTAAAGAACTTCTTAATATTTATTATCAATAAAGTTTATGGATGGTTAAAGGACATGGAAAGTGTATAATATGAAAAAGTGATCACAGTGCTTTATCACATTGATATATCACATGTGGGGTGTCGGCAAAAGTTAAAAAGCGCCCCTCCAGGGAGTCGCGCCCCTCAGAATAGACCCTCCCTTTCTTTGAATTTTTTATACATTATAAACATTATCTATCAGAGGGTTACGTAAAAAAATTCCTATCTAAAATGATGAAAACGCTACGATTTCAAAAAATTTCAAAAAGCCCTCCCTATTGGGGTGGCAACGCAGTGTGTGTGTGGGGGGTGGAACTTGGGAGGTGTATAATATGAAATAGTGGCTATAGTGTTTTTCAATGATATATCACATGAGGGGTGTCTGCAAAAGTTGGAAAAGCACCACCGGTGCACCAACTCTCGCGCCCCTCTGCAATACCCCCCCCCCACTCTTTGGAATTTTATATATTATAAATAATATTTATAGGAGGGCTCCGTAAGAAAATCTAATCTAAAATGATGAAAACGCTACGATTTCAAACAGTTCGAAAAGTGCCCCCTGCGGAGCTAAATTGAGGGGAGCGGAGAAGAAATAATTATAACATGAAAAAGTGGTCTTTCCGGTGATATATCACATAACTGGCCCGAAAAAGTTTGAAAATTGCCCCCTGTGGGTCCACTCTTTCGCCACCTGAATACACTCTTAATTCATGCATCCCCTCCTTTAAATTCTTATATTTAAAAAATAATATTTTTCGGAGTTATCCGTCAAAAAACCCCATTTCAAACAATATTTATTGTAGAAAATGTTACTTTTTTAAAAATTTGTTTGTTATAACTAATTATAGCCTAACCGTAATAGTAACCTAATTATAACCTACCCTAACCTAACTATAACGTAACTGTAACCTATCCGTAATGTAACCGTAACATAACATTAACTTAATTGTAACCTAAACGTAACCTAATTGTTACCTAAACGTAATCTGTGACCTAACTTAACCTAAGCGTCGGCTAAATGTCTTGTCGGCAAATTATCCTGTCGGCTAATCGTCTTGTCGGCTAAATGTTCTGTCGGCTAACTGTCGCTGTCGGCTAATTGTCTTGTCAACTAAATGTACGTGTCAGCTAAATGTACTTGTTGGCTAAACGTCCTGTCGGCTAATTGCTGTCTGCTAAATGTCTTGTCGGCTATTGGGTTGTCTGCTAAATGACATAGACCCGAATAAGCCGGTATATCAAATTTGAAGCAAATCGAATAATTCTGCATGAAAAACCCATTTATCTAAATTAATGGGGGAGACTAACCTCCGTCCCCCCTTCATGCTTAACCAATAAGCCTCCAAATCTAATCAAGGCAGCTCCTTAACATATTAAACCCGTATACCAAATTTGGAGCAAATCGAATAATTCTGCATGAAAAACCCATTTATCTAAATTAAGGGGGGATAGCCCTTTATTCTTAACTAATGAACCACCAAATCTAATCAATGCAGCTCCTTAACATGATAAACTGATATAGCAAATTTGGAACAAATCGAATAACTCTGCATCAAAAACCAATTTATCTGAATTAAGGGGGTGGGGGGGGGGGGGCTAGCTCCCCTATCCCCCTTTATTCTTAACTAATGAATCTCCACATCTAGTCAAGGCAGCTCCTTAACATAGTAAACCGGTATACCAAATTTGGAGCAAATTGAATAATTCTGCATGAAAAACCCATTTATCTAAATTAAGAGGGGGTAGACCCTTTCCCCCCTTTATCCTTAACTAATGAACCACCAAATCTAATTTATGCAGCTCCTTAACATGATAAACCGATATAGCAAATTTGGAGCAAATCGAATAACTCTGCATGAAAAACCCATTTATCTAAATTAAGGGGTGGGGGGACTAGCTCCCCTATCCCCCTTTATTCTTAACTAATGAACCTCCAAATCTAATCAAGGCAGCTCCTTAACATAGTAAACCGGTATACCAAATTTGGAGCAAATCGAATAATTCTGCATGAAAAACCCATTTATCTAAATTAATAGGGGGTAGCCCCTTTCCCCCCTTTATTCTTAACTAATGAACCTCGAAATCTAATCAAGGCAGCTCCTTAACATGATAAACTGGTATAGAAAATTTGGAGCAAATCGAATAAGTCTGCATGAAAAACCCATTTATCTAAATTAAGGGGGGGGGGGGGGTAGCTCCCCTATCCCTCCTTTATTCTTAACTAATGAACCTACAAATCTAATCAGGGAAACTCCTTAACATAATAAACCCGTATACCGAATTTGGAGCAAATCAAATAATTTTGAATGAAAAAAACATGTATCTAAATTAAGGGGGAAGCCCTCTTTCCCCCCTTTATACTTAACTAATGAACTTCCAAATCTAATCAGGGAAGCTCCTTAACATAATAAACCGGTATATCAGATTTAGAGCAAATCGAATAATTCTGCATAAAAAACCCATTTATCTAAATTAAGGGGAGGGACTAGCCCCCTTTTCCCCCTTTATCTTTAACCAATGAAACCCCAAAACTAATCAGGGAAGCACCTTTCAAGAATGAACGTAGAAAAAAAAAAAATGAAGAAAATCGGATGTTTCTATCAAGAGTTACCTCGTTACGTGAATACGTACGTACATACTTACATACATACAGAACAGCGGGCACATCAGCTCTCTGACTTTGATAGCCTCTGAGCTAAAATGTTGAATTATGATGGTGACGAGTTATTGAGGTTGACATTGTTGGTATATCACCGACCCATATCAATGTGTCTTCTAAATTCTTTCGGCAAAATGTATGTTTCTGATAAATATCATGTCGGCTATTTGACCTGTCTGCTAGTTGTCCTGTCGGCTAATTGTCATGTCTGCTAATTGTCCTGTCGGCTATTTGGCCCGTCTGCTAATTGTGAGGTCGGCTATTTGACCTGCCGGCTAAATGCCCTGTCGGTTATTTGACATATCGGCTATTTGAACTGTCGGTTAATTGTCCTGTCGGCTAATTGTCATGTCGGCTATTTGACCTGTCGGCTAATTGTCATGTCGACTAAATGTCTTGTCGGCTAAATATCATGTCGGCTAATTGTCCTGTCGGCTAAATGTCTTGTCGGCTAAACGTCCTGTCGGCTATTTGACCTGTCGGCTAAATGTCCTGTCGGGTAAATGAACGTTTCGACTAAATGTACTTGTCGGCTAAACGCCCTGTCGGCAAATTGGTGCCTGCTAAATGTCTTGTCGGCTATTTGCTTTTCGGCTAAATGACATAGATCCCCCGTAACCTAATTGTAACTTATCCATAATCTAACCGTAACCTATCTGTAACGGAAATGGAACATAACCTTAACCTAACCATAACCTAATTGTAACCTAACCGTAACGTAACCGTAACCTACTTATAACCTAACCATAACCTAACTGTAACATAACTGTAACCTAACAGTAATCTATCTGTAAAATAAACGTAACATGACGGTACGCTAACCTTAACCTAATTATTAACTAACCGTATCCTAACTGTGATGTAACTATAACCTAACTATAACCTAAATGTAACCTAACCGTAACCTAACTGTAGCCTGGCGGTAACCTAACCGTAATCTAATTGTAATCTATCTGTAACCTACTGTAACCTATCCGGAACCTACCGTAATCTAACTGTAACCTATCCGTAATCCCATTTGTAACCAAACTGTAACGTAACTGTATCCTATTCGTAACCTAATCGTAGCAGACTCGTAATCTAACAGTAATCTATCCGTAACTTAACCGTAATCTAACTGTAACCTAACCGTAACGTAACCGTAACCTACTTATAACCTAACCATAACATAACTGTAAAATAACTGTAACCTAACAGTAATCTATTTGTAAAATAAATGTAACATGACGGTACGCTAACCGTAACCTAATTATAACCTAACCGTATCCTAACTGTGATGTAGCTATAACCTAACTGTAACCTAACCGCAACCTAACTGTAGCCTGGCGGTAACCTAACCGTAACCTAATTGTAATCTATCCGTAACTTACTGTAACCTATCCGGAACCTAACCGTAATATAACTGTAACCTATCCGTAATCCTATTTGTAACCAAACTGTAACGTAACTGTAACCTATCCGTAACCTAATCGTAGCAGAAACGTAATCTAACTGTAACCTATCCGTAACTTAACCGTAATCTAACTGTAACCTATGCGTAACTTAACCGTAATCTAACTGTAACCTATCCGTAACATAACCTTAACCTATCTGTAACTTAAACGTAACCTAATTGTTACCTAAAAGTAACATAACTGTGACGTAACCGTAATCTAACTGTAACCCAACCGTAACGTAACTGTAACTTAAGTTTAACGTAACCGTAAACTGATTATAATCTATCCATAACCTAAAAGTATCCTAACCATAACCTAACTAAGCTAATCGTCCTCTCAACTAAATATCCTGTCGTCTAATTTTTCTTGTCGGCTAATCGTCCTGTCGGCTAAATCTCCTGTCGGCCAATCGTCCTGTCGGCTAAATGTCCTGTCGGCTAATTGACTTGTCGGCTAAATGTCCTGTCGGCTAATTGACTTGTCGGCTAATTGTCTTGTCGGCTAATTGTCTTGTCGACTTATTGTCCTGTCGGCTAATTGTCCTGTCGGCTAATTGTCACGTTCGGCCAATTGCCTGTCGTCCAATTGTCTGTCTGCTAAATGTCCGTTTCGGCTAATTGTCCTGTATGCTATACGTACGTTTCGGCTACTTGTCCTGTCGGCTAAATGTACTTGTCGGCTACATGTCCTGTCTGCTAAATATACGTGTCGACTAAATGTACTTTCGGCTAAACGTCCTGTCGTCTAAGTGCTGTCTGCTAAATGTCTTGTCGGCTATTTGGTTTTCGGCTATTCGTCTGCGACCGGTTTGAAACAAACGTGTCTTTCTAACGCCTTGCAATTTCCATTACCAAATAAATATTTAAACATGCTCATTTGTTCCATTCTCTTGAAAACAATTCCTTTTTTAAATCTAAATTTTTGAAGAACTTTACGGATTTGAAATAAGTATAATTAGTAACTAACTCGAATTTTCTGAAATCCCCAGATGATTTTCTCATGGAAATCAAGCAAGTTAGAGAGCATATAAGCGTAATCAACATAAATTAGGTATAAGATTCGAATTTATTTAAAAACAAATAGCATTATGTTTAGTCTCGAAGTACTGCAGAATAAATGAAAAAAAAAAACTAACATTTAGATGATATCATGTTTTAATATAATCACTGGTTTAATATCGTAATATTACCTGTTTCTTTTGAAACTTAATCCGAGAATAAGTGAAAGATTTTCGAAATCAACGCCAGTTTTAAATTTAAATTTGCTTTATTATGCCAGGTATTAACACGTTGACTTCCACGCTACGAGTATACTCGTAGCTTTAATATTCGTGGCTTTAATTTATTACTTTCTCACCATTATTTTAAAATAAAAACAATTGCCTAATTTATTGGCAGAAATTTCGCTGTATTAGTAAAGCAAAATTTACCCTTCAGAATTTGTGGTGGCAAACGACTTTCAAGAAGAAATTTGAAAATGTCTTACTTTTTGCGGCAGTGAACGTGTTAATATACATATATACCAAATATACATTTTGTTTGAAAAATGTTAGTGCAATTTTAGTGACGGGCAAAAATATATAAATAAATAAATAAAATAATAATAATAATAAATCGCCTGCCTGAAAAGTAAATATGTGAGATGTATACATCTGACATTATTAAATCTATCAAATTTCTCCAACAAGTACCATTTTCCCGAAAAATAGCTTTCTAATAATAACATACAAGGAAGATATATTTATATACAGCATTTAGATACAAAGCTAAATAAAATAGAAAACGTGAAAACACCGTTAAAAGATTATATTATATTATATAGACAGTTAAACATGACATAATATTAAAGATAATAATTGAGTTAGAAAAGAAAGTACTTTTCAGTTCTCTATAGCCACAAAATGGTTGAAAAATGGTTCAGATTATAAGCCCATTGTCGATGTGAACGAAAATGAATACAACTCTTGCTATAAGTGCTTATAATGCATACGCTAAATGTGAGCTCAATCGAAGGGGACCTGCAAATTTCAGAAAATACTAATAAGCATACATATAGAATATGTTTAAAAATAGCAAAAACTGATACAGGCAAAACTGAACATCAGAATGTAAGCATACACTATATGGCCATTAATGACAGGCAACTTAGAATTTTAGACATTTTCTGGTATATTTAAAAATATAATTGTCAGATTCTTCTGGAATTTTAGGATTAAAAAGAACAGGTTTAACTTCATATTCATCGACGTCTATTTTATAAGGAGGATAATTAGGGGGCCAAAAAAAATAAAGAAAAAAATAATACTTGGAATCACCCTGTAAAATAAAATGCACGAAATAATCTATCGCTGCAGAATATACATAGGCAGACATTCCACAATATGTGTATTCATTTGTGTAAGAATAGCATTTATATTAATAGAGATATAGCGATTTTTTTAAAAAATTAAAAAAACTCTTGCATGTTTTTTTGCTTCTAACATACAGGGTTTTAAACTAAATTTAACGCCAATTTCAGAAAAATTGACAAAATGTATTAGAAACAATATAGTGCAATTTGAATTAAATATAACAAATATTTAAGGAAATATGGGTAGTTGTATAAAATAATTTTTATCTGCACATGTGCGAATGATAACAAGGAACTTTTTTCATAATTTAATAGTCAACTCTATGGAGCAACGTATTAAAAAAAAACAGTCAAATATTGTAAAATTTCAGAGAGATATCGGCGTTAGAGTGAGCTATTTTTTTGTTTATCACTAAAACTCGCTGAATGACAAGGTATTGTCCACAAATTGTTATTTTTAAGTTCTCTGACAGCGTTCGGAGCAAGAATTTTGAAAAAGTTATTTAATTATAGTTTACGGTTATGTTTAGGAAGATTTTGACTCTAAACTACGATGAAAAGGAAAATATAGTCCATACATTGACAACATTTAGGTAAATTGAGGAGTTTATGGTAAAATTTTGTGAAATTTAGCTCAATACACAAAACACTCTATAGTAAATTCTATCGCAGTAAATTCTTTCATATATTATATTATATATAAGTATTTTCTGTATACACGTAATTTGTATGGCAAATTAACTAAAATCTAAGATATATTATACATTTTTGATGAGTTATGAGTCAATAACTTGCAATTTGATTTATATAGTGATATTTCAATAGCTTTTTGAGAAATTACGTTTTGCGATGGAATTTTCACAGAAAAATGCATTTTCCGTAAATTACATTTACCTGAAACATTTACTTAACTATTTTAAACTTTAGTTAACATTTACTTGACAGTTATGTCAATTGGAAATTTACTGTACTTATTAATCAAGTTTTTTTTTTTTTTTTTTTTTTTTTTTTTTGTGTGTGTGTGCCGTTTATATCTAAAAGACAGTTTTGGCAGTTTTTGTATGAAGGGAAAAAAATTAACGCTGAAACGTTTGGCACTTCCGGTTTCATTATCAGCTATCAAGTATTTTTAAATTTCTGATAACATAGGTTTTATTTATAGTGCAATAAATGTAAGCGCAAATTTGGAAAAGTAAAAATGCGGAATTTATTAAAATGTAATACAAAGAAAACGGAAATTTTAGGCAATAATCGCATTTTAAATGTAGTCAGATATCTTAATTTGTATGCTATTTTTCCATTGTTCAGTTCTCCTTGGAAAATCAGCATGTACTTGGCGATTTGTTTTGAAACGGATGCTTTGATTTTGATAACTCTTTTTTTATTCGAATGGGCTCATAATGCTGGCTTTACAAGGAGAACTAAAGTATCAATAAAAAATGAAAAATAATATATAAATTAGGATATCTGATTGCGTTTAAAATCAGATTTTTGTCTAAAATTTTCGTTTCATTTGTATTACATTTTATTAAAGCCCACATTTTTACGTATCCAAATCTGCGCTTACACTTATTGTACTATGAAAAAAATCTAAGTTATCAGAATTTAAATACTACTTGATAGCTGTGAATGAAACCGGAAGTGCCAAACGTTTGACCGTTAATTTTTTTTTCCTTCGAACAAAAACTGCCAAAACTGTCTTTTAGATATAAACGGCATAAAAAAGAAGGCTTTGATCGATAAATACAGTAAATTTCCGATTTAAGTAAAGTTTAAAATAATTAAGTAAATGTTTCAGTTAAATGTATTTTATAGAATTTACTGTAGAGTGTTTTGCGTATTATGCTAAATTTCACAAAATTTTACCATAAACTGCTCAATTTACCTAAATGTAATCAATGTATGGACTATATTTTCCTTTTCATCGTATTTTAGAGTCAAAATCTTCCTAAGACCAATGTCAGAGGGGCGTCTTTCTTGCTACTTTTTTACTTACGTATTATCCATTCACAAGGCTATAGCATTGTAAATGGATAATACGTAAGCAAAAAAGACACCCGTCTGACTTCGGTCTAATCACGGTAAGTAAAACACTCGGTAGGGTTCACGCGCAAGTTTCGTTTTCTCCTATGACGTCACTGGAACCCATCTCCAATCTTGGATAACGTATTTTTTCGCTTTGCATAAAGCTTTCCGTTCATAAAAAAGTATTATATACTTATTTAATATCCTGTGAAAGGTATTTGGAACATCTACTAACTGAACATTTTCAAATTAGAGTTAATATATTTATGTTTTTATCATTTAGAATATTTTAAAGGATCAATCTTCTGTTTATTAGTTTTTGGAAGTATTAACTTTCGACACATCATTAATAATTTATTTAAACACGTTTGCGCAAAAAGCAAAAGTTTCCCTACTTTCTCGGTTCTATTTCATTATTTTAGATAAACCTTTTCAATATAATGTTTTACAATTTAGCTTTAATTCAAAATACTTTGAGAAAAATCGGAAAACTTTCTCTTAAATTCATAAATCTTTGAGAAAAATGCGCTTATAATTATTATGTTATATATTTTCAAATATATTTATTATTTATTCATAAATTAATAGGTATTGTGAAATTTTATATATTTACAAATTCGTGATTTAACATTCTAAAAACACAGAACTGATGTAATAACGTTTTTCAAAGTTATAATTTTTCGAAACATTACAGTATACCTTATTCAAATATATATATTATTTATTCATAAATTAATATGTATTATGAAATTTTATATATTTACAAACTCGTGAATTAACATTCTAAAAACACAGAACTGATGTAATAACATTTTTCAAAGTTATAATTTTTCAAAACATTACAGTATACTTTAATACTATATTTACTATATACTTACAACACAATTTAAAAAATGCTATACAATTTTCAAAGCAACTTTGGATAAATATAAGAAAAGCTTTTTTTTTTTTTTTGGAATCCATAAATATTTTAATGAAAAAAAAAGTAACAATTTTTTAAACAATAGCAATAAACTTTAGATAATTTTTAGAAACCTCTCCCTAAATTTGTTTACATGCACTAACACAGAAATTTAAATTATAAAATTATTGAAAATTATTAGAATTGTCTTTATAGAGAGCATAAACGTCAAATTATTAAAAATATATATATTTTTTTCAACTGTTGCTCTAAATTACATGCTTCAGTATAAAGAAAGTAAAAACATCAGTTAAAAAGAAATAGTTGTGCTGTTATTTCATTGATAAAAATTTGCCACTCACCATAATGAATTATTATTGCACTTTAGATAATTTCTTAGATTTTTTTCTTGATTCATCAGAACTGGAAAATTTATAATGTCTCTTTAGTGATCTCTTTTTATTGAGCGATTTTAATCTGATGAAAGTTCTTGTACGAACATAGCATGAAATTGCAAAATCATCTATTTCGGAAAATAAGTTTTTTAAAATGTTTGTCAATTTTCTCATCACACCACATTATTCGAATATTTTAGGAATATTTTTCTTTTTGATTCTAAAGGCGATGTATCCTGCCAACATTTTTATTAAATCTGGGTTTTCTCCTGATGATGGATAAATATGATTTTCATTATTATTAGTTCTCGATTCGTAAACGTCTAATAATGAATCATCTTCACCTGACATGTCATCTTCCAAGGCGCTTACTGCTGATTGTTCTTCATGTTCATTAGGATCATCATTTTCTAAATTTGATATGATGTCGGCACTTAATGTGGTCGTATCTTCTTCCTCAGAACAATTTCCATTAGAAATGATAGCTTTTGAGCTTCGACTCAGAAGCAGAAACTTTATTCTTTGGCTGACAGCTGTTGGTAAAGGATGATCATAAAATTTACCAAAACCTCTTATAAAAGAAAAAAAGGATTCCAAAACATCTTGGTTGCATCTTGAAGCCATGAGATATGAATAACCTTCAGATTTTAATTCTGCATATAGTCCTTGAAGGCTACAAATTGAAATCAAAAGGCCTTTCTGGAATGGCAGCAAGTTTTTTTTTCCAATGACACGAATAGATGCGCATAGATCATATAATTTTTTTAAAGCTATATTCTGCTCATTTATATTTGTTCCATATGCACTTTTTAGTTTATTGGTGCGGTGATGAGGTACTCTAGAATTTAATACATCGAAACCATCATTCACTATTTTTATAAATTCTGCCACATGACTGTTTCCTGGCAGGACATATTCAATGACAGATGCAACAGTGCCTGAAAGCAATTCAGCAGCTTTTCTTACATTCTGCCTCTCTGTATTGGTTAATATAATATGGTCGTTGTTAATTTTATATGCATATTTCAGATCGCTGTCTTTTTGCTTTTCAATAAGCTGTTGTAAAATGCTTTTCGTAACTGTTTTTCCATTTGCTAGTTGATAGCCTTTATCTATCAGATGATTTCTCAGAAGTTTAAGTGCATGAGGGACATCACAAAATGCCCAGATATTTCTATCCTCACAAAAAGGATTTTTAATATGTGTGCAACCTGGTTTGATGCCTAAATCTGATATCAGTTTTTGATTTGAAGGCCCCATACCACTTACAAATGCCCGTACTTGAAGTCCTGTCAATTCAACCTGTTCCACGATACTAAAAAATAAATCTTTGCCAATTGGTTTGTCGAATTCATAGTATATGGGTTGTTTCCATTTTCCTATGAGTCCTCGTACCATCACAACTTGCACAGCGGAATGAGGTCCTAAAACTTTATCTTGTACGGGTTCATAGCATCGATCAGTTTTCACTTTCATTTCGTCGAAGCTTACTACAACGTCCTTTTCCATATCAGTAAAACCCATTGCTTGAGCTTTCAGGACACTGAGACTGAGATCTATAAATCCTGGTTTTATAACGCAATGTTGAAGACGGCGTTTTAGTGTACTTTCACTAGGCAGAGGATATTTATACTCTTCTTTTAGATAAATAAAAGCTTTTTTTGATATGCATCTTAAGGCTATGGCTCTCGAAATATCTTCTTTGTTCCAAGAAACGCATTTACCTTTCAAAATAATCTGCTGCTGCGAAGATGAAAATTGCGACTCATACTGCTTTAAAATTTCTTTTAAATGGGAGTTTTCTAATTTTACATTTTCCATTTCGCACAAAATTTCTTTATTTAATTCCTTTAAATGTTGACTTTCTCTTTTTATTGAATCTAATTCAATATCTGATGGATTTCTAAGAGATGTGTCATTATTTTCTTGTTCTGGGGAGAGCGAAAATGAATCAGGATCATATTCTTTCGCATTTAACAAGAAGTTTATTTCCTTTCTGGTATCTCGTTTTTCAGCTCGTTCCCTTCTTCCAGTATTTTTATTATTTGATGAAAAGCTGGGTATTTTTAAGTGGGGAACCGATTTAAGCTTTAAATTTCGTGTAGGCTTCAAATCAAGCAGTTCTGACTTCAAATCCCTTTCAAAATCTGATTCTTCAAAGTGAATTGAACAGACTCTTGCATTATCAATGCAGAAATTGTCAGCTCTTTTGCATGCTTGTAGCCATTGTTTTCGCACTACGTCATTTATTGGGAATCGATGAAATGTAATTCCATAGACTTTGGAATTTCTGGTATGATTGGTACAACCAGAAACGGCACAACAAGGCATCTCTAATTATTTTAATTAATTAAACACCGCTTGCAAAAAATAGGAAATAGCATAAGGCATAAAATGATTGCACTAACGAAAAAAATAGCACTCCTTATCGCGAAAAGAGAAATAGATAACAGAGGAGTGAAAATGAATGTCCAGTCCAGATACAGGAAGTGCTGGACGTTGGGTACCAGTGACGTCATGAACTACTGCGCATCTTTTCGTGAACCCTACCGAGTGTTTTACTTACCGTGGGTCTAATCATAGCCGTAAACTATAATTAAATAGCTATTTAAAATTCTTGCACCGAACGCTGTCGGAAAGTTAAAAATAACAATTTGTGGACAATCCCTTGTCATTCAGCGAGTTTTAGTGAGAAACTAAAAAAAAAGCTCACTCTAACGCCGATATCCCTCTGAATTTTTACAATATCTGACAGATTTTATTTTAAACGTTGCTCCATAGAGTTGACTATTAAATTATGCAAAAAGTTCCTCTTTATATTTCGCGCCTGTTTAGATAAAAATTATTTTATACAACTACCCATATTTCCTTAAATATTTAATATATTTATATACCAATTGCACTATATTGTTTCTACTACAGTTTGTCAATTTTTTCTGAAACTGACGTTGAATTTGGTTAAAAACCCTGTATGTTAGAAGCAAAAAACATGCAAAAAAATTTTAATTAAAAAAATCGCTATATATCTATTCATCCTATCATATACAACCTTCAATATACATCCTATTATTACACAAACGAATACACATATTTTGCTATGTCGGCCTATGTATATTCTGCAGCGATAGATTATTTCGAGCATTTTATTTTACAGGGTGATCCCAAATATTATTTTTTTCTTTAATTGTTTGCTGGCCCCCTAATTGTCCTTCTTATAAAATAGACGTTGATAAATATGAAGTCAACCCTGCTCTTTTGAATCCTAAAATTCCAGAAGAATCTGACAAGTATATTTTTAAATATTCGACAAAATGTCGAAAATTGAAAGTTGACGGTCATTAATGGCCATATAGTGTATGTCAAAGTAGCCATAATCGGGTTTTTATCACGGAAGCTATAAGTCCCTTACTCTGTAGAAAGTAAAAATACAAATAAATATGCAAACAAAAGCATTTTTTTTAAGAATTTCAAATATGCGTGCATTTCTAAATGTTATTTGTTTAAAGAAGTTTTGACTGCTAATTAGATAATACTTTTGCTTAAACTCGAAAGCACAAACGCTTAATTTTAAAATACTATTTTTATTTAAGTATGTGTAGCATAATTTTGATACCCTTTCACAGTCCGATGGTTTTCCTCTATTTTTATAAGAATGCTTGTAAGTTCCAGAATAAATATATTTATTAATCGCAGTTTGATGCTATAATATCTTTAATATCACTTCTTTCAATATATGGTTCAAAATAAAATTCTGTTCAAAATATTTTTGTCTACAGCCATTTTAACATGATTTCTAGAAACGGAAAAATCCGGGCCAGCCGGTTACAGGGTTAATATTTAAAGTTTTAAAATTAATCTAATTAAAATCTTACAGTTCTAAACTTTTAAGTCATAAAACTTGGATACGTGACTTGATAGATTAATTTTTTATTAAATATTTTCTTTCAGATTTAAAAATATTTTATGAAACATTCATTTATTTATTCAGAAAATCGAGTAGACCTGATCAACTGCAGCATTTCCTAATATGTAGAAAATGTAACAAATTTCAGTTATTATTTTTCGATTTGTAAATCGTAAGAAAAAAAATATAATTTAATTTTATAAACGTTGTGCACTTTTTTGCATATAATACACATTGTATTGGCGAAATTTCTTTCTTTCAAAAGTGTAATTCTTTTTTAAATTCTTTCTTATTTTTATCTTATGTTTAATCAAAAAATATAGTTTTAAAAATAAACTTTTGAAAACAAGTTTTAAAAAGATATTCTGATGTGTACAAGAACCATATAAGAAATAAAGCAACGTAAATCGGTTTTGAAAAGCAGAATAATTATAATTATTTATAGTTCTTAAAAGTATTGATTAATAATTTCAGAAATATCTTTAGACCTCTATGTCCTTTAGATATAACTAAACGTAAAAATACAAATTTCATTCATGAAGCCTTAGAATTAAAATTTCTACTCCATCTGAAATAATCTTTTTTTTTTGCCTCGCAATTTCGAAGTAAAATCCCAATAGTATATATTTTTATTTTGTGTATTTAATAGAAGTATTTTTAAAGACAACTAATGTATACAAGAATATTACAAAAAATGAAACGCTAAAGCACAGGATGAATTTAAGAAAAAAAGCTGTTTATATTTATAGATTTTAAAGGTGGGAGATTAAACTTAAAAAAAAAAAAAAAATCTTTTAAGATTCATAAATTAGGCTTTGTACTTAAAGCATAAGTTAAAAATGCAATTTTTTTTTTTTTTTACATCATGCTAAATACAGAATTCTTAGTTTGTTTCATAAAGAACTATCGATACTTTTCCTGTATATGGACTTTGGCGAGTTAGAGAAAATGGCCTTGGCAAGGAAAAATAATTTGGCAACATATTTTCTACAAAGCTAAAAAATGCAATAAAAGTGATGAAGCTTTATTTAGATTAACGCTCGTTCCATCGCACAAACGGCGACATTTTCAAAATCATTCATGAATGAAATATTTTTGCAAGCAAATTTCAAAAACAATAACTTGGTAAATAATGTCACGTGACTTCATGCATAATGAAAATTCGTGCAAACATAAAATAAAATGAAATTGGATATTTGTGAGCATGGATTAATTTTTTACTATTGTTATTAAAACAGCATATCAACTTTTTCGAAATTTTAGGTAACTCAAGGGGCAATGAATCATTGCAAATATTCACGTTGCGTAAAAATGTATCTATTGATTCTGATTGATGTATCTATTGATTGAAATGTATCTATTGGATAATAGATGGTAAATAAAATCTTGACGGATAAATTATTCTGCTATTTTGAAAATCGATCTGTATAGGTTGTTTGCTACATAATCTGGCCAAAGCTGTGGTTTTCCTGTTGTATTTGATGCTTGCTACATGTTCTTTGATTCTAGTTTTAAGTTGTCTGCTTGTCATACCTATATAAAACTGCTTTGCTCCATCTTGTTTGGTGAAATGTATTTCATGTACTCCTGATATTTTTCATTATGCAGGAAGTCTCGTGACATTATTTACCAAGTATTGTTTTTAAAATTTGTTTGTAAAAATATTTCTACCATGAATGATTTTGAAAATTTCGCCGTTTGTACGATGAAACGAGCGATAATCTAAATTAAGGTATTATATGTCTTTTATAGCATTTTTTATCTTTGCTTCATTATAAGTGATAAGCATACATATTTTTATAACATGTTTTCTGACAACCTATACATTGTTTCTATGAACAAGCAAGTTTTGCAACTCATCTCAACACAGATGAATTGCGCCATGCTTCGAGGGATCGTACGCATAGCAAAGCATTAGAATAATTTATTTTATGTGTATCTGCATTTTAATTGAAAGTGCAGTCACATCGTGCAAGTATTACGGTAAAGTTAATTGATATTAATTAATTTTCAGATTGGTTAAAATAATTAAATTTTAACGCATATTTTATTTTAAAAGGAAATCAGGATGTTTCTTTTCATGATTTCTTTTAACAAAAATTGTGATATTTATTTCACTTATATTTTTAGTACAAGTAATATGTTTTTCTTTAATATTTCCGTATAAAATTGATTTCAAATTTATATAGTAATGTTAATTGTAAGGCCGACTATTATTATTATTTTTTTTAATATCTGACGATTATGTATACTAGAAAATTTGTGTATGACACATACTTAATATATAATATATAACTTTAAACAGTTATTTCTTTTTGTACAAATTTATTTTATATGAAGTTAATATTGTATTTTTAAATTCGGATTATGTTTATAATTAAGTACACTAAATTTTTGTTTCTATATTTATATTAATAATGTTACTATTTATTAATTGTAATAATTATTTAATAATTATTATATTTTTAACATAATAATTATTTATTTATTATTATTATTAATTGATTATTGTCAATGTAATAATTATGATAATTAATTAATTAATAAGAAATATTAACAATTATAAATTGTTTGTAATTTTTTAGGGTTTCGTACTTAAAAAGTAAAAACGGAACCATTATAAGATCACTCCTGTGTCTGTCTGTCTATCTTCTCACAGGCCTTTTACTCCTAAACTATGCAGTGTGGAAAGTTCAAATTGGGGGAATTAATAGAGATTATTAACCAACATATTTACAGATTAATAAATATTCATAAATATATTTAGGAAAAATGCAGAGGGGCTAATTAAGTTACCTGAAAAAAAAATCTTTTCTTTGTATGCCGTGTGGGGTATCGTGTGAACGCTTTCGTAACGCTTAAATCAAAAATATATTCCATTTAATTTTAGGTATTATATTTTCAAATTTATGATGGAAAATGTAGTGCAAAAATATGTCCCCCCCCCCCCCCACATCTAATTCCGAAACTATTGAAACTAAAATTATGAAAAAATTAGAGGTAGTAGACATTAATTTTAACCTTACAGGAAAATGATAGCGATTATCCTAGGTCTAATAGTTTTTGAGAAAATCGCATTTTTCCGTTACACTCAAATTTCGATTTACGGGCTTCAGCGAAAGTGTTGAGCAGAGTTGGAGGTACCTATCGTAGCAGAAGTATAAAAGCATTGTTGATGAATTTCGGAAAAAATAGTCGGTAATTAGCCGAGATATTAACCCTTAACGATACGGACGGTTTGGCCATACATAATGACAGGGACGGCGTACTCTATGCTCCATCGGCATTTAAAGCCTAGATAACAAAATTTAAGGATATATTTGTGTAATGCAATGCCCAGCAGCAGTATAAAAGGAATAAACGTTAAATTGTTAAAAACAGAGAATTAATGAACATGAGAATTAATCACATAAATACTATGGGATTCGCGACTAGTTTCCATTGAGTGGCTCTCTCAATACAACTACTATGTCTTTAAAGGTTAACAAAAAACCTATATAAAATAACAAATATACAGAATAGCTATATTTGCTATTATTTAGGTTCCATATATCTTTGAACTTTCATGGTATACCCATTTATACTTTTCTAGTATATAGGGTGCAAAGGAAAGTCCCGTTAACATGAAAATACTTGTGAACGGAGAGAGCTATAGCTATGCAAGTTAGGTAATGGTATAGTAAAGCGACTACGCAGCATCCCCTAGTGGCGAAATTTGGAAGATAGCCACTGCAAATCGAAAACGAAAAGAGATAGGGCACAATTTACAGTTAGAAAGTTTTAGAGCATCAATTAATTAATAGAATACGACATTTGGTATGCGTGGATAAGACAAATCTTCATTCTTTCCCAAAAATGTCCGAAATCGATGCACTCCATTTTGTGTAAACGCTTAAATGGAATAGTCAGAAGTATGAAGAAATACGCACAATTTATGCTATAAATACGTACGTATCTCAATACATTTTGATAACATCACACACACACGCACAAAATAAAAAGACAAACTGTCTCGCAGTGATAAAAAGTTAATATTCAGTGTGTTCGAAAAGTTCGCCATTGCTCACGATACACGTTTGTATTCCTGAGAGTAATTCTGCATGCACATTTCTCAACATGGAACGTCAATTCCAAGCCTCTTCAATACGACGACATAGATTTAACCCTTTCAAGGGCGGTAGCTAGACGGTCTAGCCACCTAATTTTAATTCCAAAACTGACAAGAATGACTGACCAAGAATATTTTAATAGAATTTTGCTTTTGTAATAAAAGTGCAAATTAGCGGGATTTTGTTTTATGAGAAATTCGCTTGAATATTCTGGTGTCAGTCAATTATTTCATCAGTTTACGAACAGAATTCTTCTGGCCCTGAAACGATCATTCTAAAATTTTATATGTATCGGAAATTAAATCTTTACAGACATTACAGCACAGTACAACGTCACAATCTGTAATTGTGCATTGCTACATTTCCGGAATGTGAATAGGAAAAGTAGAATCGTCGTTCATCGATTTCGGACATTTTTGGGTATGCAGGAGACGATTTATCTTATCCGTGTGAACCTAATGTCGTTTCATAGTAATTAATTGATGCTCTAAAACTTTCTAACTGGAAAATTTGCTATACCTCTTTTCGTTTTCGATTTGCAATGGCTATCTTCCAAATTTCGCCACTAGGGGTACTTTTGTCCTTTGCATTAGGTCGGATGTAGTCGCTTTACTGCCGTTACCTCACTTGTATAGCTGTAGCGTTCTCCGTTCGCAAGTATTTTCAGGGTAAAGGGACTTTCCTTTGCACCCTGTATACTATAGAGCTATAACCAACCCTACGTTGTATAGTTTTTACAAAGTCTTAGTATTCTTTTAGCAATGGTATTTTTTTAATAATACACTTACTAATTCATATATTATTGTACGGAGCCCTCTGTGCGCGAGTAATACTCGCAATTGACCGTTTATTTATATTATACAATTAGTTTAAATAATAAAAAAATATTTATAATATTTAGGAAATTAATTTTTATCACTAATATCAATTATTGTTATTAATTATATAATTTTGTGTACATTTCAAACAACAGCATAAACAACCACCAATTTAAGATTTTGCATATTTGGTAATTTTTAAGGTTTTGTTCATCTGACGAAGCCCTATTCGCCTCACTCATCTGTCTGTCTGTCCGTCACAGAGCCCCTTCTCAGAAACTATATATATTGGAGACTTGAAATTTTGGTTATATCTGAACACCTCACATCAAACGACAAATCATAAAATTTTGAAAAAGTCTTATATTTACCCCTCTGGGCTCTAACTTGTGTATTTTAAGCTTTTTTTAATAATTGAGCCCTTAATTAAGTTGAAGACTTGAAATTTTGGATTATTATAGCTGACCACCTCACGTCAAACGACAAATCATAAAAAAATTGAAAAAGTCTTATACTAGGCTTTTCTTGTAGTAGGCTCTAACTTGTGTATTTTAAGCTTTTTTTTTTCTTATTGAGCCCTTAATTAAGTTGAAGACTTGAAATTTTGGATTCTTATAGCAGGACACCTCACATCAATCAGTAAATCTTAAAATTTTGAAAAAAGTCTGATATTTACTCCTCTGGGCTCTAACTTGCGTATTTTAAGCTTTTTTTTTCTAAATGAGCCCCTAATTAAGTTGAAGACTTGAAATTTTGGATAGCTGAACACCTCACATCAAACGACAAATCAGAAAATTTTGAAAAAGTCTTATATTTATCCCTCTGGGATCTAACTTGTGTATTTTAAGCAATTTTCCTAAATCAGCCTCTAATAAGGTTGGAGATGTGAAATTTTTCATACTAGTAGCAGCTCAATTGCGATCACACGAAAAACCATAAATTTTCAAAAAGTCTCATATTATTTATCACTCCGGGATCTAACTTCTGTATTTTTAGAGCAAAACGTTTTGACGCATTTACAAATTACTTTTTTAACAGAAACGTATAAAATTGGAAGGCCTTACTAGGGAAGCGATTTGGAATCGAACTGTGTTTTCCATTTTTCGATCAATAAATTATGTATCGAATTATAAGCGATTTTGATCACGCGACAAAGCCGCTTTTCACCCTTCCTTGAGTGGTTATTCTTCTTTCGCGAGGAAATTCAGTCCAAAACTCCCACTTTGACACTATTTCTTGAAAGATCTATTGCGTTTGCAAAAAAAAAAAAAAAATGGAAAACATAATTCATTAACATGGTTTATGAACAACAACACCTGCACGTTTCATGCATTTCCGAATAAAAATGAATTAAAACTTACGTCATAAAGTTGCCCTTTTGGATTTGATGAAAGAGGGCCCCAAAATGACACTGTGCTTCTCATAGGTTTAGAGGTTAATCGGGCCCTGCGCAGAACAACATTGTTTTTAAAAAATTGCAATTTTTTGTGAAATTATAATTTGACAGAATCTAGACTGATGGTGAAACTGAGTGAGTTTCTAATATAAGATTTTATTCAGTCATCAAATTTAGACAAATGTGTGCTTAGCAAACTTAACCACAAAAAAAAATGCGTAAGCCAGTGATGTAGTCGTAAAAGAAAACAAAAACAGGGGATGTACACTAAAATCATGAATGGTCATGGCTAGAGTATATATGTAAAAGCTTTATTTGAGAAATTCAGACTATATTGAGCTATAATAAAAAAAATCCAGAAAATATATAGCACATACCTTCTTATAACTGCCCCACTACACACTTGGCGAAAACTGAATGCACTTGAATTCATAACACACTTGAAAAAAAAAAAGAAAATAATCTAAAATAACAGATTAACCTATTAACCGAAAGCTGTTACAGAAAAAAAGTATCTCAAATAGTACGGGACGGTCTATTTGACTGCTAGCATTTACTGGTGCATCTTATAAGACAATAGAGAACTGGAGCTATGAGATGTGTTAACGCTTGAAAACCACAGTTTTCGCTGTGAACAATAATGCCATGTGACTTATAATACTTCTGTTTAAGTTGCTGACCTTGCCTTGGGTGCAAAATTTCCATCAGTCAAATACGAATAAATAAAAAATTAAGCCTTAAATATACTCCACTTACCTGGCCCACATAACTAAGACTATCCGTTTACTTAAACTGTTAAACAGATACGGGAACAAGATATATAGACAAAAAATAAGTAAAAGGAAACACAAATGCTTAAAAAAAATTCGATTCTGTTGATTTTCGTGAACTAATTGTGATTTTTACTTTGCCGTCTCTTTAATTTATATTCTTATACAAAGAAAACATGAAATTTTCATTTGAATATTTTTCGTTATTTATTTATATACAATACAGTCTTCTTACTTACTTCCAAGGAAAGTTACAATTTTAAATTAATAAAAGAAAACTCATAAAATATTTCAGATTAAACCATTCTTTGTCTACACAAAAAGGCTGATACTTTACATAAAAGTTATTTATAAAACCTTAGTTTTAAATAACTGTTTTGTATTAGATTATTTAATAATTTATTCATATCAAAAATGATAATAGTTTTTTCTCAAACAAAACTTTTTAAAAGCTAAATGTTGTAACAAAACACAATTGGGAATGGAAACTTAAAAAATACAGTAGATTCCCATAAATCGGCATGCCATGGGACCAGATATTCAGATTTTAGAATATTGAAGATTTCTGGCCACTGTTTTGTTTACGTTTTTAAACACTAATTTTTATATAACAATGCATTCGAAATTATTATGCATACAAAATAAAGACAGAAATTTTTCTTCAGCTTTTCAATGAAACTTGCCTCATAAAAATGCACTAATAAATTAAATAAAAATTTTAATAAAAATATAAAAAGATTTCAAAAAAAGAAAAATATATATTTTTCATGTTTAGTAAAATTAAAAAAAAAAATGTTATTACATAAATATGATTGTTAAAAAGAATGCAATCGTGCAACTAATATAAGCGTTTTGATGAATTTCTTTTAGCTGGGCAAGCTGTAAACAAACATCCACGCATGCGCAAACGGTAGTTTTTGTGTAGATAGTTAAAAGACCTATTGATCGGACGTCTAGCCACTTCCAACAATCAAATTACTTCAACCAAAAATTACATAGATCACAATAACATAATGTAACACAGAAACATTGTTTAAAATTAACACGCTATTTTTAAATAATATACACAACAATAAACATGCACTGTTTTTAACAATATGCATATTTATGCATTGTTGTTTAAAATAAAATTTCGCCTACAAAGTTTAATATTGTTGCTTCTGAAGAAAACTATATTTATCATTTATTGCTTTATGAGAGTGCTTTATAAATCTTGTTATTTTCAGTAACATAATCACATTTTATAAAGTTTTGATACTTATCTTATTATCTCTTTAGATAATTTGCCTGATTTATTGTGAAGAATGGAAAGAATGAGAAAGTGTTGGCGAGGATTCATAGAAAATATGTAAGTAGCTTACTAAAAATTCTTTTCAATTACAAAAATTTAATTTTAGGGATGACATATCGTAAATTTTGGTTTCAGACATTTTTCTATCTTAAACTTTCTGAATTGTTCACAGTTAATTGCACCAATTATATTCAAAGTTTTTAATATATTTTTTAATATAATTAATTCAACGAACTTAAATTAATAGAAAGTTATATGACATGCAAAATTTTATTTAGAAATTTTAAGGGGTCTCACGACTCTTAAAATTGTAAATAAACGGTGGAGTAATAATAATATAAATAAACGGTATTACTCGCGTACAGTGGGTTCCGTGCAATAAATATATTATTTAGTAACCGCATTATTACAAAACAAAATTGTTGCTAACAGAATAATAAGATGTAAAAAACTATTGTGTGTAGTTGCATATACTAGAAAATGATAAATGGATATACCAAGAAAGTTCAGAGAGATATGAAGCTTAAATAGTATCAAATATTGCTATTCTATATAACCCCCCCCCCTTTTTTATCTTATCCTAATACATTTATGATAAACGTAGTTCGGTGCTGACAATAAAATTAGTGCATATTTAAATATACTTTGGCATTTCAAAACCAAAATTCAGCGCAGTAAAGATCTTTTTTTTTTTTTTTTTTTTTTTTTTTTTTTTTTTTTTTACAGCGTATCTAAAACAAAACAAATTTTCCTAAGTTTAAACTTGCCATTGTGCTAATCGCGCTTCGAATACGGGTGCAGTATTGATAGAGCCACTTAATTCAATCTAGTCGCGAATACCATAATAATTATGCGATTAATTCTAATTAAATTAGACTGTTTTTAACAGTTTGACGTTTATTGTTTTTATACTAATAGTGGGCTTTGCGTTAGACAAATATATAATTGGAAGTTGTTATATAGGCTTTAAAAGCCGATGACACATAGAATACGCCGCACGTGTCTTTATGTATGACCAAACCGTCCGTGTCTTTACGGGTTAATATCTCGGATAATTACAGACAATGTTTTTCGAAAATCATTTATACCGATCCTTTTAAACTACTGCGACGATAGATACCACCAGCGCTCCTATGCTCCTTCGTTGAACAACCGCAAATTGAAGTTTGTGTGTAACGAAAAAATGCGATTTTCTTAAAAAATATCTGACCTAGGGTCATCTCTAGAGTTTACCTGCAAGGTTTAAATTAACTTCTATTTCCCGTAGTTTTTTCATAATTTTAGTTTCAGTAGGTTCTGAAATAAATGGGGGGGGGGGGGACATATTTTTTCCTTACATTTTCGACAATATCTCTGAAAATATAATACCTAAATAAAAAAGAAATGTATTTTAGAATTGGCGTTACGAACGCTTTCCCACGCTTCGCCAGAGGATATACAAAGGTTTCTTCCAAGTAACTTAATTAGTCTCTCTACATTTTTACTAAATATATTTCTGAATGGTTAACAATCTGTAAATATGTGGGTTAATAGACTTTACTGCTTCAGCCAATTTGATCTTTCCCTTTTCCATAGTTTACTGAGAAAAATGGCTGTGACAGATAGACAGACACAGGGGTGATATCATAATGGTTCCGTTTTTACTTTTTAAGTATGGAACCCTAAAATTGAAAAAAAAAAAAGCATTTTCAACATTTAATATCATAAAATGTATAAGATTTTAAAACAAAATTTTAAAATGAATAAATATATATGTTCATTTCGTATTCATATGTTTAAAAGTTAGAAGTTGTAGAATTACTATTTATAGGGGCTTCAATCCTTCAGTCATTTCTCGAGCAGAAAAGTGGTATGACAGCTTACTCAGAATAAGAAAAATAAATTTTGCTGCCTAATTATGCTTCAGATTACAATAAGAAAACAAGATTACAAGAAGAACGTAAATAAATTTGTATTTAAAGCATTTTTATATTTTTAATACAAAGTTGTATTTAGCTATTACAAAATTTGAAAAATTTCAACATTATAATCACCTAAAAATATATTTCTTTGAACAATGAAAAGAAAATTTTAGACTCAGTTTATACAGACTAACATGAAACATATATTTTGAAAATTTTCCAAAAATGTCATGTTTTAAAGCGTCATTTTAAGTAAAATCTTCGGAAACGCCGCTTCAGCAATTGGGTTGGTTATTTCCTAAAAGCCATAACTTTTGTTCGAATTTGACTTTCAAGGAAACATTTATATCAAAATGTTCAGAAAAGATAGGATTTTGACATATAAAAGGAATGATATTTCGGAAATTTTGAAGCTTGAACCCTTTGATGGGTGCCGTTTACAATCTGCAAACGTTTAACTTTAAAGCCCAAACTGACAAATGGCACCAGTAATTTTTTAGTACAATTTCGATCTCATAATATACGCAAAGAAAAGCTTTTGATTTTTTTCAAATAAATTTGTTCTTAAATTGCTGTGTGAATTAATTAATTGAACATTTTTGGAGAAAAATATCTTGCGCCTGAAAGGGTTAAGAGCCTGAGACCCCTTAATAACTGTTGGCAAATCTTTAGAAATAAATCTTATAATCTCTTACGTAATCTAATATTTAAAGCAGTTTATTTCTTTTGCAGAAGGTTTTTGAGTGATACTGAAACAGAAGAACAAATTAGAAGAAGACAACGGGCAGAAATGAACGAAGTCGAATGGTATGTTTTATTTATATCAAATGTTAATTTTCTTCTTTATTTATTTTTCATTATTTTTAGCTTATCATAAATGTATAGCTAGATTTTTGTCCTAATTTCAATGTATTATTATTACGCTATCTTAAATCTTTTTTTAAATACATGCAAAGATGTAGCTAAAGCTGATATTAAATGCATAGAATTTCGGAAGAAGCATGTCATATAACACATGTATGTTTTTCTTTTCAGGTACTTAAATCAATGTGTTCGTATTATAGATAACTTACTTGAACGAGCTGATTGCCTAATCTTTAATCATTCAAGAATGAACGAATTAAAATTTCGAATAACCAAATACATTGAATTCACATCGAATAAGTGGATGCTTCGTCCGTTAAATATTCGACTGGATGACTACCTGCGCACAGGTTATATGTGGAAAGAAAATCGCCACTGTGACTCAACTAAATTGGATCTTGCCATACTTGAAGACTGTCTTCAAACAGCCAATGAATTGAGTGAACACTTTTGGAAAAAAACGTAAGTTTTTTAGTGATTTTACATATTTAACAGCATAATATTTAACTAAGAAAGCTTTTCATGAAAAAAGTAAGTTAATGCTAAATTTGAAATATTTTTTTTGCTTCGGTCGGGAAAGTACATATATTTCACTATCCAAAACATTCTTAGAGTTATGTGATATTTTAAATCGTTGTCCAACTACATAAAATTATATGTAAGAAATATTGATAGTTCCTCCGATTCCCATGTAATTAATAAAAGAACTTAAAAAAGATTCATTTATATTCACAATACATATATTTACGTAGTTGTAATACATACAAAAAGAAAAAAAAAGAAGAAAAAACACAGAAAAAATCCTTTATGAATTAGAATTATACGGGTCATTTGATCGTTTCTTTAGATATTTTGAATGAAAAGGAAAATTACGGTTTCCTTAATAGAAATATGTAATTTATTTAAATTTTGAATGCACGATAATTTTTGCAAGTTTACGGCCAATACATTATTTTTAATCATTCCATGTTATTTTAATTGAAGGTATTTAATTTAAATCACCTAAAGCATTATAATCAAGGCTAAAAACCTGTTCTAGGAAAGTAGTATGCTAGTATTGTATGTAGTATGCTTTACTGGAAGGTTTTATAGACATTTATCATAAAAATTACGTTACTTAGCTGGAATTCAAATAACTGTATTTCATGTCTGCACAGACCACAATTACGACAATTAGAGATAATAGGTGGAAATCTGCTTTTGATTCCAATTCGCTTAAGGAAAGCCCTTTGAATGAAATATTCTGATAAAGCTAAAAAATGCTATAAAAAGTTATTGGAAATCTTTATTAAGATTGACGATCGTTTCGTTGCACAAACGGCAACATTTTCAAAATCATTTTGATGAATGAATTGAAGGATTTTGAAAATATTGCCGTTTGTGCAACGAAACGATCGTCAATCTTAATAAAGATTTCCTATCACTTTTCATAACATTTTTTAACTTTATCTGTTTATAAGTGATTATTATACATGTGTTTATGAAATATTCTGGATTAATCTACTATCGCTTAATGATTACATAATTTTTGTTACTCGAGAAACTTTTTTAAAAATTAAAATTGAGAATATATAAATAAAATAAATAAATTTCGAGGTGCCCCTCTTGTCCCTACCATCAGAATCCATGAATAATCTTTTTAAAACACCTTTAGAATATCTAAACGTAAAAAAGAGAAACTGTATAAAAATTAATTTTGATGGGGGATTTAGTAGAAAAAACTTTTATCGCTTAAAAGAAAATCCTAACCTGTACTTTTATTTCAATTTTAAGACATTCGAAAGTAATATATATATTTTTTAGAAATCGGTCAAAAAGAAATTCTCGTCAATTAAATTTTAAAATGGAGCATTTGGAAGCGCCCTGCATTACCGCATCTCGCCGCTTCGTGGAGCCATTCTTAAGTATCAAATTTAAAGGTCGCGTTTCTAAAACGTTTCATTTGGCTAGTACCCCTTTATGACATGACTTCCCGTTTTATAAAAAATATTTCTACTTTCAAAAATGCATGAAAACTGTGTCACACTTATTCAATAATTTATTTGAATTTTCTTTTCTGATACACCTATTTGCAACTGCTTTGACTGATTCCTTATATTACAAACATTTGTGTGGCAGAAAGAACGTCCAATTCGTCTTGTTATTGTCTGTGTTTATCAGCAAATCCATGTTCTACGTTGACTGCTCTATATATATATATATATATATATATTTTTTTAATTATAGCTTGCTGTGAATTCTTAATTTTTATTTTGTTATTTGAAAAGTTTAGGTTGTAGTGACGGCCAATAATTTATTGCGTTACTAATCAATCTATTATTCTTTTTTTTCGTAGCACATACTTTAATGCTTTTATAAGACTAAAACTCAAACATCAAAGATATCACGTATTTCTGCTATACGCCAATAGTGGGATCTATAAAATGAAGTTAGGTATGTTATTGGTGTAAATATCCTTTAAAGTTTTATTATGTTAATTTGGTTTAGTTTACATTCGCAATTGCTCTTTTTTCATACTACTAAACTATAGTAAAATGCCAATGTTTTAGTCATAAAAAAGTTTCCATACGAACACTTTGTTGACTGCCAGTCATAAATATTTATTGTCTATTGTATTTTCATAACATTATAATATCAACACTGTTTATATATTGCTGCAGTTCAATTTTATTATGAAAGAAAAATTAGTAGTGCTATCTGAAATAAAATAAAGCACCCATAAAATCAGCACTTGTTACGGAAAATATTAAATAGCACGTACTGAATTTGAATATGTGTTTGAACACGTATTGAACAGCACGTGGTATTCCCGAAAACTATAGTACAGTTAAAAGTGTACCATTTTAATTACACTCCATAGTCTAGTCATCTCATAAAGCGTATTCCTATATTTTTAAGTAATGTTAGAAATTAAAAAAGTTAAACTTAAATAAGTGTAAAATTTAATGTTTATAATTTAAAATCTCAAATGCAAATGTTATTAAAAAACATAATTGAAATATTGTTGTTTTTTTACTTTCTAGGTCACTTAAAAAGAGGATCCAAAAAAGATTAATGATGATGAATAATTGACTGATCACTGATTAAAGTACTTATGAATGAGAAACTGTCCTTGTCCTGTGAACGTCCTTGTCTAGTCCCGTGAACGTCCTTGTGTTGTCCCGTGATAGTCCTATTGCAGTCCCGTGAAAGTCCTTGTGCTGTCCCGTGATCGTCCTTGTACTGTCCTGAGAAAGTCGTGTGACGTACTGTCATTTTCTTCTACTTCAATAAATTTTTTCAAAATTTCTATAACTTGTCTTTATTGCTTTGATTATTATCTTTAAATTTTATATTAAAGTTTCACAACGAGAAAATTGAATTAGGGTATTGTGGTGCAAAATATTTAAATGTGGACATATTTAAAGCCATTAATATGACATAAAAATATATTACTTCTTAAACGGATAACTATACATTAAATTGTACAAAAATCTTGAAATTTTTTTAATTGAATTAAAAATAGGGTTTTTCTTTATTTTAACCGCATTTTCATTATTTCTGTTCCACATTAAGGCCACCAAATACCTACAAAGATTTGTTGTTATCCAAAATATTTAAACCTGTTCAATTAGATGGTATCAAGAAGCATAATCTATACTTAAATTTATAAACTAACAATTAATAGTTATAGGAATAATAAAATCTTCAATTTCATTAGTTAATAGCAGATATACTACAAAAGTGTATGCACTTTTGTCGTTTTAGACACCTTGTAGAAAAAATACAGAATAACTTGACGAATTGTGTTTGAAATGATCGGATGAAAAGAACCTGCTTTACACTAAAATTTTCAACCAACATCTAGTCAAATAAACAACCAGAGTACCGACCACAAATGGAAAAATAAAATTTATGTTCGTGATCATACTGTGTATGAAAAATTTCTTCAAAATATTAAAGATTGTTTCTTTTTATTGTTTCATGCAGAACTTTACTTTCAGATAACTTGTAAAGCAGAAAAAATATTCTACAATCCGACTATAACTATATTAACTATTTGATAAAACATCCGCAATTATGTGAAATAATTTTTAACTGCGCATGCGGGAACGATAATAAAACTTTTTTTGCATAAGTCATTTGCTCATTATATAGGGCAACACCATGGAGGAAAGAGATAAATAAAGATGCTGTAAGGCGGCTGGAGGTGACGCCAAAAAAGTAACCCTAAAATCAGTTAGAGTCATCCGAAACACAAGCACGTTCTTTCACGAAAAAAAGAAGAAAATTTTTATTAATACAGTTATTAATTCATAATACAATGGAATACTGCTTTGGAATACTTAAATGTAAGCAGATAAGTTTCATTTAGAGAAAACAAAATGCACAGGTGATGTCAAAGAATTCGTTTTAATTCATAATACAATGGAATACTGCATTAGAATGCTTAAAAGTAAGGAGATCACTTTCATTTCGAGAAAACAAAATGCACAGGTGATGTCGAAGAATTCGTTTTTTATTCATAATACAATGGAATACTGCTTCAGAATGCTTAAAAGTAAGCAGATCACTTTCATTTAGAGAAAACAAAATGCACAGGTGATATCGAATAATTCGCTTTTTATTCATAATACAATGGAATACTGCTTTAGAATTCAAAAAAGTAAGTAGATCACTTTCATTTAGAGAAAACAAAATGCATAGGTGATGTCAAAGAATTCGTTTTTTATTCATAATACAATGGAATACTGCTTTAGAATGCTTAAAAGTAAGCAGATCACTTTCATTTAGAGAAAACAAAATGCACAGGTGATGTCAAAGAATTCGTTTTAAATTCATAATACAATGGAATACTGCTTCAAAATGCTTAAAAGTAAGCAGATCACTTTCATTTAGAGAAAACAAAATGCACAGGTGATGTCAAAGAATTCGTTTTTTATTCATAATACAATGGAATACTGCTTTAGAATGCTTAAAACTAAGTAGATCACTTTCATTTAGAGAAAACAAAATGCACAGGTGATGTTAAAGAATTCGTTTTTAATTCATAATACAATGGAATACTGCTTTAGAATGCTTAAAAGTAAGCAGATCACTTTCATTTAGAGAAAAAAAATGCGCATGTGATATCAAAGAATTCGGTCCCAGTTCCAGGTGCTTGTTTTGTTTGGGCGAGTGAGAGCATTTAAATTTGAGCGATAACGCGCATCATATTGCAAACCGCTTTTACGGCATACAGCATCTCCATCTGTCTCTTTCCTCCGCATACTGCATCCCCATCTATCTCTTTCCTCCATGAGGCAACGCACATAAAAAGCCCAGTGAAACATTGTAAAAATTCATAAAGTAATTTGTGATATGCTGAGCTGAATAATTTCGGTTGCTGATAAAAAATAGCAGGATGACAAAAAATTAACCACGAATAATCATTTTTCATTTTTTATTTTCGTTTTTGTTCTTATGTTTTGTCGATGTTTCAGCTTCCCATGCAAAAAACCACCTGAACGGGCAGATTACAACCAAAATTAATTATCGAAATCAAGGTATCAATTCAAAAGCTATGAATAAACATGGGTTAATTATATATACCTTTGTTGCAAAATCTTAAAATCCAGCTACTTTTAGAAAGCAAATTAAAATAGTTAATATCTGCTAATAGTTATTTTATTTCCATGATATAAATGTATTTTTTCAGGTAATACTTTACACGGAAATGAGCGTAACGTTCCAATTTGATCAATAATTGAAGAGAATTCATAGTTTACGCTAAATTTTCGGAAACCTATCCGCTACGGACCATAACGTTTCTGATTTTTTTTACAGTGTATGGACTCATTATAAAAATAGGGAAATAGCCTTCAAGGGGTCTCAATGTGTAAAGATAAGCCAAATTTTTCCATAGCCGGCTTTTTATCCGGACTGCAGTACTTTCCTTTATTACACATATCTTGGAAATAAAAATGAATGAAAATAATTAATTCTTAATATGATATTTTTATTATGATGTACGAAATATTTTTAATAGATAGAATGATAGAAGTGCTGTTTAAATAAAATTCGAAAGTGTTCGTATACTTTTAGACGCCATTGTATAAGCTAAACTATGGGCTGTATAAACAAAGTACTTTCTCATTTAAATGCATAGGAATGCACAGATACACAATAAAACGACACATAAATGTAGAATTTGTATAAATGAGGAACAATGGTTCTGTAATTTAATAGGGAAAATGAAGAGAAATTCGGAAAATTAAACAAGATTTACTCAATACATATTTTCTTACTGAACACGAATTATCCATTCTACTCTCGTTTTGTGTGTTTTAGTATAACGGATTTCCGATTTTCTAATAACCAGAATAAAAATTATATGCTAATCTAAATAAGTTCGTAAAAATAACATACAAAGGGATATTTTTAACATAATGACTACAGCGTTCTTATTTTTTCTTCTATTGCCAGATGATTTTTAAAGTGATATTTGTTAAAGAATTCAATAAATGAAGTTAGTTGAATATTTTTCTATATTTTTATATTTATTAAATCACCTAGAAAAAAATGAATTGGACGATATTTAAAACGAAGAACTCAAGAATAATTTTAAATATTCCAAAAAGTGACAATTAGTTAAAAATGTCTTTTTTAGGGGGGCGGGGGAGCAAGCACCCCTGTTTTATCAAAATTGTGATGTAGAAAATATGTCAGTCAGACGATATCAGTCGTTTTATAACTTTTCATTCTGAAAAGAACATTGTATGTCTAAAGATATCACTTTTGATGTTCCTTCACATTGCTTTTTCAAATCTTCCAAAATTTTAAATTTAAACGGAAGATTTGTATTTCAATATTTTCTGAATACTGAAAACATCTGGAGTTCAGCAAAGTATAAAAAAAGATTGCAACTTCCTTTATTTCCGAAGTTCCCTGTTTCTACAGAAACTATACGAAGCAGTCGAGATGTAGAATGTATGGTAAAGAAACTATTTCGTAAAAGATATACATTCATGAAAGAAAACATTACATTCATTTTTAAAATAGCCTTTTTTTTAAAAAATCACAATACGGTATTTTAAAAATAAATCTGGAAGAATATAATCTTAGTTCTAATGCTAAAAGCTGTTTTCGTAGAAAAATACTTTTCTTGGAAATTTTTCATAAATTCACAGAACTGTAAAAAATACTTATGCTGTAACTTTAAAATTTAAATTATCATTATGTTTCTGCTTCCTACCAGTGAGTAAACAATAGAAGTAACAGCATCTTACTCTGCAAGCTCTTTAATTATGTCAAATATAATTATTTCGGTGACGTTTATTGCCTATATTTTAATAATTAATTCGTTTTCAAGCTTTATTCTTTATAATAATCATCCTATTCCGCGTTTAAATTTAATTCCAATCTACGGAGAAGACTATTTTCAATTACCTATTATCAATGTTTTTAAATTTTATGGTTCAAACTGTTGTATTTTTCAAACCATTTTCTTTTTGCTTTTATATCAATGAGAAATAGAAATACACAAGTGTCAAAAAACACTGTCACTGATGAAAGTCCAGTAGAACGTCGATTATCCGAAGTAATTGGGACCGACCATCTTTCGGAAAATCGAAAATTTGTTATTTTTTTTACATATATCACAAAGGTTTGAAAAAAATGTTTTGCTTGTCGCACTTTCGATTGCCTTTGCCTTGAAGCTCTATCACGCAGTTTTTAAATATTATTTGTTCACCAGTATCACAGTCTTTCTGCTGCTCCAGCCATGCCAAACCTTTTTCAAAACATTCAAAAGCTTCAGAATTGCGAATTTGTTCATTTTCTTCGTTCCACTCCGCAGCGTAAGAGAGCTCAAGTTGAATTCACGTTTATTCAAGTTGAATGACTTTAAAAATGGATTTCAGTTAACCGAGAGTTTCGGTTAAATGAGTTTCGAATAAAAGAGGTTTTACTGTAGTTAAAAAACAACTATTAATAGCACCAAAACACTTTTATTTGCTGCAAAATAATTTCGGTATCCATAGCATACCGTCATCAGTGCAAATATGATTGCTCAGAAAAGAAATTTGCTCTAAATTTCTTTTCTGAAATCAAATATATGTGGGAGAAGCGGATTAAAGGAAAAATAGTGTTTATTGGCCAGTAAATTATAGAAAATGTTAGGAAACAGCCAATGCAAGAGAATACTAGATAATGTACTTTCTACATCAAATTTCTTTTCTGAGCAATCATATTTTACAACGATGACGAAACTATGGCTTACCAAAACTAGTTTACAACAAATAAAAGTGTTTTGGTACTATAAAAGTTGTTTGTTATCTACTTATAATATACTGCACCAAGTAATTTCTTATTGTAACAGTCTCTGATGTTTTTATCATAACTTTACATTTTAAATGTAGTTTGTTTATAATTTTGCCTGCTCTGTTATCATGATATCTGAAGCAATAAATTTATAACATTTAATGATATCCATTTAGAATTTTTTCTAAAGGTCCTGAAAAGAAATTTAATAAAAGATATTTTTTAAAAAAGTGGTGCCGTAATCAATCACTTTACAAAATTTATTTGCGAAAAACAATATGTATAAAGTTATATCTTTTAAAATTCTTTCATCTATTTATTTTGACATCTTTAAAAAAAATTAAATGGTAGTTTTTTATTTCGAGATTCTGAAAATACCCAAAACATTCAGAGTCTAGAAATAGGGGGAAAGGAGGACAATTTCCTTTTAACTTAACTATTACGTTTTCCTGAAAATATTCCGCTGGAAAAAGTCGAGATGTATAGTATGTATAGTAAAGAATCTGTGTGGTAGAAGTTATATTCGCAAAAGAGATTGTGTGTGTTTTGTAATATTTTTCAAAAGAATTCAGCATACCGGAATTTTGAAACAGATATCAAAGAAAATATTACCAGTTTTAATGCTTAAAGATGTTTTTAGAAAAGAATTCTAGAAAAAGATTTAAATTTCATAGGACATAAAAAAAATTAAACTTGCGAAGAATTTCAATTGAAACATGAGTTTTCTGCTTGAGTTTTACAAAAAATTTAGAAGATTTTTAGTGTTAGAATAGCTATTGCTTTTAATCACGAGAAAGATGGCGTAAAATTTGTCATAGAAGCATTCAGCTGTTGGAAAAAAGGCTTTCAGCCTATAACCTGGAAAAAAAATTGGTTTTGAAAACTACTCAGAAGCCGACCTGTATCCGACCGTTCAACTTTTGTCGAACCGAAACCTAAAATCCAAACCCGCATAAAAATGTTCGTAAACACCGAATCCTAACCGAATGGAGGTATAAAATCTGAAATTACATTTAAATGTGACGTTACTGCTAGATATATTAAAAGAGATGTGAATGCATCGTAGTTATTGTTTTTGGATTTACAAAATTCTAACTGCTTCAGCCACTGGTGTAAAGGAAAATAAGAGGAATGTTTCGTTTCGTTGTATGCAATAAAAAGTGGATCTGACCAAACAGTCCATGGGAAATGTACCAAAAAAGTGGTTCGTTTTCGTGGGTGTATTTATCTTTTATGATTGTTTCCACTAGACACGGAAAGAAAGGCTCAAGCTGATGTTAATCCTATAGGTGGATTGTTTCCAGATTTCTCTCTCGCATTTTAATATTTTTAATTGATTTTTTATAGGGTACCTGAGGTCGACAAAGTTTTTTGTGCATTTGTACTTTTGTTCACAGTTGTTTGTTTTTTTTATTATGAGGATAGTTTCACTTTTTGAATCGTTTAGAACCGGTTCTGAAAATGAAACTCTATTCATACAAAAAAAAAAAAAAAAGAAAGAAAGAAAGAAAAAAAAAACTATAACAAAAATAAAAAAAGTACAAACGCATGATAAACATCGATCTTATGTATTCTAAGGGAAAATATTTAAAAATATTAAAATACGACCATGAAATCTGTATAAAACGCGCCCATAGGATTAACATTAGCATTCGAGTTTCTCCGCGTTTCAAGTGTAGGCTCTTAAGTGAAAATGGAATTTAATTAAACTAAATCCATCAAGATTTGACGGTAAATAATTTGAATGTTCCATTAGAAAAATTCTTGAATTTTGAATTAATTGCTTTTAAATTAATTATTGAAATCGTGACAAATTTTTATATTGCATAAGTGATTCCTATTTGTTGAAGGCGAGTTAGAGGGTGCTGTCAGTCTAACCTATCAAATGAAGTGAAAGAACTTTAAGTTTATAATTTACAACCAATTATGCTTGCATTTTATCAGAAATTTACTAAAAAATACTGGGCAGAGCATGAATTTTTACTTACTACAGTCTGATTTTTTTTGTTGAAAAAATAATTTGTTTTTCTTTTTATTTTTTTAACTGCATAACTTTTAAAAGCTGCCATGAATTTTATTTATATCAGTCTCATTCTCCAAAAGCCTAATTTTTAAAGATATCAATATAATTTATTTTACAGTTCTTATATAAATATTTTCCTTTCTTTCCGTTTTATTTATTTATTTATTACGGAAAATAATGGCAAACTTTTCCTTCTGACTCACACACCTATATATTTTTGATAATGGTAAAAAAAGATAAACAAAAGTTGTAGATCAGCTCAATTTATTTAATTGATAATTACATGCAAAATATTTTGCGTTAAATATTTTAAATATAAAATTATATTTTCAAAATATTTTTGAGTGTTAAATTTTATTTAATCATAAACCATTCAAATAATAATAAAGTCAAAATCATATAACTTCTCTTCTTAATAAAATATGCCATTATCGAAATGAATTATCGCCCAAAAATGATTTGAATGATGAAGAAATCATGAAGAAATCATTTTGCCAAATGATGAAGAAATCATTTTGCCGGGCGTTGGGCTCGAACCTGCGTCGTCCCTTACAAAAGTTCAGAGCTTTAAACTGGTGTTTTGGGTCACTCTGCTAACCAGACCTGCTCTCCTTTTCGTCTAAATGGAAGATCTAGTAAATTTAACTTCACGCATGAGCAAATGCGTGAATTTTTGAGTCTGATCTTACAGAATCAGGTTTACGCTTTAATATATATGATTACACACATAATGAATTTTTTAAATGAAGCTATATACTTAGGAGTTGTTAGCTGATTTCTTTGACATTTTATTTTATTTTCCTTTTTTTACATATTGTTATCTATTTACGCTATTGTTTCTGTTTTTTTAAATATAGTAGATTTCCGTTACAAAGAATTCCACGGGACCTCTAAAATAGTTCGTTGTAACGGAATTACTCCTTCTTATCTAATGAATTACATATATACGAAAACTAATTATGTATGATAAATTTACCATTCGTTATAGAAGATTTTAATGGAAGACTAGTTAAATTAACGTATGAAATTTTAGTAAAATAAAAATCCATTTTGTAACATATTATTCAGAATCCGGGGTGGAAACTATTCTTATGTTACGAAATAAAACTGGATAACTTATCATAGATTAATAAGTTTTAATATTTACATCCTATTTACATGTTACTATTTACAAAATAACTCAGTTAATTTAAAATACAGCATAGCACAAATGCCTTGTCGGCAACCACTTTGTAAACATTCTTCTCACTCCTAAAATCTAATTTACTCAGCTTGTCAGTTCTTTTGAAGGAAAAAGAAAAAAAAGAAAAGGAGAACAAATATGATGGAGTGCGTATTGTTTGAGCGTTACACTCTTCCCCTCACACTGCATTACTGGTCCCTCAGATGCAGTGTGCATTTCCTGGGTGGATTCCTTCGGGATACTTTCTGGTGCCTAAAATCCTCTATAGATCTCGTGTTTTGTGGTCCTTTCGTAAATATTTGCTGGCTGGGCGTCTGATGTTTCCCGGGTCTGCCTCTAGGACGAATAAAGCCTTTAGAAGATCCACCATCATCTTGCGTGTAAGGACACAAAGCTGAAATATGATAATTTCCTAAGGGAGAAAAGGGGTTTTCTTTAGTGGCAATGGTATAAGAAGTAGGAGATCTTTGTTTTAAAATAACATATGGGCCATCTCGACGGGGCATGAATTTAGTTGTTTTGTTATTTTTCTTTTGACTAATCGGATGCAAAGTAACCCAGACGTGGTCACCTGGTTTATATTGTTCAGAAGCTTTTAAATGTTTGTCAGCATAATATTTATGCTTATCTTGGCTTTGTTCTATGCGATCTCTTATCTGCATAGTAATTTTAGCAAAGTTTTTTAAATAAGGAGTTATTTCGGGTATGAAATTATCATTCGCAATTACAGGGCGTAAGTCATGAGCAACATCATCGGAAGTACGTAATTCACGACCGAACATTAAATATGCAGCTGTGTGACCTGTGGAACTACATCTTGCAGTATTAAGGGCAAAACGGATTACTGGTAATTTTTCACTCCAAGTTGTATGATCATCTCCAACTAGCATCGCTAAGCGGGGTTTTAGATCTCGGTTTTTTCTTTCAACCGGATTTGCTTGAGGGTGGTACACCGGAGTTAAACTTTGATCTATCTTTAAGAGAAAACAAACTTGTTGCATCACAGCACTGATGAATTGCGGACCATTGTCGCTAATGATTTTTCTTGGAAAACCATATCTTAAATACACTTCCTCAATTAAGGTAACAGCACATTCCGTGGCTGTTGCGTTATTTAATGCAAAAAGTTCTACCCATTTTGTGATACAGTCTTCAATTATAAAAATCCACTTTTTCCCATCTGCTGTTTCTGCCAAGGGTCCAAATAAGTCTATTGAGAGGGTCTCAAATCTTTGACTAAGAACAGGTGTTTGTAAAAGTCCAGCAGGTTTTTGGGTATTCGCTTTATAACGAATACACTCTACACAATGTTTAACATAATCTGCGATATCTTTTCTCATTCCGGTCCAGTAATATCTCTGGGATACTCTGTAATAGGTTCCCTCGGCTCCATAATGGCCTGCGGTCGGTGAATCATGGTAATTCTTCGAGACTTCTTTCCGTTCTTGAACAGGAACAACCAATTGTGCTTCTTCTGAATCTGATTCTGGAGAGTAACGATATAAGACTCCTTGGTTTAAGAGGTAACCACGTTCAGTCCAGTTAGCAAAATCTGTATTATTTTCTTTAGATTCAAACGCTACGATAATTTTCTTTAAATCTTCATCCTTTAATTGCTCTTCTCGGATATCTTTAGGAGATCTAATAGGCATATCAATCGATATTGTGCAAATTTCACAAGAAGGTTCTTCATGACTGCAAATAGGTCGAGACAACATATCAGCAACAACGTTTGCTTGTCCAGGGATATATTCAATCTTGAGGTTGAAAGATTGTAACTGCAAAGCCCATCGGGCTAGTCTGCCTGACGGTGACTTTAAACTCATCAACCATTTTAGGGGTTGATGATCGGAGGCAACTGTTATTTCATGTCCTTCAATATAGCCACGGAATTTATTTAAAGCCCAAATGACAGCAAGTGCTTCGCGCTCGGTGGTAGAATAGTTTCTTTCTGGTGCAGTTAACAAACGACTTGTATATTCTATTGGATGCTCTTCTTCTCCCTGACCCTGGAGGAGGACAGCAACTAGAGCATATCCACTGGCATCTGTACGAAGAAGATAGGGCTTGGTCGGATCATTTTGTTTTAGTACTGGAGGATTGATTAATGAACTTTTCAATGTTTCGAAAGCGCTTTGTTCTGCTTCTTCCCACTTCAAAGTTGCATCTTTCTTCGTAAGATTACTTAGAGGTTTAGCTATATCTGAAAATTTGGGAATAAAACGTCTGTACCAGGAGCAGGACTGCAAAAAAGATTGAACTTGTTTTACAGACTTAGGAGGAGGCATTTGTTGAATTGCAGCGGTTTTTCCAGGATCAACTTCGATTCCAGAGCTTGTTATCCAATGTCCTAAATATTTAACACGGGGGCAATCAAAATTGCATTTTTCACGATTAACATACAATTTGAATTCTGATAGTTTATTAAAAACTGCTTCTAAGTCAGACAAATGTTTCTCAAAACTTTCCGACAAAATTATAATATCATCTAAATAAGACAATATAAAGATGTCTTTGAGGGACTTTCTAAAGTTATCTATTAATCTCTGAAAGGTTGCTGGGGCATTTTTCAATCCAAAAGGCATTCTAATGTACCGAAAAGCTCCGAATGGACAAATAAATGCAGTTTTGTCTCTATCAGCAGCATTTACTTCAATTTGGTGGTATCCAGACTTCAGATCAATAGTGGTCATATAAGGGGTATGTTTGGCTTCATGGAGCAAATCATCTATTCGCGGTAATGGATAATTATCTGTCTTTGTGATGGCATTCAATTTTCGATAATCGATGCAAAGGCGAATTTTTCCATTTGGTTTTGGGACCAATACTACAGGAGAGGCATAAGGAGACTCGCACTCTTCGATTATACCCTTAGAGAGTAATTCGTCTAATTCTTTACGCAAAATTTCCTTTCTCGCAGGTGACATGCGGTAAGGGGGTACTGCTACAGGAGGATGTGATCCAGTATCAATATAATGTTTAACTTTAGGTGTAGCCTCTTCCCCTAGTTGGAAGCTACTAGTAAATTTTTCAAGCAGTTCATTCAACCTAACTTGTTGCTCTGAAGTGAGATGTCTACCTTCATCTTCTCTAAGAAAAACGGTGTCTAATTCAACGGATTTTATCGCTAATTCACTGGGAGGTCTATATGTATCTTCAGCGAATCTATACTTCCACTTACATCTATCAGCGAAGAACCATTCTTGATTTACTACATCCAAAACAATTTTTGCTTTGCGTAAAAAATCGATTCCTAAAATTGTACGATTATTTCTGGTATTCGGCAGAGCATAAAGTGTTGTTTTAATGTCGCGACCTTCAATTTTAACATGAACTTCTGTTTTATAAACTTCGGTAGTGTTTTGTAGCCCATCCGCTAAGACTACGATCATTTGAGTTTTTTCAAACTTCACCCCTTGGTCTTTTAATAAAGAATACAAACCTTCACCCGCAACGCAATGTGTTGCGCCAGTGTCAGCACAAGCTGTGCCAGAGAGACCATTTATGCTTATTTTTACCAATAATGTTGGTGATGTTTGCATATTACATGTACGAAATTCTAGTGATTGAAAGTGCACCGATACATTTTTCGGAGAACAGGTTGGACACTTTGATTTAATAACTCCCTGGTTTCCACAACCATAGCAACTTAACATTGGTCGATTTAAATTTGAAGGGTAATTAATTTTATTTCTCTTGGACTCTTTTTGATTGCCAATTTTACCAAAATCATTTCTTTTAAAATCTAAAGGCGTTTTTTCAAAGCGATTAGAATTCTCGACCTCACTGATTTTATTTGATCTCTTTATTTCTACTTTGTGTGACCTCAAATTATCATATAAATCTAACTTTTCAGCTAATTCAACAGGATCTGTTAAATTCTCCCATTGATCTAAATAATGTTCTTTACAATCAGGGGAAACCTTTTTCTTTAATTGGTCAGCAATAATTAATTTCGATAATTTTTCAAAGGAATTTATATTTAATTCAGATAGCCATCCCTCAAAATAGCTTCTAATTTCAAAATAATATTCTTTCCAGCTAATATCGGTTCGCTTTGGATGTCGACTAAACAAAACTCTAAACCTTTCTGCAGTTAACTTGAACCTCTGCAACAATATATCTTTAATATAAGAATAATCCTCAAATTTTTCTTCCGGTTCACGCGCTATTAATTTACCGATTTCATTTGGAAGGACTCCAATTAAATACGTGATCCACAGTTCTTTAGAAACCTTTAAAAGTTTCATTTGCCTCTCAAAAGTTATTAAAAATAAATTCATATCATCCTTTTCAGGATTGAAATCGGGTAAAACCTTTTTCAAGTCAACGCGTATTGAAGAAGTTTCTAGAGGGTTGCTTGTATTTGCAACAACATCTCTTGTTCCTGCTTCTAACCTGAGCTTCTGTAGCTCAAATTCTCTTTCTTCGGCTAAACGTTTCTCTTCCTCAAGAGTCTTTCTTTCTTCTACGATATTTTCATAAATTCCCTGTACAAAATCTATGATATCTTTAAATGCCCCACTATTTACAATTTTATCACGTAATTCGAGGACTTTATCATCGCTACTTACTTCTACTTTTAATTCTGAAGCTAATGTGATTAAATCAATTTTCTTACCCTTTGAAAGAAACGCCATCATTTGAACTAAATATGTTTTAGATAACTTCAAACTTAATTCGTGTTACGAATAACTCTTAGCAAAATACGTAATTTTTAACATATATAGAACATAAATAACATATAATATCTTTCAAAACTCAATATAATGACACCAACTATTTGCCTATTCTTTTTTTTTTTTCTTACACAATAATATCAATCATATAATAATTAAATAATGCCAAGCACTCATTTACAATAACAACTTCATAATAAATAGCTCAGTGCAACTATATAAATGTATAAAATAAAGCAAACGATTTTTATTTTTCAAAAATAATTATTAGAATTATTTCTCTTATGAATATCTTCATTTAATTCAGATACTAAAATACTTGAAGCTGCAGACGACTTTTCGTATTTCAATTCTAGGAAAATAATATTCAGGCTGAATAGAACAATTCCAAAATATTTCGATTCTGGACGAATCAAATACAATTTTCAAAAATCATCAGATTCCGGATGAATCAAAAGTACTTTTGTATAAATTTTGTACTTTAGTATCTAAATTTTCTTATTCAAACAGTTTAACTCAATTTAAAAATAATACTTATCTTCATATCTTGCTTCTGTTCATGCCAGACGTTGGGGAGCCACTTCTGTAACATATTATTCAGAATCCGGGGTGGAAACTATTCTTATGTTACGAAATAAAACTGGATAACTTATCATAGATTAATAAGTTTTAATATTTACATCCTATTTACATGTTACTATTTACAAAATAACTCAGTTAATTTAAAATACAGCATAGCACAAATGCCTTGTCGGCAACCGCTTTGTAAACATTCTTCTCACTCCTAAAATCTAATTTACTCAGCTTGTCAGTTCTTTTGAAGGAAAAAGAAAAAAAAAGAAAAGGAGAGCAAATATGATGGAGTGCGTATTGTTTGAGCGTTACACTTTTAAAAATACAAAATTACGGACTAACCTTTATTTAGTAGTACAGTATTGGAGAAAATATGGGATTTAGTTTGTACAACGGAATGTGTAGTTTTGATAACAAAAACGAGCGTAACGAATGAATGTGAGAAAATACCTCCTCTGGAATATTCTTTTGATGAGAAACAAAAGCACGAATTTCTCCAAGCATGAAAGAGCTCCCGAAGCGTTAACTTTTGAATCATCGGTGACATCAATATCTCCATCACTGCATTCGTAAATTTGTTGGTCTAATGTACATTTAATGTACAAAATGATATCTTCACCAGTCACTTCAGAGCATATTTGAATATTGTCATCCACAGATAAGAAGTACTCCAAATCCACCTGATCAGGGACTGATGTTAATTTTTTGGCAGTGTTTAACTCAGAGGATTCATCCAAATCTAAAATTTCTGATTCATTTTCTTCGGTCTTATTTAACCGGGCATGTTTTCAACAGTTAGAAACTGCTTTCTGGCTAATTTCTTGCCAGGAACCAGAGATCATTTCAAAAATAGAAGAAAACAAAAAGCTCGATGAAGAATTTTCGTTGTATTGGAATTCCTAAAAAAAGGCACTTCATTAAATCGAAATTTTTAATACATTAAGGTTAATGCAATTTGAAAAGGGGGTTTGTTAAATTTCGTTGTAACAGGATTTTTTGTTGTAATGGATTTCGTTGTAATGGAAATCGGTAAAGGATTTTCTTCCTATTAAGAACAATGGAATTTCTAAAAGGGTCACGTCCAGTTATATATATATTCCACTGCGCGACACTGCCAACATTTTAGAGCGTTGTCAAATCCAGTAAATTCTCGAAATATTTACTAGAAGGCATTGCATGGCATATCAAGTTTTAGACAAAACTAAAAATACTTAATATACTGAATTCATGAATATCGTCATCTAATTTTAGCAAGTTTTGTCAATAAGAACCATGCCGTCCAATGTAATGGCATTGACCCTTTGTAACTCAATATCTCTGACTTGCAAAATATTTATTTAGATGTTAGAATGCAACATTTTAATCATATAAAAAAGTTGCAACATAAAAAATATTGACTAAAAAGTACTATTTTTACATCTGCATGAAACAGATAATTTAATATGTAAACTAGCTGTTTAACCCGTTCTACTCACGGGATTTCATGTTCAATAACTATTCGATTTAGAAATTTTTTTTTCTACTACTGTGCATTTTTTTTAATGAAATTTATTTTATCATATTATTATGGAAGTAGACGATAAAACGATATCTTTGGAATATGGGAATAAATAAAATAGGATGTTTTGTTGTTGTTTGTGATAAAATGTTTTGGTTTAATTTTTTTAATAAGATAATAACTAAGCGCAATTGAATAATCTGCATGCAATATAAAAGAATTATCGTAATAATCGCTACAGCTTCTTAATATTGCAGCGTTTCGTACGTAATATGTATATCTCACATTGCAGTAAAAATTTAGAACTGGTTACAATTCGCACGATTACGGGTTACACATAAATAAAGGCAAAAATTCGTCAAAAGCATAAAATTAAAAAAAAAATCTGTTTAAAATTTACGAATTTTATGCCCCAATCATTCATCGACCCCCTACAAGCAACCCGTGTGCCTAATTTCGTATTCCTGCGCCCTGTGGTTTCCGAGTTTTTGAGGTTACATAGTTATGCGCACGGATTTTATTAAAATAGATAATAAAATGTGTAAATACATCTCATAAACATCGTGAATTTTGTTATATAAAATTGTAACATGTAAGAACATACTTTTGTAAAAAATTTAATTTTAGACGTCTTCAGCCTTTTTAATGAAACAAATACGAATTTCATTTTAGCTATAACAGTAGTTCACAACGTAAGGCGAACGCCACACAGGGGGGGGGGGGGTCAATTTTACACTGATTTCAATAATAGTTCCTTGCCAAATTTCCCCCACAACAAATCTAAAACTATTATTCTAAAGATAAATTGTGAAAACAATGTTAGTAATCAAGTTTTACATCTCCTGGTAACCACAAAACACAGGTAACGTAGAAGTGTCGCGAAGGGGAAAAGCACGGGGAAGTTAGGAAAGTTATAAAGAAAAAATCTAGCATATCAATTGTTAAATAGTTATCAAGACTTTCGTTTGTTTCCCAAGAAGTCATTAGATGTTCCTGAATTTATGCGTGGCATATTTTTTTAAGGATCACGGAATAAAAAAATGACGAAATAAAAAATAGCAAAATTATTAAATCATTATTTCATTAATGGCTTTTAACCCTCTCGCTGCTTAATTGTTTTATCAAAATAGTTTCAAAAATTGTGTATTTAAGAATTTTTATTCTTTTGTCTCCGGTTTTTCTAAACAAAAACTTTTGTTTAATTTAATCAGGAAAATGCTCCGATTAAATAAGGCAAAATTTACAATAAAAAATAACTGGTGGGGATAATCAAGGAGGGTTCATTAGACGGAAAAATGCATCCTCGAGGAAATCTCGGGTTCCGCAGCGAGAGGGTTAAGGCTGTGCCCAAATCTAAATTGCATATTTTCTGACACATTTTTTAATTAACTTCTGTTCCTAAAAGCATGTGATTGGGAAATAATCTAATTCAGAATCTAAAAATGATTTTTTTTTCTATTTTTCGATAAAAATACAGAATTTTTCATAAAATGCTGCCAAGACTGATAAAGGTCATTAACAGTCCCTAGCAATGTTTACTGTTCATTTATTTTAAAAAAAAAAGTATTCGATTTGAAATAATCTAACTAGTCATACTTCCAAATGTCAGGCTTTTATCTTAAAAAGTGAGCTTGTAAATGCGAAAAACTTTATGGAAAAAGCTGGATTTTTTTTTTTTTTCGTGAACTCCCTTAATAAGTCTTAACTATAAAGCAGCTTTATATGTGACTCCCATAGTACGGCATCGGATGCATTCTCACAAATGATGAATCGCGGAGACTTCACATTGAATCACAAAGTGACTGCTGCTCGGAAACCACAGTGTCGACGAACCCTCAACTTTCTGTTTATTCTATTTTTTTTTAATTATCAGGTAAGAACTCGGTTCTGTCAAAGAATCGGGTTTGCCTAATTTTAAAAACTTTCCTTGTTGTATTCAAGACAACTCAATCTTATCCTGAGTGTTCAAAATACATTTTAATTACACTTTCTTTAGTTTTTGCGGTAAAAATATTACAACTTATATGTCACCACCTTAAAAAGTCAGATTTTTGTCGTTTTTTAACTGTTATATGAAGAAATATTTATGACAGCACTTTCCAATTATACTGACTGATGTTGTGCCATATTGGTTGATATAACCAGATATAACCAATATAAAGCATACTTGCCAAATATTGATTTTAACAACAGATTTCTGATTAAATAGCACATTTGAACCAGAAATTCTATTTACGGAATGAAGATAGGTAAATATAAATTGACTAACACATTTAATTAAATACGTTTCCTGTTTTAAAGTATGCTTTTTTATATTTGAAACAAAATACTGGCTTTTGGTAAGTATGCAAATATTGTGAAGGATTGCAAAACTCTGGTGTTTGTTTTCGAGTTTGAAAAATATTCTACGTTACTTTGTGTTACTTCATTTTAAGAGATACATCCAATATTTTAAAACTAAAAAGAAATTAACGAATGTTTACAACATTTTGCTTTATTCTATAATTCTATCACTTTTTTTATATTTTCTTTCTTCTTTTATAAAAAAAAGCCTCTGTAGTTTCACAACAATATTTTTGAAGAATTTGGATTACTTTCATTTTCTTCCGATGCTTCAATAAAAGGCTAAAACGTTACATATAAAACGTTATTTATATTTCGACTAAAGCTATTGGATGTTACCAACTACTCCTTACTGTTTGCAAACGAGATTTTTTGTGCATTGTTATTTACCTAATGTGATGAATCTTCCACTTTATTAAAGAAAACTAGAATTTCTCTTTTGAAAGAATTAAAAAGAATCTGTAAAAGTTCATTTTCGGAAACATTATATATAAGTAGCTTCTCATTATGTTTTCTTTAAAGAAGTTTTTATTATATCTGATTTTAAAAGCATCGTCTGAAATTCATGAAATGGAAGTTCCTGAAAATCTGTAAGGGTTTTTGTTTCCATTCTTAAAAATATAGAAATAAATTTTCGATTCAATTCAAGAGATTTCTCGATTTCGTTAATTTTGCAATAATCAATATTACGTCCATATTACTTTTTCTCCATTATATATGCACACGTACAATAACATATAAATAAGGAGTAATTATTTGAAATGTATTGAATTTCCCAGATTTACAGGATCTTTTAAATTAGATTTTCTATTCTTTTTAGCTTTAGACTACACAGAACATTGAAAAAGGTTGTTCCATTAATTTCAGTACGATGGTTTGCAGACAAATTTAAAGGTTCAATTTTTAAAATTGCTCATGAACTTTATTCTACCCTACATGTTGCTATTTTATTTAATTTAAAGATAGGAATGGGCATAATGAAATAGTATTGAACATCGCTAAAAATTGCGAAATCGGAGGGAACACGTTTAATATATTAGATTAAATGTTTGAAAGCGAATTCTTTTCACCAACGTTAAAACATCGAAGAGGAAAAAAAATAAAAATCGCATTAAAAAAATGTGAAAAAGCTAAAAATCATTCTATGAATTCTGAATAATCTTTATTAAAAATAGGACGGAATTTATAATACTGGGTTAAGAGATTGAAATCGTATTCTCTTTACGAATGTCAAAAAATCACTGCGAAACTTAAAAAAGTCTGAAAATCACATTAGAAAAGAGCGAAAGTGTATAAATCGTTGTAAGAATTCCAAACAAATTTTAATGAAAAGAAAACAACTTCTACTATATTGAGCTAAAATGTAGAAACCGGAATTAATTTACTAACGTTGAAAAATTACTGCAAAACGCTAAAAAGTTCTCAAAATCGAATAACAAATCAATAAAAATTCAATAATCCTAAAGGTCAAAATTTACTATAATGGGTACTGTAGCAGTAATTTTCACGAGTGTAAAAAAAATCGCCACAGAACGCGTACAAACACTAAAAATAGCATTTAAAACTAGATTAAAAATTGCAAAAATATTGCAAAAAATTCGAAAATCGCGGAGGACAAAATTTACTAAATTAAGCTGGAAGTTTGAAAACGAACTCATTTTTAAAATGTCAAAACATCGATGAGAAAAGCATAAATTTGGAAATATTGCATTAAAATAGTGCAAGAAATTCAAAAATCGCTGTACAAATTCCGAATAAACTTTAATGAAAAGAGGACAAAATTAACTATATTGAAATTAACACTTTATATCTCTTGATGGCACTTTTAAGTACCATTAAAGAAAATTCAATGTAAAATTTATTTAACCCTAGATCTACCGGGAATTTTATTCAAGTTTTAATAAAACGTTCTACACCAGAATTTTATTTAAAACTATTTAACTTATTTATTTACCTTATTTTTGTCTGGTTTATATACTTAGTTTATTTTAAAGAAATTTCTGGTTTGAATGAATATTTTGTATGTACCTGTCGGGTCCAATGGACCCGTCTGGTAGACGGAGGGTTAATTCGGCTACTAATAAAGTAGATTGCAAATTTCATACAAAATAATTTTCTCAATCATTTAGATAGGTGTAGCTTTTATCCTATTAACGCTTTATCTACTGACGGTACTTATATGTACCACTCACTTTAAACTTTTATACCATAGTAAATATTACTAATATTCTAATGGTACTTTGCAAAAAACGATCTTTTAACTCCACTTTATCCGAACACTTGGCAGCAGTAGTTCTAGGTTTGTTATTTTAGAGATGAATGAGGCTATCTTTGAAGCAGTCGATGTGTTTTGTGCCAATATTTTTTAGAGATTGCCACGCTCGTCTTTTCATTGCTGCAAACACAGTAAAGGATATAAGATAAGTGTTGGATTTTTTAATTGTGTTCATTATGATCTTGAAATACAATATGACTAGCTATTTTAGGTGAACGGTGTATGTATTTGATTTAACAGTTCAATTACTCGGTGGTACTTATAAGTACCTTCAGTACACTGGGTGTTGGAGAAAAACTTTTCGTCTGGGTAGTTATCCACCGTTTTCATCTGCTTTAAAATGTAGTGTAGTAATGATTTGCCTGGTATTTCTTTTCTGTTTCATTGTTATTTTTTACGGGAAATCGAAAAAAAGTTGTTGCACCGGCTCGTTTTTTCTATGCTAGAAATGGCATATGCAAATTCATATATTACATATGTGGAGATGCGAGAGAACATGTTGTCCCTGGAATATTGACGTCGCTTAACTAAAGGACTGCTAACAAGACCGAAACCTAAAAAAATAGGTTTTTTTTTACCCTTTCAGGAACAAAGCATTTTCAATTCTAAAGAGTTGAAATTAGTGATTGGCACCAGAATTCGGCAAACGAGTTATTTGTAAATAAGAAAAAGCCTTTATTTCGCATGCTTATTAAATCGAAAATATTTTGGTGCCAGTTGAAATACCTTGTGGTTTTACTGTTACGATATTTTAGCCATAGTGTACTGAAGGTACTTTAAAGTACCAGTTTATTTAATTACCTCTAAATAATTAAATTTCTCAGGGTTAAAATATATGATGCGAAAAATTTGCAACAGCAGATCTCTTCTCTGTTATACATGCATAGCTGCCAAATTTTACGCTTTCTCCTACCACTATTTTTAACCAGAAAAATTTACTTCATTTTATCTTGCATTTTCGATTATTAAATAAGACAAATTTTTCTGGTAAAAAATAGTGGTAGGAAAAAAGCGTAAAACTTGGCTGTTATGCACATGGGATCACAATATATTTATTTACACTGTTCTTATAAGAATTGTGAGATTTCCACAACAGTAATTTTTGTTAATTAATCTAATTATTCTTGTAATATTTTACAAAAATAGCTCTAACTACCGATTCATTAACTCAGTTTTAATATAAAAAAAATACCTAAAAGCCAAATTATTATTATATATGTTGTTCTGGGTATCTTAGGCATTAACGTAAATAAATATTCAGATAAAGCAATTCTTTTATTCAAAATTCAGGATATAAAGGTACAAAGATTCAAGCCGAATTCTTTTTTTAATGTGGAAAAATCGCCGCGAACGCAAAAAAATTCTAAACATCGTATAAAAAATTAATTAAATTAAATCTAATAGAAAAATACGAAAACTGCATTTGCTGTGCATAACTTCAGACATACAGGTACTTTCCTGCCAAATCTCTTAGCTCTGCTTGCAGCAGTCTTTTCAGAAAACAGCAGACAATCACACATACACACATACACTCATAAAAAAAACCTTCTATCTTTATTTTTATAGATTAGCCGGAACCATAAAATGTGAAACGTAAAACTGTCAGTAAATGTAACCAGGAATAATTAGCAGAAAATACTATAAATTGTAAATAATCATTTAGCAGCTTACAATACTATTGTAACCGAATTTTACATATATTTAATCAAACCAGGTCGGTTATCGGCTCGGTTACGTTATGAAGAGCAAAACTTGGAACATTCAATGAGTTTTAAAACGATTGTGTCTGGTACGTTTCTTTGAGCAGTTGTATATATTAAATTCGTACATCCAAGTAAATACAATTATATTGCTAGACAGATAAAAAAAAACTAATTTCTTTCAAATTTTATAAAATTCCTTTATGCTTATAACAGCTCAAAATATGCCTGATGTGAGTATACTTTAAAACGCACGTGGAAAAAAAACTACAAATTATAAGTGAGTTGAAATAGACAAATTGTAGTAATGTTCTGACTGTTATATTTAAATGCATTTATGACAGCACTGCGAAATTATAATGACTGATACCTGTAAAAATATATAAAAATCTTGTGTGTCGTTCAAGTTTAAAGGAATTTGTATATCACTTTTTTTTCTTTAATTCCTTCCACAATACATCATTACATTTAAAACTGAAAAGCAATTAACAGTAAATGTACCATCAACCGGTTATTTGACCTTTACATAGGCCTCGGAGCGGTTCCTTTTTATAGAGACTAAATCAAAATTTTTACCACAACTATTTTCCTACGAAAATTTTCATTTTCGAATTAGCTTGTAAATGTCTCAGGAATCCGCTTCGTGGTGAGATTTTTATTGCAATTCTTGCAGTAATCTGCTATAAAAATTATTTTCTAAAATTGGATGGTGGATAAAAATTTGACCACTCCAAGGCCTACCGGTACCAAATGAAAATATTTTAATTTAAATCAGGAATATTTTTCGAAAATAAGTAAAATATAATTATACAGAAATAAGTTAATTGTACGACTACAGTAGTTCAAAATTACGCAGGCCCTATACACAGGCCTCGGAGCGGTATTTTTTTATAGAGACTAAATCAAAACGTTTACCACAACCATTTTCTTACGAAAATTTTCATTTTAGAATTAGCTTGTAAATGTCGCAGGCATCCACTTCGTGGTGAGATTTTTACTGCAATTATTGCAGTAATCTGCTATATAAATTATTTTCTAAAATTAGATGGTGGATAAAAATTTGACCACTCCAAGGCCAACCGGTACCAAATGAAAATATTTTTATTTAAATCAGGAATATTTTTCGACAATAAGTAAAATCTAATTATACAGAAATAAGTTAATTGTATGACTACAGTCGTTCAAAATTAAAATTTTGGTGTGAAACATTGTTATAAAACTTGAGAAATATTCGGAGTATGTTTAGTAAGTAATGGATCATTTACAATATTGTACTTTATCCGCTGATTCTCCTACGCTGTGTTGACCTTTTTTTTTATTGCAAAGAAAAAAAGTCTCTGTAGTTTCAGAACAGTATCTTATAAAAGTTTGCATTATTTTTTCATTTCCTTCCGATGCTGCAACAAAAGGATGAAGTTATTACAAGGCCAAACGCAATCTATTTTTGAGCTGGAGCTTTTGATGCTTTTTTTTTTTCGTGTTGTTTGCAAACTAGACTTTTAATGTCCTTTTATTCAGGGTCATTCCACGCACCGCCCCCTGAATACTAGGCCTGAGCGCTGGCAGGAAAATGGCGGCTGCCGAAGGTGGATTTTTTTTTTAACGTAGGTACGTTCCCTTAAATGTTGACACCAGTATTTTATAAAATATTTCTCCGACTTGTTTAATCTCAGAAAAATAACGCAAAAAAAACTTAAAACAAATTATTGGTTCGAATATTTAAGGGACCGTATACACGCTGAAAAAAATCCGCCTTCGGCACCCGCCATTTTTGTGCCACGCCCAAGTGACGTAATTTTGAAGACGATCGACCGGTTTCAATATTGATGCAATTGTTTAAAGAAAAAAAATTGTAAGTGAAGATGGTCATTTGCAAACATTAAGAGACAGAAATAGCAGACATAAAAGGGGAGAAGGGTGGTACTTGGGTACAAGGTAGCATAGTTGTAGGGTTGTTGTTACCAGGTGTTCTACTGTTAAGTTCATTATTTCACAGTTGAAGCAAAACTATCAAATCACCAAGATTGCCATCTTACTGGCCATGATTCAAGAATTCTTACTATGTGACCTACGAGTAGTACAGTTTTATAGGGTGAAAAACATAATTGCAGTATTAACGCCATCGCGACGAGTGCACATTGCTTAAGTTTTAATCTTTTACCACCGGTTATTCAAAACAGGAAATTTTCTGTAATTTGAATCGCAAAAATTCTCTGATTAAAGGAATGTTCGTTCGCGGCATTGGCCTGACTTTCTGATGGCATCAAAAATAGCCAGCGGGCAACTTTTTAGTAAATTCAGATTTCATGATTGGCACCACTTTTCTGAAATGGTAAATTTCCCCTTCTGTTCGCCTTTATTACTATGTCATTGACTAAGGCAAATTTTACTATTTCAAAAAACTGGTGCCAATCAAGAAATCTGAATTTAAAAAAAGTAGCCCACTGGCAACACTGGATGGCATAGTTTCCAGCATTTTGACGGCACCCCGAGCGGATACAAAACAAAACTTCACGGCCATTAGGCTTAGACTACCCTGCGGATCCAAAATGCACTTTCATCGGTCATTAGGCATAGGCTACTCTCTTTCTCGTTCATTACTAACATCTTTTACTTCCAATTATTTTTTTTCTTAACACTTCAAAGCTTCACAAAATTTATAATATATATAAAAAAATATATAAATATTATTTTTTTTTAAATACAAAAATACATCTTGTTGCTGTAATGCTATACTTAAACTTCGTTTTATACATTTCTTTTTTTGAGCTCTTTTCCCTAGCAATTCTGTTAGATTTTTTACTAATATGCCCTCCCTTCCCATTGCTACTAGCTATGAATTAGCTATACCATCTTATGTGTCGGGGATGTGGAACAATGGTCCCAGGATCCTCGAGCAAACTGTCTTCGAAAACAGCACCTCTGGTTAAATAAGGTAAACATTACAATAAAAAATAACTGGTGGGAATAATGAAGGATTCCGAGCACTTTAACCCCTTAACGCTCGAATTAAATTACGGTTGAATAATTCAAATTGCTTATTGGCACCACTTTTATGAAAAAGAAATATTCAACTTATTTAACCCTCTGTCTACCAGAAGGGTCCAATGGACCCGACATATATATTCAAAATATCTATTCAAACCAGAAAATTTCTTCAAAACAAACTAAATGTATAAATCAGACAATAATAAGTTAAATAAACAAATTAAATAGTTTTAAGTAAAAATTCTGGTGTAGAATGTTTTTATAAAACTTGAGTAAAATTTCCGGTAGTTCTGGGTTAATGACAATAAAAATGACACTAAAATATAGCCAATTTCACTATTTTATAAAACTGGTGGGACTCAAACAATTTGAGTAAAAGACACAGCCCGAGAATATGACGGGAGCGAGAATTAAGGGGTTAAGTGCCACGTATACCGGCCGCTCGGGGTTAACCCCTTGGGGAAGAGCGACCGGTATTTGTGCCGCGTAAGCTGCTCAGAATCGGGGATTATTCTCAGCAATAAATTTTTATCTTAAATTTTCCATTTTTTATCCCTTTCAGGGGCAAAGTACTTCTATTCGTAAAATGCTGAAATGAAAGAATGACACCAGAATTCAAAAACAAATTTATTCCAGAGTAAGCAAAAGCTTTTCTTCACGTACATAATAAAAAGAAAATTTTCATTTAAATATTCTGGCGCCAATGGTGCATTTAAGAATTAAAATTAGGTGGTCCAAATATGAACCACCGCCCTTGAAGGGGTTAATCCGAGCATTTTCCAGATTCAATTAGGCAAAAATTTCTGTTTTAAAAAACTGGTGATTGAAGATTTAAAATTCTGCAAAAGACGCTCTTCCCGAAGTGGTTAAGGATCAGAAATCAGAGCTTAGCCTCAAACTAGGATATACAGACTGATACAATGAATTTAACACTTTTTCAACAAACTGCAACTACTGAACAATTAGTTTAAAACATTTTATATTTACCATTTAACTACTAATGAATATGTCATAGCTGAAGGCGTTTCCCTTTGGCATAAATATAGATTAATTTATTCATCTTTGAAATCCCTTAAAAAATTCATAAATTCAACCCAATTTCCGGACCCCATATCTGAAAACGGATACATCTGATTTTATTGCCGTCAGTGCAACTGGAAAGAACCCACCTGAATTGACAAGGAAAAATATTTTTCATTTTGAGCCTCTTCAGTAGGATGTAAAAAGAAGGAATATTGAAATCACATAATTTGTGCGATATCCGCGGCCATATCTAGGCGCAAAGTAATATCCCGTTTCACTCAAATATCTTTTGAACAGATAAAGCTAGAGATATGCAATAAATAAAAAGCTAAAATCTTAAACAAAGATTTTTACGCACAAATAACGTACAGAACGACAAAAAACATCCATACGATCGTTTCGGGAATTCCCAGGGCCTGATTACCAACGATGCACGCTTACAACAATAAATTTTAAAAGAAAAGTTCGTCTTATCTAAACGCCGTATTCATGTAAAATTTCTGCCATGAATGAATCAAAATTTTCTGTTTACTTTTAGTGGTAGAAATTTGCCCCGTGGGTAATCAGGCTCTGGGAATTCCTAGATCCCCTTCCTCAGTAAAAAAAAAAAAAAAAAAAAAAAAAAAAAAAACAGAATTAAAATGTGTTCAAAGAACCCCTTGGCTATAGCCCAGAGAACTGGCTTGTGGATTGATTGAAAAGGCAGAAGCAAGAGTTTATACATCCCAAAGAAATGACGTAATTGAACGGAACAAACTGAAAAAGAGCCACTGCGCAGGATATCTCCACACTGGTGAAAGAAAAGTGGTGCTGGTCATATCATTTACTAAGGTGGAAGTATGTTTATGAATATAGTGAGCTTCGTAAAAGTCTAGATCAAAAATTGAGTTACATTTTTGAATAATTTTTGCCTCTGTATAATTAAACTGTTGGTTGGAATTCCAACAATGTTTCGCTATTCTAGATTTCTCAATTTCCTGCATTCTAACGTAATTCTGGTGTTCTTTCAGCCTAATTCTAAGTGCACGCTTCGTCTGCCCAATGTAAGAGAGGCCGCACTCACGAAAAATTCTGTAAATGCCCAAGGTATTATGATCGTCAATAGGATCTTTAAGATTGGAGAAAGATATATTTTTGGATGGAGAGAAAACAACTTTAAAACTAAACCTACTGAAAATACGAGAAATTTGTGTACTGATTTTAGGAAAATAAGGTAAGACAATAACATTTTTAAATTCTTTTTTTGCTGGAACAGAATCGGTGATTATCTGAGGCTTAGATAAAATGTGGTTAGTGATATTCAAACTAAATCCACGATCGATGGCAACTGCTTTTATATAGTTAATTTCACTATTAAATAAATCAGAACTTGAACAAATTTTACGTGCACGGAAAATAAGAGTATTGAAAGCTGCAAGTTTTTCATGTGGGGGATGACTGGACTTATAATGAGCGGATAAACTTACAGCCAAAGTTTTCAGGTAAACTGTCGTCAAAAACTCAGAATCATTACGAATTAGCAGGACATCCAGAACAGCTAGACGTTGTTGAGTTTCAATTTCAAAAGTAAACTGTATACATGGATCAATTGAATTAAATAAATCAAGAAAAGAGTTTATATTATGTTTAGACAAATCAAACAAAGCAAAGGAATCATCTACGTAAGGTGTATAAAATGGAAATTGTATTAATTTAAATAATTTAACTTCAAAATAATGCATGTAAATATCACTCAAAACAGGGCTTCAAGGGTTACCCATAGCTAAATCTTCCGACATTTTATAAAACTTCCCTTGAAACACAAAAGTATTTTGAGATAAACAAACGCTGATTAAAGAAATAAGGTTCTCAATTTCATATTGAAAATAATGAAACTCATTTAATATTTTTCTCAAACAATCTAAAGCACCCTGTACAGGAACATTTGTAAAAAGAGATTTGACGTCGAACGAAATCATAGTGTAGCGTGTTGGATTGAAATTATGAATTCTATTATCAAATTGAACTGAGTTTTTTTTTATGTATAAATATTGTTAACCATGAGGTGGGAAAACTTGGAAACTAAATGTTTTGCAAGCTGATAAGAGACAGCACCAATACTGGAAACTATGCGGTGAAACGGAATATCAGGTTTTTGAACCTTAGTTAAAGCATATAAACGGGCACAATTTGCCACAGAAGGTATGAGATTATAATAATGGTGGAGGAATTCACAGCAGATTTTATGTTTTTAAGTTCAGAGGTAGATGGATCTTTTTTAATATCAATGTAAGGCCCTTCATTTATTAATTTCCTAACGTTTTGAACATAGTCAGTTTTATTTAGTACTACAATTTGGCCTCCTTTGTCTGTTTTAGTTATAATGATATCTGGATTAGAATTAAGAGTTTTGAGAGAACTTTTCGCTGAATCATTCAAATTAGACTGATCCAGCTTTGTATTGAAATCCACATTATTTTTAATAAGATGCCTAATGGAATCTTTTTGCATAGGAGACAAAGCACTGAACTTGAAAGCCCTTTCAATTGGAGCAATTATTTTTGGAATCTCAGGATTTTTATTAACTGCAAAATTGTTGTTTAGCTTTAAAGCATTAATATGATTATCATTTAATTCAAAGTCAGACAAATTATCCAAAGTTTGGTTGTTTATTTTCGGCAAATTTTCACGGAACCTGGCAGTAAAACGTACAGATAATTTTGCAAATTTCTTTTCCAGACTTATTTTATGATAATGAGCAGACGAGCATGCTCTGTTCCAAGAAAGTTTATCAAAAGATGAAAAAACATGATAAGAATCAGCTGCAGAAAGATGTAGACTACAATTCCTTTTCAATTTTGGCTAAACGTGTACGAGTATCCTGAATAAGTGCTCTTAAAAGAGATAAACGAGAATTAAATAAAGCCCTATTGATTCTTTTTGACTGAAATAAATTACTAATAACTGAAATAAACCAAGAAATAATTCTGCGACGTCTGCAATTGATTAAAAAACATAAATGATTAAGGAATTTTAAACGTTTAAGACGGAGAGTCATAAAACGATTGGCCAAAGACACGATAAATTCTAAATAAATAACTAAATTTATTTGCGTGCACTTAGAATTTGACTGGAAGAACACCAAAATTGCGTTAGAAAGCAGGAAATTGAGAAATCTACAATAGCGAAACATTGTTGGAATTCCAACCACCAATTTAATTATCCAGAGGCAAAAATAAGGCTACATTTTGGCAGATTTTAATAAAAGTGTAATTATATCTCTATTATTAACTTAATTTCTTGGGCGAAAACTGAAAATTCTTTATATTCAAATATATAGTTTTTTTCATCTTCAACAATATTGTGGATTTTCCTCTGTGAAACAGGTTACTGAACATGACACATAAAAATGCAAAAGCTACCCGAAACCCAATCGAACATGGGCAGTAAAAAAATATATCATTATTAATCCTATCCGACTTGAACCCGGGATCGGGTGAGGCTGCTGAAGACCAAATACACAACTCTAACCCACATAACTGTGGTATTTACTAAATATGTATTGCTTAATCAAAACTGATATTCTTCAATCTGTGAATATGTATAAAAAAGGTTTACTAGATCATCAAACATACAACTTAACATTCAAATAACATTGTACAACTGAACAGTAGTTACCGCGAAAAGCTTCCCTGAGCCTTGCGTTAAAAAATCACCAACCCAACCGTGGCTGAAATCTGTAACACAACAACATCTCGCTCTCCTCTTTTCACTTTCCCTTTTTACGAGTCTCCCTTGAGATATCACGTTCATTGAACCCTTGAGTCTATTATCTTTTATTCTTCCGCACTTTATCTTTTATCCCCACATTTCTTTTAAAGCTTACTTATAAAGCTCAGCTTGTAAAAAAACTATACACGATAGAACAACTAATTTAAAAACGTAACTGGTACCGGGTACATTAACACCATATTCTACATTCGACGAGTCTCTGTTTTAAGAAATTAAAATCCTAAGAAGCCAGAAAATTTTTTTTCTGAAACTTGAATTTTACTGAAAAAATATCGTATGTAAAATATGCCCACATTAAATTAATTACTTTTAGAACTTACTAACAATTAAATAATAAGTGATATCATAATTTATCAAGTATTCCATAAGATTGTGCAAATCAGTTTTGTCACCGGAAAAATTAATAAAAGTCATTTATACATATTAACAAATGATACTGATTTTATTATACATTTACTCAAATACTGCATATAATCATGAAAATCTGCTGCCTTATGACGAGCGGCAGATAAAAATCTGTGTACGTATTAAAAATGTACGCCTATTGTCGCCCGTTCCGCTGTCACGAAAATCCGTACACATTCTCGTAGATCGAGACTACAGAATACACAAAATCCTATAAAAACTGAACCTGTCTGTAACGGAATCTTGTCTTAAACGTACAAAAAGCATGGGCACTACGTAATGCATGCCATACAATTGCACCTAATAGACGAAAACCTGGCTAAAACGGAATTTTCGATTTTATAATGAAATTTTAAGAGCATTGCATTTAATAATGAGAATCTACTGTTTCATGACGAGCGGCACATAGAAATATTTGTACGGTTTACTGTTGTGTAACTAGTGTCCCCAGTTTCGCTGTCACAGGAAATCCGGACAACTTTGCCGGACTAGAAATTACAGTAAATCATATTAAAATGGAACCTGCCTATATCGGAATCGCCTTAAACGTACAAAATGCATGGTCCCTATGGAACGAATACCACACAATTGTACCTGATAGACGAAAATCTGTCTAAAACCTCATTTTCGCCTGGTCCCTTCAGATTTCTCCTTACTACATTGCTGTAGTAAATAATAGTTTTATACAGTAAAATGAATGAAATAGGAATCGCTAGATGCTGCAAAAAAAACCGTTTTGGAGAGGTTTGCGGTTGAGCTGTTAAATGATATGATACTGCATAGTATTCCATTCTTATGGAAAAAATTTAAATTTTTACGTATTGTATAAACAGGTTAATTTTTCATAGTATTTACTGAACCAAGTACTTTAAAACATGTAAAAACAGAATCGCTAAGGACTGGCACCTATTCCGTTTTGGACAGTTTCTGGTACTTTCTTAGATAGTAGATTTGAACGTTGCCCTTTTTTGCATGTTTATAAAATTTTACGTTAAATACGGGCTCTGTTTCCATAGGTTTTACTGTATACTGTATTCATCACCGTTTCATTTTCCACTCGATGAACACTAATGAATAGTATGGTAATAAAAGAAACGAATTTGAGCATCATAAAAAATCGCTATTTCAGGCGCCCAAGGCGTGGTTACGAGGTACTAGAGAACCTGTAAGAGACTGTACCGCTACAACCGAAATACTCAAAGCCAGAGACACGAGTTGTGACGTCATCAATAATCAACCGACTTCTCACTAATGTTGGAATTCACACGGGAAATTTTTTGAATAGCAACTTTCTTTTATTTGTGGAATATGTATCATCTTATAAAACAATAAAACATTTAAACTTACTGGTGAGCATTCGGAATCCCTAAACAAAAATCAACCAGATGCGGAATGTCACAGTGTTGCCGCATCTGGCTGATTTTTTATTGGGCGATTCCAAATTCTCACCAGTAAATTTAAATTTACGTAAGTTAAAATGGATGTCTGTTTTTGCCTTTATTTATGACTGAAATTTTGCGTTAAAAAGGTGTTTGAATAAGGAGAAAATTTCTATTTAAATTTTCTGTTGGAACTTTGACCCGGTGGTAAATCAACCCCGAAAGAGGTTGAAGCTTCACTATTTTAAGGATATGACAATTCCTCTTTATTAGTTCCATGGTATGAATACAGAGCTAACTTCCGATTATGCGACTCTCGCGGAACAACTTGTATGTAAGATAAATAAGAAAATTATCAGATTCATTAGAAGATTGCATTATCTCTTTAGTAAAACAGATGAAAATTCCACATTCATATTCCTGATATTCTTACTCCGTCCCTTTTGCATGCTCAGCAGCAAAATGCAGAAACATATCCACAAAACACAACTAAAATCTGAAAATTTCTTTGTATATAAGGGAAGATGATAAACGTTCTCGTTTATCTTTTCTGTAAACATTTCTGGGAACTGAGCATCAGCTATGCAAATTTCAAGTTTATACCTTTACCAACTCAAAGAAATCGTAATTTAGAACCTTTTTAGAATGCTTCTTGCGCATTTCCCCCCTTTTAAATTCGGATTTTTTTAGAAACTGTTTCAGAGAGTATTTCCATCATATAAGTAACTACCGTGAAAAAATTTCAAGTTTCTAGTACCTTCAGTATTACAAAAATCGAAATTTTAGAACGTTTTTTGCTACTGTAACCACCTGCTGGTAGTGGCCGAAGTAAAATATAGCCTATGTGGGATCAGGGACTGTCACCATTAATTTAATTATTACTTTTGAAATCGGTTTGGTGTTTTCTGAGATTCCGTACAAATCGTAATTTAGAACAGTTTTAGAATGTTTTTCACTCATTTCACCTTTTTGAATTTGGAATCTTTTTAGAAACTGTTCTTAGAGAACATTTTCTAAGTTCAGAACATTATCTTTTGAGTATCCAGCATGACTAATTTCAATTTTTTACCATTAACTATTCCATAATCTTAATTTAGAACGTTTTAAGAACGCTTTTTGCGCATTTTTGTCATGTTTAAATTTCGATTTTTTTATAAACTGTTCATAGAGAGCCTTTACATTTTACACGTAACTATTTACATGCCAAATTTCACATTTCTAGGTCTTTCAATATCAGAAAAATGTCATTTTTAGAACGTTTTCTGGTCCTGCAACCCCCATGAGGGTATTGGTACTGACATAAAATATATTCTATGTTGGAACAGGGACACTATCAGTTTGTTATCGTTACTTTTGGAATCGGTTTTATAGTTTCACAGATGTTGTTCCCTTACAAACAAACAACCGTTACTACTTTATAATATTGGTACTTGGTACAGATTTATTTATTTTGAGAAATAGCAATTATATTCTTTTGAACAATTGACTAAAACTACTTTAATCCTGAATAGTACGAATGTTTCTTTTGTAAGTACATTTTCTTTGCCTTATATCATCACAGACTTTTGTGGTTACATAATGCGAGTAATTTTATTCAAATATAGTAGTAACCAGTGACTGAATTTATTTAATAAAGGATAAATTTTAATTAAATCTTAGATGCATGGCTGCGCAGGTAGAATCAAGTGATTGAGAATTTTAAAAATTCTCATTAGAAATGAATTTATTTGTGTCGCTAACAATATTAAAGAACTATTGTTATATAAAAATATAATACTCCCTCCGTCCTAAATTAGTTGCGACATGTAGGTCGAAAATTTTGTCCCAAATTAGTTGCTAAATTTCAAGTGTGTGGAGTCATAAATAACTTCCGATGCAGTTTAGTAGATCGACGCAATTTTGTAAGGACTCTACCACCAGTATACCATAAAAATCATTTTCTTCCTAAATAATTAACGATTCATTATCTAGAAGCTGGTTTTATGCAATTACTGACGGAATGATCCTTACAAAATGGGACGTTGCTTAACCTCTCTTAAGAGCGTGCGAACCCTGGATTTTTTAAACTAATTTGGTACTTATATAAGGAGAGACGGGGGGAATGATTGGTAAGTAAATGTTGTTGATTTATAGCATAGTACCCTGAAATCTCTGAAAAATGTTCAAACAAAATCTTAAAATCATAAGTATCAATAATCAGTACAAAAATAATCAAATATACACTATATGGCCAAAGGTGACCGGTCACTTGCGATTTTAGACGTTTTCTTAAATATCTAAAAAAATACATGAGGAATTAACCTGAAACTGCAGGTGTGTAAACAGTATAGTGCAGGTCATATATTTCCGTGACAATATTTTCCTGAAAACCCATAGGAGGCCGACAACAAATTGAAAAATCACGAATATCTTTTGCATAACCCTGTAAAAACTAACGTAGCAAAAACCTTCAACACAGTAGATTATGATTAAGTGCCTTATTGCAACACACTGTGTTCATTTTTATGAGGATAGCATGTGTACTCGTAGAGAAATTAAAGTTTTTACAAAAATAGTCCCAAATTATGCCAAGTTTTTTTCTAATAATTTGTAGAGTTCTTAGTATAAAAAAAAAAGTTATTTCCAGAAAATATGGCAAACAACATTGTACACAATACCCTGCTATTAGAATTTAAAAATATTAAAAGTTGGATGAAAAATGAGCAGGTTTACTAAAAAATGTTTTACTGCGCATGCGCGAATGCAATCAAACTATGATGTGAATAATGTATTAGCTAAGTGTATAGTGCAACTCTCAGCTTAAAAATTCTGAAAAATATTCGTTCATAGAATAAGCTCGAAATACGTTGTTACCAAAATGAAGCAAACAGATGAGGGGTTCTATCCACATATCCATTAATTAGCGCCAATATAGCATACACAAAAAAGCATGTACTACTGTATTTGGATACAGCAACTAATATTTTTCCTTCATTTTGGGAAGAACGGATTTCGAGCTTATTCTATAAACGAATATTTTCAGAATTTTCAAGCTATGTTTTTGAGACTTTCACAAAAGTTGCAGTATACACTTAGCTAATGTATTATGCACATTATATTTTGATTGCCTTCGCGCATGCGCAGTGAAATATTTTTTAGTAAACCTCCTCATTTTTCATCCAATTTTTAATATTTTTAAATTCTGATTGCAGGGTATTATGTACAATGTTGTTTGTCATATTTTCTGAAAACAACTTTGTTTTATATTAAGATCTCTACAAATTATAAGCAAAAAGCTTGACAAAATTTGGGACTTTTTTTGTAAAAACCGTAATTTCTCTACTGGCATATATGCTATCATCATAAAAATGAACACAGTTTATTACAATAAGGATCTTAATCATTTTCTACAGTTAGAACGCTTTTGCGACGTTAGTTTTTACAGGGTTATCAAAAAGATATTCGTTCTTTTTCAATTTGTTGACGGTCCCCTATGGGGTTTCGGGACAAAATCTTCACGGAAATATATGACCCCTGTACTATTCTGCTTACACACCTGCAGTTTCAGTACAATTCCTTTTGTATTTTTCTAGATATTTAAGAAAACGTCTAAAATCGCAAGTGACCGGTCACCTTTAGCCATACAGTGTAGCAACTAATTTGGGACAGAGGGAGTATATATAATTATCTAATTATATATATTACTAGCCGACTTCGCCCGCTACGCTGGTCGGTTTTTCTAAAGAAATCTTGAATGAAACAAAATATATCTGTGAATTTGATCATGCGTTTTAAAGCAATATGGACATTTACCTGGTGTATCCAACCGAATTGCTGAAAGCAATATGAATGTCATTACGCTATTATATCTTTTATTGAGTCATACAAAATTTAGACTGTTAAGGACCAATTTCTTTAGTTGATCTGTTAGTGTAGGATTCGGTAAAGAACAATAGAACAATATGTAATATACTAAAAGCGTTCATGAAAAATTATGAATGCAAGTCTCATCAGAATCTGGACTTATTGAAAAGGCTGATCGTTCATAATAATTGGGTTCGCCTGATTCTGGAACTTTCATCTATAATTCTACAATCAAGCAACAGCAAATGATATGTGCTTTATACTCAAACATTCACTGAAAAATTAACTAACCGATCAAGTTGCATCGAAATCCACTAAGCAGAATCTTTTAAACTGGAAAATATACCGAAACCTTCCCTAAAAATGATCTAATTAACAGTTTAAATCCCATAAAAATTCATTCAGTGGAACCTTTAAAAAAAGCAAATCGTTCAATATTTGGTTCATCTGATTTAGAACTTTCCCCATAATTATTTAACTAAGCAACGTAGAACGTTAGGTTTTATACTAACATCTTTTCTGAAAAATTATCTAACTAACAATTTAAGTCCGGTCAAAATCTATTCAGCAGAACTCAAGATATAGGCGGTCGGAATGAAATTTCTCTTTACCTTATATATATATTGAGATAGTTAAATATAACTTTCATAATCGCGTTAACCTGATTATAGAATTCTCTGGGAGGTAGGGGTAAGTATATACTGCATCACTTCTGAATTTATTAAGGAACTCAGCTCAACTTCCATAACTATAGCATATATACTCTCTAGTAGACCTTATCTATGTAGCATATATCTTCCAATTTTCTTTACTGTACCACTGAGAACTTTTTTCGCATAGCTCCGTAACTAAACAACACAGAATGATATGATAAATATTGAAAAAATCCCTGAAATATTATCTAACTTATTATTTAAATTATTAACATTATTTAAATTCTGTTCAGTAGAATCTGAGTTATAGTCATATTTACAATATTTATTGCTCATTAAACCCTTTTCCTTTACATTTGAAATAAAATCAGTAACTGTTTTGGTACTTCCCTGATATGCCAACACCATTGTCATCAAGCGTAATAGTTGGCACAAAAATGAAATGATACATTTGAAAAAATTATATAATTTTGTTGATAAAAAGAATGAGCATTTAAAAAATATAAATTTTGAAAATTACAGACTTTGACCTACCATTTTTTTTAAATCGATAAAAATAATGGTACTACTTGGTTATCCCGTCGACCAAAAATCTATTGCCAAACTATAAGATTAAATGCCAATAATGGTTGATCATAAATGCCACATTCACTTGACTTTAAGCAAGTTACACGTATTTACGTCATCAGGTGATTTTTATTTCTACGTTTTAAATGTATTTTTATTAATGTTATACTAATTTATTTGTTCTTCCGTTTTTTAAAATAAAAATTGTCAATTTGTATAATTTGGCGAGTGGTTTGGCGATCTATATAATTTCGCGAAATTGGTCGACGGGTACCAAAATAAATACTTAAAATATAAGAATAAATATTTTGCAAGTAATAAAATTTAGTCAATTTAAACTGCAGTCTTGAAATTATAAATGTCTTTTACTACTGAAGCATGGCGTACGTAATACGTATGTCTCACATTGCAGTAAACATTTCATTCTTTCAATGAAGACATTCATGGTTTTTTGAACAAAAGATTTTTATATGTATTATTCCTAACTTCTGAAATGATTTTATTGTAGCTTCCTCATCATCAGATAACTGCAAAATGGTAAAATCTATATCAGTATCAGTAATAAATATTTTCTATTCATAAAATAACAAATTAAAGTTTTGCGAGATTATGATGGAATAAAGTAAAATCCATCATTAAAAATTCTGCATAAAAATATTCACGTTCAATAATTAGCAAATGTTAATGTGTGGCACGGTTTGCAATAAAAATCGTTTGCACGATTAGGGTTGAAATAAATGGCGAGATACCATACATTTTGGCATGATATCGCGACGAAAATTAGAACGAAAAAGTACCACAGTTTTATTTTTTAGTTTTTGAGGCGTTTGAATTTTTTTTTCTAATTGACGAAGTTGTTTTTATTTAACTAAAAGGATTGGTTAAAAAATTATTCAATTTGAATTTTTTCCCTTGCTGTAGTAACAGAATGAAAATAATGAGTTTTTAGAAATTATCACTTGAAAAATTCAGGTTTTGGCGCCAAAGATAGAGCCAAATTAGAAAAATATGAAATATCTCTCGAACTATTGGGCTTAAAAGAATTTAGTTAGTACCATTCGATTCAGCATACAAAAATACACCAAAATATGTTATCAGTTGAAAAATAACTATAAAATCAGATTTTTAAGGAATTTTTTTTAAGTTCGCTCTCTTTTTTACCCCCCTTAGGGGTGAAATTATGGAAAATCCTTTCTTAGCGGCACTCTATATCATAAGAAGTATTTTTACCCCGATTTTCAAGATTTTTGGTTCAGTAGTTTTGGCTGCGCGTTGATTAATACAAAATACAGACTTTCTTTTATATATATAGATTTATTATATAATTATATATATTATTTATTATATATTTATACATTTATATATGTATTTATAATATATATAATTACGTAAAAAATTAAATATGTATAGTTGGATTTTTAATCTAAAATCATTTCGGTATTGCTTATTGTTTCAAATTCTATGTATTTTTGTATTCATTAGATTATATTTACAATTCTAAATTGAAATAAATGCAGAAAATTTATGCATTATAAAAATATAGAATAAAGGCTTGTAACCCCACCACTCAAAAAAAAAAATATATATATATATATATATAGGGGAGGTGGGTGGATGAATGGGACATTTTTACGAAAATGTTTATTTTTAATGCTTTTTTAAAGTTATTATCAATATTATATATCACATTTCATACATTGGGTATTTGACTACATCTGCGCACCATATTTACTCTAGATTATTGTTATACAGTAAAATATTATAAAATTTAAAAAACGTTACTCTCTGTCCCAATCATCCCTATAGCAGGGATGAATGGGGCACTAATAGGGAAGGATGGGACACCAATATTTTTCTCCCTGTATTCAATGTTACCTAGTTAAATTTTATAATTATAAGCTTATATGTATTTATATTTGTAATATATGACCTTATAATATGGCTATTATATCTCAGCGTTGCTAATCACTTCTTTTACTGCAGTTTTAACTTGTAATGCAAACTTCGATTGTCTATCTGTTCCCCTTTCCCTCTTACAAGACATTTTAGATATGAAATGAACGTAAAAAATGTCTTTGAAATATGGTATAGCCAATATTTTTTATTCACAACTTATTAATAAATATTAATTCAATGTATCTTAGATATCATGCACAAATGCAAGGGTCGTACGTGTCCTGAAATTTCACGACCGGGAAATTCTTCGGTACCAGTACTCTCTTATGGAAAAATCTCTTCTTAAATAAGGCGAAATTTCGCGCGTTTAACCTAGATTTATTTTTCTAGAAACATCTAGTGATACAGAGGTATAAGTAAGCGTCCTATCTTAAATGGGAGAAGTAACCGCAAGATTAAAAGCGAGGTCAAATCAATCAAGGTCATGCGTCACGTAGCGGATGGAATGTGAACTACAGGTAGATACCTAACTGTTTTCTTACTCACACCACTAAAATTGTAAAGTTTTTTTCATCTTGATTAATAACTCAAGTGTTCCTGATAAGGCGAAGGAAACGTAGTAATGTCACGTGCATCTGGATGCCCCTCTCGCTACACCGTTTTTTTTTTTTTTTTGCAATAAATGTGGCAAACAAAACTGATTTCATGAGTGACTAAAGATTTAGAAAATACGCGCCACACTAAAAGCCCGCGTATGTGAATTATCACTCCGTCCACAAGATGGCGCAACTGTGTTAATTTTCGCCCGATTCCAGCATTAAGTTTGCACGCTTACTTATATCGCTTTGTATAGTGATATCTCTCTTGAAAAAATCCCTTAAGCGTACGACCCCTACAAATGAAATTATGTTAGGGGGCATGCGAGTGGGAATTTATTTAACCCCTTAATTCTCGCTCTCGTCAATATCGTGGGCTGAGATGTCGTGTTCGTTATTTCTCGTGCCCGTCATATTTCCGGGCTGAAGATTTAATTGCTGGAAAAACTTCTGAAACCAGAAAACTTTAACTGGCATTTCGGTGTGAAGTTTTTGAATATCATCTCCGGGTTTAGTTTTTACGCTGACTGTAATGTTGGTCTTTGTATTGCGTGTTTCGAAATATGTAATACTAAAAAAAAAAAATATTATTAATCAAAATTTAATGTATATTTTGCTTCACGTATTACTTGTAAAAATGTGTGCGATGATGATAAATAAAGATCTAAGATGTGAAAAATAAAGGTGTTACTCGCATTATTTTGTATGGTGTAAAATAAACATTAAGACACAGATTCCTCGCATGGCGGCTTTTCTACAAATTTGAATTTGTTCTATAACATCTTTTTTTTTTCGCCTTAAAGGAAAACTAATTGCATATTTTGTTTAGAAACTTTATAATTATTGAATTTCTGTAATAAAAGAAATAGGCACTTTTTGTTGGTTTTTCCAAATATTAATCCACCGTGAAGGGGTTAGGCACAAATTTCAAATTGAACATAATTTACCCCATCTGATCAATAAACATATATTACTTTTAACAATTTTATCTATTTTGATAATGTTTCAATAGCAATTTTTGATAAACTATTTAGCCTTTATTACAATACAATAATTAAGATTCAATGTAATTTTTAATAAGAAGCAACCTATATAATACGAGCAGAGTTTAGTACTAATACTCAACATAAATCATTAATATATAAACCTATCTAATATTTTTAGTTAAAAAATAAATGTTTTAACTTCTCTAGGGATGAAAAAGACTGTCCCATTCATCCCCATTTATATTGTCCCAATCATCCCTATGATACATAGATTCAACTATCCGTTATTTTGCCGCGGGAATTAGTTTGTCACATTGGTTAATATGCACTCATTTTAAATACCAATATTGAACCTTCAAATAAATAACTACAACATATCTTATTTATTTATATTGTATAAAATATTTGACAACATCAAAATTAAAAAAAAAAAGTTGCTTTTAATCAGAGTTTTAAAAAATGCAACTTGATAAGAATAATGAAAAATAATGATAATGAAAAGAGCCATGTGGTTTTGCTTTTCGTTCTAAAGCACACTATGGTAGGGTCATATATTAGAATAGAAATCAACTAACAAAAACGTTCATTACATGAAATATTGAGAATGTCCCATCCATCCCTTGTCCCATTCATCCCCCAACTCCCCTATATATGGAGCAACCTACTTCGTAAATGATGGGCTGCTCTTGTTTCTCAAAAACAATTTATTGGGAAATTCAAATTTCCTATAATCTAGAACAGGGGTTATCAACTGTGGAACGCGATACCACTATTTTTTTTTTAAGAAAAAACCTACTTCTTGAATCGCAGAGATTCGATTATTAGATAAGGCAATGGTTACTGTAAATTTTTTGTACTGTGCAGCACACCACACTGAGCCACCCCTGATCTAGAATAATACACGAATAAATAAATTTCAAACCGGAAAAAGTAACAGATTTTGTGTGAATATATTTACAAATTAACGACTCGTTCTTGTAAGTTTTCAGCAATTAGCAAAGCAATATAAGTAAGCGTCCTATCTTAAATGGGAGAGGTAATCGCAAGATTAAAGGCGAGGTCACGTCAATCAAGGTCATACGCCACCCAGCGGACGGAGTGAACTACAAGAGGATTATTAACTTCTTTCCCCTTTGTGAATGATCTATATGTTCGATATCTATGAAATAAGTATGCGCACGCGCAGCCGTGATTTTATTCGTTTGTCGTCTGCAGTACTTAATTGTTACAAATATAGATATAATTCGATTTATTTATTCGCCATTATTTAATTTATTAATTGAAGTTAGTTATTTAAACAAAATCAGTTCTTTTAAGAACTGATATTATTTGGGAAAATGCCACGTTGGCGTTCTAATTATTGCAGTTTTCAAAACTGCAAAAATAACTCTCTATCTGAGAGAACTCATTTTTTTTGCTTCCCAAAAGAGAAAAACAGGTTAGTTTTGTGTTTTATTATAATTTATAAAAAAGTTAAAATATTATTTAACATATATTATTAAATGTCAGTGATTTTAATACGTTCTATTTGAATTATGTTTTTGTAATGCAATGAACAAAGACATATAAAAATTAGTTAATGTATGTTAAGATAGAATTTTACAGCAGCGTTTTTAATTCAATTCCTGTTAAGATAAAGTTATAAAAATTACATAAACATGTGTATTTCCAATGAGAATTAAAAGTTTTATCACGCTTAGAGTTTAAGTATAAATTATTTAATTAATTTTGAGGCATATTTTTTATTTACCGGGCGCAGGCGATAAATTGCCAAATATTCTCTTGATCGAATTGTATTTATAATATTTAAAATAGAAGCATTTCATTCATTCCATTTAAAACTCATTTAATTTTACATTAGGATCCACTTTAAATTAAACTGCAAGCAGTAATTCTAGTACTATTAAACCAGCAATAATTGATTATTTATAGTTTTAAATATTATGTGAATTTTAGACAACAGCTTTAAAAAAATTCCTAAAATCGACAAATTACTTTTTTTTTAATCTAGAAATATGTCGGTCATTGTGTCATATCCGGGAAAAATAGTTTTCATGGGATACCTGCACTTCGCATAGGTGCATTACAGATATACACATATACACACATATATACACACATACATTGCAGAAAGCATACAAAGTATAGAAGAAACTTCAAAAATTGGAATAAAATATTTACAAATAGTACGTGGTATGCTCAATTAAACATTTATTATCTTACACCGGTTCTTCGCAGGGGTAAAATGGATAACTTTCCGTAATCGGGCCGATAGCCATGATTGGCGTCAAATGAGAAAACAGTATACAATTGTAACTGTATAAAAGTTAAATAATGGTTAGAAAATGAAAATAACTGTTATCGAAATAACCCAATTGCGGAACGTTCTCCAAATTTAAAAAAGGCTTATGAAACACACAACAATTGCCAATAACTGAAAACTATAGACTAATAACAAGCTCGATGTAGTAGTTGTTGGTCGGTAGCCAATAATTTCAAATTTCCCTTTTAATTTTGTCCGGTTTCAATTTTTTTTTTTTTTTTTTTTTTTTTTTTTTTTTTTTTTTTTTTTTTTTTTTTTAATCTGGCTTCCGCAAAAGAGTCGGAATAAGTCGTAGAAAAAGGGCTGCGGACGGAGATGGGCCAATTGAACGTATTAAAATCACTGACATTTAATAATATATATTAAATAATATTTTAACTTTTTTATAAAAAAAATATAGGGCTGAAAATCACGTTTAAGATGCTTAAACGTTTTAAATATTTCTCTTTTGCAATTTCCCAACCAGCTGGTATATTTTCGAAATCGAGTTTGTTACATAACTTACTCAATTATTGTACTTGTATATACAGTTGTAACAACCATAAAGAATGTTTAAGGATTTATCAGCTACGTTTAGATAACGTAAAATTAATTTGCTAATTTATAATCAAGTTGTAAAAATACTAAAATGTTGTAGTGTTACTAGAAACACATCCATGTACATAATTTTTATTTTTCTAGCATATATGGGAGGGAAAAATCGATTAAAAATTTTTAACTTTTCATATATATGAACAGGGTTAGATGAAATAAACAGTGTAAAAAAGTACTTTTATGTTAGCCGGCCGCAGTTCATAAACCGTCAAATATTTTCCCCATCACCAGCGTTTATGTTGCATTCATTTCATTCAAAATATAAAATCATCATTTTAAAAATATACTCGTCATTTGAAAAGCATAACTTTATTTAAACTACATACATACTGGTATATTACATCAATTTAAACACATGCTTTTTGCTCATTATATTTAAAATATATTTTTTTTCTAATAAATAATAACATAAACCCAAGGTGGGCAAGTTTCTTCCAATGTGGAAAAAAACCTGGAAAAAACCATGGAATTAAAAGTTACGCCTATAACTTTTATTAATCTTTTAGCCTGAATAGCTTGCATAAAATTCAGGTCTATTTGAAGATATTTACAATTTAAGAGTTATAGGCGGAAAAGCAAACAAAGCCATTTTAGAGAATACCTGTTAAAATTTTAATCGTGAATTTCAAATATTTAGTCACTCATGGAAGATTAACATTGTTTACCAGATTTATTGCAAAATATTTTTGTTATAGCTTGTTTTGATAAAAATATATGTATTTAAAAAATAGTTGCAATGTCAGTTTAGTTTCGGGGCAAAAGGCAATACTGTTTACGTAGCATTAGTGCTTTTTCTCCCGAAATTAAAATGACATTGCGATTTATTTTTAAAATACACATATTTTCATCAAAACAAACTGTAACAAAAATATTTTGCAATAAATCTGGTAAACAAAGTTCATCTTCCATGAGTGAGTAAATATTTGAAATTCATGATTAAAATTTTAACAGGTATTCTCTAAAATAGCTTTGTCTGCTTTTCCGCCTATAACTCTTAAATTGTAAGTATCTTCAAACAGACCTGCGCACGAGATGCGCAGATGGTAGATATTTTGTCATATATGACGTCATACAAAAAACCCGCGTATTTGCGTTATTCACTCCATCCACAAGATGGCGCAGCTGTGTCAATTTACGACAGATTCCAGCATTAACTTTGTACGCTTACTTATAGCGCTTTGAGCAATTAGTTTCTATTCCAGTGCATCTGTTCCTTTTAGGAAACAGATAACAACGTAAATTATACATAGGTAGTACAGTAAATTGTTTGGTTGAGTCAGAACCGCAAGCACTCCGATATGCACAGTAATTTCCGGTGTGGAATAGGAGTATCAAACAATCATTTTGATTATCTTAACTTTCTTATTCCGTATCGTGCACCCGGAAAACTGGAGGTGGTTACTTTTGAGAATCACTTTTTCATATAGCAATCTTAGCTTAAATTAATCGTAGAATTCTTTGGTTGAATAAGGTGAAAATTAACATTTGAAATAGTTTCACTGAAAGATCAGCATATATAGTCATAGAAAATGGTTTTAGTAACTGGTTTCTCTTTAATGTACTGTAATTTCAGGCGTATAATCGCAGGATCGAACAAGCATGTTTGATTCCCTTAACCCTTTGCGCTCGTATGTCCTGTCTCACTGGGCATTATTAGGTTGAGCAAAAAGTTCTTTGAAAATTTGTATCTAATAGTTACCAGAATTTGTATCGTATGTAGGTGTACTAGTGATATATCTATAGGAGTTCAGGAATTTCGGCTCCAAAATGTCTATTGAGCAGCATGATTTTTGTATATTGATCTGTCATTATTGGAGAAAATGTCTAACGATTCTGAAAGCCTTTGATGAGTTTGCACAGTTGGACGGCGTCGAAATTCTCCCACACTCCGCCTACAGTCCAGACGTGGCTCTATCCGATAATGGCCTCTTCCAATCAATGCAACACTTTTTCAAGGGTCGTCGATTTGAATCCTTTAACACGTTCACGCCGGCGCGGTGGGTCACACTCGACTCTCTCAGAGCTGCAAAGTCTCCGGCTTTTTGGATACCAGTATTTTAATACAAAAAATATTGTTTTGTTGATTTAGAACAGTTGGGCGATTTAAAGGAACAACATTTTCTCTAAAATAACAGTGGAGTGCAAAAAGCCGGAGACTTGACAACTCTGAGACAGTCGAGTGTGGCCCACCGCGCCGGCGTGAACGTGTTAATGCGGTTGAAGAAGCACGTCAAGAGTTTTTCGATTCCAAGGAGCCGCCATGGTACTTACAGCAAATCCGGGATCTGGTAGAACGATGGCAGAAAGCCGTGGACTATGATGGTCTCTACTTTGAAGAATAGTCCTTGTTGCTTTTGTTGTTAATTGTTTGTTTTCGCATAACAATGCAACTTTCACAAACTTCACAGAACTTTTTGCTCTACCTAGTATTTTTCTTTTCAAAATTTGTTAATGGCACCAGTAATAAAGGAAAATGAAATTTGCCTTATTTAATTACAGCCTTTCTGAAATTGCATACTTGAAAGAAATTTCTTTAAAAAAAGCGGTGTGTCAACAGAATAAAATTTGTGTAACAGACACCCGAGTCGAAAGGGTTAATTTTCTAAATGCGTGTCGTGCATCCTTAAAACGAGAGGTGTTTGCAATTGTGAATCACTTTTCTAAATAGCAATCTTAACTTAATGTAATCGTAGAATTATATGATTGAATAAGGAGAAAATTAATAATCGAGATAGTTTTACTCAAGGATAAGCATCTCTAAACACCCTAACTGGTTTAATTCTATTAACATCTATTTTACACAAGTCCGGTATCCATAAATAATAACGATATCCAATGTCAATATGGAAAAGTGAATTTTCATATTACACTTTCTTATATCTTTTTATTCAAAATCGGTATTCCGAAATGTTTACAGACTCACCTATGTTTATAATTTGTGCATTTGTTATTACAGAAAGTTTTCTGTTACAGGGCATCCAGATGATCCGCGAACTGAACATCGATATTTTTTAACAGAAAATTTCACTGTAGGTTTCTACAGAATTTTCTCTAGAATTAACCTCCGAAGGTGATTTCTGTGGAATTTGTAAGGAAAATCTAAAAAGAAAATTTTTCTAGGAAAATATTGGTGTTCAGTTAGCGAACCACTTGGTAGCCCAGCTCTTACGTTTTGTTACGGTTTCATTTTCTACAACGTTCGAGCGCGATGATGTTTTTTTTTTTTTTTTTCAATACGGCGCAGCGACTAAATAAATCAGGAAAAACATTTAATGTGAATTTTGGCAATTTAAAAACACAAGAACCTCAAATTTTGTTCTTACCAGACTCTTTCTAACCAGTACAGAGATCCTACTTTTTCAAAGGAAATACCAATATTTTTAGCAGAAAAACTCGACTTCTAAATTGCGCGATATCAAAAGGCGAAATTTTCTCTGATAAATTACTGGTGCTTATCTGACCTAAAGTCGGGGAAATTTCCTGATCTGTATGAAACCTGTAGTAGCATGTCATGAGGGGCGAATGAATTATTTTACTATTCGAATGAAGCATTCGAGCATACGCTCGACTAAAGCATAAAGCTCACAACTTTTTTTTTATATTCAATTCTACCAGAAAGTTTGTATCGAATAAAAATTTTTATTTTAATTAGATTGATTCAGGCAGACCATAAAATATAAAAAAAAAGTTTTGGCTTCAAAGCTTTTGAAGATAATTGATCGGAAAAATTACGAAGGTTGTCAACTCTGATTATGTTTCCTTTGTTATATACTATCTGGTGGTATTTGATTAAAAATATAGACAATGTTTGGAAAATATGTTTTTGCGCATGCCCGAATTATTCAATCGATAGTAAAATCATTCATTCTGCCCATCCGTAAAAGCATGTGTGGTAATCACTACTATATTTTGTTTAAGTAATTTGTTTTAAATGCTCCCGATCACTCTATTTGTGTTCTAAATCAGTGTAATTCGAAATCAGTGTCCGATATTTCTCTAATCACAAATAATTAAAAACGAATCTCTGAAATTTTTGAACAACATATGAGGACATAACAACAACATATATAAATTGACGGTTTTTAGAACCAATTCATTTATTTGAAATTGATTATAATAACCTAGTAACTGCATAAATAAATAACTTTTTAGAAAAACTAAGCTAGTTTGAACGATTGAGTTTTTTACAAACCAGACTCAGCTTGATATTTTAAATATTTTTAATTCGTGAAGGTCTGCAGTTTAATAAAGGCAGGTAGGAAAGTATTATTCACGCATTTCAGGAGACTGGTGGGTTTCCACCAGTACCGAGCGAAGTGCATTGACCAAATGTTTCATGGTATCAGCAGTAGAATGAGGTGCAAAAGCCTATTCCTTTTATTAAAAAAATACAGTTCCACGTATCTTTTCTTTTGTACTTATAAAGAGCACACGATACAGTCAGAGCCTGATTACCCACGGGGCAAATTCCTACCACTAAAAATAAACAGAAAATTTTGCCTCATTCATGGCTGAAATATTACATGAATACGGCGTTTAGATAAGTCGAACTTTTCTTTTAAAATTTATTGGTGTAAGTGTGCCCCGTTGGTAATCAGGCCCTGGATACAGTTCTCATATCAATAAAAATAACAAATTTGTTTCAAGTGTCTGTACAAAAAAAAAAACTGTTTTAGAATGGTTTAATGTTAAACAAAAATTAATTCTAGATGATCTGCACCTTTTTGACAGGAGATAAGAAAATATAGACATTTCAGAAAAGTACCGGTCAGTACTGCACGCCTGTCATATTCAAAATAGTCCTGGGCATTAGTCAGAGGTCTAAAAGACAATTCCATTTGCATAACAAAATAAATTGTAGTTTGCAATTATCAATTTACGATTAAGAATAATTGTTGTAAACTTTCAATTATCCGACAATCTAAAGTTCAAGGTTACGTCGTGAAATTGGAATCGTTAGGTAATTGGACAATATTGCAAGTTGATTAATCATTATGTGCTAACGGTTGCTCCAATGTAGTCTTCTATGATAAAAAATCGCTGCTCAGTGGCTCGGAAAACCATTATAGGTTACAGTTTATTTATTCTTTATTTATTTTGTAAAACATTTTACTGCTTGTTTTTATAGCTAATTTCATTATTAATTTTGATATATATAATTATTAGTCACTATTTAAAATTAAACGTAAATGTTGTCTCTAAACTTGTGTAGATGAAGGATGGCGAATTAAATTAAAAATATTATATTTTAGGCATAGAAAATTCCATACGAAATTTGAGCATATTAGTTTTCGTATTTTGGCACAGATATTCATTCTTGTAATTTATTAGAAACGTTTGGAAGGAATATGCAGTATTTACACGGGATTAACTCTAGTACTATCGGAAATTTTACTGAAGTTTTATAAAAGTATTCTGTATCATAAATTTTATTTAAATCTGTTTAACTTATTTATCTGGAACAATGGAACAATATAGTGATTTTCTGGATTCATTAGTTGGCATCCAACTTTACATCCGGTGTAGAGGTATATGCGTTTTTCAATGCAATGGGAGCCATAGAGAAATGTGTAGGCGCGACTGGTGACCATGAAAATAGAAAGTATAAGATAATTACAAAAAACAATAAAAGAAGAGAAAGTAAAGAAGTAACAAACACAAATTATGTTACTTTAACATTATATATAAAAAAAGAAAAAATGTCCATTAGAGCCAAACAGCCTGAATAGTCCATAAACAGGCGAAAAAGCTACCAAAGGGATGCCCCAGCTTAACCCCTTAACGCTCGAATTAAATTACGGTTAAAAAATTCAAATTGCTTATTGGCACACTTTTATGAAAAAGAAATATTCACCTTATTTAATGACAGGTAAAACGATATTAAAATATAACCAATTTCATTATTTTATAAAACTGGTGGGAATCATACAATCTGAGTAAAAGACTCAGCCCGTGAATATGACAGGAGCGAAAATTAAGGGGTTAAAAAAACTCTTTACAGAGGCTATACATTACAGTTTAACTAAATATCAGGTTGTAGCGAAAGTTTCCCGTCACAGCTAATATGGTCTATGCAAACAGTTCGCGTTGACGTGTTTGCTCATATTTTGTCAAATGATTTTTGGCATTTGAAAGAATGAGGCTTGCTTTATAACACTGTGTTGTGAAATTCGTAAAAAAATATCGTTATCATTATGTACAGGGTGTTTGAAATGGAACTATCACGCTACCAGATTGGAACCATCATTTACTTCCAGTTCTGTTGCAAAAAGTCAGCTACAGAATGTCACCGAATAAAGTGTACAGCTTTAGGTACTAGTGTTGTATCATATGACACTGTGAAGGTTTGGCGGTTATATATAAAATCACAGTTCATTATATATAGTATAATTAGCATTATGTAATGGTAATTTGGCAGAAAACGTTCGTTACAACCTAATTTAAAAAATGCTTAAAAAACAGAGGAAAGAAGAGAACAATTAAAAATATTTACATACTTACAAGTTGAGTAATATACATCTAAACATGAAAAATAATCAGATAAAAGGTAATAAATCTATAACTGAGGAGAGTTCAAACTAACTATACCGTTAAAAAATATATACAAAACGTATTTTAAGAGAAAATCAGGACGGCGACCGCATATTCTGGTAACTTTAAGATAAATGTAGAAAAACAGTAAATAAAGATATTGAAAACATAAAATAAGTATGAGTATATAGAAAAACCATGTTTAAATCGTGTTTTTGTTTTTCAAACAAAACATAGACAAAAAAAAACCAAGGAAAAACGTTTATCTGGAAAGAAGAAATTAATCTTCGTTAGTGTTGAATTGATTAGCAAGTTTATCAAATTCAGTAATTATAATTAGCATTTTTTGCATTGGGTTATCTAGTTTTTTGGTTTGCGTAGACATGTTTTAAATGCAACTTAGGAATTTTGTTATTTGAAGAATTTCTTTGATGTCATTAAAAGTATTGAAGATTTCTTGGATATCATTATTATAGCTTGTAGGAATTTTAGTGGAATTAAAAGAATTTAGAGTACTGTTGGAATTTTTAATAACAATTTTGTTTAAATATTTAGTTTATTTAAAAGAAATTTCTGGTTTGAATAAATATATTGAATGTACCTTTCGAGTCTGTTGGACCCATCTCATAGGCGGATTATTATGGTGTCTATGGTACTAATTATGGTACTAATTGACATTAATTGATTATGGTACTAATTAGCATATAAAATCAGCATATAATTTTGCTTATTTTGCAGAGTTTAAATTTCTTATATTTATTTATTTATTTATTTACTTATTTATTCTATTTATTTATTTATTTTGGTCCCAGAATTTACATTGGAGCTCTTTTTATAAAAAAATTAGTAACCTCTGAGTTAGTAAACTTTAATTCAAACTTTATATTCTTTTATAACTCTTAAACGTTTTTTAGGGTCTCGTTCATCTGAGGAAACCCTATTCGTCTCACTCCTTTGTCTGTCTGTCTGCCCGTCACAGAGCCCGTTCTCAGAAACTATACATGTTAGAGACTTGAAATTTTGGGTACCTATAGCTGAGCACCTCAAATCAACCAACAAATCATAAAATTTTGAAAAAGTCGGTAATTAACCGAATTACGGGCTAATTAACATCTAAAATTAACCATTCCACCTTTTTAACAGAGGTTCAAACGGACATTCTCCAAATTTTCGGAGTTTCTGCTAAGGGTTGCCAGTAAAATCAGTCGATGCACGGTTACCACGGAGGATATTAAGCCGAAAAATGAAGTGGACATTTTAAAGCGAAATCTCATATCAGAAAATATTGCTCCGAGAAATTTGTAAATGGAATAGATAGACGTGGAAAAAATCTACTTTCATTTGGTATAAAGTTCACATTTCTGCGATGTGTATAACTTAAAATATCCACTAAAAATCGATCGAGAAAAATTTAATTTCTTTAATTGGAAAGACAAGGAAAAAAGATTTCATTTCCGCGGGAAAGCAGCTATCAGACATAACGACACTGAGGTTTTCCATAGTAGCATATTTTAGTACAAAATTTTAACTTTTTAAATATTAAATTTTTTGATTAAATATTTTGGCATCCCGATGTGAAATTTCTCGCTGATTTCATTGATACCCATTTCTAAGTCCTATCTTAATTACAAGCTGAAATATAAATTATTATTTAATTAATTGGTTTATTGCTGTCAAATGCGTAGATTAAAATGGAGACACGTGCTTTTTTAACCACGAAATAACTTAAATTAGGAAATATAATAATTTGCGTGGGGTCTTGAACAGCGCTATGAGATAAGTATAACTCATTCATCATGAGAAAGTTTACAAGTATTCATATCACTATTTTCGAATAGTAATTTCCGGAAATATCTTGAATTATTGGTTAAGACCTCCACTCAATCTGTTTCAAACTTCAAGATAGTTTATAACACATAAGAAAAAGTGTAAAAAAGAATGGAGTGTGTTATTTCGAGGAGGGGGGGGGGGAGCTAGAATTATTTTTAAAATCTTAGCATTTGTTACCGCAGCAAATATTTTAAATTCTTGTTTAAGATCGCCACCATCCCGACCCATGTATCTACGGAAAGATTGCGCAAAGGAGTTTCGTTCAGGTATGCTTTTGTTAAGAATAGAGTGCATTCCGTGGTGGTGGAATGTGGAACTAACATAACGCGATTTTGTTAAAATTAGGAAATCTAACAAGTCGATCTGTTTGAAACTTTAAGATTATTTTATAATACATAAGATAAAGCGTAAAAAAGAATGACGCGTGAAATTCTGGGGAGGGGGGGGGGGCGCTAGATTTCTATTTAAAAAATTAGCGTTTCTGACATCTTTAGGTGACTTTTTTGAGGGAGTCCTGAGATATATGCTACTTATTTACTATAAAATTGTCTAAAGTTTAGTTACCACTATTTCCGAATAGTAATTTCAGAAAATATCTCAATTTCTTATTTTTTATTAAAAAATACTTGTTGGTTTTTCTTTTTTTTATTCTGGAAAAATTCATAACCATTTTTTCCGTGTGAAAATTATGACGAGCTACAATATATTTTTAGGATTTCGTTCATCTGACGAAACCCTATTCGTCTCGCTCCTCTGTCCGTCTGTCCTTCACAGAGCCCGTTCTCAGAAACTATACATGTTGGAGGTTTGAAATTTTGCATACTTATAGCTGAACACCTCACATCAAATAACAAATCATAAAATTTTGAAAAAGTCGTACATTTAACCCTTTGGGCTCCACGCACGTGTATTTTAAACAATTCTTTCTATGTGAGCCCCTAATTAGGTTGGAGGAGTGAAATTTTGTATATTTATAGCTGAACACCTGACATCAAATGACAAACCATAAATTTAAAAAAAGTCGTGCATTTAACACTTTGGGCTCCCACATGTGTATTTTAAACAATTCTTTCTCTAAGTGAGACCCTATTTAGTTTGGAGGCGTGAAATTTTGCATACTTATAGTTGAAAACCATCATGCGACAAATCATAAAATAAAAAAAAAATCATACATTTAACACTTTGGGCTCCCACATAAGTATTTTAAGCAATTCTTTCTAACTGAGTTCATTATTAAATTGGAGATTTGAAATTTTGCATACTTATAGCAGAACACCTGAGGCCAGGCGACAAATCATAAAATCTTGAAAAAGTCTTACGTTTAACCCTTTGAGCTATCACATATGTATTTTAAGCAATTCTTTCTATGAGAGCCCCTAATTAAGTTGGAGGCAAGAATTTTTGCATACGTATAGCTGAATACCACAGACCACACGACAAATCATAAAATTTTCAAAAAGTCTTGTATTATTTACTCCTCCTTGTGTATTTTAAGCAATTTTTCTAACCTCCGCCCTTTTCACCGTGGGCGACCGCCGGGGCGATGAAGCTACCGAAAGACTCCTGCTGCTTCTAGCTTATTATTAGTCTCGGTGGTGGTTGGGGGCGGGCGGGTGGGTCAACCGCCGCGGCGAGCGGCCCATCTTCGTCCGCAGCCTTTTATTCATCTACTCTAGTCCCACTCTTTTGCGGAAGCCAGAATGAAAAAAAAAATTCAAAAATTGAAAGCGGACAAATTTAAAAGGGAAACTACACAAATTAAAGACACCGAAAAGCAAGAAGGGAGGGGTCGGGGCGATGAAGCTACCGAAAGATATATACCCTTCAAGATATATATATTTTTTCATATTATAAAAGCCGTTTTCTTATATTGATGCCAATTTGTAAAAAAGTACAAAGTATTATATTTTCTTTCATATAAAAAATCCGCAGCCTTTTATTCATCTACTCTAGTCCCACTCTTTTGCGGAAGCCAGAATGAAAAAAAAATATTCAAAAATTGAAACCGGACAAATTTAAAAGGGAAACTACACAAATTAAAGACACCGAAAAGCAGGAATGGAGGGCTCGGGGCGATGAAGCTACCGAAAGATATATACATACCTTTCAAGATATATACAGGGTGTTCCGTTAAAGGGGTCCAATATTAATAGGGGTAATAGAGGAGATCACATGGAGCATAAATCAGTATATAAAGCCTGGTCGGATCTCAATAGTTTTCAAGTTACAGCAAATAGAATGAAAATTCGGAAAATTGTAAAAGAACCCTCATTGCTAAACTATCGATAATGCTACATAAAAACGAAGCACATATTTAGAAAGAGCAGAAAAAAACCTACAAAATGACATCAATTGTATTAAAATAGCAATATTTATAGACGAGTTACAAGCCCTGAAACAATGAAAAAAGTACGAAATCCAATATACATCAAAATAGTTAATCGTTAATTCCAAAAACACAACTCTAGCTACAACAAGGAAAATGTAGTAAAATTTGGTCCATTCCGAAAACTTTCGAAAAAGCTTACAATGAACCATATCGGTTTAATTGTGTGGGAGAAATTAATCAGTTTCTAAGTTACAACTCCGCTTTCTTTGACACTAGCAAAGGTTAAACTCCGCCCATCACGATTAGAAACACCGCCTTTTTAATTACTCTCAACTATACATTTTCGATCATGCTTCTTCTGAGATGTAACATTTTTAATTATTCAAGAGTTGAATGAACCAAAATAACTTTACAATAATAGTCTACATTTTAAAGTGGTCTTTTATTGATATAAAGCTTAAGTTAAATTCTTTAAAATTAAACTGGTGGTGAAAATTCGGAAATAATTAAAAATATTGCGATTTGTAACTATGCAAGAAGTTTCAGTACATGTTTTACATGGGCAATTATTGTATGTATATGTGCATCATAATTTATGATAGGAAATAATAATAACAAATAGCATAATAATTTTATTAATTATAAATTTAAAAAAGACACTAAATTTTAAATTAATTCATACAAACTTTGTAATTTACAATTTGAGTACACCACAGTCTGTGACTTACAAAATACTGTGCAAAAAGTGTTGAAAATAAAAGAAAAATGACAAATAAAGAATTACATTCCACGTACTTTATGACATATGTGAAGCATACTCATCTGGCCTGCGCTGCACAGTTCAATGTCGGAAGGCAGACGAACGGACATTATTATAATAGGTGTTCGAAGTTGCGCCCATTAACAGAATCGCACAGCCGACAGCGACGTCGTAAAGATTGGCGAACACGCCGAAAAACTCCGACGGAGTTGGGAATGTCTCCTGCAGGGACAACGATTCGCGCTAGTAAATCCTCCGGTGTATCCACAGGCGTTTCATACACCAGCGATTTAAGGTGTCCCCAAACAAAAAAGTCTAACGGATTGAGGTCTGGAGAGCGTGCAGGACAAGCAACAGGTCCACTGCGTCCAATCCATTTCCCAGGATATATTGAATTGAGGTGATTGCGAACACCTATGAAAAAATGTGCCGGTGCGCCATCGTGCATAAACCACATATTGTGGCGCAATGTTGCTGGCACATTTTGCAGTAACTGCGGTAAGATATCCCGTAAAAAAACCAAGTACGTACTGCCATTGAGTACATCTGGGAGTAAATATAGTCCTATGAGATAATCGCCGAGGACACCTGCCCATATGTTCACACTGAACTTTTGTTGTGCGTTCGACGGGAAAACAGTGTGCGGATTTGTATATGACCATGTGTGCATATTGTGCGTGTTTACCACGCCCTCTCTCGTAAATGTTGCTTCATCAGTAAATAAAATATTTTCCAGAAATTGTGGATTATTTTCTGTTACATTAAGCAACCAGCGTACGAATTCTGTCCGCTGAGCACAATCTGTTACTGATAACAGTTGTACCCGCTGCACATGAAAGGGGTGCATGTTTTCTGCACGCAGAACACGCCACACACTTTGGTGAGAAACACCGACTTCAGACGCAGCAGCTCGTGTACTCGTGGAGGGGTTATCTTTAAAAATATTCAGTACATCTTCTTCCATTGCAGGTGTTCGTACATGTCGAGGTTTCCCTGCATCAATGCTTGCTGTATTAAACGATCCAGTCTCCCGTAATCGTGTATCGATTTTTATGAAGAGTTTCGAACTTGGGCAACGTCTCCTTGGAAATTGCTCACGGTACATGCGCTGTGCTAGACATGCATTTCCATGAGCTTGCCCGTACATCAGATGCATGTCCGCAATTTCTTCGTTAGAGTATTCCGGCATAATTATTATACATCAACTTACTACAATCCCACTTACAACAGCCTCCCTTTAACATAACGCCCACTGATGACTGCTGTTTTATTACACTTTTCTTCCTATACACATAGAAAATTTGCATAAAAAGTACTTTTTCTTCATCATCCTGAAAGTTCATGGAGGAAACGCAGCAGTCACGGAGTTTGCTTTAAGACAAGGCGAGAGCTGCACAATATGTCATTCACTTGACCAGACTGAATAATGAAAGGGTATTGATAGAGGTTGATCAGAAATATATAATTGAAAGATATTAAAACGGGGTGTTTACAATCGTCATGGGCGGAGTTTCGCCCTTTCCGAGCGTGCAACAGTACAGAGTTGTAACTAGGGAACTGCTTGATTTCTCCCATACAATTAAACTGATATGGTTTATTGTCAGCTTCTTCGAAAGCTTTCGGAATGGACCAAATTTTATAACATTTTCCTTGATGTAGGTAGAGTTGCATTTTTGGAATTAACGATTAACTATTTTGCTAAATATTTGATTTTGTATTTTTTCACTGTTTCAGAGCTTGTAACTCGCCATTAATTCTCAATATTCTAAAACAACTTATGTCATTTCGTAGGATTTTTTCTGCTCTTTCTAAATATGTGCTTCGTTTTTATGTAGCATTATCGATAGTTTAGCAATGAGGATTTTTTTACAAATTTCCGATTTTTCATTCTATTTGCTGTAACTTGAAAATTATTCAGATCCGGCCAGGCATTATATACTGATTTATGCTCCGTGTGATCTCCTCTATTACCCCTATTAATATTGTATCCCTTTAACGGAACACCCTGTATATATTTTCATATTATAAAAGCCATTTTCTTATATTGACGCCAATTTGTAAAAAAGTACAAAGTATTATATTTTCTTTCATATAAAAAATTTATTTACACGTAACTATGAAAAACAGAAACAAAAATTTAGAATGATTAAATTATCACGTGTGTTAAATCAGGAAACAGAGAAAATTATGTCATAAAATTTGTATTTACACGTGAATATTAAAAAAGTTAGAAAACCTCATAATATTTAAACTATTATATACCTCATAATATTTAACATCATAATATTTATACCTCATAATATTTAGACAAGTGAAAAATATTTTATGATGACAGTTACGTCAAATTTAAAATGCCCAAATATTAAATATCGTTATATGTGAAATGTATAAAACAATTAAATTATTAAGGTGGAAAACTTTTAATATTGAAAATTAGTTAATGCTTAAAAAGCTTAACCCTTAAATGGGGACAGCATCTGTGAGAGATTACATGCTAAAGCCGAAAAGCGGGAAGGGTTGGGCTCGGGGCGATGAAGCGACCGAACGACTCCTAGCTACTTCTAGCTTATTATTAGTACTTTTCCAACTTTTGCCGTCATCCCTTTGACCATTCTTTCATATTATGCACCATAGCCTCACATATTTTAGTTCCACTTTTTACCGCCAGGGGTGCCTACTTATCTCGGGTGCTATGGGCTCAATCCCCTCGACTAATATATCTACGGATAGTATGTAAATCGGGGTTTCGTTCGGATAGAGGTTTGTTTAGAATAGAGTGCGCCCCCGGTTACGAAATATGGAACTAACAGATTTTTCAAAAGGATAAAGTGTTTTGAAAGGCATATTAAACGAAACCCTCAGTGCGATCTGTGATCACACTTACCCACTTTTTTTTTTTTTTTTTTTTTTTTTTTTTTTAATTGTTAAACCGAACTTATTCATATATACTTATTACACTTCTCCGATTTCCTTACATGCATATCTAACAAAACTTCTGATTTTTCAATACCACCATTTACAAAAAGTAATCCATATGTTATTTAATTGCAAATTTCTGATCGGTAAATAAAGCGACTATTTCTCTTGAAAAATAATAGTTCTCAGAAATCTCAATATCCAATAAACTTAAAGAGTAAAATATTCTTATCCAAATTACTTATTATTTTTTTTTCAATCGCTGTACTAGACAAGCTTCCACATTGATTTCAACTAAATTGTTTCATACATGAGCGGTTCACAACTATAGTAGACCAAGTCCCTTTTGAATAAAAAAATAAGATAGTCCATTCAGACAACGAATAAAATCCGTTTTATCCACTCCCACGTCTCCCACTCTCCAAGTCTGTTTTCGCATACTTTGTCATATATGCTATCTGTTTACAGACTTCGTTTATAGTGGGAGTAGATAAAACAGATTTTATCCAACTTTCTAAATGGATTATCACGATTTTTTTAACCCCCTGAGGGGCAAGCAAAATGTCTCTACATAATGAATTATCACCGGAATAATCGAAAATTTTTATTTTTAAATAAGGAATAAGAGATATTTTTAAATTTTCCTCGAAAGTTAAAAATATAAAATTTAGTTAAAATTGTCTGGTGAGAAATCTTGTTTAAATTAGGTGGGATATATTTTATCCTACCGCCCCTCAAGGAGATAAATGTACTTGGTCTACTACGGTTGTGACCCCCCCCCCCCCCCGTATGACAACCACGTAAAGAAATAAATTCGTTAAGTTTTTTTTTTTTTTAATTGAATTTGACATACTTTTTTTGCTATTTGTGAAAGAGTTTTTCACGAGACGCTATCTGTTTTCTTCCTTGTTAATTGTAATAAAATGTACTTTTTATGTTCCTGTTTTTATTTTTATTACTTTTTTATTTTGGCATATGCTTTTGATAGAAAAGCATAGTTAAACACTTTATGTATTTAAACTCTAATATATACTTCAATTTAAAATTTAATTAATACTTTTTAATACGCCATTAACACTTTCGAAATACATTAATGAGTAGCAAAATGCATTTGTGCAACAAAGGTGTACTTGAAATAAAGAATATTTTGCAGGCCGCTGAAGACCTTATATAGATTACTATCTGAATTTAACAATCAGTTAATACGATATTTTTAAGGAAAAAAGATTCTTAATTTGTTGCATAATTAGAGTTTTAACAACGCATTCATTCTCAAAGGCAAGATTTTCTCGTTAGCAGTGACGAGTACTCAATTTATTACAATGTATCTAAAGTTATAAAGATCCATTATAATCTTCTGGATTAAATGAAACAGTTTTATGTTATTTGTAATTTTATACTCCTCGTAAGAAATTAATTTAATTGTGTTGTTAACAGTATCAGAAAAAAAAATGTTATTTGGCTTTATTATTTATCTAAAATCATTAAGAAATTGCTTATTGTTTCATGCAATACGAATATGCGCACGAATTTGATTACATATGGAATTCTAAATTCTGATAATTTAGTAACTTTATGTATTATAAAAATGTAGAAAATACGATTACTAAATTGGAGAAAAAAATCAAATAAAATAAAAATGATCAAAACCTGTCGTACGCAAAACTCTTGTAAAGACATAAATTCGCTAAAACTCCTTTCTATCCATTTTGACAAATACGTTCGCTAAATTTATAAACGTTTCTCAAACGACAATAAAGGATTTTTTTTTTGTTTCTTGCGGAGTGCTTAAACCCTTAACGATCGCATTAAATTGCGGTTAAAAAATTCAAGTTGCTCATTGGCACTACTTTTTTTAAAAAGAAATATTCACCTTATTTAATGACATGTAAAATGATACCATAATAAAGCCAATTATAATTTTTTATCAAACAATCTGAATAAAAGGTACAGCCCGTGAATATCACGGGAACTTGAATTAAGAGGTTAAATACGTGTTTTCCTCTTCTTTTTTAACCCCTTGAGTGGCGGTCGGATACCAGACCTAAGTTTAATTACGATTCAGAAACATTTAATTTATTATTATTTTTTTTAATTTGGGGGAAAATCGTTAAAAAATAGCTTTTCCTTCTTTTGAAATATTTTTTTTCCAATTTTCCGGTGGCAATTCAGCATTACACTAACGCAATGGCTTGCCTCTCAAAGGGATGCTTTTAAAACCCGGTAGTAGTTACTTGTCAGTCTTTTTGCCGCCCATATAATCTTCTCCCAAGTTCTAACTCCGGGGTGGCCAACTGTGGCACGCCGCACACCACTAAAATTTTACAGAAAAAGTCGACTTTTTAAATCGCAGAGATTCGATGATTAGATAAGGCAATCATTACTATAAAATTTTAGTGGTGTAGCGCGTGCCACAGTTGGCCCTCCCTGTTCTAACTCATATCCCCTTACAAATAAAATGGAGAACTACTATGTAGCTGACTTTAACTGTTTCTCCACCACCATAGTGAAGTAACAAGACATACCTGTTTTTTTCTTCAGGCACATTTTTACAAGCTAAGTTATCATTGATGTAAAAGGCTGCGCAACAGTCACTAATATCAGTTCATTTTTACTTTTTCCCATTATTCCAAATCTCATTAATAAAATATACAATTTAAGTAAACTGCTAATTTATAATTTCACTGAAATGTAATATTCGAATATTAAGTGAAAAATGCTTCTTATTTTTCTTTATATTTATAGAGGGGGGCCGGCGGCAAAAAGACCGAGCGCGACTGATAACGTTCAGACAAAAGATGCGACTACTCTCGGGTTATAGAAAATAAATAATTAACCCTAGATCTACCGGGAATTTTATTCAAGTTTTAATAAAACGTTCTACACCAGAATTTTTATTTAAAACTATTTAACTTATTTATTTACCTTATTTTTGTCTGGTTTATATACTTAGTTTATTTTAAAGAAATTTCTGGTTTGAATGAATATTTTGTATGTACCTGTCGGGTCCAATGGACCCGTCTGGTAGACGGAGGGTTAAATTTTTTGTCTATTTAAACGCTTGGTACTCTAGTTATTATAGGTTTGCGTAAAAAATACTGGCAGTTTCAGTTATGCGTTATCAGCAAACTTTCGGAAAATTGTATGTGGATTAGTTTTACCCTGCTTTCAATTTCTCATTGCCAATAACAAAATCTCGTCCACGACTAGGTACATCTGGAAAACTCGTAGCTCAACAACAAAATTTCCAAAACTTTTGTCCAACTGTGTGTTAACTAGTAGTCCCTTCATCAAATGTGTGGTTTCCTCTACTTTTCGACTCGTTTTTAATTTGTAGAAAAATTTGAGCTAACTTTTAAAATTTCCATAGACTTTTTCTTTCATATCCTTTGGCATAAAATATCCATGCAGAACGACGAAAAACAAAACAATCATACTAAACAAGCCGAAATTTGATACACAACAAAGTAATAATAAATTTATCCATAAAGATAAAAATTTATGTTATAAAATTTTTATAAAATTATGTAACAGAAACTGACATTATTTTTAGAGCAATGAATCCTTCAGGCATCATCATTAAACCTTCGATTATAGACAAGAATTGACGGCTCTTCTTTTATTTCATCATACGACAATTTAAAAATATTTTCCTTTGCGCAGGGCTGTCACAGTCGACTATTTTTATATTCTTTTATCACCACTATTTTTAAGAAGTATATTTTGTAGTTTATTTCTCTTGGAAATGTTGTCAATGCATTCTTTGTGCTTACCACATCTAGATTACTCTTATGGCTATTTCTGACATTTATATTAACTTTTATATAAAAAAAAGATCATGAAATATACCCCAAAAAATATTGCCCTGATTAGTGCTTTTAAAAAAAATAAAATGACTCTTGCTGCCTCCTTTACAGCTTTTCCTGCTCTAGCTTGGTGGGTATGTCATTTTTGAACAAGTGCTATCTTTTATTTTATTTTTTTACATTTTTCTGTATTTATAGTAGTTTTGTAACTACAGCTGTATTTTAACATAATTTTTCAACTTTTCATTTTACTATTCCACGCACTGTTTCTTTGACTTAAGTTCAAAGACTTAATTTTAAATTCTTAATCTTTATATCTTTTATAAATTTTAGATTTTACCTTAATTTTTTTTTTATTTAATTCTTAAGTAGTTTTATAACTACACTTTTTCTTTTCCCAATGGCTCATATTTATGCAGGACAATAAAAGAATAGACTTGGTGTTAAGCTGATCACAGCTAGGTAACCCCTCAATGCTGCTGTACTATTCAGCAATGTACTGTCAAAGTGTATGTAAAAAAAAATTTGTTTTGAAAAAGTGGCCCGAAATAGAATTAAAAAATAGTTGCCTGTGGCAGCCCTGTTTCCGGTTAATTTCTCTTGAAAACAGTCTTGTATAAGTATATGGAAGAGATCATTTCTGAAAACGATGTATGAATAGAATGAAACAAAAACGCCCGATGTGGCATATATGTTCAAGCTCTTAGTCAAAAGGTCAATTCCCTTAAATACTAATGTACAATGACGACGCTCATAGCTATAATTCTAAACAAAGATAAAAATCTGCCCACCAAATTGATATAGGACAACATTATATTCCAATAAAAATTTATCGATAAAATTCTTGTAAAAAATCAGTAATAAAACTGGCATTCTTTTTTAAATAAGACATTCTTCAGGCATCATACTTAATCCTTAAATAAGAGCTTATTGAGCAGCAAGAAATGCTTTATGCCACTAGAACTTACTTAAAAAGAAATCTGAAAGGCTGTTGAACATCTGAAATGAACCTTTATTTGAATTCTAAGTTCAGTTAATGCAGATGTTTTTTTTATGTAGGATAGGATTTAAATTGTGTTCTACTGTTCGAGTACTAACGTTTTATTCTTAAAGCCAAGTTATTCAAAAGAAGGGCACTCAATATATTTCAATTTTATGAGAACAAATATAATTGACTTTTGAACAGTTGAATAAAACAGTTTTAAATAATTGCTAACTTCAAACTCCTCATAAAATTGGCTTTAATTGTGTTGTGAACAGTATTAAAGAAAACTTTAACCCGGTAAGCTTTGCGCCCGATAAGCGTAGGCTTTTTTTTAAAATTCAGATTGCGTGATTTCTACGAATTTTTTGAAGTAGAAATATACAGTAGAGCGCCGAGTATCGGAACTCCAATTAACCGAACTTCCAGTTATCCGAACAGCCTATTTCTAACAAAAAAAGTTTTTAAACCGAACTTCTATTTATCCGAGCAGCCTATTTCTCTCAAAAATTTTTTTTAATGATGATGAGATTGTGGATGAGATTTAAGATGAAAGAGAAATTAAAGAAATGAAAACGAATGCTCTGAAAATGATCCAGGTCCATCACATAACGAAGCTCTGAAGGTTTGGAAAAAGATATGAAATGGCTCGAACGGCAGAAGAACTCTGATCCTATTCAGCTGACGCATTTAACCCATTAAGCGCCGCTATATATATTAACCGATATATTTATGGAATCATTGTTTTTTCTTAATGAACAGGATGTCATTAAAGTACTTCTGATAAAAAAATTCGAAACATTTTTTGTTATTTTTGAAAAACAGTATGTTCCCGAAATGGGAGCAATGGCGCTTAATGGGGGTAAATTTTTTACAAAAATAAACTTTTGTGTTCGTGTAGTTATAACAATTATTTTTCAATTCTTTAAGAATAAAAAGGACTACATCATTCTGAAACAGACATTTTAGGAAAAATTCAGACAAATTACATCTAGAATTATAATAAACATGTAATTTTATAATAAATTTTGAAAAATCAATTTTCTTGTTCATAAGCATTTTCATTATATATCTTTATCCAGTCGTGGAAAATTGGCGCAGGGGAGGAGCCTATTGAGACCACCAAATTATTATAGCATTCTTCACCTTAATAAAAACTCAGAAATTCTGCCATTAGATAAGCCAAAAAATACTACTAAAATTTAGTGGTGTGAATAGGCTGCGCCTCTGCGCCAATTTTCCACCACTGCTTTATCTTTCACCATTACATTATCTTTTCTCTCTATTTTACATGAAAGAAGACTGAACAATTTTTATGCAGCATTACATTGTACCTTTTGCATGAAACTCGATACTTTTTTTAACATACTTTTCACCTAGATTGTTTCCAAGTATTTTCTAGAAAATGTTTCACGCCATCAAAAGCACGGCATTTGACAGAAATCCAGAATTGTCCGAACGTGGATACTCTTCTATTTTCTGTTCTACTTTTATCAATGACGAAACAATTTCACGGAGAATTCTATCTGAGTAAGTTTTCCTTTACATTCCTTATGCATTCGCCAAGCTGCTACAACTCCCATATTTAGCATGTTGATGAAAAATGGCCACCACCATATCTTCCCTCTTATTTTTGGGCGATAAATACTCAAAAACCGATCACGCAAATCGACACCTCACATGTTTTTGTTATAAGATGCTACAAGATATGGCTGCGGTATATTAATTTTTTTCTTATCTGCTATGCTCAATGTTTTTGCCGATGTTCAATCTAGGTTCAATATTTGAAGCCAGACAAACAATCTGATTGTCTTTCTATTTCACAATGCTAAATGATTCCGTAGAAATAGAGTCAAATGTTCCTCTGTCTTTTTTCTTCAAAGCTTTGGAATCTATCAAAGGACAATTTTGTACTCTCTCGAATTGTTCCAGTCGTCCGAAAATGTCTGCCCCTCATTTTTAATAATGTTCATAAGGACATAAAAAAATATATAATTCCGGGATCAGGTGGCAAACAAACGATTTCCGTATCATCCGAATAATCATCTGTTCAAAATAATACAAAGCTTGAGACACAGTTAAAACTTTCACAGGCATCTTTTCCTTAAAATCGAAATATGCGATACGAAAAAATAGAAAAGCCGGCTAAAAATATAGCTTTTAGAAAAAAAAGAAGATATCTAATAAGTAAGAAACAGATTTCAAGGGTAACACTCACAAAATAAAGTTAGCTAGGAAAGAATAAAAAGCATTTCCAAAGTTTCTATACAGACTGTTTTCATGCGCATAATAAAAGCACCTTATTAGGTGTTCCTAATTTGCGGGATTCCGTCTGGTCTTGAAAATTAACGAAAGCGCTATTGCTCTCGTTACGGGAGCAACTCGTTCTTTCATGACTTGTGATGAATCTATTATACTTATTAACTACGGATTTATGTAGTATTAGACAACAGACAGTTATAAACATATTTTAAATAAAAAATATAATTTTTATTAGTAAGTTATTTTTCTAAAAAAAATTCTTGCGAAAGAGGTCAAAAAGCTAAATTTCGTCTTTTTAAACCCGTCTTAAAAAATGGAAAATACAAATGAAACGTTTTTAAAAAATTACAGAAGTTATCTCGTATATTCATAATACAAATAACATAAACTTTTTGTCAATATATAATATACTCATTTTAGAAAAAAATCTTAAAGTAATGTTCCCAAAATGGGAGCAATGGCGCTTAATGGGTTAATAAGAATTCGAGATATGGCAGCATTGAAAAGAACGTCTTCTTTGAAGCAAGAAACAGTCGAAAGCTTTTTTGCTTAAATTTTAATCTTTGGAGTTCAGAAAATGATAAAAAGAGGAAAATAAAATTTTAAATGATAAAAAAGTAAAAAAAAACAAAAAAAAAAACGGTTTTTGAACACGCTAACACTAACTGGTGCTGCCAGTCCTAAGCCTGGATAAAATGTGAAGGTTTTAATATAGTCAAAAACATCCCTTAAATTGTCTGTCCGTTTATCCGAACTTTTGCTTATCCGAACTAGGGTTGGTCCCGGCTTGTTCGGATAATTGGCGCTCTACTGTACATCTTATTTATAGCACATAAAATGATGCGAGAATAAAGCCAGTTATACAATTTGAAAAACTGGTGATAATCAAACGGTCGGAACTTTAAGAAATTAGCCTACACTGGACGTGAAAGTCACGGGCGCAAGAATTAAGAGGTTAAAATATTTATTTCGATCGATATTTATCTAAAATCACTAACCCTCTCGCTGCGTAGTTGATTTATCAAAATAGCTTCAAAAATTGCGCATTTAACCCTAGATCTACCGGGAATTTTATTCAAGTTTTAATAAAACGTTCTACACCAGAATTTTTATTTAAAACTATTTAACTTATTTATTTACCTTATTTTTGTCTGGTTTATATACTTAGTTTATTTTAAAGAAATTTCTGGTTTGAATGAATATTTTGTATGTACCTGTCGGGTCCAATGGACCCGTCTGGTAGACGGAGGGTTAATTTCTTCGCGACGAGCGTCTTTTAAGAAGTTTTATTCTTCTGTCACCGGTTTTTCAAAACAAACACTTTCGTCTGTTTTAATCGGGAAAATGCTCCGTTTGGATGAGGCAAAATTTACAATAAAAAGTAATTGGTGTGAACAGGGCTGATTACCAACGGGGCACACTTACACCAATAAATTTTAAAAGAAAAGTTCGGCTTATCTAAACGCCGTATTCATGTAAAATTTCTGCCATGAATGAGGCAAAATTTTCTGTTTATTTTTAGTGGTAGGAATTTGCCCCGTGGGTAATCAGGCTCTGGGTGTGAATGATCAAAGAGGGTTAATTAGACGGAAAAAATGCATCCCCGATGAAATCTCGGGTTGCGCAAACTTTGCTACTTTTACGTTGCCCGAGAAACTGTCGGGTTGCGAAGCTAGAAGATTAAAGGCTTGCTTATAATTTCATCTACTACACTTTGTCACACGTATTCGATTACATTTGAAATTCTAAATTGTAATAAATTTACTAACTTTTTGTATTAAAAAGCTTGCAGTCTCAAAAAAAAAAAAAAAAAAAAAAAAAAATTCCAGGAACTTTCCAAGAAAGAAATGAGGTCATATGCTGTTCAAAAACAACCTCTTAGAAATTCTGGATTCCTATATCTAGAATAGTACAAAAAAAAGAAATTTAACACCGGAAAAAGTAAAAAGTTTAGTTTAAATGTGTTTTCAAATAAAATTCTGAGGGACATGGTGGTCTATCTTTAAACTCCAAATCAAGAAAATCTGCTGCCTTAAAGGACAGCTGATAACAATGCAAAATAGAGGCGTTACAAATCATCAAACTAAGGACCAGTGTTGCCAGATAGGAGGCTTTTTTAATTCAGATTATTTGACTGTCACCGCTTTTTAACCCTTTCACCGTCCGAGGGTTTTGCAGTAATTTTATAAGAATGCTTGTAAATCCCAGGATATATATTTTTTAAATCTCAGTTTGATGCTATAATATCTTTAATATCACTATTTTCTATATAAGGTTAAAAATAAAATTATGTTTAAAATATTTTGGTCTACAGCCATTTTAACATGATTTCTAGGAACGGAAAAATCCGGGCCAGACGGTTAAAGGGTTTTAAAATAGTATAATTTGCCTTATTTTTCAGACTAGCTTTTTAATCTACTTTCAAATAGTCCGAATATTTATATTTAAAAAAAGCAGTGACAATCAACAATCTGCGGACAAAAATGTCCCCAATTTGGTAACACTGCTACGGAACGAGCATACGCAATCAGTAGTGTAAATAGTCCAGGGCAGTGTTGCCAGATGGTCTACTTTTTAAAAATTCATATTCTAGACTGGCGCCTCTTTTTTGAAATGGTGAAATGCGCCTTTTCAAATGACATATTCATTAATGTAAAAGCAGTGGTAATTTTACCGTTTCTAAAAAGTGGTGGTAATCAAGAAATCTGAATTTTAAATAAGTAGCCCTCTGAAAACACTGGTCCAAGGGGTGGTCGATAAAAAGAGGTTTAACCCCTTGGGGACGAGCGACACGTATTCGTGCCGCATGGGGCGCTCAGAATCCTTGTTTTTTCTCACCAGTAAAATTTTACTGTAAAATTTGCCTTATTTAATCAGCGCATTTTCTCGATTCAAGAAGACCCAAATTTCTGGTGTTAAAAAACGGTGACAAAAGATTAAAAATTTCGTAAAAGGCTCCCGTCCCGAAGGGGTTAAAAGGTTATTCCGTTTGTATATATATATATATATATAAATGCACTTGCATTTAACTTTTTGCGATAAAGAATAATTAGTGTTGTAGTAGATTCCCAATTTCTCAAAAATGCAAAGATCGGGATCACGTCATACAATAAAATCTGTTAGGCAATCGAGGTGTCATTTTTCTATATAGATTCTTATTTTAGGAACTTTTGTTGCTCGAATGTAGTCTTCGATGATAAAAAACCGCTGATCGACGATATGGAAATTTGTGTAGTTTATCCTGTATTTACTGTTATTTTGTAAAACGTTTTACTGAATGTGATCACAGTTAATATCAAAGTTTATTTTGATATTTGTAATTATTACTCACTATTTGAAATTAAACGTATATTTCAACAAGGACGGGGAACTATAATGAAAATACACTTAGGTCTCGCCAGTCTAAACCGAGTTGTTCCGAAATTATGAATAACCTGAACCACCGAAAATATTTGGAAAAAAGGGTATTTTGAGCCTAAAATATAAAAATTAAGAATATTCATAAGTTTTTCAATAAAGTAATCCAAAATGTACGAAACTATATTAAAAAGCTATATTATAAAGCTATATTATAAAGCTATATTATAAAGCTACTTACATAAAAAATGCAGTACTAGTACAAGAAATTGCTTACTGGTACACAGAATACTTCACTCACTGTTTGATTGCATGAAATTAGTCTTTTTTTTTTGTTATCATAAAGATGTAAATCTAGATGATGACAGAATTTTAAACCAGAGCATAATAAACATGACGTCCGCTGCTTTGTATTCCGATGCTGCTCTACATGCTACTATGCTACTTCCAACTCTTTTATTACTTCGGAATGTGAAATCCGACATTCCGTATAATCGACCTCATCAATTTCACTAAATTCTTTAACAGTACTTTGCAAGAATATAGAAACAATTTCTTGGTCTCAGAGTTGCTGGTCACCTACACACTCAGCTGATAACCACTCGTCTATATCCACTTCATATGTTTCTATACTGCCTGGAATTTCTTTCGAAAAATGTAAAATTTCACATCCCTCATCCATCTGATTTAGGCTCTTGCAAACAAATCGGTAGCCATAATTGTTACCATGACTTATGTAGCATTAGCCTTTGTCCAACCTTCTCAACACTTCAGTCTTATCTTTTTAAATGCACAGACTGTGTTTTCGATTACTCTCCATTTATCTGTGCAATATTAAAATTCTCAATACACAATAACAATTGGAACTGATAATAAGCACACTATAATTCATTTTGACCGATTTCTCACGACTGACTAAGCTCGAATGAAATGGTTGAATACTCTTTCACTCACATCGCAGCTAATAAATGACATCAAGCACTCAGGAATAAGGAGAGGAGGTTGGCGTATAATACAGTATATACTCTATACCGGTAAAGCAATATAATTGTCTAAAGTACTGTATTTATTATAGAGTAAAATATTATGTATTAAGTAGTTTAATAATAATGATAATAATTATAATAATTTTTAGTATGTCTCCATATGTGCCAATCGCCCGAATTTTTTAATACCAGTAAATACTTACAAAAACGTTCGCTTTATTTAATTGAACAAATTGTGCTATTGTATAAAACAAGTATTTCTGCATCAAAATCTTGGTATTAAAAAAATTGGGAGGTTGGCAACTATGCCTCTGTTAATTTATTTTTCGGCTGATTCGAAAAATCAGCGAATCCGAACGGGCTTTTGGCTTGATTAGTTCTCCCAATTACGTTTTAATGTATTTCAAATGAGAGGAAAATTCTTCATTGTTTGTGCACACAAAGACACGCTATTTCGAATTTTAATCGAATTATTTGGATTTCCTACATATACGTAATTTGAATTAATGGGATTCTACCGTATATAAATTGCTATCTGCCGTCAAAATGCACCAGATTGCCGAGAATGTAGAAACAGGGCTGCCGCGGAGAATATATTTTAATTTTATCTCGCACCACCTTCTCAAAACAAAATTATTTCATTTACACCATGAAAACATGCACCAGAGAAATATACTACAACGCGTACTTTTTAAAGATAGCTATACGAAAAAATATGAAAACAGTCGCCAATCACATCTCTGAAAAATAAAAGGGTGGCCAAAGTGCAGGACAAGGACATGTACCATAAAGAAACATTGAAATTCAATTTGATTATTTTTCCGGTGGCAAAACGTATTTATTTAACCTCACATTAAGCAAACTAATTATGTTATAGAAAATGAAAATAAAGGCCGTGCTGGCTCTCAGAGCGTTTATTTTTTAATACATCCAATTTCCGAATAAGAATTTTCGTCTTAGTTCATCACAAAATGTTGGTAATAAAATAAGGAAATTAAATCTATTTCGAATCTGTGGCACTCCAAGGCAGGAAAGCTCACAGCCTGCGCATATATTTTCCACCTTACTGTTATTACTAACTATTTAAGTAGGTTTTATAGATTAATCACTTTAAACCTTTGTTGCATACTGTCAACCGCAGTAGAGAAAAATGCTGTTTTTCTTATCCAACATATTTCATTTACAATTCCTATTCTTTTGCTATCCTGTGACTTCTATTGCTTCAGGAAAAAAGTCAAGAAAGCGGCATAAGTCAGGCAAACTATTTGTTAACCCTTCCAGTGACAGAAAATTTCCGACTTAGTAAAATGTAACGTAAGTACATTACGTAACGTAACATGATACGTTGGTAAAATGATAAAATGTTTGACTGACACCATAATTTACAAACGACTTTTTATAGAAAATAAAAACCAGATTTTCTACATTTTCAATATAAAAGAAAAATTTTATTAAAATATTCTTGGTGCCATTAGTCAGTTTTGTAACTGAAATTAGATGGCCACACCTCGTGACTACCGCCCGTGAAAGATTTAAGATATTATAAATATGTATATCCTTCAGAAGCCAGTAAATTGTTCTGCATAAACTAACATGTTTTTAAATCTACAATAATGTTATTTAAATGGTATTTTATTTATAAATTATTGTTGGTAGATTTCTTGGCCTAGTGCATAATTGAAACACAAGTATAAATGTACTTTATTGGTTTTGATATGGGAGGTTTTATATAATGACAACTATATTGAACGCCATGCACAGCATCAACATTGTAATTACATACTTGACAACATCCGACTTAACTTCCGCAAAACGCGACTTAATTTAAACCAGGTCAAACTTCTTTCGAACCAGAGTTTTTTAAAAATAAATGATATCAAACAAGTTGCATGTGAAAACGTGAAATTAAATAACTAATGATACATTTAAAATACTTTCCGGTAACTGAACCTAGAAACCTGCTTAACCTGATTTAAATTAACTCAAATTTTACGGGAGTTAAATCGGGAGTTGGCAAGTATGTAACTAGTGTTGCCAGATGTTCTGTGTAAATCAGAGCTCTAAATGCTCTGGACTTTATCAAATTCTTGCAGTTTATTTTCGCATCTTTAATCGCCTTTAATTTTGCCATTACATAAGGCGAAGAAAACTACTTTAAAATACTGATGTCCAGAGCATTTGGAGCCGCGATTTACGCGGGATACCTGACAACACTAATTATAACATTTTACTCAGTTAACTAAATTGGACGTAATAAGTACGGATTTGAGTAAAATGTAATATTTATCTTCGCATCGTTGCAAAAACTTGCAGTTTTTACATGTTTCCCCATTATTCACTTTTCTCTCAAATTTGACCGCAATGAATAATATAGTACGGCAGTATCCTAACAGAAAATTTTCTAATTTCTTTTTATTTTTCTAAAATTTAGATGCTAATGCATAGTGAAAAATGTGAACAAACTTTAACACTTTCCGGCGCAGAAAAATTTTGTTCGTAAAATGATGAAATGATTGATTGACACCGGAATTTAGAAATTACTTTTTTAGAAATAAAAAATTTGTTACTTTAAACTTTCATTGAAAAACTTCTTTTATTTCATTTAAGGTGTTAAGTATATCTCTAATATCATTAGAGTAATTTAAGGGAATTTTCAGATTTTGAGTATTATTAGTATTTTCAGTAGTAGGAGAAGAAAGGGTATTTGAGGTTTCACTAAACTTTATTTTTTCTAAGGCTCCCAATGAATTGAAACACGCAATATTTATCGCCCGGGGGTGCAGTTGCAACGCAACTAGGGACTCAAAAGATACTGCTCACATTGTGCTCACATTGTTCCATTGTTCCAACTTTCATTGTAAAAGCAAAATTTTATTAAAATATTCTCGAAATCGTTTGTAAGTTTGGAATTAAAATTAGTATGTCCCGACGTAGGAACACTGCGCCGGAAAGAGTTAAATGACAAGATTCATCTTTTTAATTTTCCCTTGATTTTAAAATGTAGATTTAATAAATTATTGAATTAGTTTTATAAAGAAAAATTATTATTTAAAAAAAAAAAAAAGATTAAACACATCATATTGGTAATTTCTAAATGTACGGATATCTGTTGCTTCAAAAAACTGTCTTGTTTTCATTGTGTGAATGTTTATCAAAAAAAGATTTGGTGGGTATAAATTTAAAGAATATATTTTTAAAACTGCAATTTAGGAACAAACAGGTGAAATTTTTTGCAGTGTTTTATACGCTGTAAAACATATTGGTTGGTCGGTGTTAACCCCTTAATTCTCGCTCTCGTCATATTCTCAGGCTGTGTCTTTTACTCAGATTGTTTGATTCCCACCTGTTTTATAAAATAGTGTAATTGGCTATATTTTAGTATCGTTTTTACTGTCATTAATAAGGTGAATATTTCTTTTTCATAAAAGTGGTGCCAATAAGCAATTTGAATTTTTAAACCGTAATTTAATGCGACCGTTAAGGTGTTAAGCAGGTATTAGAAAGTAATCAATTTAAATTTATGCAGATAATTGTTCAAGCGGTATATTCCTTCTATTAAATACAAGTTTAAGAGCGTTCAATTTTCATCAATACATCACACATGATTTACCTTCGTTAACTTGTACATGCAAACATTTAAAATTATTAGTGTCAGAAAATTTTTATCGTAAAGAGACGACATTTGTTACTTTTTCTCTGCTAAGAAGTTTCAGTTCCCAAAATTTACATTTCGTATTATTTACAGTTACATCTTTCAGTTTTAACACTTAAATGCCGGTGTTGCTTTTCGGCAACATACCCAATTTAGGCTTCTAATATACTATTATAATAATATTGAAGCTATAATGCCTAATGTTGCCAATAAAATACATTCTGAAAATATTACTAAATCGATTTTCAACATGTAGATGGCAACACTTGTTCTGTTTAAGAATAAAGATAGATTTATTTTTTCAATTGTTGCTACATGTTCTTTTTGTTTTGTTTGGAAGCTTGTGAAATACCTATTTTGTTGTGCAGTGAGGAAGTAAAATTTATTTCTTATTATAGTTCCTAAAATTCTTCTGTGTTTAACATTATAGAATTTTATCAAGGAAAATTATTTTTTCAATTAAAGACCAGTATTACGGATTAGTAACAAACTGTGTTTTAGCCGTAAACCACACTTAAACCAAAATATGATTTTTTATGTATTTTTTCCCATCATTTAATTAACACTAGAAAGATGGGGAATTTTGTTCAAATTTTACAAAAAATATTTCCATCAGAATTTTTATTTTAAATCGTTAACTTATTTATTTAACTAGTTTTTTCTTTGTACCTCATAAATTATTTTTATAAAAAAAATTCTGGTTCGAAACGAGATGTATTCATTTGGTCGCGGTCAAAATGACCGTTCACCGTCTTTCTAGTGTTAAAAAATGAAAGCCGAAAAACTTTATTTAAAAAAAAATCTGGTTCGAAACGAGATGTATTCATTTGGTAGCGGTCAAAATGACCGCTCGCCGTCTTTCTAGTGTTAAAAAATGAAAGCCAAAAAACCTGATTACAATGAATTTTGAAAAATCAGGCATTTAAGGATTAAAACAGACAGGAGGCATTCAATTAGATTAATCTGTTATATGTATTTTTATAACAAGGAATTTTCTTGAAAAGAATTTAGGAATTTACACTTCAGTAAATAAACAAGTAACCTAGAATTTCTTATAACCTAAAGAAAATATGTGGTATAAAAATGTTAAATATTTTTAATAAAGTAGAAAATAAGTTATAAAAAAATCATTCGTTATATAAACTGAATTAATTTGTTTTATCCTCGTTTAAATTGTGCTGTATTAAAGAAATGTTTCCGACTTCATATTTTAAAATAGCTGCCATTTTGTTCTGATTTTTTGAACAAATCTATTATTTAAAACTTTTTATTTATCATAATACTTTCTGCATTATCACAATTAAAACTTTTTTCTTGGAGGCTATTTTCATTTGTCTAATACTAAACCCATTTGTTTTGAAAATGATTTCACATTTGGTTTCTCTTTTTTCAGAAATTCCTTGTAGATGATTTCCGAATGATAATACATACTATATGTAATGATAGACATTTCCACGGGCTCCAAATTTACGGGGGAGAAGTAAGTAATCAGCCATACTAACCATTAATACGTACCACTAATTTTGAAAAAAGTTTTTTTGCCCTATTTTATTTAATGTGGTTAATTTAGACAAAAATTAGATTTTAAAATTAGTGGTGGAAGTTTGTCTGGTTTGTACTCGGTCGGTCGGTGCCTTTGGACATTTCTCTATTGCATGTAGTCGAAATTGTTTGGGGATTTCCGGTGTAAATTAGGAATATCTGAATAAAATAGGAGAAAATACGGACGTCCATGGATCCGAATGGCAGAATATCCTGGCATTATATATTTTCAGGATTGTTACCACTAATTTCGAAAATTAAATTTTCATTTTTAATGACAAAACATTGCGATTAAATAAAAAAAAAGATTACTATTTTAAAACAGGGTACGTATGGGTCCTGGAATTCCCTGACCATAAAATTCTTCGGTACCAGTAATTATTTCTAATTTTTTTTTTACCTAAATAAAGTGAAGTTTCTCGAATTTAACAGAGATTTATCTTTCTATAAAAAAAATACTGATAATTTTTCAAAAAATACCCTGACCCATACGACCCCTGTTAAAATATTTTTACAAATTTCGATATTTTGCATATATATATATATACAGGGTGTCCGAAAAGTCTGGAAACGGTCGAATAACTCGAGAAATTCAGAGCAGATTGAAAAACGAAAATATACATGTTTAATATTTTTTTAAAAGCTATTCAGTGATACCAAATTTGATCCCCGCAACCGACCCCCCGGGGGTCAGAGGGGGTCCAACTTTGAAATCTTGAATGATAACCCCCATTTTTTATTGCAGATTCGGATTCTACGGGCAAAAATACGTAACTTTTGTATTTAACATTTTTTTCTAATCCGCGTTGATCACGGTGTAATTGAGCAAATAAAACAGATACATATTTTGGTTTTCCCAACCAGGTTTTGACATCTCGAAATCTGATTGACCAAAACTTTTAACGTCAAAGTTGCCGTCTTTTGCAGAAATAGTGTTTCTCAAAAACCATCAGAGGAGATTGTTTTCATGGCACTTTATATGCTTTTCCCATAAAACTTAATAGAAATATATTAAATTAGTTTTCTATTTGCGTGTCTTTTTATCAAGTTGATCATTTTTAAATAATAAACTGCGTATTTTGATATTTTAATGAGTAAATAAGCACCTCCCCTCCCGAGCAGAAAAATGATAGTATTCATTATTTGGGGGCGGAGTGTGTTGATATTCTGCGTTTCGATGTCTTCTGCTGTCAAAAAAATCTTTTAATTCGGGGCCGGATGGGAGTGTATAAGTTCTTTTTTTAATTATTACCATAGAATAACATAAAGGAGCAAAAAAAAAAAAAAAAAAAAAAAAAAAAAAAAAAAAAAAAACATATAAAATCTTTTTGTGCTGGCTAATCAAAGGATGGAGAAGTAGCGTAAATTTAAGGTGGGGGAGGGTGAGGTTATAGGTTTTGATGATTGATTAGTTCAACTATTGACTAGCAAGTAGGGCAGAAAACATAAAAAAATTCTAATAAATGTAATAATTTTTTGTAAATTAATATATTTTTCCATTTTAACATTTTTTTTGCTAATTTTAAACTTATTATTGGGTTGGTCGGGAAGTCGTGTCCGTTTAGGAAAATCAATTCGCAACGGAAAATCCTGCCCGGTAATTATTAGACGTTAGATATAGGAATCACTCTCTAATTATTAAATGATAAAATTTACCGGTACGAATTGATTTTTCTAAACGGACACGACTTTCCGAACGACCCAATAATTTTAAACAGTTGAAAATTTTTGCTCTTTTAAACTTTTGAATTAAAAATATAATTTAACTCTTTAAGCACTGTTGATTATTTCCTGGGGTAGAAGGCGTTTTAATTTTCATGGGGGAAGGATAATGTAGAAAAGTGTTTAATTATTTATTAATTATTACAATAATATAACAAATGTGAAAAAATATATAAACAAAAACGTTATTTGCAGAACAAATTAAAAACGAATTAGTTTTTTCCTACATTTTTTAAGCCCGAGAAGGGACATTCATTCATATATTTCATTCAGTTACTTCGATGTATAACCCCTTCGGGACGGGAGCCTTTAACCAAATTTTTAATCTTTTGTCACCGTTTTTTAAAAACAGAAATTTGTGTCTTCTTGAATCGGGAAAACGAGCTGATTAAATAAGGCAAATTTTACGGTAAAATTTTTCTGGTGAGGAAAAGCAAGGATTCTGAGCGCTTCATGCGGCACGTATACTTGTCGCTCGTCCCCAAGGGGTTCATGTTAAAGTTATGTAACAAATAAGTTAGAGCTTTTGCGGACAGTGTCCTTAACCCCTTGGGGACGAGCGACACGTATACGTGCCGCATGAAACGCTCAGAATCCTTGTTTTTTCTCACCAGTAAAATTTTACTGTAAAATTTGCCTTATTTAATCAGCGCACTTTCTCGACTCAACAAGACACAAATTTCTGTTTTTAAAAAACGGTGACAAAAGATTAAAAATTTCGTAAAAGGCTCCCGTCCCGAAGGGGTTAAAAAAGGACTCATAATTTTTATTTTACTGGCACCCAGAATATTTAATTAAAATTTTCCATTTATAACGTATTTGAAAATAAGAAAGTTTGTATTTTCCAATAAACTCGTTTATAAATTCTGATGTCAGTCTATCATTTCATCAGTTTATAAACAGATTTACTCTGTGCCGATAAGGGTTATGCCAAATACCAAATGAACATATAAAAATAAAAACAAAATTTAAACAATATGATAATTTAAATACCCAAAAAATCACTAAAATTTCCCTTCAAATTAAATCGAAATAAATCTTAGACTTTTACAAATGTTTTTTTTTTTTTTTTTTTTTTTTTTTGTATTTTACATGTACCTTATCATTTTGTACACACTCATCATAAGCGGAATACAAAATCTGCAATACAAATATTTGCAACTTAAAAAGGAAAAAAGTTTAAAATTTAATAAGATTTCTTTTTAACGGCACCTAAGTTTTTAATGGGTTTTATGTATCATATTGTTTGATTTTTTTTTTAAATTGTTCAATTGGTTTAACTTATTTGTTATAAAAATTTAAGAACGTAGAACTAACGGAATGAAATATATTTATAAATGCCTCTTCAAGGGCTTAAAAAATGAAGAAAATAAACTGAACTGCTTTTAATTTGTTCTGCCAATTATGTTTTAGATTATATTTTATGTCACATAAGTTATTTTATTGCAATAATAAACAAACAATTTTTTACATTATCCTTCTCTTATGAAAATTAACACGTCGTCTGCCCCAGCAAATAATCATTACACTTTAACCCTTTCGAGACCGCATCGCGTACACAAATTTTATTTGGAATACACCGTGTTTTTTCAACTGTCCCCTTTACCTGTGAAATACCAAAAAATCCTTTAATTAAAAAAAATTAAATAATATTATTCATTTATTAACCCTTTCCGGCGCAGTGTTTCCAGTCTGGACACACCTAATTTTAATTCCAACCTTGCAAATGGCACCAAGAATATTTAACAAAATTTTGATTTTACTGTGAAAGCTTACTTTAAGGAGTTTTTATTTTCTAAAAAAAATCGTTTGCAATTTCCGGTGTCAGTCAATATTTTCTCATTTTGCGAATAGAATTTGTCTGCGCCGGAAAGGGTTAATGGTGCCCAAAACAAATTCCACATACACCTTTTGACGATGAATGTATGTGCCTCACAAATCCCGACATAGTTAAAGAGTTGAATTATTTTTTAAATTAAAACTTTTCAAATATGAAAATTTTTCTATTGTTTAAATATATGAAAAAAATGTTAAATTGAAAAAATATATTAACTTACAAAAACCAGATACATTTATTAGAATTATGGAAAACATTTTTGCCCAACTTGTTATTTTCTGGTTGCAGTAACTAATCAATGATCTAAATCTCCAATCCGACCACCATCTGAATTTTACACAACTTCCCCATTCTTTGCTCTGCCCCCACACAAAAAAAATATATGTACTTCTTTTTATTTTGTCCTATATGTTACTCTAGAGTAATAGTAAAAAAAATCCCATACACCCACCTTCTGACCACGATTTAGAGTATATATATATATAAAAAACAGCAGAAGCCATCGAAATGCCGAATATCCACGCCTACCTCTACCAAATTACAAAGATTATCTTTTTTTTCTGTACGAAGAGGGGGGCATATTTACGCATCAAAAAAAAAAAAAAAAAAAAAAAAAAAAACCACAGGTTAATTGATTAGAATGGACTGAATGGATAAAATAAAAACACAAATAGAAATGTAATTCAATATATTTCTGTTAATTTGCATGGCAAAAGCATATAAAGCACTTTTGCCATTGAAACAACCTCCATTGATAGTTTTCGACAGTTACAATTCCAGCTAAGGCGACCCACTTTGGCAACGAAAGCTTTGACCCATCACATTTCGTGATTGCAAAACATGGTTGAGAAAACAAAATATGTATCCGACAAATTTTGCTGGATTACACCGTCATCTATAAAGATTTGAAAAAAAAATGTTAAAAGCAAAAGTTGCGCATTTTTCCCCGTAGAGTCCGAATCTGAAAAAAAAAATGGGAATTATCATTTACTATTTCAAAGTTGGAACGCCTCTGACCCCCGGGTGGTCGGGGTGGGGTGTCAACTTTGGTATCACGGAATAGCTATTAAAAAAATATTTAATACGTATTTTTTTGTTTTTCAATCTTATATGAATTTCTTGAGTTATTAGACCGTTTCCAAACTTTTCGGACACCCTGTATTTTGTCACATTTGATATTTTATTGTAATAATTTATAAATAATTAAACAATCTTCTACATCATTCTTCCCCTATGAAAATTAAAGCGTCGTCTTCCCCAGAAATAATCAAGAGAGCTTAAAGAGTTTAATTATTTTTTAAATGAAAAAGTTTAAAAGATCAAAAATTTTCAATTGTTTATAATTATTAATTTTAAAATTATGAAAAAAATGTTAAATTGAAAAATATTTTAAATTGCAATAAATTATTACGTTTATAAGAATTATTGAAGAAGTGTCTGCCCAACTTGATATTTTGGAGTTGCAGTAACTAATCAATCATCAAAATATATAACTCCACCCCCACTGAATTTTACGCTACTTCCCCATCCTTTGCTCAGACAGCATAAAAAGTTTTTATATCTTTTTTTTTTACTATTTTGTCCTATATTTTGTTCTATAGTAATAATTTTAAAAAACTGTACACCAGCATCAGTCTTCTGAATTAGATGGTATTTAAAAAAACAGCAGAAGCCATCAAAACGTAGATTATTTGCACACTCAGGCCCCAAATAGTGAAGATTATCCTTTTTTCTGTCCGGGAGGGAAGGTGTATATTTACACGTTAAAAAATTCAAAATACGCAGGTTATTATTTTGAAATGATTGACAGGATAAAAAAAGATGCAAATACAGTACTAATTTAATATATTTCTATTAATTTTTATGGAAAAAGCATATAAAGCGTCATCGAAACAACCACCACTGATGGTTTTCGAGAAACACTATTCCCGCAAAAGACTGCTACTTTGACGATGAAAGTTCTGTCCAATCAGACTTTGAGATGCCAAAACCTGGTTGGGAAAACCAAAATATGTATCTGTTTTATTTGCTCGATTACACCGTGATCAACGAATATTAGAAAAATATGTTAAATACAAAAGTTACGTATTTTTGTCCGCAGAATCCGAATCTGCAATAAAAAATGGGGGTTATCATTCAAGATTTCAAAGTTGGACCCCTCTGACACCCGGGGGGCTCGGTTGCGAGGGTCAAATTTGGTATCACTGAGTAGCTTTTTTAAAAATATTTAGCAGGTATATTTTCGTTTTTCAATCTGCTTTGTATTTCTGGAGTTATTCGACCGTTTCCAGACTTTTCGGACACCCTGTATATGTACCGTGTAAAAGAAACTTCAATTCATTTTGCTACCTAAAAATAAAAAAGACCAACTTTTCGGATAGTATTTTTCTATATATGAAGCGTTGAGAGCCAGAGTGTACTGTGCCACATTTTAAAGAAAAATGAGTTTGAAGTGTCAAAGAATTATATGTCATACCATCTATCGGCTGTATACAGTGTTGCCAGTGGGCTGCTTTTTTAAAATTCAGATTTCTTGATTCACTTTTTAAAAATGGTAAATTTCCTCTTCTTTTCGCCTTAATAAATAGGCAATTAAATAAGGCGAATTTTATTATTTCAAAAAAGTGGTGCCAATCAAGAAATCTGAATTAAAAAAAGTAGCCCACTGGCAACACTGGCTGTATAATAAATTTTATTAATGTCGAAACGATTTATGTAATACAGGGCTGCCACAGGCGACTATTTTTTCATTTTAACTGGCAACCCTTCTTCAAAACAGAGATCCTTAACAAACACTTTGACAACATTTGCAACAGAAATATGCTACAAAATTTAAATTAGATAAATAATGGTGAGACCAGAATATAAAATTAGTCGCATGTGACAGCCCTGGTAATATAGCCAATTTAACAGATGCCCAGCATAACTTGGATTTCAAGTTGCTAGTGAAAGTCATTCCGTCACCACTGCCAAATTAATCAACACATGCTTGCTGAACGAGTTTGGTATTCTCCGGCCACTTTCAAAACTAGCCTAAAAGGTTTTGACAAATATTTGTTTCAAATTTCGGAAGGCACTTGCCTCGAAATTACTGCTGGGGAAATTGGTCCTTTCTGTCCTCAATGCCTAATATATACATCAGTAGTTTATGGATATATATGCATTCATTTGCATGTATTTTATTAAGATACAAAAATTGTGGCTAAAATTATGGAAATCTTTTTGAAAAGGAGTATTTTGAAGATTGATGGTTTAAAACAGCATTTTTTCTTTACGTAACACCATAAAATTATATATCAGTGGAACGATAATTTAATCAAGAATGCAATGCAATAAATTTAAAAAGAAATTTTTTATCAAAACAGCAGTTATAAAGACGGAAAGTGAAACATAAAATAAAAAGGCATACAAAATTATCACAATGGACGTTAATATTTAGTTGGTTGACTTTTACTCCTAATAATGGCCTTAGATTTCACAGCGAGAAGAATTCCAAAGATTTTCAATTAGGCTGAGCTATTCCCAAGACATTCCAACACTGGAATATGATTATCTTGAAACCACTTTATCAACACTATACACTATGACGCAAAAGTTTAGACAATGAAGAAATTCTTACATACTTTGAAAAATATTTATTCAATTTTCAAATCACTGCTTGAAATTAATGTGCTGTACATATAAACAATATTTATAACAAAGAAAAGTGGAATTGTGCATATTGCAATAAATTAAATGGTAACAAAAATAAACTGCTGTCTCAAAAGTTTAGACACAAATTAAACAAAATCGAAATAAACAATTTTTAAAACCTGGTTGCGCATCCATGCTTATGTATTACGTCATATACACGAGATTGCATGGAAGAAACTAAATCTTGCATAGTTTGTGGATCGATATCGTACCATGCATTCTCAATAGATGTCTTAAGTTCCTTTTCAGAAGAGTATTGTCTAGCGTTGCTATAAACTTTGCGACACATGATGCTCCAAAGGTTTTCTATAGGGTTAAGATCTGGGCTACATGCTGGCCAGTCGAGAACTCTTATATTATGGGAATTAAACCAAGATTTTGAATGTTTTGCAGTGTGAATTGAAGCATTGTCTTGCTGAAATTCCCACTGAGGACCCCCTAGAAGCTCAGCAAATGGCAGTAGGTTTTCTTCTAATGTCTGTGTATAATGCTGTGAAGTTTGACGACCACTGGTGAAGGTCAGAGATACTTGTCCATTATAGCAAAAGGCTGCCCAAACCATCACCGAGCCCCCTCCTTGTCTGCGACTAAAAAAACGTCGAGGTTCCTTCAGCAAGTCATGCCAATACGATAAACAACCATCTGGACCATCCAGATTCCACTTTTTTTCATCACTAAATATTACTGACTGCCATTTCTCTCCATATGACATATGCTTTCGAGCCCACATAAGTCTTTGTAACTTATGATGTGGTTTCAGAGCTGGTTTCTTCTGCATTTTGCTATAAACGATTGTTCCTTTTTCCAAAATTCGTCTACGAATCGTATCCTTTGATACAGAGAGTCCCGATGAGCTTTGAACTCCACGTACGCTCATTTGTTGAGTACTCGCTAGTCTTTGTATCAGGCGATCCTCTCGTACATTTGTCACACGTGGCCTCCCAGACCGACATTTTGCTTTATATTCGGAACCACTCGATAAAACTCGATAAACAGATTTTTTGACCTATTAATAATAGCAGAAATTTCAGAAACGCTCTTCCCTTCACCTTTCAACTGCCAAATCCTTGAAACCTCATTTACTTGAATTTCTTTAGCTCTCGGCATGTCGACTATGAAGCGCAATCGTTTGCAGAACTTAAGTGCTCCAAATTTGTGACATCATCGATTCTAAATTTGCATATGCCAGCGAATATTCAAAGAAATTTAGAATAGTGTCTAAACTTTTGCGACAAGCACATTTGAATTTTTATGAAAAAAAATTAGTATTATAGCAAATAAAACGACTGTCTTTTGTACATAGCATTTTAAATCAGTTTTGAATATATTTACAGGTTTTTGTAATTCTGACGTCATAATTCTACATTTTAAAGCTGAATGACGTCATTGTCTAAACTTTTGCGTCATAGTGTATCAACATGAAATGGAGCGGAGACCTGTTGCAATACAAATGCTTCATTATCTTGAACAGATTACGTAATGGAAATCTTTAGTTAGGATTGAAGTATTTTATTTATGCATTTATGGGTATTCATATTCCCATAACACAAATTCTGACCACATCTTTTGATGTCATACAATTCCATTCCAAGACACTGATTGGATGCTTTACGGTGTGCATAATGCAATTAGTATGCAAATATTCTCCGTTTCTTCTCCTTACGTAATTGATACCGTCGCTAACAAATAGGGTAATTTTAGTCTCGTCTAGCCAAATAACACTGCCCCATCGTTCCACTGTCTAAATAACATGATATTTACAGAAGTTTAAACTTTTCACTCTTTGTTTTAGAGAGATACGAAAACAGAGAGACACTACGAGAAAGAGTTACGTTGAAGAGATAAGACGTTGGTTTCTGCTAAAAAAGATGTTTTACTTTTTTGCCGAATTGTAGCATTTTAACCAAATCCCTGCAGTCTGGTCCAACTGTCTTTGCACTCGACAACACATTATCGTGCTCCATTTCAACTTGCATACATAGCAGTTTTGTTTTGAAACGTCTTGTAACAGAACTCAATGCAGAACACTTTCAAAAGAAAAAGAATTGCTCTACAAACACATATTTAAAATTTATGTTTATTTAAAATTATTTGTTGCGGTGTAAATAACCAGGTTGAAATAAAGATTCGTAACTGAAGGGCAGAAGTTTAGTTTGTTCGAGAAAACTTATCTGACAATTGCCCAGAAGGGACTGCTGAATTCAAAAGAAAATAATGTTATGAAAAATGTATAAAAAATAGCAGTCAAAATTTCAATGAATTAAGTGCGCTATTGAAATTCGTGAAGTTTTATATTAAAAAAAAAAGGCCGTAAACAATTATTCTAAAGCTAAAAGCCTCTGCACCTTAATCGTTTTAAACTACGTTTTCAGGTAATTCTTAGTAAATGCTTAATATTGAAAGCCTGTACAAATAACTGATCAGTCGGTTTTCTTGCACGGGAGCAACTTACATATAGTTAGTGCAAGTGAGAATGCATTTCTATCAATGTCCAAAACTGCTTTTTATGGTCAGGTGTATATCTCTGTGATCTGTGAATACGTATGACACATACCAAAGACCAGGGCCTGATTACCAACGGGGCACACTTTCACCAATAAATTTTAAAAGAAAAGTTCGACTTATCTAAACCCCGTATTCATGTAATATTTCTGCCACGAATGAGGCAAAATTTTCTGTTTATTTTTAGTGGTAGGAATTTGCCCCGTGGGTAATCAGGCTCTGCCAAAGACACAGGATCTCCTAAAGGTTTTGCATTACAACTTTTTTTCCTTTAATTACTCATGCCACATATCAAATTTCAAAAGATGGATCATGCTAATACCTCCGTTATACTAATATGTGAGTTTGTGATACATAACATTGTAATTTATCGAGTCATTGCTAAAAATCGTGTTCATTTCAATGTCAATTTGGAATGGACACATTGGAAACTTCTTTTGGGGTGTGTTCGCCAGGGTTTCTAGTTTATATTCCGTATTTATTCAGAAAGTAGAAATCCACACCAGAAATTAAAAATAGTAATTTTTGGTTTAACTAAAGACGGACGTTCCTTGACTACTTAAAGTAAAAATAATTCTTTCCAAGTTTGCGGTGTGAATTTAAAATTTCGAAATAAAAATGGAGGATAAACTGGCAACTTTAGTATCCGCTCGCTGCGCCTAACCCTTTATAAGAAGTGGGAAGTAAGTATTTCACTTAAATCTAAACACCAAATGCCTATCTTTGTGGCAAAATATTTCAATAAACCTTTTCTTTTATATTGTATCGTACGAATACCATTTAATGACCTTCAAATTTATTTGTTCTTAAATTCTGGTGACGCATCATTTCAGCATTTTAGCAACATAATTTAAATGCAACATAATAAAAGAATATAATAAATAAGGCGTCTCATGTGTTATAATCTATAAATTTAAAAGTCAATTGTTTTACTTTATAAATCACAAATGAACAAACTAACTGTTTGAAGACAAGTTCCTTATAAATACATTCATGACCGATTTTGAGTTTCTTATTTACAATGCAATATGATAAAGTAAAATGAGTAGTATTAGAATTTGATTTTTGAAAATATGTGTGTATGTTTATTTTTTTTTTTTTTATTTCCGAATTATTTCCAGCTTCCAAAATAATTTTTAAACAATCGCTGCAGTAAAGGGAGCGTAAAAATATAATTTAATTAATTTAATTATAACATTTTGTTTAATTCTCACGACTTCTTATTATTCAATTTAAATTTAATAAACTCATAGCACAGTGGCTAAAGTGCCTGAAAGACGAACCAGCGCCGCTATTTTTCTCGATTGTTTTCGTTTTTTTACATAGTAAATTACATCTCTACTTGAAAAATATTTTTAGATATTTTAATGTAGGATAAAATAAAAAAGAAATGAATGAAAAAACATCATTGTTACTTTAATAATATTAACAACAACAACAACAACAACAATAATAATAATAATTTTTATCTTCTTTTTCTTAAATTGCATATTTTTTCTTTATAAACTCCATTTAAATTGAATTTAACCTATGATTAGCATTTTAAAATTCGTTTTCTAATGCATCCGACTTGCCACCGCTTTTTCTTTTTGAAAAAATGCAAAAAATACACATGAGAGTTTTGAGGAAGCAATGCTAATCTGCGAAATTATTTTAATAAACTGGAGACCTTCTAGATCAGGGACGGCGAAACTATGGCACACGTGACACTTTTGGCACGCGAAAGAATAATTTTGGCACGGCGTTGCTTGTGGCTCTAAATCAAAATAAAATGAGATTACGCAAAATTGCGACTGATATTTCCTAAATTCGATTAAAGGGAAATTGAAAAATTTTAATTGCGGCATATTACATTCCAATCTGATTTTTTACGGTCTCAAAAATTTTTCAAACAAAGACGATATTTAAAAATTATCGATATCGACAAGAATTGGTTATTATACATTACTAAATTCTAATGATAAAGTTAATGCAACTTTGAATTTATTTCAGAGCTATTCAAAGAAACTGGTGTTTGTCATTTTAACAGTTTTTCTGCCTACCTATGCTTTCAGACCACTGTTTTCACAAATGAATAATACCAAAACTCATACTGAAAGCACTTGTCAGATAAATTTGGAGTTTAGTTTGCATTAAAATTAATCTGATATTAAGATGCAGCAACAGAAATCAAATTACATAGCATTAATTTCTTTTAATTAATTTCTAAAATATATTTGTTGCCACAATTATTATAGTGCAATGCCTACATGTATGTTCCTCATATTTTTTAAATCTTAATAGAAAATTTTAAGCAATTTTAATCCATTATTTTTCCACATATTAAATGTGTTTTTTAGTTGGCACGTCGTGGCCACGAAAATACTTTTTTTTTCAAATTTGGCACGCGGCAACAAAAAGGTTCGCCGACCCTGCCCTAGATTTTCCTTCTAAGTTTTCTATCTTAGGGAATCTGATACATATCAGCCAGCCACAGAGGGTCAGAGGGGTTTAAAGTAAAACACAAGATATATGGCATCAAAGAGCTACTATGAAGCAAAAAATGCTCGGTTCATATGGTTTTAAGAATTAAAGATCCGAGCAGATCACATTTACAAATAAATATTGCTACAAGCAGTGACAATTTCTCTGAGCTTTTATTTCCGAAGGCTCTGCATTCAATTGTGACCTTATTTACTTCTCTTCAATCTTCTGGAAGCAAAGCGCAAAAATTATCAAAATAAATTCTCTTCAGGATAAGTGATATACATGTCAAGGACTTTCTTCAGTACGGAGCCTCCTCTCCTGTACCGTGACAGAAGACTTCCCACAGCAAAATATCCGAATAATTGCCGCCTTCAGTCAATGTCATCTGAACGAACCTTAACGGAGGAAATTTTGGATGATGAACGGCTAGGATACTTACGGTATCAGACTTCGAGTATATTTATCTCTTTTCTTTCGGTATCAAACATAGTACTGCCAGTGGGCTGCTTATTTTAAATTCAGATTACTTGGTTGACACCAATTTTCTGAAAGACTAAAATTCGCTTTTTTATGACATATTAATTAAGGCGAAAACAATAGGAATTTTACTATTTCAGAACAATTTGGCCAATCAACAAATCTGAATTTTTTAAAGTTGCCCACTGGCAACTCTGATCGAACATATACCTATGTTTGAAACAATATATTCTGAAATTATTTGCTGGCCGTCTGTGTATAGGGTCTCAAGGATGTATGAAATTCAATAACCTATTGATCACCAAAATGCGAGTACGTGTGCTTTGCGCCCATGATGAAACAGCAAAAAAAAGTATTACTAGATGCAGCAAACATGTAGTACCGGAGTTTTCAAAAATGTCAGAAATTCAATAATGCTACAACCGCTATAACGCATGTCGCTTTTCAAATGACACTTTACATACAAAGATATCCAACTACAAAAATATTTTTTAAATTTCCGACATTTAAAGATTTGAATTCCCCAAAATGGAAAAATTAAAAATTATATCATTCTGAAATATTTTATTTTGGCTGGTGCTTATAAAAAGGATATTTTTTTAAACACGCTTTCTACGATATATTGAATGTTGTGTCATTGCATTTTAAAAGTGAATAAAAATTTTGTATATTCACTTTTTAAACAGGGATCGATAGTTTTAGGTTACAAATGTGTTAGACAACTACACACCACCACGCAACCAACGACGATTAAAGTAAATTAACCCCTTAATTCTCGTCCCGTCATATTCACGGGCTATGTCTTTTACTCAAATTGTTTTATTCCCACCAGTTTTATAAAATAGTGAAATTGGCTATATTTTAGTATCCTTTTCACTGCCATTAAATTAGGTGAATATTTCTTTTTCATAAAAGTGGTGCCAATAAGCAATTTGAATTTTTCAACCGTAATTTAATTCGAGCGTTAAGGGGTGAAGTTACAAGGATAGTGTTACAGTTAGCATATAATATAAATGGCGACAACTGGTACCACCTCTATAGCGCAACAAGCGTTGAATTGTGCCAAAGCACGATGAAAATAAAGTCTAGCAAAGTTATAATAGCAATTCAACTATGAATGACTGATAGACTAGTTCTTAATTCAGTGAAATTCATGAAACAAACTTAAAAAGTATAAATTTACCCATGCCACTGACAACATCCCACGACAGAGACGTCTCACAAGGAAATTTCAACCTCCAATGATAGAAACAAAAGACCAAAGCACAAAATGTCTTTTGAAAAATAACATTGTTAAAAGAACCAAGACAATACAAATCTTGAAACTAGATTAAGAATAAGATCTTAATTCACACTAACCAGTCTTTTTGTATGACTCCAAATACTACAGTATCTGACATCCGCCCAGCATGACTTCTCAGCGCTGTCCACTGCCGAATCGACTAAATTGACTATCAATTAACAACTGGGTAACTAATAAGAAGAACAGCAACCACTGCGGCTTGAAGGCTTGTCAAGTAGATCTCCACCATACTGGATGAGACCTTCGTCCCGTTGTCAAGTATCAACCAGTTCAATTGGGCAAAAGCCTGGCAGTTAAGTGCCTGGTCAGCGGTCTAAAAAAAATCTATCACGAATATTATTGTTTGAAAGCGATGGTAACCAAAAATGTGGCATCAACAAACCCTGTTTATAGATAATATGAACTTTTCTAAAGCTATTTTGATTTACAATTGTGCTGACCTCTTCTTAATGTCACTGTTAATCCCTACCAAAGATGAACCGTAAAACATTTCCTATTCTGCAGGCTTATCTCAAAAATAATTTCAAAACATCAATTTCACAAAATTAACTCTCTTTCAGAGAAAATTAAACAAATTATTGAACTGTAGCTTTTTATAAAGATGATTCAACTGCTGTATTAGATGGACGGAAATAATTTTAATGTTTATTTTACAGTTTCAGGAATAGTCATTCAGTTGAAATATTTAATATTTATAAAGTGAAAAATCTAAACAAATTTAAAATGAGTAATTTTTTTAAAGATTTTTTTAAATTTTATATACTTAAAAAGACAAAAAGAAAAGAAATCGAATTAGTTTTGTAAATGAAAATTATTTTCGAAGAAATATTAAACCTTTTATATTTGTGATATTACAGTAGATTGATACATGTTGCTTCTGAAAACACCCAAGTTCACAATCGTGTGACTGTTTATCAACAAAAAGCATTCTGATTAGTAGTATAAATTTTAATTTTAAAAAAAATTGTAGATGAGAAGCAAAAGGAGAATTTAAGGAATTTTATTTCGTTTGCACGTCTTTTAATTTGCATAAAGAAATATGATCAATGTCTCGAACGTGCTAGAATGGTTTTCCACAATATAGTTATTTGTGTCGTTATCTGCTGTCAGAAAAAAACAGACTCTCGCAGTTAGAAAAAATGATTAATGACTTACAGTGCTTACAAATGTTAATGCAAGAACATTAAAATTGGCATTGTTTTCTTTTTATGGTAACAATATATATATATTTATTTAATACTTTATTGTGATAGATATTTCTACTGTTATTACATTTTACTTTTACCCTTTCAGGGGCAAAGTACTTCAATTAGTAAAATTGTAAAATGAATGACTGACTCCAGAATTTATAAAAAAAATTTCCACAGTAGGTATGACCTTTTATTCATATACTTAATGAAATTAAATTTTTCATTCCAAAATCCCGGCATCAATGTAGCATTTGGCAATTGGAACATTGTGTTGGCAAATGCCAACACTGTCCCTGAAAGGGTTAAAAGATGTCCTGCGCTATTTGTCCTCCATTAGAATCCTCACTTCCCCCTGAATGCTAGGTATGAGATATAATTACCATTTTCCAACTATTTTTCTTTTACATTGTACAGAGATGGAGTACTTCAGCTGCCAAAATTGAAAAAAAAAACCAATTAAAAACTACAAAAAAATTAATGTATCAAAAATAAATTGAGATGCAGTTTTCAAACAAATTGCAATGTGTTAAAATGAAAATGTGGACAGCTTAGAACTGGGTTCGTACGGGTACCGTTATTTTCAAGGCCAAATATCAGAATTTTTTATAGAAAAATAAATCTAGTTTAACCCTCCGTCTACCAGACGGGTCCATTGGACCCGACAGGTACATACAAAATATTCATTCAAACCAGAAATTTCTTTAAAATAAACTAAGTATATAAACCAGACAAAAATAAGGTAAATAAATAAGTTAAATAGTTTTAAATAAAAATTCTGGTGTAGAACGTTTTATTAAAACTTGAATAAAATTCCCGGTATATCTAGGGTTAAACGGACGAAATTTCACCTTATTTAAGGAGATATTTTCCATAAGAAAATGCTGGTACCGAAGAACTTCTTAGTCTAGAAATTCAAGGACCGTACGAAACCTGCAGAAGTTTAAAAAACTGCAGTAGAGATTATCCCGTACAATGATACATCTGCTTTGTTTTAAGACTGGCTTATATAATAGAACGTTATTTTTTAGAGACGAAATTTTAATTGCTAGCCGAAAGATATAGCTTATCGGAGGCTAATAATAATAATAATAATAATAATAATAATAATAAAATGCGGTAGATTTGTCGTGAAAATATCCAAATGAAACAATATGAAAAATTTATTTTATTTTTTCAAAAAATTGTACAAATAGAATAAAATAAGTAGATTATTTGGACGTATGCAGTCAAAGGGTTAACCGTTTCAGCGGAGGTGGTCATAAGGGTGACCCCTTAATTTTATTCCAAACTGCCGAACGCACACAGACTATTTTAACCCTTTGCACTGCGTTGTCACCGCTGCGGCGACACGGTAAGGTAAGTGAAAAACTCCGCACCAGTAATAAAAAAAAAATAATAAAATTAGCTTTATTTACTCGGAGCATCCTTTTAATGCGACATTTCTAATTCCACTAGACTTCTGTTCTAGCGTCCTTCAGAGCCGTTCTGATTGGCTGGCCAGCTTCAGATGAAGTGTCCATACGCCCGAGCATCGTTTGCACATATTATTCGGATATTTGTTTTCAGCTATTTCGTTTCTGATGCTAGATAAGTTTGATTTGAATAAATTATTTTTCATTTTTAGATGATGAAACTGCTATTTTCTACTTGAAAGTATTCAAAAATACCTGTATAAAACGAACCTCCGTCATTTCCATACTAAAACCATTTTTTTTCAAACCTTTTAAGATAGAGTCATAAAGACTGTTTCATAAATTTTGAATGTTATTTATATTAAAAATTATTAAAAAAATTATAATTTATAATAAAAACGCATTTTCACTTATAAAACGTTGCAGTTGCAGGGAGAATTTGCATATCTAAATCATGAAAAAATATAAAATCAGAAAATTTTTTCTTTTTTTTTTTTGGGGGGGGGGGGGATACCTTCTAACTGTCCCCTGAATTTGCCCTGAAAATCCCCTGAATTGAATCAGGGTTACAAAAATAAAAAAATAAAAAATAACCCTGGTTTTATATTTTTTTCATGGTTTAGATATGCAAATTCCCCTGCAATTGCAGTGTTTTATAAGTGACAAGCGTTTTTAATATAAATTATATATTTTATTTTATAATTTTTAATAGAAATAACAATTAAAAATTATGAAACAGTCTTAATCTTAAAAGGTTAAAAAAAACAGTTTTAGTTTGGAAATGATGGAGGTTTGTTTTATGCAGGCATTTTTTAATACTTTCAAGTAGAAAATAGCAGTTAAATCATTTAAAAATGGAAAATAATTTATTCAAATCAAACTTATGTAGCATCAGAAACGAAATAGCTGAAAACAAACATCCGAATATATGCAAACGGTGCTCGGACGTTTAGCCACTTCATCTGAATCGGGCCAACCAATCAGAACGGCTCTGAGGACGCTAGAACAGGTTCTGAAGAACGTTAGAACAGAAGTCTAGTGGAAATAGAAATGTCGCCCTTTTAATTGTGTACTTTTTCATCTTTTAAATAATACTTCTTTTAAATTAGTGATGCCGATTGAATAAAATATTTGTGGAACGACGAGGAGTTGCTGGTAGTCCACAGTCAAAATGACGCGGAGTTGCTGATCACGCATACTCAAAACAACGCGGAGTGCAAAGGGTTAATAACATTTTGCTTTTATAATGAACGTGAACAAAACCAATTATTTATTTATTAAAAAATCCGTTTATAAAGTCAAGTTTGAATCAATCATTTCACTATTATACGAACTGAATTACTCTGCGCCTAAAAGTATTTTAATGGCCTTAAATATCCATGCGAAACGGCGAAAAACAAAACTGTAATACTAAAGAAGTACGCAAAAAATCTGTCCAGAATACTGATATACTACAACGTGAAATTCCAATATAAATTATAAATAAAATTCCTTTAAACTATTCAGTAACAGAGACTGACATTATTTTTGAAACAAGACATTATTTAGGCATTGCCATTAATTCCTACTTGGTGCACTAATGAGAAGCAAAAATTCATTTATGCGAATTGAAGATGTGCGGACGAGCGTTTTTTACAGAATTTTTAACATTTTATCACAGGTTTTTCAAAACAGACATTTTTGCCTAATTGATTCAGAAAAATGCTCGGATTAAATAAGGCAAAAATTACTGTAACTATTTACTGGTGAGAATAATCACGGATTCTGAGCAGCTTACGTTGCACGTATACCGGTCGCTCGTCCCCAAGGGGTTAAGAATGATATCTGGAAAATTTTTGAACATCGGAATTGAACTTTTAGTTTAACTGTGGTACTAGTTAATACATACTTTTAAATAAGGTGTTTTATATTGTGTTGTATTAGAGTACCAACGTTAAATTCTCAAAGGCAAGCCATTTTCGTTACCAAAGAATACTCAATATATTATGAATCCATTTGTTTATGATAAAATCAATAATAGTATTTTAAACAGTTGAATAAAATAGTTTTAGGTGATTGCGAATTTCAAACTTCTCATATAAAGTAATTTAAGTATTTTGCTTATAGTATTATTGAATAAAATTAAAATATTTATTTGGCATCGTTTTTTATCTAAAATCATTGCGACATTGTTTTGAACTATTACACATTTGCGTACATACCTTCTAAATTGTAATAAATTTAGTAAACTTATAAATTATAAAAATGCAGAAAAAAGATAAAAAAAACTGCTGAAAACTGAGAAAAAGAAACTCCCGGAAGTTACCTGGGAAATAGTGGTTTCAACTGGTTGCTTAGAAAGAAGTTCTTGGAAAATTCTGGATTCCTATATCTAGAACAGAACACGAAAAAAGATATTTTCACACCGGAAAAAGTAATAGATTAAGCTTTTATATATTTAAAAAATGAATCTTAAATTGCTAATTTCTTGGTCTACCATAATGTCTGTTCCAGAAGATCTGCTGCGTTCTAACGGCAGATAACGAAGTAAAATACAGGCACAGTGGCCTTAAATGCAGGTTCGTTCCTGAAACTGGAGTGCCATGCTCTCGTGCAAATTATCCGAATCTTCTGCGATGATAAAAAAAATCCAAAAGCCTATTCCGTTTGTATAAAAAAAATAAATTACAGTTGCATTTATCTATTTGTGATAAAGGATAATTACTGTACTAGTCTACCAATTATACAACGAGTCTAATGATAGGAGTTACATTGCACAATAGAAATGGTTAGGTAATCGGGATGGCATTATTGTATGTTGGTTTTTCATTTACCTAATTTCCATTGCTCAAATGCAGATTTCGATGAAAACAAACCGATTATCGACGCACTGTAAAAAAAAAAAAAACGTATCTTTACAACAAAAAATGCTGGCAATATGGGTGCCTGTAAATTTACAGCAATTTTGTTTTTCACAGATAGACAGCAAACTTGTAAATTTGCAGCATTTTCTACAGTTAATTTGACAGCACTTTTAACAAGATAACAGTAATTTTTTAGCCTTTATTATTATTATTATTTATTTAATTTAATTTATTATTATTACTATTTGTAGATATGCATTTGCTTCTCCCCCCCCCCCGCCCTGCAATGTATATTTACTTTGCATTTTTCTTTTTTGTATATTATAAGACACCTTTTAAAAACTAAGAGCATTGTAAGTAATCCTTATGGCTACTTATATCATTGTTTTAATAACATTGTGATATAATAAAGTCTGTTATACGTATGTAAGATACAAATTTAGCACCATAAAACAAGATAAAGAGAAAAAAAAATACACCGAAAAAAGCAATAAGACGGAAATTTTAAACTATTGTAACTCATTGTAAAGAATTTCCTTTTGTCAGTTTCAAATATACAAAAACAAAATATTCGAAACATATATTGAGAAAATTCAAAATATCTTATTTCAGCATCTAGTGTTAATTACTTTTTATTGTTAGACAATTATCGAAAGCAAAATGCGATCTGCTGCTTTTGAACTGTGCGATAATAGTAAGTAAACTCTTGGAATATTTTGTATAGTTTATGGATTAATAAAGAAATGTATCTAACTTACACATAATAAATGACTTTTAAATTACATATAAAAAATGAAAATAAATTCGCGTAAAAAATTAGTATCTATAAAATCTGAATAACTCCGACGTTAAATCAGACCATAGGTCGTAAGATTGTTTTTGAAAAATTAATAAACTATAATAATACATTAAATAAATAAAAGTATTTAAATTAATACAAAAAGCGAACTCAAAGCTTTTGGACAATAAAAAAATAATGTATAATTTAGATTAGTAAAGTACATTAAAATACAAACATATATAATAGCAAAACAAAACATATCTAAAGAATTAGGATTTTTTTTAATCTGGTATTTGGATTTTATTTGCCCCCCCCCCCCCCCCCCCCTATGTGGCTGTGGATAGAGTAAATTAAAAAATATTCTCTCTAATTCTGACTTGACTTTTACTAATATTACTAACACTGATGATATAGACAATGCTGTCAATAATTTTCAAAATCTGATTACTAATGCTCAAAAACAAGCTGCCTATCAATATACTAAACATAAGAATTCTTTTACCCTGCCTCACTGTATTCATAATATCTGCAAGCAACGAAACAACATCCGACGGCTGAATCAAAATTCAAGAGATCCTACCTTAAAGCCCATAATTAATCGGCTTAACAACAAAATTAAAAACTTAATTTATAAAGAAAAGCAAAAAAGCTGGAAAAACTTTCTTAACTCCCTCTCCCTCTCTCTCTCTGGAAAATCAAGAAAAAACTTAATAATAATTATAGTCCCATTAACCCATTTACCTCCCTTAACTGTCTATAATACCACGGCATACACGGATAAGGAAAAAGCTGAAATTCTTGCCAGGTCTTATGCCGAGCAGCTCTCCCCTAATCCTTACCTTGCTAGCCATGATCATTATTTTGAAGTAAATGAAACAGTTCAAAATTTCTTAGCTATCCCTCCCACGGACTCACTCCTGGAAATTCAACCAATTGTTATTTCCAATATCATTAAAAATCTTAAAAATTGAAAAGCCCCTGGATGCGACAATATCTCTAATTATGACCTTAAAAAACTTCCTTGTAATTGTATTACTTATCTTACAAAACTAACCAATGCTATACTTCAATTTTACTACTTTCCTAAACTCTTGAAAGCATCTATAATCGCACTTATTCCTAAACCTCAAGGTAATCTTCAAGACTCTACTAACTATCGCCCATCTTTCTTTTACTCTCTATTAGCAAGGTTGCTAAGCGAGTCATTAGGCCCCAGCTCCACGACATTTTAGACGATAAAAATATTCTGATACCTGAGCCATTTAGCTTCAGAGCTAAACATCCTACATTACAGCATCTAGTTCGTGTTGTGGAATTCCTCAGTGAAAAACTCAACACGAAATTTCCAGATGGGGCTGTTTTTCTTGATGTCGCTAAGGCATTCCATAAGGTCTGGCATATAGGCTTTATTTACAAATTAATTAAGCTTGATATTAATGCTACACTAATTTTTCTTATACATTTTTACCTTAGCGACCGCACCTTTTGTGTCCGCATTAATAAAATACTTTATTCAATATATTTTTTAACGATATCCCAAGAATACTGAGGACTTATCTTGCACTGTATTCGGAAGACACGCGACACACAAAGGAAGCACACAAAGTGCGCCTCTGCACACCATCCATCCACATTATACAAAATACTTCAAAAACACGTTGACGAATTCCTTAACTGGTGTACTCAATGCCGTGTTAACACTAGAACGCCCGGAAATTTTACTCAAGTTTCATAAAAATGTTTGACACCAGAATTTTTATTTAAAATTATGAGACTGATTTATTTAACGTAACTGTGTGGTTTAAATTTAACTTATTTTATGAAAGAAGTTCGGGTTCCAGTTGACATCTAATGATATGGTTGGAGTCTGATCGACTCATTCCGAGCGTTCTAGTGTTAATCTCAAATAACAAAAAACAGCGGCTGTTTATTTTTCTAGTAAATTAGCTTTTCCCAATCGTATAACTGTTAACAACACTACTATTCCCTGGACTAACCACACTAAATATCTGGGTGGTACCCTTCATAGAAGATTAACTTGGAAAAAACACTTCATTAACGTTCGTGGCAAAGTCACCGGTATCGCCAAAGCTCTCTCTGCACTACTAAAAAGTAACACACTTTCTATGTAAACTAAACTTATTCTATATAATGCGTGTATAAGATCTGTTTTAACCTATGCCTGTCCGATCTGGGGATTCCCATGCAAAACTAGTATGGGTTATCTCTGTCATACTCACAATAAAAATCTACGTTATATCCGTAATGGTCACCATTACCTACGTAATACAGCCATCCGCAGGGATCTTAAAACCACTTCATTAAAAAATCGCATAAATCAACTTTCTAAAAAGTTCTATAAAACTGTATACAATCTACCTAACCAAATCATTGCAGAACTACCCGACTACGACGTATCCGACTCAATTAATAGAAAACGTCCTAAATATTCGCTTTTGCTTAACGATGAAGACTGAGGTTCCCTCACCCAGGGCAGCCAAGTCTCCGGCTTTTTGTATACCAATATTTTAATACAGAAAATGTTCTTCAATTTAATTGAAAGATTTGGGTGATTTAAAAGAACAAATTTTTTTCTAAGATAATAGTGGTGTATAAAAAGCCGGAGAGTTGACAACTCTGCCTCACCCTTCTTATATATTTAACCTTTCTGTTTGTTCTATCCTGTTTTGTTTTTTAAAAAGATACTTGTTTTTCTGCTATAAATATAGCATTTTTACCAGTTTATCCTTATGTATGATCTCTGATAAGAGTATTTTTTTATGATGGGGTATCCCCCGGTAGCTCCTTCGCCTGTCATTTTTTGGAACTAATGGAAGTATCTTTTTCACTATTTATTTCAAAATTTACTATTTTTTCTTTATTTTTTTTCTTTACATTGTTATACTTAACCCTTACCGGCGCGGTGTCCCTATAAAAGGACACCAAATTTTAATTCAAAAATTGACAAACAGCACCAAAAATTTTTATCTAAAAGTTTCCTATTATAATGTATATGAAAATAATCAAGTTCATATTTTCTAATAAATTCATTTATAAATGAGTATCAGTCCATTATTTCATCAGTTTATAAACAGAATTACTCCGCGACGGTAAGGGTTAAAGTACTTATGTACTTTTTATATAGTTACTGTTTTCGTCACTTTTTATAGTTATTTCCTTATTGTGGTTCCTTTTTTATCCTTTTTTTTTTTCGTGTTCTTTGCGAATTAGATTTTTTTGTCCTTTTAGTCAGGGTCATTCCATGTCAGGTGGCGTAAATTTGAATATGATCGACCCCCTTCAATATTGATGCAATTGTAAAAAGAAATGTAAGTAATTATGGACATTTGCAAACATTCAGAGACAGAAGTAGCATAGTTGGGTTACCAGGTGTCTTACTGAAAAGTTGATTATTTAACACTTGAAGATGTTGGTATTGGTGTTTTTTATGACGGCCAATTATCTACACGAGGGATATGGGCCCGACGTGGAGGGGGTAACCTCCGTGGGGGCCATTGTAAGGGAACATAATCCGTATTTAGGCAAGGAAATCCAAAGATAGAAGTAAACCACGGAAAACTCCGATTGCTTAGGCGGATGGGTGTGATTGGGTTCCAACCTGCACCTCCCATCTACAAGCTTTGACTGCAAAACCTTTCGGCCACTGGTGGGGCACAAAGTTGGAAAAAAACTATCAAATTTCCAAGTTTCTCATCTTACTCCTCATAACACAAGTAACCTTACTATAATATCTAGTACAATTTTATATACAGAAAAACATAATTGTAGAATTAAAAATCAGAAATCAGTGCTTGTCCTCAAACTAGGTTAAGTAGAATGATGCAATTAATTTAACACTTGTTTTAATAAATTGTAACAACAGAACAATTAGTTAAAAAGAAATTCCATTTACGAATTAACTACTTATGAATAGGTCATAGCTGAAGTCGTTTCCCTCCGGCTTAAATATATATAAATTTATTCATCTATGAAATCCCTTAAAAAAATTCGTAAATTCAACCCACTTTTCAGACCCTATATCTGAAAACGGATACATCTGATTTTATTGCCGTCGGTGCAAGTGGAAAGAACCCACCAGAATTGACAAGAAAACATTTTTTTCATTTTGAGCCTTATCAGTATATTTACTAAAAAGGAAGCACTATAAAAAACACCTACTTTGTGTGAGATTCGCTAGGTCTCTTGTGTGAGATTCGCTAGGTTCGATGTCTAGGAGTAAACTGATATCCCGTAACACTCATATACCTCTTGAAATAAAAACTCTTGATAAAGCTATAACTATGAAACGAGTGTCTACCTATAGTAAAATAGGTAGACGCTCCTTTCATAATTCTGGATGATAAAAAATATGAAAAAAATTAAAGGTAAAAATGACAAATTAAAAGCAAATACTATACACATGGCAGCACAAACAGCTTACAAACCTAAGCCTGGTTAAGCGGATACCTGGTCGTAGCGGATAGTAAAATAACTATCCGCTAGCATATGAAACTTGACAAAGCACCCCTAGTAGTAAATTTTGAAACTTGTCGAGCCTATGTCGAACAATATGAGAGACAGTGAAAACTATTTCAATTACAACTAGTTGGATGTGCCAATCTTAAAACTTTCTTCTATCTCATACATCTTAATATTTCAAAAAGTAGTTACCGATTTTAATACTGCAATATTGTTAGTTCAATTAGAAAGATAGTCCGTTAATAATATCAGAAAATGAGATATCAAGATATACACAGTTTTCTCTATTTTGCCGTCTTCTGACCCATACATTTAGAAAAAAACCTGAAATGCACGGTGTTTAAATTAAATTTCGGTGAACTCGATTATGAAAAACTAGGGTGTTTCAATGGGAATTTCACCAAATTAGCCAACTATTGCCAAGTTGGCGTCATGTATGACAATCTATTTTTGTTGTCAAATTTGGCGATATCTTGCCAAGTTGGTTAAAATTTGGCTCTCTTATGGTAACCTATTGCGGGTGCTATTAGTACTTTTCTAAAATTATTCATTGTTGAAGCTCAAACCGATTTCTCCATTGGAAACCTAACATGGCGGCGATGAATGAGGTGGTCCAACCGGAATTGAACAGAGACTTGAATTTTATATAAATTGATACTTTACCAGCTTTGATTTTCATCTTAATTTTCTGCTTCAGTCAATTAATCCGAGTCAAAACGAGTTAATCTCGATCATGATATTTATTAGAATCAATAGTTTTTCGTTATTTTGTTGTACATCAGCTATTTGTGAATAACAGGCGTATAAACATGTTTTTGGTATCTCTGACCCAAAACGTGTAAATCCAAAGCGATATAAGTAAGCGTCCTATCTTAAATGGAAGAAGTAACCGCAAGATTAAAAGCGAGGTCACATCAATCAAGGTCACGCGCCACGTAGCGGATGGAGTGTGAACTACAGGTAAATACCTAACTGTTTTTTTACTCACACCACTAAAATTATAAAGTTTCTTTCATCTTGATTAATAAATGAGATCCTTTTGCCAAGGCGAAGAAAGCCTCGTAGTGTCGTGTGCATATGGATGCCTCTCTTACTACGCCATTATTTTGCAATAAATGTTGCAAAACAAAATTCACCTCCATAAGTGGCTAAAGATTTAGAAAATATGCACCGCTCTAAAAGCCCGCGTATGTGGATTATCACTCCGTCCGCAAGATGGCGCGAGTGTGTTAATTTACGCCCGATCCCAGCATTAAGTTTGCACGCTTACTTATATCGCTTTGTGTAAATCTGTCGAAAACCGGAAGTGAAGAAAATCTCGATTGCAATACTAACTACGAGAACCTTATTTAATTTAATTTCTTAAATAATCTGGTCTTTTTTAACTTAAACAAAGTAACAGAAATTTTACAGAAGAATAGTTGGAGGTTGGCTGGTATGTAAATTCCCTACATTGTAATAAAAATAAGATGTTTCTTAATATAAGACAATGTAATATAACCACGAGCAAAAATGCAGAATAGCTTCTTCCGATTTAAGCATAATTATGAAAATAATTTATTGCATTCATTTAGAAACCTCAAAAACCATTCTATTTTCGAGATTTAAAGAAGCATTTATTAAAACAGGGTTTCTTTTACTTATTCGTATTTTACAACTTCGACATCCGAAGAATTTTTGGAACAAAGTCTGCAGACAATATGTCAATTGATGTATTTTAGATTCCATTAAGCATATAAGCATTGATTTTCAACTTCATGTTCATTTTGATATCGACAGCGTTGAGAATGTTGCTCACATGTTTATCAAAATTTAAAGTACAGCAATACTGTAACTGTTTATTCCAAAAATTCCTCAGGTGTCGAAGGTGAGTAGCTCCGCCCCAAAATGAATTTCAATAATTTTAATATACATTTTTGTAAATATTTATATGTAGTACCCAACGAAAACTTTCGGCATTTATATACAATATACGGGCACATATGGGGAATTTTTTACAAGAAAATGATAATTTTCGGGTAACCATAAGATATGATTTTTATTTTTTTTAATTTTTATTTCGCTGTTTCACACAGTTTTTATAAACAGAAAATTATACAAAAATTACCAGTTATGCATCTTTGGTATCTATATATTCTCTGTTAATAGAATGAAACTCCGTGCAGCAGCTTTTGAGAAAATCCGTTTAAAAAAAAAATCGATAAACATTTTTATCTCATTAAATATCAATATTTATAGGGTGATAACAGGGAAATATATTGTCAGATATGTGGCCACATCTAGGAAAAAATCAGGAAATTTGATTGAAAGGCATGTTTCCAATGCTTACCCGGCAATGTCCTTTATTTTTAAACTACATTTGAAGATTTACATAATCATTTAATACATTTTAGAAGGATTTCAGAATTATTGAAGGATTTAGAAGGATTCATTAAATTTGAATTTATAGAAATTTTGTACAATATTTATAACCCCACTCAAATCTTTTATTTTAAATATTTTTCATAGTATTTTGTAGAATTAGGAAATGTACAAATATAATGTTCTTACAATAGAAATATAGAAATATTTCCGAATTAAAAAATCCACACCCCCCCTCCTCCCCCGAACGCCAACAAAGCTGAAAAGATGCAAAGGCAAAAGAAATCATCCTTTTGAAAATATTTTTGTTTTGTGTAACCCGTAATGCTTTTGGATAAAGATAAAGAAATGCATCTATAACTCATTCTAAACTGTATTACTACTAATAGAAGTATTACATGAAATTTATAGCACGTTATTTTACTGGTACTTATAAGTACCGTCAGTAGATAAAGGGTTTTAAAGAAACGTCGTATTAAGCTTTTGAAAGAATTAAAAAGAATCTGTAAATATCCGTTTTCGAAAGGATATAATATATTTAGATTAAATTTAGTAGATTATTTAAAATGGGTTTTGTTAGTATTACATGTGATTTTTAAAGCATTGTGTGAAATATATAAAGTACATTTTTTTAATCTATAGATGAAATCTTTTCTTCTTAAAAATATAGGAATCGAATTTTCGCTTCAATTCAACACATTTATTGATTTAGTCGCTGTCGTATTAATCGATATTACGCCCATATTAGTTTTTTTTCTTCATTATATTTACATACGTACAACATTAGAAATACCGAGGAATTATTTCCAATACATTGGATTAATCGTATTTACAGGATTTCTTTGTTAGATATTCTATTCTTTTTATCATTGGTAACATACCACATTCAAAAAATCGTTCAGTTAGTTTCACAATGATTGTTTACACACAATTTCATAATTCTGTTTTTAGAATTGCTTATTACTTTTCTATAGGTATGAGGCTCATTCATTTTACTTTAACATAGCACAAAATATAATTTTACCCAAAAAATTTCAACAGGAATAGATTGCAATATTTCAAAAAGATTTACTAATTTAGAAAGTTATAAAATTATAAAAAAATATTATGAAATTTTCTTTCTTTTTCCCTTTATTAAGGCTGGAAAAAAATGCTAACTGAAAAATTGCTCACTATACAGTGTGTCCACTCTCATAGGTGTCCAATGGCTAATTCCTAAACCGTTAGTAAACTAGTTCCAGTTGCAAAAATGTTTTAAATGAGGCAAAGAAATATTTTAAAAGCGATTTGGGTCAATAAAAACACTTCTTAAAAATTACAAAATTTAAATTTTTATACAGTCTTTCGGTCCTATAAGTTATCTGTAGTAAAATTTTCCTATTACACTGACAATTAAGACAAAAAAAGTCCCGTACGCTTTTTCAAGAAGGCTCACGTTTTCAGCACCAGCCTTGGCGAGTTGGCGAAAGCGAGAGCGTTCAGCCAGCTCTAACGCCAATCGCCGTCTTGTGTTTTGTTTTGAACCGAAATGGCGGAAGACGAACTAGCATATTTTAGAATAACAGTCCTACCTAACTTAAAGAAATATTTTCAGTTATGTGTTCTAGATGAAAAGAAATCTTCTTCGAAAGAAATTGTATTACGAATTCTTATACTCTGTTTTATCGAAGGCCTTTATTCCTTTGATGATATAGACTAAAATTTTGATTATTTGATCCCCTCAAAAATCTAAATTTTCATTCAATTGAGCATTATTAATTCTATACCTCTTAAACATAAACTCATTACCTTCATATGCTTAGATATATGATTACATGTAAAGATGGATTTATGGAGATCACGAATTAATGCAGTTTCATTGCATTTTGATGTATATAAACACAGATTTTAAAAGATACCTGTGGCAGAAAATTACTATATTTTCTGCGATGAACTTATATAATTAATTTAATACCAAATCATTCTGTAGAAACAGCCCCCAAAGTCGAGTGAAAATAGGCCAAACCAAGAAAGAAAAAAAAACCTTTCACACCCCCAAACAGGATGTTTAGAAATTGCCTTTTTAATGTGAGATGAAATCCTTAAGGGGAGGTGGGGTAGAAGGAAGATTGAATGACTATCTTTTGTTACTTCAAAGTAACAAATAAAATCATTAGAGAAATTTTTTAACTGTATATGATAGTGAGGGGCTATAGATTTAAATAGTTAAATTTATCAACTAACAAATAGAAAAAACAAACCAAAAAATTAAAAACTTGGAATATTTAACTTTTTTTGGGGTGGTGGTGGTGGTGGGGTGAAACAAGCTTTTTTTTTTTGGGGGGGGGGGGGCAGAATTTGAATAATTGGTCTTTTAGTTATAGTTACTTCAAAGTAATAAATAGGACAGAAAATTTAAAAACTGTAAAGAATTAAAAACAAAAAATGAAAGCGTGTGCACAAAAGGTTAATCCTTATTATTATTTTTTAAATCTTTCATTCCATTTGTTTCCTTTTTTTTATGGTAAATTATTTATTTGTTATTTAAAAATCAACAGATAGAGCAAAACAGTAAACTTTATGCACTGTTATGGATAAGCGAAGGAATAGTTAACATTTCAGACACAATTTTAACCAATCTTTTCTGCAAGCAACATTGAATTTTAAATGGGCAAAAAATAGTGGAATGGAGGAGAGGGGGGGGGGGAGAAAATTCGAAATGGGAGGTTGCCTCAGACGATTGAGCATTATTATATTGCCACTTCAACTTAATAAATAGAGCAATATGTGTGCAGAATGACGAAATATAAAGTGTGTGTGTGTGTGTGTGGGAGGGGGATTTCATTCGAGAGAAGAATTTACATGATTTATTAAAATATGACGAATTATTATTTATAAATAATAAATAAAACAACTAAGGCGAAATAATATTTAAAAATATGACAAAAATTTTAAAATAAAAAACTGAAGAATTTTAAAGATTTTTAATTTTGTGTATTAGGGACAGACCAATGTCTTTTTCATAAAAACTCAAATAATGATAAAATTTTAACAATATTAAAATGTAATAGTAATTGATTTAATTGCATGCATCAACTTGCAATTATTTTAGCTGATAGATTTAATTGCAGGATCCGGCTAAATAATTTATGCTTTATCGTTCAATCTAATTATAATGGAATTGATTTTAGTTTCAACTTCCTATTAACTTCTAATCGCAATTAAATTAAAAACAATTAAGTTTAATGAATTATTCCAGTGAAAACGTGTTTTATTAATGCAATCAACACGTCACACAATTATGCCGCTTAATAATAAAAAAAACTAAATTAATTCAGTAATAATACTAATAAAACTATATTCAATTGTGTCATAAAAACATGATCAATACAATTATATTTATTAAAGAAAATTTTTACGTCTGTTTTTAAAATACGTTCTCAATTTCTTCGAACATATAGCGAATTAATGAAATAAATGAATATTATAGAACTGAAAAAAATAATTTATGTTTGAATTATATATATTTGTGCAATTAAAAGTTATTTTAATCCGAAAAAGATTTTTGTTTTAAGCAAGGTTCTAATTGCAAACCACGGTGAAATAACATTTCGTCTAGCTTTTTACATTTGCGGAAAAAACAAATGAAAAAAGCACATCTCTCTTCCTCTCAGCAAAGGAATGGGGTTGCTGTTCGCTGCTCGTACGACGTCACGAACAAAAAAGGGTGCGTAGCGTTGAATTCATCCCCGCGCCAACCCATGCCGTGGCGATAAGGTGCTCAAAACGTGAGCCTTCTTGAAAAAGCGTCCCGTACATATAACACTAAAATTGATGAGTTATGAAACTTTAAAAATGCATGACTTATACCATTTTTCTGCATGTGAACACAAATGAGTTCGGCAAGGCTTTGAGGGATCATATACCAAGTGTTGAAAGTATTCAAAGAACTTATTTCATGCGTTTTGAAAAAAATCTTACAGGTATTACGATTGAGTTAACATGTATTAAGTATGAGATTGGCTAAAGTAATCATATTTTAACATATGTTTTATTCTGTAAGGATTTGAGACTGTTTCTTTTCACGATTTCTTTTAACAAAAATAAGTTTAATTTAACTTCCACGATTGTATGTATGTTTTTCCAGTTCAAAATTTGTATTCGAACTTTAACTCACTTTCAAATATCCGGTCGAGATTAAATGTTACATACTGATGTAAATTCGATGACAATATGATGTTATTATTAGTGCTGTAAAAGTAACGACTAAATGGATACCCGTATGATGTCGTTACTTTCGAACTCGCTACCCGTTAGAAAGTATTCGTTACTCGTTACTTTCGTTACTGTTCAATAACCGGGTATTAACAATCATCGTATGTACTACAAACCTGCAGCAATATCAAATCTAATTATATACCGCACATGACTCTTTTGAAGAATTCGTTACTATTTTCACGTAAAATATGTGCTGCCATCTGTACGTTAAAAATACATTTAATTTTCTACGTTTTAATGAAGAAAGGCAAACAAAATTAAAATACGATGCATAATTGAATATAACATGTCTAAATTGTATAATTTCTTACTTATGAAATAAGGAATAATCGGAGAAAGCAATTTAGGAAGAGTAAAAGTTCAACAAATTTATACGAAAACTATGATAAATATAATTACACAGGCAAAATATTTTACAAACAAATTTACTTATTAATTTTACACTAAAAGTAATTATGTATTATGAAAATTTAATTTCTGGAATAATATGAAAATATTTAAATATGTATATATTTAATTTCTTACGTGATTATCCTATCAAATGACACTGTACTTCAGTCACATTATTATTTCTGAAATTATTGATTTATATTTAAAAATACTCTTTTTTCAAATATGAAATTTAAAAACATAGCAACAAAAATATTTGGCACAGAGATGGATACAGAAGTATCCATCTCTGTTGCAAGTAAAGGGAAAATACAGATTACTGTATAGACCCATCAGGAAACGAATAAAATGCGGATTCAACCAATAAAAAGCTTCAGATATGTTTTTGATTTCCTACCCTGACAGAGGACAATAACCATTTTTCCAAATGGTTAAAAAAAAAAATTAGAAAACAGTAATTCTGCTTTTTCAGAATTTAGTGTCACCACCGATGGAAAAAAAAAAAAATGTACATAAATATAGATAGTTCAGTTATAAGACTTAAAACACACGCGTTATTTTATATAAAATGACGTGATCCGCATCCGCTGAAGAATTTCTTTCGTTATTTAAGAAATTCGACAAAAAAAAAAAAAAAAAAAAATGGCTATCTCATGATTCATATGCTTTCATTTGTTTGTAATTTTAATGTAGATACTTAAAATTAAGTTCATTTTATAAAAACTTCATGTTTTATCAGAAGTTATTAACTTATATTTTTTCGAAACAGCAGGTATTTTAATTACCTTTTTTTTCAGTTTTTATGAGAAAATGGCAACAAAAAGATATAATTGGTACTTTCCAACTATTTTTCCTGTACTTTTACTTTCTACAGAAATGGAGTACTTGAGTTACAAAAATTAAACAAATGACATTTAAAACTACAAAAAAAATAAAAAAATAAAATAAAATAAAATAAAATAAATAAATTAATTAATTAATATCTCAAAAATAAATCGAGATGCCGTTTTCAAACAAATTGCATTTAAAAGTACTTTTTTCCTTAATACGGCGGTATAAAAATTGGAAATGTGCGATGCTTAGAAGTTAAAAAAAATGCGATAGAGATTATTCCGTACAATGATACCTCTGGTTTGTTTTACGGATGGCTTATACAACGGGGCGTGTTTTTTTTTTTTTTTTTTTTTTTTTTGGAGACGACACTCTATTAGCTTAGCTGGAAGAAAGAAATAGCATACCGGAGGTTAAAAAAATTAAACGTTATCATAAAAACATTTTTACAAGCAATCTAAAAACTCGTTTTTATCAGAAAAAAATATATATTTTTTTTTAATTTAAAACATAAATACACGTACAAAGATATTTTTATAATATAAAGAATGCACTGAAAGCAAACCTGTAAATTTTAGAACAGAATTTCTTGAAAATTTTTAGAATATTTAAAAGAAATGTGTTTTATTTTAGACTTTATCATCTTATCAACCAACAGTTTACGTCAATCGCATTATTATTTTAGAAATCTTTGATTTATGTTTTAAAATAATATTTTTTCCATTCTTTTTGGTTTTAATGAAGCACGCCTTTCAGATACTATATAGCCTGATTTTGAAAAAAAAATTCTTTCAAATGGTACTGCAAGCTCAGGGTATAAAATAGCTATGCTTCTTTTTCTTTCCATAATGAAGGAATCAACAAGCCCCTACGAAATCAAAATCGTTTGAGATTTGAGAATAAATGATACTAACAGAATGATACGCATACACTGATACGTAAACAACTAACGCCGAAATATCAGAGTCTGAATACAAATTCGCATCTTTTACCGCATCCGGCTATCTGCTCCATTCATGAATTATACAAACGCAAGCAGCGTTTGAAGTTAGTTTCATTTTGTTCCGCTACGTATTGACGCAGTAACGACTAACGAGTCGTATTTCGAAGTACCGATTCGGTATTTCGTATCTTAGAGAATAACCGTTACTTAGTAACGAATATGTGCGGTTTGCTACAGCTCTAGTTATTATGATTTTCGGTGGTTACCATTTATATTTATTTTACAGGTTAACACAAAAAAATCCGGATTGATTTCCGCCAAGAAGCTTAAGAAAAAGTCTTCGATTAGGTAACACAAAACTGCGATGGTTGTGTTTTTTAACTTTTATGTATCTATTAGCTTTGGATCCCAATTACCTTAAATTTTAACCATCATGTCAGGATTTTTCGCAAATCATAAATTGTCAAAGTTGAAAAATAACAAAAATCGGATACTATAAAAGAGAGGATATGGCTCTGTTTTTTAACTTTTGATAATTGCTTTTATGTACTTGTTAGCACTGAATCTGAAAATGACCTTTTTTTTTCCAAATCGTAAATGTCATAGCTAAAATATAGCAAAAATCTGATACTATAAAACAGATGTAAAACTTTTTAAATTTAATTTAATTTAGTTCAATAATTTATTCAATTTTTTGGCTTATACTGGGATTCTTACAGCTAAACAGCTGAGGGGTCCGATGAAGTGGGGGAGGAGGTTCAATTTTAACTTTGAAATTTACGATTTGTGAAAGATCTTGAAGTGATGGTTAAAAATGAAGGTCATTTTCGGATTCAGTGGTAAAAAATACATAAAAATCAATTATCAAAAGATAAAAACACAGCAATCACATCTATTTTATAGTATCAAATTTTCGCTATTTTTTGTTTGTTTAACTTTAAAATTTACAATTTGCAAAAAATCTTTACGCGATGTAAAAAATAAAAATCAATTTCGGATTTAGCGTATAGAATACATAAGAATCAATTATCAAAATCTAAAAAACCTGACATAACCCAACTTTTGCAGGCTAGTGTAATCTAATAACATTTAAATATATGCATCATTTTATATGGAATTGAGGCTGTTATGTTATATCATTTTGATTAACAAAAGTTCTGTTTTTTTTTTCTTACTATATAGTTATTACAAATTGTGTATTTTACATTAATATGTCAGAATGATTAAATATTTCTAATTTATATTGCAATGTTAATTTTACTCTCAACCATTTTTTAATATATCAGACGAAATTGTATTTCTACAAAATTTGTGAATGACCCCTAATTTGCAGCCAAAAATATGCTCCAACATTAAACAGATACTATTCGGTCAATTTTAATCGTAGAATAACGGGATTTTTTCTGTCTTATTTGTCAGTGTAAGAGGAAAATTTTACTAAATGTAACTTTTAGGTATAAAAGTTTAAATTTCGTAATTTTTTAAGAAATGTTTTTACTGACCCAAATCGCTTTTAAAATATATTTTTTTTTTTTTTTACCTCATTTAGGACATTTTCACTTTCTTCTATCGTAAATAGAAGAAAGTATTATAATCGAAAATTTTTTCGACTTCCGGTTTTCGACGGATTTACACGTTTTAGGGGTCAGAGATCCCAAAAAGCGTGTTTATAGAAAATGTCTGTCCGTCAGTACGTCTGTCCGTCTGTCTGTCTGTCTGTCGCCATTGTTCCATCAAAAAGTGTGTGAAGTTATGCATAGAATTGAACCACATTTTTATTTTAAATTTTTGGCTATGGCAAACAGGTCCTCCCTGAATTTGGAAAAAATTCGCCGGTAGGGGCGCTGTAATAGCGATTTTTGTGCAATTTTTAATACCGTACCATCCAAAAGTGTATGAAGTTATGCATAGAAGTGAACCAAATTTTTATTTCAAGTTTTTGGCTATGGCAAGCAGGTCCCCGCTGAATTTGGAAAAAATTCGCCGATAGGGGGTTCTGTAATAGCGGTTTTTGTGGGATTTTGAATATTGTACCATCCAAAAGTGTATGAAGTTATGCATAGAGATGAACCAAATTTTTATTTTAAGTTTTTGGATATGGCAAGCAGGTTGTCTCTGAATTTGGAAAAAAGTCGCCGGTAGGGGGCGCTGTAATAGCGATTTTTGTGTGATTTTGAATATTTTATCATCGAAAAGTGTATGAAGTTATGCATAGAATTCAACCAAAATTTTTTTTAAAGTTTTTTGCTAGGCAAGGAGGTCCTTCCTTAATTAAAAAAAAAATCGCCGGCAGGGGTCGCTGTAATAGCGATTTTTTTTCGATTTTTCTGCCATTTTGAATATTTTACCATCGAAAAGTGTTTGAAGTTATGCATGGAATTCAACCAAATTTTTTGTGTTTGTTTTTGGTCATGGCACGAAGGTCCTCCCTGGATCTGGAAAAATTCTGCCGGTAGGCGGCACTATAATTGCGATGTCTGAACAGTTTTCATTATTGTACAATGGAAAAGTGTATGAAGTTATGCATATAATTGAACCAAATTTGTTGTGTATGCTTCTATCTATGGAAAGCAAGTCCTTCCTGAACTTCAAAAAATTTCGCAGGAAGGGGGCGCTATAATTGCGATCTCTGCACCATTTTCATTATTGTACCATCGAGCAGTGTGTAAAATTATGCATGCAATTGAACCAAACATTTTCTGCATGATTTTGGCTTTGGCCAACAGGTCCTCCTTGAATTTGGAAATACTGCGCGGTAAAAAGGCTCTGTGATAGCGATTTTTGCATACTTTTTTGATTTTTCGTAGTTCTATTGTGCATCGGCGGTTCGAGTAGCAGCGGTAACTCGCTTCCTGCTAAGACGGCTATTCGCAAATACCTGGCAACAACAGGATAAGGAAAAATAAATAATTTTAGCAAATATCATAATATAGATTAACTCGTTTTCGGTCCGTTTAATTGACTGGAGCAGAAATTTAAGATGAAAATAAAGTTTGTATAGTATTTAACTAATAATATTAAAGTATTAACATGTGTAAGTATGTTTTGAAATATTAAGATTTATAAGATAGAAGAAAGTTTTGGGATTGGCACATCCAACTAGTTGTAATTGGAACTATATGTCGATGAGTAACGGTTTAGGAATCATCCATTGGCCACCGTTGAAAGTAGACACCGTGTACAGCTTTCATCACTTTTCTGTAAATGGATGACAGAGATTGAACTTTGATTATTATATGCAAGAGTAACACTAAAGACTATTTTTTTATTTTATTTGTACTACCATTCCCAAGAATATATTATAATGGTATATATTCACTACCCACAGAATTTTTAGAAAATATATACCTTGAAGATTAATTTAAAATTAATTCGGTTTAGTATTAAATATACGAATAATATTTATATAGTAATAATCGCCAATGTTTCCTGTGTTTTATATAATCATTATATCTGGAATCATCATGCTTGAATGTAAAATGATGATATTGAAATTAGAGTTTGAACAGGTGATGGGATGGGTACCCTCATTCTGAATTCACACACTGGTTTAACACACTGGAATTCCAAATACATTACATGGAATACTTTTAGAAAAAGCTTCTTACACAGGAATCTGATTTTCATTCTCTTAACTCCACTTTTATTTTTTAAACGTAAAAAGAGATCTATTATTCATAGAGAAATTACACAACAAAGCTACATGGACTATATTTTTTTTCAGCTTGACCTTATCGTACAAAAAAATATTAGCATGAGAAAAAAAAATAATGTTTCTTTTAACTAGAATTACGGAACAAGTAATCTGCAGTAAACACAATATCGACACACCGAAATTAATTTTGTATAGCAAAAATTGACATTTTAATACTCGAGATTATATTTTAAAAAGCATTCAATTTCGCGAGAAAAATACATAGGGCGTCCATAAAAAAAATTTACCAGGTTCAATGGCATATTATAACAGTTTACTTTAGACTATTTTCAATAAATTATACATCAAATGGAAGATAAACTAACCTACTTTTCAATCCAAATGTTCAATATATCCACTACTTAGTTATACAGCACACCTCCTACTTAAAGTCCAATTCTTCCAACATTTCGGGTAACAAGTCCGGCGTAATGGAATCCTCTTCAATTCTGTATCTCCACTCTGGCAAATCATGAGGTAGCTGTGTCTAAGCCCAGCAATAACACTTCTCGGTCAGGCGTCGCCATTTTTCGTATGTGGCACTGCAAGCGAGTCCATAACAAAGCAATTCTCGTGCATGCGCTTATCTAAAACTGTTTGAGTCACTCTTTATTTGTGACCTTGAACCAACACTCTACAACGCTTACAATTGATGCTATTAAAATTTATAACTGGGACATTCTTTTATGGGCACCTTATATTTAGCTTTTAGTATGAGAATTAAATATTTCATACTATAACTGGAGATTTAAACTGATGTGTATCTAGTTGCAATAAAATGTAGATTTGACCGGTGAAGTTTTGTTTTAATGTCAAATTGTCAACTTATCTCAAAGAAAACTTGATTACCATCAAACTAACGTTGTTTTCATGCATAATGCGAATAAAAGTTTTTTTCAAAATAATTGTACGAGAATAGAAAGTATGAATCTTTTGTTGAAAAAAGCTTAAGACGAACCACACATTGTTACCAATATTGAAAAATGTCATTTTTTTAAATTCAATAAATATAATTCATTTTCTTTCATTTTGTTTAATTTTTACAGTTTTGTAGGCAAATGCTATTAGTTTTTTTCTTTATCAATTTTTAAATTGATAAGAAAATTGAAGATCGATAACAGTAAAAAGGGTGAAATCGTTCTAAAAAAAATCCTTTATGAGAGCCCTACCAGTGGCTGAGAGGTTCTGCTCTCAAAGCTGGTAGACGGGAGGTGTTGGGTTAGAACCCAATCGCGCCCGTCGGCCTAAACGTTTCGGAGTTTTTGTGGTTTTCTTCGAAGACGTGGATTTTCATGCGTAAATACGGGTTAGGTTCCCTTAGAAAGACCCCCACGAAGGGCATTCCTCCTAGGGCCTATATCCCAAGTGTAGATAATCGGCCGTTAAAAATCAACCAACCAACCAACCAAACTTAATGAGAATTCAATACCTCAAAAAATGAAAATACATTTTGAGTGTATATTTAATTTTGTAAAAAGTGAAGGGGGGATTCTATAAAAAATGGATATTTTTTTATCCGTCGAAAAGAAAAATTGGATTTCTTTTACATGCTTTTTCTTTTTGGTTTTCTAAGGGGAGAACTTTAGAAGGGGGATTCTATAAAAAATGGATATTTTTTATCCGTCGAAAAAAAAAATTGATTTTCTTTTACATGCTTTTTCTTTTTGGTTTATCAGGATACATGTTTTCTTCTTGACTTATTTGCGATCAGAATAACAAATAATATTTTAACGAAAAATAAAAATGACTTAAGGGACTCTTTCTTATTCTATAAATGCCTTGTAATTTTGCAAAAGCACCAATGTTACTAAAATTACTTATTTTTATGTATTTATTTTACTCCATCAGGCGTGTTTTAAAGAGGATAGCTGGGTACAACAAAGTGTTTTCTATAAAAACACTTTATTCTCATCCACATTCCATTTAATCTATGTTGTTACTAATTTATTTCCTTTATTATTAAGAGAATTGCGACATTCCCTCCAGAAATTCAATTTACACCAGAAAATTCAAATTGAAATCAATTAGAAAATCAACATGAACCCGGCACAATTAATCCTGTAACGAAAATAAAAGAAATTTATCCAGATTTTGATGAAACTGTAATTATATCTCTATTATCAACTTCATTGCTTGTGGAGAAAACTAGAAATGTTTTATATTCACATGTATAGAATTTCCATCTTAAACAATATTGTGGATTTTCCTCTGTAAAACAGGTTACTGAACTTTACACATAAAAGTGGAAACACTACCCGAAACCGAACCGAATATTGTCCATAAAGAAATATATTAATATTAATCCCATCCGTCTCGAACAGAGGATCGGGTCTTCTGCAGATTCGCTTTACCCGGTCAAAAGCAGAACTCTAACCCATATAATTTTAAATCTCAATGTATGAGCTAATCTTGTAAAAAAAAAATATACACGATAGCACAAGTAGTTTAAAAAGTAACTATTACCGCTTATGTTAACACCATATTCGCCATTCAATGCGTCTCTGTTTTAAGAAATTTAAAGCCTATAAAGCCCCCAAAAAATTTTCTGAACCTTGAATTTTACTAACAAAATAGCGTATTTAAAATGTATTCACATAAAAATAATTGCTTTTATAGCGCTCTAACAATTAAGAATAATAAGTGCAATAATAATGTTTTAAGTACTGTGTAAGATTATGAAAAGAAGTTCTGTCACCGGAAAAATTAACAGAAGCTTTTGGTATATAGTAAAAAAAACTATTCTAATTTATTAAGAGAAATGAATGCAATCATAAAAATGTGCTGCATCATAACGAGCGGCAGGTAAAATTATTTTTTTAGTTTAAATTAGGGGTGCACAACCTTTTTAAGAGAAGGGCCACTTACAAAAATATCTGGGTTGTCGAGGGCCACATCAGTAACACGGAGATAATTCTATTTTGGAGAAGTGATCTATCACCTATAATCAGATAAAAAGTATGGTTTCAGAGGGAGGGGGAATTTGACCCCAGTAGGATCACCTACCCAGTCAAAATATCCAATTCAGTTGGTAAGGATATAGCAACAGTTTACGTTTGAATATCAAGAGCTTGAAATAGTAAGGGGGAATCTCAAAATAGGGGTGTCGAGAAATCAAGCTCAAAGTTTTGCAAGAAGTGTTATACAATAGGGTACTACCCACTTTAGCTCGACGCTGTGAGAATACTAAGGGGTACCAGGGCAAAAAGGCTTACCTACGCGTTGCCTACATCTATCTGGCGCGGAAAAAACAAAAAATCGATTTTTCAAGTTCGTCCTTACTATTCCAAGTTCCTGATATATAACAAAGATATAACAAGGATTATTTTCAAGGATATTATTTTTTTACTTTATTCCGGGGAGTAAATTTTGTTTTATTAAATGTGCTAACAAACAAATATACGCATGAAAGTGGCTAGTACCGAAAAAAATGTGAACTTTATAAATGAAGGGGGGAGGAGGAGCCGATCAACCAAATTTGAGAAATTTCCGCGGCTGATCGACGAAATTTGTGATTTTCTTGCACCTGATTGATAAAATTCGCGATTTACAGCGCTTGATCGACGAAATTCGTGATTTCCCTCACCCGATCGACGAAATTCGCTATTTTTTCGCGCCTGATTGAGAATATTCGCGATTTTTTCGCGCCCAGCCAACGAAATTCGAGATTTTTCCGTTGTCGATCGACGAATGTTTCGGTTTTCCCGCCCCTGATCTAAGGCAGTTGTGATTTTCTCACGCCCGACCAACGAAATTCGCGATTCTTCACTGGCTGATGAAATTTGCAGTTTTTTCCTGCGGCAAATTGTTGAAATTCGCGATTTTTTCTCGCGATAAACAGGCGAAACACGCGATTTCTCCGCTGGAGATCAACGAAATTTGAGATTTTCCGTTCCTAATCGACAAAATTCGCAGATTTTTCCGCACCCGATTGACGAAATTTGCAATTCTTAATTGATTGACGAAATTTGCAATTTTTTCTCGCGGTAAATTGACGAAATTCGTGATTTTTTTCTAGCGACTGACGAATCTCAGGAATTTTTTCGCAGCCGATTAAATAAATTTGCAATTTTTCCGCGCCCGATCAACAAAATTTGCAATTTTCCGCGTCTGATCGACAAAATTGCTATTTTCAGCACCCGATCAACAAAATTCTCAAATTTTCCTTGCCCGACCAACGAAATTCGCAATATTTTCAAGTCCAATCGACAAAATTCGCTATTTTTTCGTGTTTGGTCAACGACATTTGCAATTTATCCGCACCTGATCGACAAAATTCGCTATTTTTCCTCTATTTTTCGAACAGAGAAATTCGCTTTTTTCCTGCACCCGATCAACGAAATTGACGATTCTTATCTGACTGATGAAACTTTCAATTTTCCCGTGGCAAATTGTCGAAATTCACGATCTTTTCCTGCGACTTATGGGCAAAAATTGCATTTTTTTCGAGTTATAAATTGACGAAATTCGCGGGCCACACGTTAACCCATCGCGGGCCACTTTTGGCCCGCGGGCCACAGGTTGTGCATCCCTAGTTTAAATGTTTGCACCCAGTATCGCCAGATCGCTGTCACAAGAAATCACGATACTTTCTCGTAGATGGGGCATTCTCACAATCTCTTGACTTTCGAGAATAAAAATCTGGTGAAATTAAACTTACTAAAATAACATTTTAATCGGATAGACGAATGCCTTAATGATTTAAAAAAAAATGGTCAGCAGCGAAACATTTTTTATTTAACTGAGGTTTAAGTTAAACTTGCGAGTTTAATTTTCCTTATCATTTTACCACTATAACTTTTTATTTTCTTCTAAATTTTTACTTATAATGAATTTGCATAGTATCCACAAGATATTCAAATAAAAAATAATAAAAATGTAGTAATTTTAATACAGAATTTTTGTATAACTTTGTCTTAAAGGGGTGTTAAAGAAAGGACGGTAAGGCAAAAAAGGGGGACGGTATAGGAAAAAAGGGACGAAATGGGGAAAAAAGGGACGGCAAGGATGGAGCGGTAAGGAAAATTACCACCTATTTTTAGGCAAATCATGTCAAGACTAAGTGATAGCCACAATGTTCACTGATTTTTAGAAACAGTTTTTAAATTTTATTAAATTATTATTATTATTTTATTATTTACCTCGAAAAGTGCAGGAATAAACCTTGGGGACGGTAATACTACCAATAAAGCCACGACCTTGAAATTGATATTTAAATGCTGATTTAAATTCTGCAGTAAATTTCCTGTCAAAGAATTTTAGACATTCTTTCTCTAGCATATCTCTGCATGAGAAAAAACTTGAAAAAAATTCTGTGTCAGCAATCTGAAAGGATTTTCTGTATAAGTTTAGCAAAAGGAACGGTAAGGATGGGGGAGAGGGACAGAGTTCAAAAAATAATATCAACCGTAAAAATGTGTGCAGGTTAATTTTTTGCTACATATTTCTATAAAACAATTGTCCCAGTTTCGGAAAAAAAAAATTACATCGAATTACTTTTATTGAAACAATTTTATACAGACAGCTCCAAACTTAAGAAGTGGGTAAGTGTGATTACAGATCGCACAGAGAGTTTCGTTTAATATTCCTTTCAAAACACTTTACCCTTTCGAAAAATCTGTTAGTTCCACATTTTGCAACCAGGGGCGCACTCTATTCTAAACAAACCTCGATCCGAACGAAACTCCGTTTTACATACTATCCCTATATATATTAGTCGAAGGGATTGGGCCCAGAGCACCCGAGATTAGTAGGCGCCCCTGGCGGTGAAAAGTGGAACTAAAATATTTAAGACTACGGTGCATAATATGAAAGAAAGGTCAAAGGAGTGTCGGCAAAAGTTGGAACAGTGCCCCCCGAGTGAAAAGGGCGGAGGTTAGAAAAACTGCTTAAAATATACAAATTAGTTCCCGGAAGAGTAAATAATATAAAACTTTTTGAAAATTTTATGATTTGTCGTGTAGTCGAGGTATTCAGCTATACGAATGCAAAAATGCATGTCTCCAACTTAATAAGGGGCTCTCTTAGAAAGAATTGCTTAAAATTCATATGTGGTAACTCAAAGGGTTAAACGAAAGACTTTTTCAAGATTTTATGATTTGTCGTCAGGCGTCCGGTGTTCTGCTATAAGTATGCAAAAATTTAATAAGGGGCTCAGTTAGAAAAAATTCCCTAAAATACGCATGTGGGAGCCCAAAGGGTTAATTGTACGACTTTTTCAAAATTTTATGATTTGTCACATGATGGTGTTCAGCTATAAGTTTGCAAAATTTCACGCCTCCAACCTAAATAGGGTGTCACTTAGAAAGAATTGTTTAAAATACTCATGTAGGATCCCAAAAGGTTAAATGTACAACTTTTTCAAAATTTTATGATTTGTCGTTTGATGTGAGGTGCTCAGCTATACGTATGGAAAATTTCACGCCTCCAACCTAATTAGGGGCTCACTTAGAAAGAATTGTTTAAAATACACATATAGGAGCCCAAAAGGCTAAATGTACGACTTTTTGAAAATTTTATGATTTGTCTTAAAAAATTATTAAGTTATCCAGACCCAGTTAATTATTAAGTAATCCAGACGTAATTATGTATGCATTTTTACATCTTAAGTATGGACCGCGTGTCACAGAGCTGCTAAGGACCATTTGTAAACATTCAAGTAAAATTATTCGTGTTTCGAGTCAACTTAGTTTTTTACTTCGATGCAAGAAATCTCGTATTGTCCCTCCGTCGTTTAACGTTAAACCTTTAGTGCATTCTTATAATGGTAGAAAGATTACTTTGTCTTCAAGTTTCAAGTTTCTGCAAGCGGCTATTTCCCTCAGCCATTCTATTCTTAGTAGTAGGAAAAGACATTAATTAACTGCATGAATATAATTTTTTGCTTAATTGAACCTGCGGACTCTCTTCAAATTTTGGGATTCCTGAGCTATATTGATAGCGCTCTTAGAGCTAGACTAGAGCTAAGCATGAGGAAAAATTCGATAGACTTTCTGCCCGTTACTCTCGATTTTCATCTGTTAATGACAAAACTAATTTTTGGGTTTTGAATCTATCATCCAGAAAATTCTCTACAGATGAACTTAAGGTTCTGAACAGTGGTTTTAATTTTTCCGTTGGTGCTTCGAAATTGGATACTCCTCGGTTACTGGCGGCTGTCGAGCCGATTATACAGAAGTTAAACCCCTCGCAGAAATATCTGGTAAGGTCTGAAATTTCCAAGATATTGATAAAGAATCGTTATGTGGTACCAAGTTCTAACAGTTTTTATAGAAAAATTTTAAATAATTTATCATGTGATTCATCAATTGTTATTACTAGAGCGGATAAGGGCCGTTTTACTGTGGTTATGGATAAATCTGACTATATAAATAAGTCCCCTGATTTACTGAACGATGATCAAATTTACAGTATTGTTAATAAAGATTTAACTCCAAGTATTCAAAGAAACATGAATAACCTCCTGAGTGATTTAACGAAGTCCGGTGGATTTTGTCCTACTCTTGCCAAAAGTCTTTAAGTGTTATACTGGTCTCGTTCCAAGATTTTATGGGTTACCGAAGACTCACAAACCTAATATTCCTCTTAGACCAATTATTGATTATAGCCACTCCCCGGTGTATAAATTATCTAGATTTTTATCAGTTATTCTCAAACCCATGACCATCTCCTCCCCTTACAGTATTAAATCCTAAATTAAATTTCTTGATGATTTGAAGAGTTTCGTTGTACCTCACAAATGTGTGATGGCATCTTTGGATGTGGTATCTTTGTTCACATGTATACCAATAAATCTAGCCTGCCTTGCTGTTCAGAGCATGTGTCCCGATTTTGCGAATGCTATTACTTTAGATATGGGCGTTGCTATTAAACTCATTGAATTTTGTCTGACATGAAATTGTTTCGTTTTTCAAGATACGTTTTATAAACAGTTAAAAGGAACTGCAATGGGCTCCCCCTGTCCGTGAGAGTAGCAGAGATTGTTATGCAGTATTTGGAGAAAGATATTATTTTCAGTTTGGGTAATAAGATTATGTTTTGAAGGCGGTATGTTGATGATGTTTTTATAATTGCTGAGGAGGTTGACCTTGTGGAGATTTTAAAACAAACGAATTTCTTTTCCTCTTCAATCCAGTTCACAATAGAGTTTGAAAACAACAGGTCACTCCCTTTCCTTGATGTTTTGCTCCAGAGAGAAATTGTTAATAATATTCCTATTTTGAAAACTTCTGTTTACAGAAAAAATACTTCCCCCGGCAATATTTACATTTTAAATCCAATAGACCGCTTTCACATAAAATCGCAGTCATCAGATCCTTGTACAACAGAGCCTTGAGATTTTGCAGTGACAGAGTTAGTTTTGATAATGAAATTGGTAAGATAATAAATGATTTACGTCTCAACGACCTTCCACGTCGTTGGTGCCTTAGAGTTATTTCGGAACTTACGAGCAAATCAGACCAGTATCCCACTCCTTACCAACGTGTCAATCCCATAGGAACTATATCTTTGCCTTATTACAGTAATATTTCGGAGAAAATTTCAGCCATACTCAAGGATGTTAATGTTAGGACAGCTCATGTTCCCTTAAACCGCATTGGTAATTTTTCAGTAGTTTTAAACATAAATATTCGAAGCTTGACCTGAATGGTGTCGTGTATGAAATTCCTTGGAAAGGTTGCAGCTCCATTTACATTGGTGAGACTGGACGCTCATTAAATGCTAGAATCAAGGAGCATAAAAATTCTTTTAATAAAGGTACTCTGAATTCAAGATTGGTTGCACATGCACTTGAGTTCGATCATGTCCCCGATTTTGAGAGTGCACGAATTGTGGAAGCCAATTACCCCGTCTATTTTAGCCGTGTCTTCCTTGAAGGTTGGAGAACTGTTTTAGCTGAATCGCCAATCAACGAAGCAACCCAAGTTCCTCCACATTACTTTATCCTACTTAGACCGGGATTTTAACTGTTTTTTTCGTTTACTGTGGCTCTTGCTGTTTTGTGACTCTGCTCGTTTACTGATAAGGACTATGGAAATAGCCGAAACGTTTATATATTATTTTAACTATATTTTAGTTCACTATATTATATATTGTTCAGCTGTATGTAAAATTTCACGCTTCCAACCTAAATAGGGATTCACTTAGAAAGAATTGTTTAAAATACACATGTGGGAGCCCAAAGGGTTAAATGTACAACTTTTTCAAAATTTTATAGTTTGTCGTTTTATGTGAGGTGTTCAGGTATAAGTATGTAAAATTTCACGCCTCCAACCTAATTAGAGGCTCACATAGAAAAAATTGTTTAAAATACACATGTGGGAGCCCAAAGGGTTAAATGTACGACTTTTTCAAAATTTTATTATTTGTCTTTTGATGTGAGCTATTCAGCTATAAGTATGCAAAATTTCACGCCTCCAACCTAATTAGAGGCTCACATAGAAGGAATTGTTTAAAATACACATGTGGGAGCCCAAAGGGTTAAATGTACAACTTTTTCAAAATTTTAGGATTTGTCGTTTGATCTGAGGTGTCCATCTATAAGTACGCAAAATTTCACGCCTGCACCCTAATTAGGGGCTCACTTACAAAGAATTGTTTAAAATACACATGTGGGAGCTCAAAGGGTTAAATGTATGACTTTTTCTAAATTTTATAGTTTGTCCTTTAATGTGAGGTGTTCAGCTATATGTATGTAAAATTTCACGCCTCCAACCTAATTAGAGGGTCACATAGAAAGAATTGTTTAAAATACACATGTGGGAACCCAAATGGTTAAATGTACGACGTTTTCAAAATTTTATAGTTTGTCGTTTAATGTGAGGTATTCAGCTATAAGTATGTAAAATTTTACTCCTCCAATCTAATTAGAGGCTCACATAGAAAGAATTGTTTAAAATACACATGTGGGAGCCCAAAGGGTTAAATGTACGACTTTTTCAAAATTTTAGGATTTGTTGTATGATCTGAGGTGTCCATCTCTAAGTACGCAAAATTTCACGCCTGCAACCTAATTAGGGACTCATTTTGAAACAATTGTTTAAAATACACATGTGGAGGCCGAAGGGTTAAAGGTACGACTTTTTCAAAATTTTATGATTTGTCGTATGATGTGGGGTGTTCATCTATAAGTATGCAAAATTTCAAGTGTCCAACATCTCTAGTTTCTGAGAACGGTCTCTGTGACGGACAGACAGACAGAGGAGCGAGACTAATAGGGTTTCGTCTCATGAACGAAACCCTAAAAATCAGCATCAGGGACACGGGACGGTATAGGAGTTTTCCTGGTATTCGGACCCCCAACATCGTCCAAAACTTATTTATCTCGTTAATATTGTTATGTAATCACGTAATGGGATGTTCCCCAGTACATGAAATAAAAAAAAACTAAAAAAAAAAGTATTAAAATAAAAATTATTATTCAGGAACATAAAAGTCAAACGATTGTGAGAATTTCCCTGATCGAGATTACAGAATACAATCTATTTATATAAAATCCAAGTCTCTGTGTGTCCCTCACTATTCCGGTAGGACCGCCTCATTGAAATGAGTAATTGTTGAAAAATATTAATGCAGGGTTACCACAGTAGCGCCAAATGTTAGCCAACTTGGCGATAGCTGGCTAATTTGGCGACATTCCCATTTAAAACCATTAAACTTTCATAACGGAGGTCACCGAAATTTAATTTAAACTCCACACTTAAGATATTTCTTCGAAATCTATGGGTGAGAATTTAACCCCTTGGGGACGAGCGGCATGTATACGTGCCGCATGAAGCGCTCAGAATCCTTATTTTTCCTCACCAGTTAAATTTTATTGTAAAATTTGCCTTATTTAATCAGCGCATTTTCTCGATTCAAGAAGACGCAAATTTCTGTTTTTAAAAAACGGTGACAAAAGATTAAAAATTTCGTAAAAGGCTCCCGTCCCGAAGGGGTTAAAGTACATCTTTACATCTTCCTCCCGATGCTACTAATAAAATATCCGTCAACAGACAACGGTGTACTGTGTGAGCTCCTAACTGCGCGATTGTAATGTGCTTTAGGTACTTTTCCAGTATAGGTGCCTTGGCGAAAAAGGAAATTTGGTAACATATTTTCCGGGAACCTATTCACTGTTTCATTTTATATACACACGCATTTTTTTCGATATTTATACGATTTATTTAACATAAAAAAAGCCGTTTCTCTAATTTTATACAGAAACAGATGTAATTTGTACATAAAAACATCAATAATATACATATAAAACAAACAAAAACGCTAATCAAATTTGTTTTCATAGCTGTTTATATGATTTGACAACAAATCTCGATATTTTTCCGTTATACGGACACCATGCCAAAATGTATGCTAATGCGCCAATTATTTCAAAATGCTAAAAGATATTTGTAATTTTATGCCAGCAGTTTAATATGAGTTTTATTTTATTGCTTTTTTTATAGCAGTTATTTGTTCACTTATTTTAAGTATATATTTGTGATTTGATGAAATAGCTCGTAAAAGTCTGGAATTTTCAAATGTTATATTTTTTAAATGCTCACTTTAGTATCGACAATGGTTTTTCTTTTATTTTTCAAATGCTTCAATTCACGATTTTGCGCCAACTATTACGCTTGGCGACAATGGTGTCCGCATAACGGAAAAGTACCCAAATCTCACTTTCTGATGCCCAAATTACACCAAGCTTTTTTAAAAAAATGCCAAAGCCCCTACAGTGGAAAAGTACCAAACTGTCTATTATTTTGCGCTATCCGTGTTATATTTTGTACTATATGCAAGGGGAGAACACAGATGTCATATACGCCCCATATAGGCGCGATTTTTTTCTGACGCCAATGTCATATACACAACGGGTACTTAACTGGCGCCAAAGTGTCGTAATTTTGCTTGATATGGTAATCCGGATGTTGTTGTTTATGCTGTTGATGTTTTCGCCAAATTGGCGTCGGAAAAAAATCGCGCCAATATATGATAACGTATATGACAACTCTGCCAAAGTTTCTGTAAAGCAGTATAAGACTAAAAAATTAAGAATAAAATAAATGCAAAATAAGACTAAAGAAGAAAGAAAAATCATGCGTTAAGCATAGAATATGAAACACTTTCCAACACATCTTGAATGCTTTAACAAAACTTCGTTATTTAGGGAAATAAGGTAAATAAGATAACGTTACTTCTTAGATATCCCGTCGACCAATTTCGCCAAATTATATAAATCGCCAAATCAATAGTAAAAAATGACAAAAATACAAATAAAACGTCGAATTAATGGTTTTATTGGCCATTATTGGCATTTAATCTTACAATTAATTAATTAATGGCAGCCATTATTGGCAATTAATCTTAAAATTTGGCGACAGTAATTTGGTCGACGGGATAACTAAGAAGTACCAAGATAACTAAGTAAACATTTTAGAAAACGCATAAAAAAATTAAAAATTGATTTCAGCAGTTACCGTCGATAGCCAATAGTACCGTTATTACATGCCACTATTTAGCTAAAATTTAATTTAAACTACTCTTAAAACTACTGAAATCACATTTCCAGATATTATCATCCATAGACGGTTATGTATCCAATTCTTTGCGTGACCATGTATATCATTTTATCTATATTCTGTAAACATTTCTTAGGAAACTAAATGCAGTTCAGCGTAAAAATGCATAACTCCTTTAAAAACCACCTTTAAGCAATTTATTCTCATACTTAACCTACATACATAACCCTAACATACATAACCCTTACGAACTCTTTTGTGTAGCCCTGCATATGAACTGTAGCATTTATACACACAGTATAGTATGCATAAATATAGTGAAACATAAAAGCGCATATCATAATTAAAAATGCATTTCTAGCAATCATTGCTTATGTACAATACTTCGGAGAAAAGTTTCTTGGCGAGAAAGAAGTTTGCCAACGTATTTTCTGGCAACCTATTTACTGCTTCATACTCACAAGCAATTTTTTCCATATGTATACAATTTGGCACAGATGTCATATATCGGCGCGATTTATTTCCGACGCCAATTTGGCGAAAACATCAACTGCATAAACAACATTCGGGTTACCATTACAAGAAAAATAACGACACTTTGGCGCCACTTAAGTACCCGGTGCGTATATGACATCGGCGTCAAAAAAAAAATCGCGCCAATATGGGCGTATATGACATCTGTCCCGACAATTTAATATAAAAAAAGCTATTTACGCATTTTTATAAAGAAACAGAAGTAATTTTTTCGCAGATGTCATATACGCATGGGTGTTGGCATGATTTTTCTATGACGCCAATTTGGCAGAAATCTCGCTTTCGAATATCAGTTACTTATATATTTTTCAATTATTTGCTATCACTTTGAAAAGGAAATATCTATAAAAAATCTCGCTTTCGAATATCAGTTACTTATATATTTTCAATTATTTGCTATCATTTTGAAAAGGAAATAACTATAAATAAATAAAAGTTTGAATAATAACTATAGAACAAAGCAGTTTGGTACAGATGTCATATTCGACCCATATTGGCGCGATTTTTTTCGGTTGCCAATTTGGCGAAAACATCAACAGCATAAACAACATAATCCGGGTTACCACATCAAGCAAAATAACGAAACTTTGGCGCAAGTTAAGTACCTGTTGCCTATATGATATTGGCGACAGAAAAAAATAGCGCAAATATGGGGCGAATATGACATCTGTTCCAGCAGTTTATATAATTAAAAAACAGAAAATAAAAGTAAATAAATAATTTATTACTAAATAAAAAACAATAGTCGGGTTACCATAACAGGCAAAATAACATCATTTTGGCGCCAGTTAGGTAACCCGGTTCATATCTGAAATCTGTGCCGTAATTTGTATATAAAAAAAATTATATATATATAGAAACGATTTTTTATGCATATAAGCGCATATATAAACAAAGATAAAAGTTCATTAGATTTGTTTTCATAGCTGTTTATATATTTTCGCAACATATCTCACTTTCTGATGCTCGAATCGCGCCAAGCTTTTCTTAAAAATACGCTATAATGGAAAAGTACTTAAATAAATAATTAACAGAAATAACAGATTATACAAACTAAAACTTTTAATTTCGAGAGCAAAGCATTGTTTTTAATTTCGATTAAAAATACATATATCCTTGGATTACTTCAATTGAAATTAGTTTCACAGCTTAATATCTCATTTCATAAACCTAAACAAACACAAGTGATTCATTCATCGTGAAACGTCAAAAATATTAAATCATTGAGGTAATCATTCACAAAGTAAGGTCTCCAACAATCAATGGGCAATATTCTAATGACGTCATAGTAGGTAAAATGGTGGCGGTATCGTTTGTTTATGGTTTGTAATCACAAAGATTTAATTTTGCACTGTCTCTTAGTTACATTATTTTATTGTCATTTTTATGAGCTCAGAACAAAAGCCTATTTTTTCATTATTTAGTTATTAAAGACGGAAAAAAATCATAAATGCATGATTTTAAAATTTTAAATAATTTTCTTTCTTAATACTAAAAAATAACATCGGGAAGTAACAGCGAGTTTAAGTTAAATAAGATTAACTGTTTAATTCTGTTGTAATGTTCAAAATAACTGTTGTTCGAATTATCTGTTATTATGTGCCAAAATGTTGGCAACGCACTTGTTCTGCGAATGTAGGTAACCATAGAAACGTAATTCGTTTCGTCTTGCTAGTTTATGTTCTTGTCTTGCCTTGTGTGCACGCATCGCTTCGCCTGTCAACAATAAAATAAATACAGTCCTTAAGATTATGTGAGTTTATTAATTAGTTTAATACGCATCGCTTACAATATGGTCAGCGTCCAGCCGGAGAAAGATGCGGTACTTTTCGCAATTTAAAAAAAAAATTCTGTGACTGTATAATGAACTATTATCTCCAGTTCCTTCATCAAAGTTTTATGGAATGACGATTTCGCAAGCGTGTATGCTTCGATTAATGGGATGAGAAAATCGTCTGCTCTGCTATAAGGTAGGAAATATTTATTATTTTCTTTAGTGTATTATAAGATTTTGAAATGGAATCTATTGAAAAGTTGAAAAAGAAACGTACCACGTTAAGAACGTCTGTAACAAAATTGATTAGTAAATTCGAAGCATTAATAAATGACAAAAATATAGAAATTGATAATTACTCAGAAATATTAGAACAATTGAATGATAAAGAACAATCGCTAAAAAACTTAAATAATGAAATAGAATCTGCCATTACTATAGAGAAAGATTATGAAATAGATATTAACACTAGTGAGGAATATCATGATAACATTATGAAGACTAAATTTAAAATAAAAAAACAAATTAAATGTTTAGAAGAGAGTAAAGTTCCCAGTGCATTTCAATTAAAACCTACTCTAATAAACAACGCAATAAACATTAAATTACCTGAAATTCCACTTCCGAAATTCTCCGGGAAGTCCGAAGAGTGGAATACGTTTAAGCTACAATTTAACAACTTAATAACCTCAAATGAACAACTTTCGCAAAACAAAAACTGCATTATTTATCAGCTGCATTAATAAATGATGCAAGGGTTATGATTACAACAGAAGATACGTTTTCATCTTTGTTCCAAGCGTTAAAGGACAGATACGAAAATGATAGAGTAGTAACAGAAATACACATTAATTCACTTTTAGACGCAGATAAGCTCACGCAGCCTTCCGCTAAAGACCTACGAAATTTAGTTGACAATGTAAGAAAAAGCATTCGCGCATTAAGCGTTTTAAACTATAATAGAAACAATCTTTCCGATGTTTTAATATTAAACATCATTCTTCAAAAGTTAGACAAGGATACTCGAAAAAATTATGAAATGAGTATAAGTGCAAACGAAGTACCAAAATTAGATGAATTAATTTTATTTTTGGAGAAACGTTCTCAAACTTTGGAAAACATCCATAAATGCACTTCCATAAAACCCTTCATTAAGGATCAGAAGCGTCATGCAATTCTAAGTCATTAACCTTGTTAGCAGAAGGTCCACACAATTGTTTAATGTGTAAGGGTGACCACATTTTAATGAAATGTTCGCAATTTTTGAATTTGCCCGCTAAAAAAAGGTTCAATATTGTTAAAACGAGAAGACTTTGCTATAATTGTTTATCATCTGTTCACAACATTAGCCAATGTAAAGGTTTAAGTACGTGCAAAAGATGTAGCAAGCGTCACCACAGCTTGATTCACCTGGAACGCGGTGAAGAAGGTATTCATACTAATCAGGCGATAACAACTCAAAACAGAAGTAATCTTAGTAGTAACTTGTCGCCAACCGCAACCGCATTTTCTCCTCATAGTTACACAAATAGTCAGATGTCTGTCACCACCTTGGGTGAAAATGCACATTCATTTGATAACACGCATTCAACTATAAACAATACTGTAATGAATATGACATCTTCTTTTAGTAAACAAGTACTGCTTTCAACCGCGATAATATATGTACAAAATGCTAGAAGAGAATTTGTTCCTCTTAGGGCATTGCTAGATTCAGGATCTCAAAATAATGAAGGAATGTACCGAGTTATTGTTCTTGAAGGGAAAGAAAATAAACGCATCAGTTTCAGGGCTAAATGGTTCAGTCATGAATATAAAAGAAAGTGTTATATCAACCATCGCAAATGAAAATAGAAGTTTTAGGGAAACATTGCAATTTTTTGTTGTTCCTAAAATTACGCGCATAACGCCAGCTACATATCTAAACATCATGCCCATTACGCAATTACAGACATTTCAGTTAGCTGATCCACAATTTGATAAACCAGGTCCAATACATGTTTTATTGTCCAACGAGGTATTTTTTAACTTAATGGGAGCCAATAAAATAAATATGCAAAATTTGGTTTTTCAAGAAACAGTTTTTGGCTATGTTGCCAGTGGTTCTAAGTCTATGCCACAAGAAAACAATTTCAGTAATTATTGTGGTCTTGTTCGATCTGTGGACGATTTATCCAATATTATGCAGAAATTTTGGGAAATTGAAGCGGTTAATGATACAAATCCAATAAAAAGTAAGGAAGAGCAATATTGTGAGGAACATTTCCTGCGTACACATACCAGAAGGGAAGACGGCAGATATGTTGTAGAAATGCCAATTAAAACTGGTGGGCTTGAATGCTTAGGAAAATCAAAAGAAAATGCAAATAAGCGATTAAATCATTTGCTTAAGCGATTTACGCACAATCCAACCATGAGATTCTTGTATGAAGATTTCATTAACGAATATAGTAATTTGGGACACTTAGAAGAAATCTCTTTGGAAACTAATCCCAGATTTTCATATTATTTGCCGCATCATTGGGTATTCAGACCCGATAAGCCCAGCACGAAATTAAGAGTTGTCTTCGACGGTAGTGCAACTACCACTAGTGGTGTTTCTTTAAATGATGTTTTATTAAATGGAGGTTCAGTTCAAGATGAGCTTTTTGATATCATTTGTCGATTTCGAACACACAAGTACGCCTTTACAGCCGACATCATAAAGATGTATCGCCAGATACTAATTGCGGAAAAGCAGAGAGATTTATTGCGCATTTTGTGGAAATGTGGTAAAGAAGAACCGGTCAAAACATTTAAGTTAAAGACAATTACTTATAGAACATCGAACGCTCCATATCTTGCCACGCGGACTCTAAATCAGCTCGCAATTGATGAAAAAGATGATTTTCCGCTAGCATCACGTGCAGTACTCCAAAATTTCTATGTCGACGATGTGCTAACAGGAGCTAGCAGTTTAACAGAAGCCCAACAACTGCAAGCACAATTAATCGCATTGCTTGAACGTGGCGGCATGACATTGCACAAATGGTGTGCTAACCACCCCGAACTGTTAAAAATCACAACTAGTAACAAGGAATATTCATTCATTGATCGTGATGAGGACCAGAGCACTAAAACTCTAGGACTCTTATGGAATCCAATTCATGAGTCCTTTTTGTTTAATTCATTAGTTAAGGAGCCAGTTGTGTACACGAAAAGAACTGTTCTATCAGATATAGCTCGAATTTACGATCCATTAGGATTACTCGGTCCTGGAATAGCTAAGGCTAAAATTTTCATACAGAGACTTTGGTTATTAAAGTTAGGTTGGAACGATCCTCTTCCAGATGATGTTAAGGATGAATGGCAACGCTTTATCAGAACGCTTCAACATATAAACAATTTAAAAATCAATCGTTTTGTTTTAAACGAAGGCCATTCGGAAATTGAACTGCACGGATTCTCCGATGCATCCGAGATCGCATATGGAGCAGACGTTTATCTACGCTGTCCCACAAAAATTAATACATCTTTAAATTTACTGTGCAGCAAGTCTAGGGTTGCACCATTGAAACCTTTGACAATTCCCAGACTTGAGTTGTCCGCAGCTGCCTTATTGTCTCAACTCGTATGTAAGGTAGTGAATCTATTAAAGTTGCATATCAATAAGGTAATTTTGTGGTGTGACTCAACCATCGTCTTAGCATGGTTACAGACTCCTCTTCATGTACTCAAAGGCTTTGTGGCCAACAGAGTTTACAAAATTCAAGAGTTGACCCAGACTTATCAATGGAAACATATACGTTCAGAGGACAATCCAGCAGATCTTGTTTCTCGATGACTAACTTTTGACAAGTTAATTGATTGTGAACTTTGGTGGCACGGCCCTTCTTTCCTAAGAGAAGGTGACATCACATCCAATAAGGACATTGACTTGGAACATGAAAAAAACACTATTGAGTTTTCATCAGAGTTAAAACTGAGGAACAATACTACATTAACTTGTTTGAATAATGTTGAATTTGTTAATGAAATTTTAAGTATTAGCAATAATTATACTAAAATATTACGTGTTTTGAGTTATATTTTCAGGTTTTTAGATAATACAAAAAGATCAACTGAAAAAAGAAAGGGACACGTAAGTATAGATGAATTATCAAGAGCAGAGGCTTTTTTGATACGGGAATTATAAAAAAGCGAATTTAAGGCAGAATATACTGCATTGTTAGAAGGTAAGCAAATTTCTAAGAATAGTAAATTGCGATTGTTAAACCCATTTTTGGATGCAGATAAGATGCTAAGAGTAGGGGGTCGTTTGAATCATTCCGACCTAAAATTTGCTCAAAAACATCAACACATTCTGCCAGCTAAGGGTAAATTGTGTAGCCTGATTGCAATTTACTACCATAAAAAATATCTTCATGTAGGTTCACAAGCATTGTTATGCTACTTGAGGCAAAAATTTTGGCCATTACAGGGAAGAAATTTAGTTAGGAAAATAACGCATGAGTGTATAACTTGTAGTAAAAACAATCCTATAACTGTGCAACAAATCATGGGTTCGCTACCCACAGAAAGCGTACGTCCTAGCGCACCTTTTAACTATGTGGGAACATATTTTGGTGGCCCCTTCTTTATAAAATATAAGGGACAAAGAAAGGGAATTCTTAATAAGGTTTATTTGGCAATCTTTGTTTGCTTTGTAACTAAAGCAGTGCATCTCGAATTAGTGTCAGAATTGACCACAGATGCATTCATTGCAACGTTAAAAAGATTCATTGCTAGGCGCGGTAAGAGCGCAGTAATCTTTTCAGATAATGCAAAAAATTTTGTTGGAGCAAACGCAGAGTTACAAAGACTCCATAATTTGCTAAGACGTCCGGAAGAGAGGTTGGCAAATTATTTGTCAGAGGAGAATATCACTTGGAAATTTATTCCTCCTCGTGCACCTAATTTTGGTGGGTTGTGGGAGGCAGGAATAAAATCGGTAAAATATCATCTAAAGTGAACAGTAGGTAATGCAAGGCTAACTTTCGAAGAGTTATTAACTGTAGTTGCTCAAATAGAGTCTATATTAAACTCACGTCCAATCACTCCATTGTCTTCAGACTTGAATGACTTAGAGGCCTTAACGCCAGGCCACTTCTTAATCGGGAGACCTATGACAGCCATAGTTGAACCAGAATTAATTAATATAAGCGAAAATAGACTGTCTAGATGGCATAGAATTACAAAATGCGTTCAATTGATATGGAATCGTTGGAACAGAGAGTATTTGAATACGCTTCAACAGCGTTCGAAATGGCAATTTTCAAAAAATAACGTAATCATAGGTACCCTAGTGTTGATAAAGGAAGACGATCTTCCTACAAATAAATACTTACTAGGACGCATTACAAATGTTTTCCCAGGTACAGATGGTAAGATTAGGGTAGTAGAAATCAAAACCTCAAAGGGAATACTTAAAAGAAGTATATCCGGAATTGCTTTATCGCCAAAACAAATTTCAGAGAATTAGTTACGAGCTATTTAAAAAAAAAAAAAAAAAAAAAAAAAAAAAAAAAAAAAAGGAGGGAGCTTGGTTGTGAATTTGTGAATTTTCTCTTAATTTTTATTGCTGTATTATTTTCATAATTGTATTATTCATTGTTAAAAGAAAATTGTTGTGTTGTATCATATTTACTCAGTCATTTGTAATGTTAATATTTTATTTTCTATTGTATAATTGATTGAAGTTGACCCTTCAATGTCGGGGGGTATGTTCGAATTATCTGTTATTATGTGCCAAAATGTTGGCAACGCACTTGTTCTGCGAATGTAGGTAACCATAGAAACGTAATTCGTTTCGTCTTGCTAGTTTATGTTCTTGTCTTGCCTTGTGTGTACGCATCGCTTCGCCTGTCAACAATAAAATAAATACAGTCCTTAAGATTATGTGAGTTTATTAATTAGTTTAATACGCATCGCTTACAACTGTATTTATTAGATTTCAGTACTCAACATCAGGGCTAGAAGTTAGAGGAGAAGTTTGAAGTTAGAGGAATTACAATGTCATTTCAGGACCTTTCTTTTGGAAAAGCTTTTCTAAATTCCATATATACATGGAAAATCTTCAGTGTTAGAAATAATATTCCTAGGACTGACATAACACGAGAACGGCCTGCAATTTTACACAAGTTTTTGAAAGCTACTTTATATCAGAAATTTTACTAAAAACTGGTTACTTTTTTGTTATAGCGCCCCACACTATTAGGATTATGACAAGTTGCAGGCAATTTCGCGAACTTCGTAACCAAGATCGTGAAGCACACACACATAATACCATATAATACCATTTCATGAAATCGTATACGATAATTTAATAGTTTTTAACCTTACTTCAAGTGTGTTATTTATTTGTTTTTAAGGCTCAACAATCTAAATTGTCCAATATATGAATTTAAAAAAATGTAAACAAAGATTGAATAGACATGACCGCAAAAAGCCTCAAATCTGCATAACACTTGGAACCAAACTGTGCAGATTAGTGGTCTTCTACTGTACACAGTTTTTCATAAATGTGTTTCGTTCTTAAAATGTGTTATTTTCATCTATCACTGCGGAACAAGCGAGAAAACTCATATTCTTGCACATCAGTTGTATATATCTTTATATCTAAATTTCCGTCATTTTTGACGGGCTACCTTTCTAGTATATACTATTAAAACTGAACAAGTCTGTAACGGAATCTTCTCTTAAACGTACAAAATGCATGGTCCGTACGTAATGAGTGCCATACAATTGCACCTGACAGACGAAATCCTGACTAAAACGGAATTTTCTATTTTATAATGAAATTTGAAGAGCATTTCATTTAATCATGAGAATCTACTGTTTCATGACGAGCGGCATACAGAAATATTTGTACGGTTTAAAGTTGTGTAACTAGTGTCGCCAGCTCCACTGTCACAGACAAGCCGGACAACTTTACCGGACTAGAAAATACAGTAAATCATATAAGACGGAACCTGCCTATAACGGAATATTGTCTTTAATGTACAAAATGCATGGTCCCTATGGCCACTCATTGTACCTGATAGACGAAAATCTGTCTAAATCGTCATTTTCGTCTGGTCCCTTCAAATTTCTCCTTACTAGGCATTGCTTTAGTAAATATTAGTTTTATACAGTAAAATCAATGAAATAGGAATCGCTAGGTGGTGCAAAAATATTCCGTTTTAGAGAGGTTTGCGGTTGAGCTGTTAAATGATATGATACTGCATAATATTCCATTCGTATTGAACAATTTTAAATTTTTACGTCTGGTATAAACAGATTACTTTTTCATAGTATTTACTGAACCAAGTACTTTAAAACATGTAAAAACAGAAACGCTAAGGACTGGCAACTATTCCGTTTTGGACAGTTTCCGGTACTTTCTTAGACTATAGATTTATACGTTACTCTTTTTTGCATGTTTATAAAATTTTCCGCTAAATACGGGCTCTGTTTTCACAGGTTTTACAGTATACTGTATACATTACTGTTTCATTTTCAACTCGATGAACACTAATGGATAGCATGGTACTAAAAGAAACGAATTTGTGCATCATAAAAAAACGCTATTTCGGCGCATAAGGCGTGGTTTCGTGGTACTAGAGATCCCGTAAGGGACTGTACCGCTACCACGGAAATACTCAATGCCAGAGGACAGGAGTTGTGACGTCATCACTAATCAACCTGCTTCTCACTAGTGTTGAAATTCACACGGGAAAATTTTGAATAGCAACTTTACTTTATTTGTGGAATATCTATCATCTTATCTATTATCTATATTATAAAGGACAAACATATCTGTGCGTAACGCATACGTCATTTTGTGAATGGCAACACTTTGACATTTGAAATGAAATTTCGGTTTTGCAATTTTCACTACTTCAAATTTTTTAACTTCTAAACATCGCACAGTTTCAATTTTTACACCTTCGTACGGGGGAAAAATGTGCTTTTGAATGCAATTTGTTTGAAAGCTGTATCTCAATTTATTTTTGAGATATTAATTTTTTTGCTGTTTTTAATACAAATTTTGTAATTGTGGCAACTGAAGTACTCCATTTATATTGAAAGTAAAGGGGAAATAGTCATGGTTTATTATTTTTATTGATTACATCCTTATTGATGCCATTTTCACATTACAAATAAAATTAACTTTATTTTATTTATTAAGTAGTCTTTATTTGAAAGTAACTTTTTCATAATATTTGAACAGAAAATGACGTCAGACATTAAAAAACACTCATTCTTCTTCATAAATCAGTTACATTTCAATATTTTTACGTTACGTTGATACTGAGTTTGAGACGCTAGGCAAATTGATTCAGTGAGTAAAAATGATGTCATATTAAAAACAAAACGATCTTTTTTTTTTTTTTTTTTTTTTTTTTTTTTTTTTGATAAAACTAAATATTTGACCAATACTAAATAATGCTATGACAACTAAAGGCAAATTTCTGATTTTTTTTTTCGCAGGTACTGAGATTAGAACTTAAACTTTGTGCGAATGTTCACATTATAAGTTGTATCGGACAAACGTGACTAAGTTTGGAAATACAACCATTAATTAATAATCTGTTGCGCGTTAAAATACTTTCAAATTGTGAATTTGAGTGGTGCGTATGTAAATTATGAGAATGTGAAAATAACGTACAGTTTAGATTTTATGAGGAAAAATTTTTATCATGTGACAAAGCGAAATCTTTTTTACTGATTTTTTATACCGTAAAAACAAACATAAGGCCTCAGTCGATAACTTAATTATAATTACTCATCTTGATTACGCATTCTAATACAGTTTAATTTTTCGATAATTTAAGTAGTTGAAGTTTGTGGAAATCATATTTTGGTAATTTTAGGTTAAAAATATTATTTGTTTTAAGAGTTAGACAATCAATGTAAGATGATTTCTCTATTGTAATTATTTTTGTAGGTTTATTATAAATTCGATCTGACACAGTTCCTTTCTAACATTTTAGTTCGTCGAATTTCGACGGGTTCCAACTCGTATATATAAAATCCAAACGGAAATTTCGTTCCGAACATCTAGATTTCGAGTTCTACTGCATGGATTTTGACCGAACTTATACTGTTAGATAGGTATTGTTTCAGGGAAGGTTTTAAGCTATAACACATCGTTCTACGTAGATTAGTTATAGAATCATGATGGAAAGTTCTGTTATTTTGGGCAATAAGGTTACCACTTTATTTCTTGGCGAAGTTTTTTGTTGTTGAAAAAATTAAAACGGCTACTACACCTAGAAAAATAAAAGACAAAAAACTGTTACTAATTTTATTTAAAATCTTTAAAAAAGAAAAAAAAAAGAAATCCATTTTAATGAGTGATAATATTAAAAAACGAAAATATTTAATTTAAACATGAAAGATAATGTTCGTAATACTTAAAAAATTACTCAGTTGAAATATTGGAATTGAAATAATATTTGGCGATTTATCTTTTGCATCAGGTAAAGAAAAATGCATCTGAAAAATTGATAAAATGATATCAAGGAAGTTCCCCATAAGCGCAAGCTCAGAATTATTTGAAAAAAATATTAGAGAATATTCTTCTCATAAGTATATATATCCATTAAAAAAATCGGCAGAACCTCCATTTAGCATTCCTAAAAAAATAATGAAAATTTCATTTTTTGCGATTTAGCGCTGGATGGCGACACGATAAAATTTTGAATAATACTATGATAAATATTCTTTAAGAAAAACTTTTTTAAATCTCTATACGAAGTTAATTTAAGTAAGTTTAACTTAAATAAACACATATTTATAACTGCAGTTTTGGCATATACATTTATATATGTAATAATGAAATTTAACAATCGTATTTATGTCGTTTACAACGAAATTTAAATGGATTAAAGTGTTTCAAACTCAAATTAAGGTCCGATTCCGAGCATTAGCAATTTGACTTCGATATTGTTAGTGTCAGAGACAACAAAAAAGTTTTATTGCCATGGAAACAACAACTTAATATTGAAATGTTTAATGATAGCATTCTTAATTAAAATACCCTTAAAACTTATCCAGCCGGTGACACCGTATAAAATTAAATAGCTCATTACAAATAACACGCAATTAGCATATATTATATAAGCTTACAGCAAAAATAGTAAACTAATCCACAGTTTAAGTTTAAATTCATTGAGCATTAGGCATTTAATTACTTATTTAACAAGGAATTTATAAATGCATTTCAATCTCTTGCATTTGGCGAGGAAACGTATTGGTTCGCCAAAGAGCCTGGAGCGCTCGTCTTTTCACGCCAAATACTCGAAAAAATATTTTTTTCCAGATTTTCTATTGAGATTCTACCGCAATATTTTTACCGATCTTTTTTACATACATAAGTCATTTTATTAGCATTTCCTTTTTCAAAATGTTTTGAGTATGCGTTTTAAGAAGACCTTTTTTGTGAGTAACAATTTTTATTATTATTATTATTATTATGTATCTCTTACAGAAAAAACTAGCAGATGTAATTATAAAAATGACGATATTGTATAAATAGCAGTTAATATTATAAAAGTGAAGTCAAATATTTAAATTTTAATGCAAACGTTTGCCCCCCCCCACACACACACATATTATAAATAATTTAATTTCAGATATTTAAAATATTTTTCGCGTATTTTACTACGGAAACATGCTATTTTGCTATTGGCTCATTGCTAAACTTATGACTTTTATAACCTCGAACTCAGATCAACGACTATTGTCCACTCTTTTTTTTTTTACATATATCGCCAATTTCCCTTTTAGAAAAGTCTACTGTTTCAAATGTTAAGTACTAAAGATTATTTGTTGAAATAAATAAAAAGGCAGACATAAAGGGGTGGATCGAATTGAGTATGTTTGATATTAATAAGACAATTAAACAAACATACTGAAAGAAAACAGAAAATTTACAGGTATTTATAGATTTTGCAAGGCCCATGTCGGGGAATTGGCGGCCGTGAAAGAAAGCTACATTAAACAACCAATCACAATAAACATAGTTGTACAAAAAGAAATTAATAAGAATTTAATGTAATGTTATGATTATTTTCAACACCCGACCATAATCTAGCATTACATCAGAAAACAAAGAAATTTCTTGAAATCAATCATTAATAATAATATGACACAATTTAAACATTACTTGTACAAACAACAAAGAGATAATAGTTCATAAAATTTATCTTTAGGTAATGCTTTTGTAAATAAATCAGCAATTTGCATAATCGTGGGAATATATTCAATTTTGATGTTATTTTCTTTTATAATATTGCGAACAAATTTCAATTTGATATTGATGTATTTCATTCTACCATAATTAGTCTCATTACTGATACATTTTATACATGATTGATTATCCTAAAAAATTACTAAATCCTTAATATTTACAATTTCACTAGCAATATTTTTAAACCATAACAAGTCTTGCAAACTTTTAGTTAAAGCAAGGACTTCAGCTTCAGTTAACGATAAAGCAACTGATTTTTGTTTATTACAACACCACAGAACAGGCATGTTACAAAACATTAAAACATAACCTGTTACTGATTTGCGGTCATTTGTGTTAGCCCCCAATCAGCATCAACATACATGGATAATTTAGGATCAGAATTTTGCTTTTTATACACAAGTTTTAAAGACAATGTTTCTTTTAAATATCTTAAGATTTTTAAATATCTTAAGTGCTTTCCATGCAATTTCAGTAGGATTTTCTTGCAATTGACTTAAACAGTTAATAGCATACAAAATATCAGGTCGAGAAATATAAGCTAAATATAATAAACAACCTACAAGTTCACGATATGGGCCATTAAAAGGTTTACCATTTTTGAAATCAGATGGGGTGGACTTAGGAGAAATAGGAATGTCACTAGGTTTGCAATCTAGCATATTAAACTTACTTAACAATTTAATTATGTAAGACTCTTGATCCATTATTAAACTATCAGAATTGAATTTCATTTGAATACCTAGAAATTCTGAAACACTTTCCGATTTTGACAAATGAAACTCTTTATATAATAGGGAAAGAACTACATTAGTTTCATTTACATCTGAACCTGCAATTAACATATCATCTACATACAAAGCAATAATTATTTTATGATCATTATTATACCGAATAAAAATACAAGGTTCATTATCACAAGATTTAAAATTTAACTTTGAAATAAATTCATGAAACCTTTCAAACCATTGTCGTGGGGCTTGTTTTAGACCATATAAACTTCTTTTAAGTTTACACTTTCGCCCACTTTTATCATCATAGCCTTGCGGCTGATCCATAAAAGTTCATTTAACTTACCATTCACGAACGCTGTTTTAACATCGAACACAAATGCATATAAGTCTTCATTTAAAATCAAAATAAGAACCAAACGTAAAGCTGGCATACTTATTACAGGGGAAAAGGTTTCACTATAGTGTAGCCCTTCTTTTTGCATAAATCCACGAGCTACGAGTCTTGCCTTATGTCGACCATCTCTTTTGATGGTAAATATCCATTTGCAGGAACTAGGTCGTTTGTCAGGTGGTAATTTTTCAAGATCCCAGACATCGTTGAATTTCATACTTTCAATCTCCGCGTCCATAGCTTCTTTCCACAAGCGTTGTTCATCACTAGGGAGGGATTTGATATCATCAAACGTTAATGTTTCCTGTTGGCAAAGTAATGCTTCGTAAACTTCAGGATCTGGATACCGTACAGGTTGCTTTTTAAATCTTTCAGATTTTCTTGTTTTGTCTTCTTTCTCTTCAGGATCATCTAATTCATCACTCGTATTTTCTAGAACATCCTGATCAATTTCATTATCGACTGGTTCTGAATTTTCTAGAATGTATTGTTTCGACTGAACATTTTCCTTTTTCTCTTCATCGAATTTCACATTCTTGATACAGTTATGCGTTTCGTTTCAGGATCTAGTAATCTATATCCCATTGAAGAATAACCAATGAAGATCATTTGTTTAGACCTATCGTCAAGCTCCTTTCGATGAACGGAAGGAATTAACATGTAAGCACAGCATCCAAAAACAAGTATGTGCTTGAAATCGGCTTCTTCTCCATATTTCAGGAAGTACGGAGTTTGAAAAAAATTAAATTGCGATTTGTAGGAAGTTGAATAGTACGCAAAGAATCTGGCTCCTGATCTGCAGATTTACTAGTCATAGGATATTTGGGACACTTGCGATAGTGGGGATCGAAGACGCCGTAACAGGTATCTCCGCTACAATTTCTTTGGTAGGTTATAAGTTTTGCTATAAAAAAAAATGCGCGATTATTGATGCGCGTACGTAAAGTTATGGTTTTTAGGTCCCTTAGGACAGTAGAGTTTCGTAGGTAGCGTGAAGCGTTACGTACGATACGGAGATGTCTCTTGTTTAGTTGACTCAGATTATTTATGTAAGAGGCAGGTAAAGCCCCAGGCCGGACTAGCGTAGTTTATGATAGTAAGTATACAGGAGTTATAAAGAAGAAGTTTATTATATATTGATAGAGTTTTATTAGTGAGAAAAGGTTTAAGAAAGATGTAAGCACCAGCGACTTTACCTCTGATAGATCGAATATGCTTGATCCATGTTAGTCTACAATCGAGGAAGAACCCAAAGTATTTAGCATCGTCTGACCATGGAATAGCAGTGTTGTTAATGTTAATTCTATTGGGGTAGGTTAGTTTTCTAAGAAGTAGACACCAGAAGTTATATTTTCATTAATTAAGACGCGTCATAACGTACACCAGTTCAGGATATCATCTATGCAGGTCTGTGTAGGTACCGATACAGGCTACAGTGTTGCCAGTGGGCTACTTTTGTTTAATTCAGATTTCTCGACTGTCACCACTTTTTTGAAACGGTAAAATTATCTTTGTTTTCGCCTTAAATAATATGTTATTAAATAAGGTGCATTTTACCATTTTAAAAAAGTGGGGCCAATCAAGAATCTGAATTTTAAAAAAAGTAGCCCATCTGGCAACACTGACAGGCTATATGGGCGGTGAGCTGAGGTGTAGACACAAGTACCGTTCGCATAAAAAACAAGGTATGTGCGCACTGAGCCTGGGATGTCATCGTAGAAGATGTTGAACAAAATGAGGCCCAACACCCTCATTGAAGTATGTCAGCTAAGATGAGGAAAATAGCTGAAAGAATATTGTTTATGCGGTCACGAAAAATGCGGCCGCAAAGTTAGGAGTATATTAAATGTATAAGTATAGCAGGAAATTTAAGCTTAATTAATTTGTACATAAGGCCTTCGTGCCAGACTTAATCAAATACCTTTGCAACGCCAAGGAATATTACAGCAGCAAGAATCTTCGCATAGAGTTTCTCACTGAGAAATTCAGTAGGAGCTGTTGTGTTAAAAGTTTTGGGAGAAGGCCAAACTGCTCAGGCTTGATACTGTTGTTTTGCTAAATAAAGTCCTGCAACTGGGTCCATATCACGCATTCAAGGACTTTACTGAGAGGTAGTAGTAGTGGTGTAATAAGTATAAGAGTTTTGTTATATATTTAGTTTATTTTAAAGATATTTCTTGTTTGAATAAATATTTTGAATATACCTGTTTGGTTAGTGAACCCACTTGGTATGTGGAGTGTTAAGGTGTCAGTTGTTGGGTCTTGCACCCTACATAACATACAGAATCACTGTATAATTTTGCTTATTTTACGGAGTTTCTGTTTCTTATATTTGATTTATTTATTCGGTTTATTTATTTCTTTTGGTAACAAAATTTACCCGTGAGCTATTATTTAGAAACCTTTATGTTAGAAAATCTTTAATGCAGGTTTTTTTATTTTAGTATATTATTTTATAACTCTTAAACGTTTTCTTTTAAAACTGTTAAACCGAACTTATTCTTATAAAACTATTACACTTCTTACCGTTAACCGTTTACCATTCACCGTTTACCTTAAATGCCTATATAAAAAACCTTCTGATTCTTCAATACCAACATTTACAAAAAGTAATCCTCGTGTTATTTAATTGCACATTTCTAATAAGTAAGTAAAGCGGAAAGTAATAGATCTCAAAAATCTGAATATCTGATAAATGTAATGAGGAAACCCTTCTTATCTAATAATTATCTAATCTTATCTAATAATGTTTTAAATATTTGTTTTCCTCCGTTGTACTAGACCAGCTTTCACCTAGATTTCAACTAAATTTCTTCATATATAACATTAAAGTAAACCTATAAATTCGCGAAAAGTTTTTTTTTATTATTATTCAATTTGACATAAATTTCTTTTTTATTTTTAAAAGAATTCTTTCCCTAGACACTGCCAGTTTTCTTCCTTTTTAAGCGGTCTCAGAATTCTTAAAATTGGGAAAAATGAAAAAAATAAGAACATTTTAAACATTTAATATATTAAAATGTGTTTGATCTTAAGACACAATTTTTATTGGGATGAAAGATATAAGTATTTTCTTTCATTTCATGTATTTTAAAAATTGAAAGATGCAGAATTAGCATTTACAGGGGGCTCCCAACTGTCAGACATTTGACGTGCAGAAAATTATCAGAACAGGTTACGCGCAGGATTACAAAATAAATTTTGCAACTAGAATGAAACTTTTTGGCGCCTACTTATATATATTAATTACTCTGAACCTATATAAATTTGTATTTAAAGTATTTTCATAGTTTTAATACAAAGTTGTGTTTAGATAATGCAAAATTTAGAAAATTTCAACAGTATAATCCCCTAAAAATATTTGTTTGAACATTAAAAAGGAAATTTTGGGTTCGGTTTGTGCAGAATAACACGAAACATATGTTTTGAAAATTTCATGAAGAAATATTCAGAAGCTTTTGAGACATCATGCGCGTTATGCCCAAAAACGTCATTTGGAGGTAAATCACTTCAAAGTTTCGGCAACGTTGCTATAGCTATTGAGCAGGTATAATTCTAAAAGCCATAACTTCTGTACTAATGGGAATTTCAAGGAAACAATTATATCAAAATTTACAGGAAAACAGGAGTCTAACATCTAGAAAAATGAATATTTCGAAAATATAAAGCTTTAAGAGTTCTGAAATCCCTTAATTGCATCCTTTTTTTTTAACATTTAACAGGCGGTTTTGATAGAAACTCATAGTTAAACACTTTACCTGCTTAAACTCTGGTTACTACTACTTTTCAATATGCTGTTAACACTTTTGAAATACATTAATGAGTCACAAAACGCATTTGAAATATATTATATATATATATATATATATATATATTATATATTTATATATTCTTGAAATAAAGAAAATTTCGCAGGTCACTGAAGATCTTATACAGATTCTTATCGGAACTTAACAATCAGTTAATACAGATGTTTTTAAGGACAAAAAAATCTTAATTTGTTGTATCATTACAGTTTTAACAATGCATTCATTCTCAAAGACAAGGTTTTTCTCGTTAGCAGTGAAGAGTACTCAGTTTATTACAATGTATCTAAAATGAGAAGGATCAATTATAATCTTTCGGATTGAATGAAACAGTTTTAAGTTATTTGGAATTTTATACTCTTCGTAATAAATTAATTTAATTGGGTTGTTAACAGTATCAGGGAAAACAAATAATTGTTATTTGGCTTTATTATTTATCTAAAATCATTAAGAAATTGTTTATTGTTTCAACTAATAAATATTTGCTCACGTATTCGATTATAATTCTAAATTGTGATAAATTTAGTAGATTTATGCATTATAAAAACATAGAAAATGGGCCTTCTAATTCAGAAAAAAAAATTGCGGGGGTGATCTAGGAAAATAATGGGCTACTGTAGTTACTTTAAGACTAGCTATTACGTAGTAGCCAATTTTCCAATTTTTGTAATTTCAAATGAATATAATTCAAACCTGAAAAACTATTTAGTGAAAAGTTTTTTGTCTCTATGTGGTTATTAATTTATTTTATTTTATAAACTTTCTCTTTTTACTTCATTTGAGAAAAAAAAAAGGAAAGACGGCAGCTGGGCTTTTGGAAATTTCATGTTTCCTATAATGTGTAATAACACGTTATTAAATAATTAAGTTTTACACCGGAAAAAACAACAAAGTTGGATATAATGAGATTACAAAATAAACTTTGTATACGTCCTCCATTCTTGAGAATTCTAGTTCAAGAAGATCTGCTGTATAATAGCAGCGGATATCAAAGTAAAATCTGTGCAACGCTGAAACTGTTGAGCAATTGTGCCCTGCAATAGTACCAATGCACGGTGGATGATTTTTCTATTCTAGCTGGCCAAAATTATTTTTAGCGTCAGTATCGTCGCATCGCCATGAAATTGAAAAATGTTATTGATATTCACTATTGAATGTTAGGTGTTGCAAAATATAGCGTGCAGCAGTCATAATTTCATTACATGGACATTCAAAAGAGTTTCATTACATTACGGCCTATGGGGAAAAATTGTTTTGGATTTTAATGATGTTTCATAATTTCAAACACATTGAAATTTATATATGTTACCGGCCAAACCCGAATTTAGGCCAAACTAGATTGGCCTAGGCCAAACTAGTTTATCCTAACGCGCATAGGATAAACTAGTTTTTCCTAGGCCAAACTAGTTTATCCTAACGCCCATAGGATAAACTAGTTTTTCCTAGGCCAAACTAGTTTGGCCTAACGCTCATAGGATAAACTAGTTTAGCCTGCTATTCATTTGTCTGAACTAGTTTATCCTAGGCCGATTAGTTTATCTTAGGCCAATTGAAATTGGCGTGTTTTTATGGATTCCAAAGACCACTTCGGTGCCAACCTTCTAGTTTACCCAAGGCCAATCTAGTTTATCCTAGGCCAATTCAAACGCAAATTCAATTTCTCAAAAATGAGCCAAGTTCAAGCTCAAATTCAAAAATTTTCAAACGAATCCGCTCAACTCAAACACATCTATGGAATTGACCAAAGTTCACTAAAAACTCATTTTAAAAAAATATATATAATAGAAGTTTACCGTCCAAATTTGCAAAATTTTGTGAGGTAGTATTTTAGTTATTCGATTTAAGGTCTTTACGAGCCTGCTCAATTTTCCTTCCCGACAATCGGTCCGGGCTTGGTTTGAGGATTAGTTTTTCGAGAGGTTCGAACTGTGATGGATCGGGGTTCTTTTGCTGCTTAAGTCGGGACTGGACTGCATTCTTCTTGAGTTCTGCACAGGCAGAAATTTTCAGTTCAATTTCCAAACCAGCTCATATGAAAATCATTTGGACCGGCAGGATCTCTGGTCTGTTCAGTAAATATATCAGTAACATTTGCCCCGGCTCAACATTTTTTTGTACACGTATTTTTAAATGGCTATTATTCCATAATTAAAATTTATATATTTATTATTATTATATATATTTTTTTAAGATGAGTAGATGCATTTTTAGGTAATAAGTACAGTATAACCTGAGAAAAATAACCTACCTACCTATGACGGAATTCCGTGTTTAACAAAAAAAAACTATGTTGACCTATGTAAAATGAGGATATTAATACAATAAACATCCTGTAATTCGGCACGTTCGGGACTTGCAGCATGCCGGATTACGAAATTTTCCGGATTACAGGATGAATGTCAGGAAAAACGTGCAGAAGTTAGAATTAAACAGAAAATGACAGTAAAGCATGTTTTTTATTCTTTAAACAGCTTGAATAGAATATTAAAAATACTCAATAATGTAAGTTTTGTACAACATATGTACATGAGTATAAAATGAAAACGTGCACTATAGGCCTATTCGTAGAAGCCATCTTAAACAAATCTCGAATATCCGTTCGTTTTGTCGTCGTCTTTTCTCTTCATTTTATTAGGAAGTCATTTCTTATGATGTGAAATTTCATAATTTCTGCATGGTTGAACGAACGGCTGCGCACAGAAAACCTGATAAATGTATTCGAGGCATCAGCTGCTTGATTTCAACTGATGTTATTTGACTTGTGCACATCATATTCATTTGAGCCAACGTCTTTGGGGCTGTTAGGTTCATAACACTCTGAATGATGCCCTCATCAGTCAAAATTTCAAATGTCGGTTCATCAAAATCTTCTTCAAAACACTTCTTTTTTTTCTTCTCGATTCAGTTGTGTTTCCGAAAGTCGTGCCGGATTATCCAGCATGCCGGACCTTAGGATGCCGTATTAGAAGATGTTTACTGTACTTTTAAAAATAATATAATACATTTACAACAGATGATTAACCTTCTGATAAGGGAACATGCCTGTAACGGTTGGTTGGTTGGGTTTATGACGACCAATTATCAGTACAAGGGATATAGGCCCTAAGGGGGGGGGTGCCCTTCGTGGGGGTCTTTCTAAAGGAACCTAACCCGTATTAACGCTTGGAAAACCAAGGTTTGAAGAAGACCACGAAACCTCTGAACGATTATGCCGACGGGCACGATTTGGATCGAACCCAGCGCCTCCCGTCTACCAGCTTTGAGAGCAGAACCTCTTGGCCTCTGGTGGGTACCTACCTATTACGGATTTTTCTTCTTTCCTATGGATCTTCATTCCGACTTAGAAGATTTTATTGTATAGATTTTTTTTAATTTTTAAATTTCTAAGTCATAAAATGTGGATTAAAGATATTAATGATTCTATTGTAAAATATACTGAGTTTTTAATGAACCTCTATTTGTATGTAAATATCTGAATACCATTAATTTTTTTACACTGCTTGGAGACTTGGAAATCTCAAAATTTTTATGTAGAAAAACCTTCAAAGACGGAATCACACAGGAGAGAAAAAAAACTTCGTTATAGCTAACTTCCTTTTTTAGTAGGTTCGTCGTCTCTAGCAAATGCATTATGATTTTTTCAAACGGATTATTATATATAATTTGCGCCGACAAAAAAAAATTCCGTTTAAAACAGGATTTCGTCATACACAAGTTTTTCTAATAGGTTTTGCAGTTCTGTATCCTCATCCGTATAAATGCATATGTACATGTAAATGTATTCTTTAAAGAGAGTTATAATTCTAGAATAATGGTAGCTTAAAAATCTATGTATTTTAGGCCAAACTGGAACCGGGACTTCGCCGGAATTTTAAAAATTCCAGATTATTGAAAGAATATCAAACGTATTTCTGATATTCTTAATGGTGCATTTACTCATAATTAATTCAGAGCCAAGTGATATTTATATGAGAAAAAAATAAATATTTAAAAAATGTATGTTTTTTTGCTCACATAAATATCACTTTGCTTTGAATTAATTATGAATAAATGCACCGTTAGGAATATCAAAAGTACACTTGATATTCTTTCAGAAATCTGCAATTTTCAAAAATCCGGCGAAGTCCCAGTCTCGACGATGCCGGATTTTCGAGATTATACTGTAAATTATTAACTAGTCCTCTAAATTCTTTCTCTCCTAAATTTTATGATAACCTCTCATCCCATTCTTTGGTCCTCCAGCACACAATTTGTCATATGGAACATATTTGGAAAAGGGGTGAAATGGGGAAGATAGGAGAACAGTATCCCACTCCCATCGATTAAAATATATTAGTTGGGATCAATAAAAGCACGTGAAATTGCATTGGCCTAGGATAAACTAGAAAGCTGGCGGAGGGCAGTCTTTGGGATCAATAAAATTACGCCAAAATGAATTGGCCTAGGAGAAACTAGATCGGCCTAGGATAATCTAGTTCGGACCTATGAATAGCAGGCTAAACTAGTTTATCCTATGAGCGTCAGGCCAAACTAGTTTGGCCTCGGAAAAACTAGTTTATTCTATGGGCGTTAGGATAAACTAGTTTGGCCTAGGAAAAACTAGTTTATCCTATGGGCGTCAGTATAAACTAGTTTGGCCTAGGAAAAACTAGTTTATCCTATGGGCGTCAGGATAAACTAGTTTGGCCTAGGAAAAACTAGTTTATCCTATGCGCGTTAGGATAAACTAGTTTGGCCTAGGCCAATCTAGTTTGGCCTAAAATAGGGTTTGGCCGGTAACATATACATACCTATGAAGTGTACTACAAATGATTGCTATAGAAATTAGTATGGATAGCGTTTATCAATCATTCACAGGGACACTAAAAATGATTATGTTACATTACGGTCTATGGAGAAAAATTGTTTGTGGTGTATTTTGTTCATGTTACACTATTTCAAAAGTATTTAAATTGATATATATCTTCGATGTGCTCTATAAAGATGCTTACTATTGAATATGATGTGCCATTCATCTTTCACATACAGGGGTACACAAAATAAATCAGTTATATTTTTCTTTGCATGAACAATAATTGATGGAAAGGCGTTTTCAGCTATGGGACACTTTTTTAAATTATAAAAATTGCATGCTAATTAGTGTGTATAAAATGCATAAATCATATACAGGGTTGCACAAAACATCTGAAATACATATCCGTTTACTGGAGGAAATTGCTGACAAAAAAATGTTCAACCATGCTATGTTTCTAGTAACTGTTTTAAACTTTAGCATATTGTCAATTATATGATAAATATATAAGTCATATACAGGTATGTAATACATTTTAAAATAATTTTTCGACTTTGGCTGAAAGTTAGTTTTCAAACGTATTATATGTTTTACAAATTATTACTTAGACATCGTTTTTCATGCTATTAAGCTATAAAGTTTTATTATACTAGTCCGAATGCATTAAAAAATGTTTCATAATCTGAATGGCGCATGATTACACGTTTTTCTTGATAATTTTAATAATACTTTCTTAACGGTATGGAAGCTAATGTGGTAAAACTATTTTTTTATTATTATAACAAATCCAAAAATTTCTTTTGCTAAAACTTAAGATACGAGGCAAACATTCGACAGCTTTAATGAAAATTGCTGTGTATATTCTTTTGTATATTTATATTTATCTCTTTTCAGAGGAACCTTATGTAAAAAATGGGAATAATAAGATATCTTGAGAAAATATCCACATTATGTTTTGTATTGTCTCAAATCTGAATTTGGAAAATTTGTCTGGACCAATTTTCTAACCACACGAAATTTGCAGACATGTAATATATTTTACATCATTTTGTCCTGATATATCTACATACAGCTGGTAACTTTTGTCCAAATTTTGTCATAAGTTTAAACATTTCGCGCTTGCAACACTTCATATGCTTTTCATTGTAATTTTCCTCTATAAACAAAACATTTCCAACCAAATTCACATTCTAGATATATTTTAAATCTTGTTGCCATTGCATAATATTGCAAAAGTTTATTCATGTGACTATCTTAAATTCGACTGTCTTTAATAAAAAAAAATGGTACTTGAACTAAAATTAAAAATATATATATATATTTAGACTTAGTACGCTGTAAACAATTTTAAAAACTAGGGGAGCACCTAAAGGCAGAAAAATTAAATTGGAACGAAAAGGTAATAATCTAAACTATTTAATCATATCAAAAATTGAGCTTAATCCTGCTTTATCATATAACGTTTTCTGTATTACAACAGAAAAATTGTAAAAAAAAAAAAAAAAAAAAAAAAAAAAAAAAAAAAACAGAGATTTTTTGCGACATTAAATATGAAATAATAGCTGATATGTGCAAAATGTTTGCACTTAAATCCGATAAAATAAAGTCCATATTTTGTTGGAAGCGTCCATAATCGAGCAGTATATTTTATTCCTCTTCAAGTAACTGATTAAAGAACTATACTCAAATTGATTGATTCATTCCCAACTAAGAAGTACCGACTTTGCACTAGTCTATGGATCATACAATTATATTTATAGCAAAACCAATAGTAGGGTACAACGCCCTAACTATTGAGTTATAACAGGCAAACAATAAATTACGCTAGGATAAACTTTTAAAAATCGGCTTTTGGCCAGCTAGAATCGGCAAATCAGCCACCATGCAATGGTGCAGAGAATCAGGCAATAGCGAAAGTGTAGGTACTTATAACAAGAAAGTTTACCTACTTATAATAGAATTCCTACTCCCAAGAGAATTTAAGGGGTCTGAATATCAAATTTGTCATAAAATAATGGTCGTCATTACTAAACACCGAATTTTTTTTTTCCTTAAATAAGTCAAATATCACTTTATGAAATTTCTCGTATTCTACACGTGAGGTGTAAGAACCCTGTGTAAGAGTATATCAATACAAAAACGCTTAACGGGTTAAAAGTTTGTGACGCAGCACTTTATCTTTAGCTCTAAGAATTTTAAATTTGGAACTTAAAAATAATGATATCAAATTTTGAGTGACGCAATGTTATTAATTTACCTTTACATATATATATCAAAATTTATTCATTGATGCTTTATCATTTACATCTCATAAATTCTAATTATGAATTTTAAAAGATATGATATGGAAATTTAAGTGACGACTTGATGTTGCTTAAAACGATTAGTTTTAAAATTCAATTTAAATTTTCTTTTGGCTAAATACATTTACACATCTAAACAATACTTTTCATTTTCAAATGCACTGTTGAAAATATTACTTTCACTGAATCTATATAATGCACTGAATTGTATTCATTTGAATAAATTGATTTATCTTTTGTGCCACGCTATCCAAAACTCAAAAGTAAAATTTATGTAAATAGTTTTTTGCGTCATTGTATCCAAACTAAGTTAAATGTATGCAAATGTATAATATGACGAAAAAACTATTTACATAAATTTTACTTTTGAGTTTTGGATAGCGTGGCACAAAAGATAAATCAATTTATTCAAATGAATACAATTCAGTGCATTATATAGATTCAGTGAAAGTAATATATTCAACAGTGCATTTGAAAATGAATAGTATTGTTTAGATGTGTAAATGTATTTAGCCAAAAGAAAATTTAAATTGAATTTTAAAACTAATCGTTTTAAGCAACATCAAGGCGTCACTTAAATTTTCATATCATATCTTTTAAAATTCATAATTAGAATTTATGAGATGTAAATGATAAAGCATCAATGAATAAATTTTGATATATATGTGTATAGGTAAATTAATAACATTGCGTCACTCAAAATTTGATATCATTATTTTTAAGGTCCAAATTTAAAATTCTTTGAGCTAAAGATAAAGTGCTGCGTCACAAACTTTTAACCCGTTAAGGGTTTTTGTATTGATATCATTACTTTTTTTAGGTTAGTGATAAAAAGATAAAACCACAAAAAAATTAAAGACCAATGCAATAAATTCATAGTCGTGATTTCCATTGACCTTTACAATCCTCCATCTAAAACGAATCAAGGTGTCACAAGAATTTATGAAAACAATTTGTGTGTGCATATTCCAAGATTTTATTAACTAAAATCGAGTTAAAGAAATCTTTTTAACCCTAGATCTACCGGGAATTTTATTCAAGTTTTAATAAAACGTTCTACACCAGAATTTTTATTTAAAACTATTTAACTTATTTATTTACCTTATTTTTGTCTGGTTTATATACTTAGTTTATTTTAAAGAAATTTCTGGTTTGAATGAATATATTGTATGTACCTGTCGGGTCCAATGGACCCGTCTGGTAGACGGAGGGTTAAAATTTGAACTTTTTAACACTATAGATTACTCATAAATATGATACAAATAGAAATAATTTATCTAACTGAAACTGTTTTAGCCAACATTTCAATTATCAAGTGTAAAATAAGCGATATTTGGAAATGTAAGCGTTCCATGTTGTTAAGATTTTACGTTTCCTTTTCACATGTTTCTATGAAAACGCAGACAATTATTATAAAAGAATTTCATTTTTACTTTATATTTTTAATGTTTTGAACCCTTGCACTGTAATACACCAAAAGTGTTAAAATTTTTCAACATGGTATGAAATATGCTAAAATTGACGACATATATTTTATATATAAATACATATAAAATAAAACTTTTTCACATTATGATCCACCTTAGGTTTATTATACAGCTATAAATAAATAAAACGAATCAAAGTATCCAATAATTTACGAAAACAATGTGTGTGCATTATTCCAAGGTTTCATTAACTAAAATCAAGTTAAAGAAATCTTTTAAAATTTGAACTATTTAACACTATAGGTTACTCATAAACATGATTCAAATAGAAATAAGTTATCTAACTGAAACTGTTTTAGCCAACATTTCAATAATTAAGTGTAAAACAATCAATATTTGGAAATTTAAGCGTTCCATATTTTTAAGAATTTATATTTCCTTTTTACATGTTTCCATGAAAAAGCAGACAATTTTTATAAAGATATTTTATTTTTGCTTTATATTCTTAATGTTTTGAACTCTTGCGCTGTAATACACCAAACGTCTTAAAATTTTTCAACATTGTATGAAATATGTGAAATTGATAGGAAAAATTCTTATTTTTTTTATAAATACATGTAAAAACGTTTTCACATTAAGATCCATCTTTGGTCTATTAAACAACCATAAATAAATAAAACAAATCAAAGTGTCACAAGAATTTATGAAAACAATTTTTGTGTGCATATTCCAAGATTTCATTAACTAAAATCGAGTTAAAGAAATCTTTTAAAATTTGAACTTTTTAAACCGTGAAAATAGAAAAATAATTTATCTAACTGAAACCGTTTTAGCCAAAATTTCAATCAGTAAGTGTAAAACAAGCGATATTTGTAAATTTAAGCGTTCCATGTTTTCAAGATTTTACATATTTCTATGAAAAGCACACAGTTATTATAAAGATATTTCATTTCTGCTTTATATTGTTAATTGCTTGAACTCTTGCATTGCAATACACAAAAAGTCTTAAATTTTTCAACATTGTATGAAATATATTGAAATTGATGAGTTTTGTACCGTTCATTTGAAAATAATAATTTCAGCTAAGCATTGACGTTTGTTTGTTATACTCAATGCAAACCTATGCTTTGCTCAAGCACCAATGAAACTTTAACAATAACTTATTTTATCTCAATAAAGTTTTTGTTTATTTTACAATACACAGAAATATTTCTTTCAGTAAAATTATTGCTAATGTATTTATACCTACTTCTGCATGCTATATGTGATTATTCCAAGAAATTATGTCTGGAATTAAAAAAATCATGATCCATGGAGAGCTTTCAACTGTTCAAATGGTAAAAATGATAAAAAAATTGGATGCTAGACAGCCGGTAAATTTTCTTGTGAAATAATTTGACATAAATCTGAGCAGTGTGTTTATGACATGAAAATAAAATAACACAATATCATGCTGAAAGTGATTCAAATGCAGAAATAAACATAAATGGGATATAAATGTTTAAATTTTCTTGAGCAACAATGTAATAATGGACTAGAAATCATAATGAATGCTTATAATAAAGTGAAATACAGTAAACTCTGTGAACTCCGCAAAATGCATAATCTGCAAACATCTATTATCTGCACTTCGTGGAACGTAAGTAATGAAACTCATTTTAACATTTAAGTTCATAGATGAATTTAAATGATGTCTTAATTTTCACCAAATAACAATTTTTCCTTGAAATAAACTGTGATTTAAGAAAATTCATACATTTTGTACCCAGCACTCGAAAATAGCAATTTGAGCTTGACCTTTGTTTCTTTGGTTAGGCTTAATGCAAACCTATGCTTTGCTCAAGTTCCGATAAAACTTTAACAATAACTGATTATATCTCAACAAAGTTCTAGTTTCTTTTAAAATACACATGAACATTTCCTTTAGTAAAATTTCTGCTAATGTACCTATACCTACTTTTGAATGCCATATATGTGATTATTCTAAGGCATTATGTCTAGACTAACAAGAATCACGATTCATGCAGTGGTTTTACATTGTTTAATAGATACAAATGATCAAAAAATTAGTTGCTAGATCATCAGTGAATTATCTTGTCAAATAATTTGCCATAAGTCTGAAAAGTGTGTTTATGACATCAAAATAAAATAACAATATCATGCTCAGGGGTAGGAAAATGCATCATTTTACTAGCCACTGGCGAGTGAATTTTCTGACAGGATGAGTGATTTTTTAGGTAGTTACTGAGAACTGCAAACTATACATGTATGCCGAAAACGTTTTTTTTAATAAGTAGTTAGCTATATTTTTCAACTTTCCCGATTACTGCGATGTAAACATGGTACAAAATTCTATTTTATATTAAACTTTCATCTCTTGTTTATATTTCTCAATTTTATAGGAAAGAAATATATGAAAATGCATTACAGTAATCAGTGATCTGGAGCTTGAAATTTTTTGATGCTCCAGCTGCGTTCCGAGATAAAATGCTGTGGCTCCGGCTCCGGGAACTGCTCCAACTCAGCGCCGACTTCGCACTTCTGAGTTGCAGATTTTAATTTACACATTTAATTTTTTGCTTACAAATTCTTTCTTTCTTTACCTTCATTAAAGTTCTGACAAAATGCATTTTTCTTCTCAACAAACTTGAAATGCTTGTTCAGAAAATATGACATCTTTTAGCTTTTGCTTTTAAAATAGAAAGTTTGGTGGAATTTTAAACACAAAAATCTTAAATTTCTTCTACGCTTTTCAAACAACCAAAATTGTACGTGTAAACAACAGGCAGTCATATTTGTTTTCAAATAGTGTTGCCACTTAGCTCAAGTAGAAGTGAAGTAGTGTTACCATATTTTTGTGAGAAGTTTTACATCTTTAATTTTAAAAAAATCCCTTAAAAAATGATATAATTAAAATACTGAATAATGATGTAATTAAAATAATTTAAACCTGGACATTTAAAAGACTGAAAAAAAAAGATTAAAAAAAATAAAAAACTAAAGGAGCCCTGGAGCAGAGTAAATTTTAGAGCTCTAGCTCCAGGGAAAATACAGCTCCGGAGCGCTCCGGCTCCGAGCTACGGTTCCAGCACCAGGTCTCTGACAGTAATAGTAACCAACTATTTTGAGTTGCGTAATTTTGTCATAAAATTTTTTAACTGTAGATTGCATTTTACTGGTTGTTGAACTAAATCCTTGGCTGGTAAGATTTTCTAGAAATTCTCCATCCCTGGTCATAAACATAATAGAAATATAACTTGTCTAACAGACACTTTTTTATCCAACATTTCAGGTGTCTGACTATGTACAGAGCAATTGAGCTATTTAATTATTTTTAAACGTATTTTTATTATGATTATGACTAGAAAATGTGAAAAAAAGCAAAAAATATTTCCTTCATTGATAAAATTTTGGTTAATGGGAGAATTTATAGTAAAATTTAGTGAAAATTCGCCCAAAATACTCCAAAGAAAATTTGGTACTTTTCGGTTATCCGGGCACCAGTGTTATATATACATGGATATGTATATACAGATGTATATATATACATCTATATACATATACAAATATGTGCATACACATGCATATATGTGTATATATACAATATATGTATATATACAATATATGTATATATACATATATATGTATGTATATCCATGTATTTATAACACTGGCGCCCGGCTAACCGAAAAGTACCGAAAATTTTACTATATGTTAGTTTCCTTTGTACATTTCATATTTATGACATTGGTGAAGGCAATGAACAAAATCTAAGAAACGTTTTAAATGTTTCAAAGCTTATAGCATATTGCACGTGTTTACATGTTAATTTTCATAAAATCCATCAATGTCATTCCACAAAAACATCCATAAAACAAAAAATATTTATTTTAAATTTAAATCTTTAGTTCATTGTCTTTACAATAGTGTAAACAACATAATATTTTAAATTTCATAGTGCTATTCCAATAATTTTCTGAGGAATAGAGTTTTGCGTATGTAATTTTCCCCGAAAATTACATTATCCAAAAAATGCATTTAAAGTTTAGATTTTTGTTTTAATACAAGAATTTCAGTAATTATGCATCTAAACTTCACTGTTTTTATAAGTCACTCATTTCTTTAAAAGTACTGACCCTTTTTTAATCTCTAGAAGGCCATATTTTGCCCCCCCCCCCTCTAGTTTTTTAACAAAGCAAAGCATGACATTTCACATCAAAGATGCGACCGTTATCACAAACACTATATTCTTCAGTTTTAAGTGACTTGGATTGTTTGTGGCATATTCAATACCTTTTAATTTCATGTATAATTCAATATTATACAATTTTATAGGTAAATAATAAAAGAACAGAGCTCGTCTTCTGTATCTAGACTAGTCAGTGATGATTTGGCACCCAGAAGCAGAATTTTCAGTATCAATCTGGAGCAAACCAAAATTTATCTACGACCCAACAATACTGAACCAAGCTACTATAATAAATACTCACAGTAACCCATAAAATAAGCAAAATTTACATTTCACAAAGAAAATTAATAAAAAACACAATAACTCCTAAAACAAAGTAAATTTGTGATTTTTTTAAAGCTCAATATTTATTTTTAAGCTGGTAGATTGATCTGCAAGGTCTAAAATAATCTGCAGCGCTGCTGACGTGCTGCACAGTTTCTGCTATGGGGATTTGGTACACGATCACTTTCTACGCCATGTCATTCATATCATTCCACAAAAACACCCATAAGACAAAAAATATTTCTTCTAAATTTAAACCTATTTTAAATTTCATAATGATATTCCAATAACTTTTTGAGAAATCATGTTTTGCGTATGGAATTTTTACCGAAAATAACTTTTCCAAAAAATGCATTTAACCCTAGATCTACCGGGAATTTTATTTAAGTTTTAATAAAACGTTCTACACCAGAATTTTTATTTAAAACTATTTAACTTATTTATTTACCTTATTTTTGTCTGGCTTATATACTTAGTTTATTTTAAAGAAATTTCTGGTTTGAATGAATATTTTGTATGTACCTGTCGGGTCCAATGGACCCGTCTGGTAGACGGAGGGTTAAAGTTTAGATTTATGCTTTACTACAAGAATTTACAGTACTATACATTCAAACTTCACTGTTTCTACAAGTCATACTCATTTTTTTTAAGTACTGACCCTTTCTTTATCTTTAGAAGGTCATATCCCCCCCCCCTCCCGGTTCTTCAACAAAGCAAAAGATGACTTTTATCATCGATGTTGACGTTTCTCATCGACGTTATCGAAAACACAATGTTCTTCAGTTTTAAGAGACTCGGATTGTTTATGGTTTATTAAATACATTTTAATTTAATGTATAATCCAATATTATGTAATTTTATAGGTAAATAATGAAAAAAATAGAACTCGTCTTCTGTATCTAGGCCAATCGGTGCCGATTTGGCATGCAATCACTTTCTACGCCAAGGTTGTCAATCCAAAATTCAGACATGGTACAGGCTCAGCAAAAAAAAAAAAAAAAAAAAAAAGCTGAACTTTCACGGCCTCATGGAATTTTGATGAAATTCACATTTTCCCGAAGCGTTCAAATGAAATTTGCGCTTTTTCTGCGATACATTGACGAAATTAGAGTTTTTCCCCGACCACTTGACGAAAATCGCGTTTTTCTGCAATCTTTCGAAGAAATTCGTGTTTTTTTTCTCACGATCTTTCGCCAAAATCGTGTTTTTTCTGCAATATTTCGAAGAAATTCACGCATTTATCACGATCTTTCGTCAAAAATAGCACGTTTTCCACGATCTTTTGCCAAAAATCGCGCATTTTCCACGATCTTTCGCCAAAGATCGCGCATTTTCCACAATCTTTCGCAAAAATTTGCGCATTTCCCACGATCTTTCGCAAAAATTCGTGCATTTTCCACGATCTTTCGCCAAAGATCGCGCATTTTCCACAATCTTTCGCAAAAATTTGCGCATTTCCCACGATCTTTCGCAAAAATTCGTGCATTTTCCTCGATCTTTTCACAAAATTCCCATTTTTTTATCATCCGACAAAAATCGCATTTTTTTGCGATTCTTTGACGAAATTCACATACTTTTTTCACGATCCTTCGACGAATTTCATGTTTTTTCCACGACCTTTCAAAGAAATTCGCGATTACACGATCTTTCGCCAAAATTCGCGTATTTTGCACGATCTTTCGCAAAAATTCGCATATTTTACAAGATCCTTTGTAAAATACGCTATTTTCTGCAATCCTTTGGTGGAAGTCGCATTTTTTCCCGCGATCCTTTGAAGAAATTTGCGCTTTTCCTGCGATTCTTTGAAGAAATTTGCATTTTCCCGCGATTGCTTGAAGAAATTTGCTCAATTTGGCGCGGTTCATACTCGCGTTTTTGCTGTATTATATCCATTCCCGCTAATCCCCCCCCCCTCCATTAAAAATGTCAACAAATTTTAATGCATATTTGCATCTATCCCAGAGATAATAAAATCCACTGCCGAAAAAGCGGAATTCCGCGTTTTCGCGGAAAAGTAACATGTCTGAAAATTATATGTGTTTGCCAAATTACTTATACATTTATCGACAAGCTTCACAGAGCAGCCCAGAAGTAGAATTACACACAAAAATAGAATGTTCATGAAATTTCAAGCAAAATTTATATTATTATGTAAAAATGAATAAAACATACCCTATAAACAAAACAATGCTACCCAGCACATACTTCAGGGGGGGGGGGTGCCAAATGAAGATATTGATTTTTTATAGTTTCATACAAAAATGTATGTATATATGAAGTAACAAGATACTCGCAAGCTCATGTTAAACTTATGGGAGCGTTCTTTTCAAATTTGTGAAATTGAAAGTAACTTAAAAAAAAAAAAAAATATATGCAACCAAAATCGAAAAAGTAAACACTAACCCAGTTAGAATTCAATCTCAGCTATTCTAAGCAAGAAAAATAATCATTTAAAACTATTAATACGCAAGGGAGAAATTTTTAAATGTACGCTCCCATAGGTTTAACGTCAGCAGTTCCAGTTTCTTCTCGTGACTAGTTCAGATTCCCAACCTTCAGGTTAATGTTAATCCTATGAGAGCGTTGCTTACATATTCCTTGCTAGCAAAAATACATTTTGACAACATGATTGTAAAAACGAACTTTGAAGCAGGATATGAAAAAAAAAATAAAAAGAAAATTATTTAAAGCTTTCTTTTAAGAATATTAACTTTAGAATTAAATAAAAACAAGTATCTTACAATTTGCAAAAAAGCTATTATATCTCTTATTTACCAATAACCTTTAATTACTAAATAAACAAAAAGAACATGAAGAAAATTTTTACTTTTAGAAGCTCAAAACAACTAGTCGGGATATTATGAATCATTTTGAGAGCTGAACAAATTATCCACGTGTCTTCCGACAGGCGTTATAGCAATAGGTCGTTTCCGGACAGATATAATCTGCAAATATCACAAATTTTCTTTTAAAATAGCATTCTATTCTAATACTACAAAAGAAAAACACGATGTCTCTTTCCCCTTCATTTTGATCTCAAATAGCAATCAAGTAAGTTGAACATTCATTGCACATATCATCGGAGTTGAAAATTAGTTTGTTTCAAGTTGAGAAATTTTTTAATTCCCCCCTCCCCCCAATAAATATCTGTCGGTACGCACCGACGAATCGATAAGGAATCGACGAATTTAAACACTAAATCCATCATTATAGCGAATTTATGCCCGTTAACAAGTAAACAAACAAACGTGGATTAGGATTCAATTCAACAAGATTCAATCTTATGGATTCAATAAACGATTCAAAACGCGAGCTACGCTCATAAACAAGAAATTGAAAATAACTTTTTTGAAATTTCAAAAAAATAAACTATAAATAACAATTATATTGAATACATATAATTAAAAAAAAAATTCCCTGTTTTTAAAAATGAATCTAAATATTTTTTCGACAAAAAGCAAAAATGTGAAATAATAATTTCTTCATACAAAAGAGAAAGATCGAATATGAATCGAAATTCCATTTAATGTATTTAATATTTTAAAACGCATAATAATTAACATTTTAATATTTAAAAAAAAAAGATTTACCGCCTAGATTCAGATTGTTAACTGTAACCTAGAAAATACCTAAAATGACGTTGCAAGGATTAAGACTCCTCCTACATACGAAGTGACGTTAAACCTACTCACCAATCACAGTAAAAAAGCGATTTTTAAAAATAAAACGAGTTTTCCCAGAAAAAAGAAAAGTGTTATTCACTGCGTCTTAATCAGATTTATATTATATATCAATTTAAAGAAAATCGTTAGTACCGTTTTCGAGATTTTGAAATTAGGAACTTCTTACATACTGTACCAACGCTTTCGCTTTAAAAATGACTATTTAGATTTTAAAATATACTGCACGTAGAAATGTAAAAATTTAAGTATACGATTAGACTGCAGATATAAGACTGTTCTAGAAATATCAGAACAATAGGACCTATATCTGCTGAGTTATTAAAAGGCGGCTTTTTTCGCGTTTCCTTTGATGTCGAGTTAGCCGTATATATGAGTTCCGCCATCTACGAATTCTACGATACGATACGATACGATTTTAGGCTTAAGGTTGCGTCACTCGGAATACTACCGTCTTCTATGATTCTGTTTGTTAAAAAAAACATTTAGTTTAATAATTATAAAATTTAATTTATTTATTTCTGATTAAACACAATTAGTATAGATTTACAGCAGTGTTGGAAAATTGGCGCAGAGGAGGAGCCTATTGACACCACTAAATTTTTATAGTATTCTTCACCTTAATAAAAACTCACAAATTCTGTCATTAGATAAGCCGAAAACTACCACTAAAATTTAGTGGTGTCAATAGGCTCCACCTCTGCGCCAATTTTCCAGCACTGATTTACAGAGTTCATTAATATTGGTACACAATTAGTAGATTTTCAATTATCCGACATTCTAGGAAACAGGGTCATGTCGTAAAATGAAAAATAGATAATTTGGAGCTCGTTACAATAGAATGACGATTATTTGAACTGTACCACGGCTACAATTTCTATAATAGAATTTTTCGGGTTTTAAACAGTAGCTAAAAATTGTAAATAGCTTTGCGGACTTCTAAGTTGAGATCGACCTTACGCCCAGTTTGTAGACGAATGCAGGGATGAGATGTCTTGGCTTTTTTTAACAGTAATATTAGAGAAAAATGTTGTTCTGTTAAATTGCAGTATTTTCCGATTAAAAAAAATAACATTTTCTCTAAAATTATACTGGTGTGATAAAAAGCGGAGAAATGTCATCCCTGCGAATGTCTTATTGTAAGGTAAGGACTAAGGTTAGTTGGGGCAACTGGACCCACGAGGTAACTGGGCCATAGGCTACTTTATAAAAAAACATTGATGTATTATAAGTTTCAGCTTTTGTGAACAATGCCCCTTAACCTCCAACTTCCTAAAACAACGTGTGTCAACTCAATCATAACTCTCTCTTTGCTGTGATAAATTGCCGAAAATTTACGTTTCTTTTTTTAAAAACAACGTCAATTTGGTTGAACTTCATCGGCAAATAACTACAATAATATTAGGTATCTATACATATTTACGTCATGTTTCAAATGTAAGCCCGGTGTCCCAGTTACCCCATAAATTTTTCAAGAATGGTGTAACTGGGACATGTATCCGGGGTAACTGGATCATGCTGGATCCAGTTACCCCTATAGTTATAAATAATTTTTTTGAGTTTGTCTTACAACGAGAAGTAATTTTCTCCGTTGTTCTTTGCTCACAATAAAGATAATTATAGAATACCTTATTAAAATTACGCAATAAAATTAAAAAAAAAGCATATTGGGTGGTATCAAACCAAATTTCTTGACCCCATGAGAAGCGGCGATGCTGTTATGGCATCACATAATTTTAATTTCTAATTGCCACATTGGCACCGGAATTTTATAATGAAAATTTCACCTTTATTAAGTACGCGAAAATATACTTTTACTTGTTTTCAAATAGATTCTCTTGTAAATACTGGTGTCATTAAATTATTTCAACATTTTAGGAATGCAAGCATCTTGCCCCTTAAAGCGAGATAGCCAAACCTTGAAATTGTACGTTACGCAGGAGTCGCATTCTATAGGGAATTTTTTACTGTTCCTACCACCATTTTGAAAATAATATTTTCATCGCACCTTTCTTTAGAATGTGTTAAATAAGATGATCATGATGGTTACTATTTGGTTATTCCCACCAGTTATTTTTTAGCGAAAACTTTGTTTGATTTAATCCGGACATTTTCCCCGATTACAATAGTCAAAAAATTCTGCTTTAAAGAACCGGTGATAAAAGATTGACAATTCTGTAAAAGATGCTCATCGCGAAGAATGACTTACGCAGCGAGAGGGTTAAAGTGAATTCAACCCATTTTAAACATTCAGTGATCAACCGGGATAGCCAACAGACACTGTTCACTCATGACTTGTAGCCAGCGTTCTATTCAATATAGTTTTTGTTGAACTGAGATAAAACTTCGCATGATAGAATTAAAATACTATATAACTCTAATTATAAATTAATACTAGAATACAGGAATTCTGCTTTTTCAAAATTTAGTGTCGCCCCCGATGAAAAAAAATATCTGTATATATAAATAGTACAAAACATATTTTAATTTTAAGACTTAAAGCACACACTTTTATTTTATGTAAAATGATGTCATTCGCATCCGCTTAAGAATTGCGCAATTATGATCCAGTTTTAAACATCTACAGTAAAGCATGCATAGAATGCCACTATCGCAAAATAATACACAAATGCAGCAAAAATATCCCGTCATTAAAGAAACTTGACAAAAAAAGGGCTATCTAATGATTCATAGGCCTTCATTTGTTTGTAACATTAAAATAGATACTTAAAATTAAATATAGTTTATAATAACTCCATGTTTTAACAGAAATTATTTCTTTATATTTTTTCAAAAAAGCACGTATTTTAATTACATTTTCTTTCGTTTGTTATGAGAAAATGGCAACAAAAAGATATAATTGCTGTTTTTCAACTATTTTCCCTTCACTTTCTACATAAATAGAGTACTTGAGTTGACAAAATTAAACAAATGATGCGAAAAACTACAAAATTTAATATTTCAGAAATAAATGAAGATACAGTTTTCAAACATTGCATTTAAAAGTACATTTTTTTCCCAATACGACGTATAAAAATTGAAAATGTGCGATGCTTAGAAGTTAAAAAAACTGATATAGAGCATTTAATCGTACAGTGATACATCTGCTTTGTTTATTGCTGGCTTCTGTAAGGTAACGTTATTTTTTGGAGACGACATAAAATAAGCTGGGAGAAAAAAATAGCATACCGCGCCGGAGGCTAATAGTTTAGATATTTTGTTGAATCATTTTTATGAAAAAAAAATGTAAAATGCATGTATGTTAATTTTATTTTATTGCATTCTACTACAGTTGGACCTCGTTATCGCGACACCCGAGTTACACGTCACTCCGCTTATCACGTCAGTTTTTCGAAGTCCCGATTTTCTGAATATGGTTTTAATGTAAATAAATTCCGGATTTTACGCCGTTGAATAATTTTCAATTCCGGATATCCCTACGGTTTATGAAAATTGTCCATTTTTTATAATCCATCTTTTAAGCAGAAAAATTAAGCGGTAAGAAATGTCTTAGCCTAACTTTACGCAAAAGTGTCTAAAATATCCATTGAATTAAATGAGAATTTTTACTTCAATCCATTATCTGAATAAATAAACTCACACACTATGAATGACCCACTTGAACTCCAGATAAACGTATCAGTCTACTCGCGGTTTTTTTGTACTGATCAAGCGGCGGTTTTTTTGTGGTTACACTGCGTTTCTCATCCGAATAAAACGAAATTATTGTATTGCATTGAAATGATCATAAATTATCTAGCACCCATTTCTGAAACACCGAATATTGATTACAATACATTGTATAATATTGAAAAAAGAATTGTAGGAAGCACATCTAGGGATAAGCAAACCTTAATTCATCAATATTTCATGTAACAATAAAAAAGCAAGTCATCATGAATCTGATTTTTATTCTTTTTAATTTTGTTTTTGTGTTTATTTTGTTTAATAATAATATTTTATTGCTTAAAACTGCAAGAACAGTTATGAATTTCAAATTGTCATTAATAAATTAAAAATACAGCTTTTTATTTAAAAACATTTCTCCAACTCCGGTTAAAGCGACACTCCGCTTATGACGACTCTTTTTTCTGGTTATTAGAGTGTCGGGATATGGAGATTCGACTGTATATCCGACACATAAATTAGTACTAATAAATAGTTGTAAAATTAACTAGCATTGTATAAGTTTAAGTAAATAGACTCTGCCACCGGAAAAAAGAAACAAAGATTTATTTAAATATTTTACAAAAGTTACTGTGCATGTATAATGTCCATCAGTTTTATTTAATCTAGGCAATCTGCTGTTGTATGGCGGCAGATAAAAATTCATGAGCAGAGATCCATAAAAGGCATCGGTTGTCTATGACCAAATAATACAAAACATTTTACATAAACTGATATAACCAGTTTAACGAATCCAGAAAAATAATCTTGAATCAAAATAATGATATGCCTTTAAAGTATTAGGAAAAAAAAATTGAAACTTTTATTATTAAGAAACAAATACAATACGCGTGGCTAACTACTCTTATTAAAGCCTTCAAGCGTTAAATAAAATGGAGTTCTGAACAAAGAGGAGGAGACATTTAGTGTATTGTCTACGAGTTGCTAGTGGTGTAACTGAGGAGGTTATCAGAAGATGCGGGTTGATTTTTTACATAGGATCAACAGCTTGTGATTACTGCCGATGCAAACTCCCATCAAAAAATTTTGGATTTAAAATTTTGTCTCTTATTTTAGTAGTTTATTCATTCAAAATTTCTCCCACAAATATGGTAAAACTTTCTATTTGTTTTTACTGGTGGAAATTGGCCCGATTATCATAATTTTTTTCGCTGACACCAAGATAAGCTTGTCTAGGTTGTCACAGTATAGCGCAAACGCACGGCCTGATTATCACCGAAGTAAACTGATAGCAGTAAAAAAATAAATATCTGTTTTGCCTTTACTTTTGACTTAAATTGTGCATTAATAAGGAGTTGAAATAAAGAGAGAATTTCTATTTAAATCTATTGGTTAAAGTTTGCCCCGGTGATAATTAACTCCAGCGAAAGCGATTACAGTTGAAGCTTCAATATTTTAAGGATATGTCAGCGCTTCTTTATTAATAGTTCCATGTTAAATAATGTCGATACACGGAAATTGGTTTCAATAGTTACACGCATTGCGCTAGATATTTTTTCAAGATCGACATTTCAAATATATGCATATGTCTTTTAACTCTTTGAGGAGCAAGTAATTGTGTTTCTGCATTGTTGAAATGACACTGGAAATTTCGAAAAATTATATTTCAAAATGAAAAAAAGCAATTTTTAAACTTTTTCCACAAAAGTCATAAAAGTAAAATTTTATTAAAAGTTTCTGAAACAATTCTTCATTAACATTAGATGGGATATAATACATCCCACCGACCCTCAAGGAGTTAAAATTAAGAGCTTAAGCATAGCTCCTGATAAGAGTACTCTACTTTTTTTTTAATTCATATTGCTTGATTTCCACCATTTTTTTTTCAAGTATTAATATTCACCTTGCTTAACTCTTTCAAGGGTGATGGTCACACAGCGCGACCACCTAATCTTAATTCCAAAACTGACAAACGGCATCCAGAATAGTTTAATAAAATTTTGCTTTTATAACGAAAGTGTAGAAAAGCAGGTTTTCATTTTTTAAAAATTGTTTGTTAAATCTGGTGTCAATGAATTATTACCTCATTTTAGGAACAGAATTTTCTGGCCCTGAAAGGGTTAATGGCAAATAAAATGATGCGAGAATGATGCCAATTATATTATTTTAAAAAAACTGTTTGCAATCAAACAATATGAATTTTTTTTTTTAAAGTAGCCTACGCTGCCCTTGAAATTCACGGACGTGAGAATTAAAGGGTTAAATAATACGTATGCTACACCCAAAATTAATGTCTTGTAGTTGAAATTTCAGTAAAAGAAGAAATTCTTATTTTAGAATAAAATTAATTATTGTATAAAAAATCTTTGATTTTATTTACAGATACAGCAAGTTTTATTTCTGCCCTGTACAATTCAATCCATTGAGAATATCCAAACCTCAACCAGGGTTGTGAGTTTAGCCTCCTCCGATAATCATTCTTACTTTAACCCTTAAATGAATGCATGTTTAACTGGATCACTTATTATTTAACTTTATGCAACCACTATATTTATATAGATATATTAATCCTGTAAAAGTACCAAAAATATGCTACTAAACTGAGTTAAAAATCTATCTCAAATTTATGGGCATATCATCTTTAACCCTTAATTGCAGTGATGTAAATTTCTATCACCTTTTTATTTAATTTTTAATACATAAATTAAGTTCTTACTACCAATATATTTATATAGAAATATTGATCATCTAAGAATTGCAAAAGTATGCTACTAAATAAAGTTAAAAATCTATCTTAAGATTTCTGGTTTCTAATCCTTAATATAAAAATAAAAAACACAATTCTAAAAGAATAATTAATGCAATTAAGGGTTAATACAAGAATAAAAGCATAATTCTAAAAGAATAATTCGTACATTTAAGGGTTAAGGTTTACAAAATAAAAAATTATATAAAATAAGGTATTTAGATCCATATTTTAGTTTTTAATTGTACTGCAGATGTGCAACATAAGAAAAGGTTGACGTATCATACGAAATATGAATCTCTGTTTCTTTTTCATTATTTTCCTGCGTAATAAAATTTTCTGACAGTAATATATAAAACAAAATAAAAAATCTTGCATTTAAAGGTTAAGAAAAAGGAAATGTCGGTCATTAAATTTAGAAAAATTACTATTCGGTAATTCTGATATGATTTGGGAATTTTGGAATTAAAAAGAAAGTCAAACTGGCAACATTGTCCTGGGCTATGGTAGACACAAAACACCTCTTCACTAGTAACCAGTGCATTATACATTGTAGTATTTGCTTGCGTAATCCAAGTGGTGGAAAATTGGCGTAGAGGTGGAGCCTATTGACACCACTAAATTTTTATGGTATTATTCAGTTTAATAAAAACTCAGAAATTTGATCATTAGATAAGAGGCAAAATACTACTATAATTTAGTGGTGTCAATAGGCTCCACCTCTGCGCCAATTTTCCACCACTGGTAATCTCTTTTAAAAAAACTTCGGATGCTATAATTAGTGTACGGTTAGCTCTAATTGTAAATAATTTTTTATTACATTTTTAATTACATTTTAATTACATTACAATTTTTTTAATTACATTTATAAAAATTCAGATTGCTTGGTTCCCACTACTTTTTTTAAAAACGTATAATTCGGTCTATTATCGCATTATTTAATCTATAATTAAATAAAGTGACTATTTCTACTTCAAAAAAGTGGTGGGAATCAAACAAAGTAAAGATATATATTCGTTAAAAGTTCTTTTTTATTTATTTTCAGAGTTTTTCGCTAAAACTTAAAGGCTTTTTAAAGAGACATTAAACGAATTTTTTTTATTTCTTGTCAATTGCATAAGAATGAGCCATTTTGATTAAACGGATTATGTTGATGGTAAAGCACAATTAAACACTTTTTTATTAAAACTTTTATCATGAGTAGTACTGTAATGAGTTTCAGTTTATGGAAAAAAATCACACCAGTAATAGCAGTGATTTTTTTTCAAAAAAGGCGGTCAGAAAGTAATTTAAAACATACTCCAAGTTCAACGCATCGCCCTCTGAGTACTAGGCCTGGGCGCTGAGAATAAAACGGCGGCTGTCGTACGTAGTTTTTTCAGCGTTTGTAGGGTTCCTTAATTCTAATACCAAGAATATTTTAATTTTTCTCGGTACTATTTTTTTACAGTTAAGTAAACAAATAAAATGCCATAAGTAGAAACGGTATTCACATTAAAGAATTCGTGAAAAGACTAAGAAATTCCTTCTACGACAGCCACTATTTTTATGTCAGCGCGTAGGCCTAGGATTTAGAGGGAATTGATTCAGCGGTATGCTCACGGAAACTGATATGGGGATTAGATTTAACTTGTGCTTTGAATTTCTCATTGTCAATCACAAACTCTTGTCCACGAAACTCTTCATCTTGAAAACACTGATTTCCACGATGAAATTTCAGAGACCAATGTTCAATTGTGTTTTCAGTAATCGTTATTGTTGTACAATGACGAAAAATAAAATTGCAAATACTAAATAAGTAGACAAAAATCTGACCATCAAACTAATGTAACAACGTAATATCCCATCAAATGTTTACCCATAAGTTCTTATACAGAAATTAAATAACAGGAATCGACATTTATTTTTTACACAAGGCATTTCTCAGGCATAATCATTAATTGTTTGTTTACGGTCAAAGGACTGGTGACTTTTGTTATATAGAGGTGCATCAATTTACGAAAAAAAAAAAAGTGATAGATTTCTTATGAAAATATAATAAAAAACAATATGACTAACATTCGGTTTTTCAAAAAGTAGATCTTTTGGGCGAATGTAGTCAAAAAGTTAACCGTTTTAACGGGTTTGGTCATAGAGGTATAACCCCTTAATTTAAATTCTAATCTGCCGTACGTACTCGGAATATTTTAATAACATTTTGCTTTTATAATGAAAGTGAACGAACAAAACCAAGAATTTATTTGTAAAGAAATTCGTTTGTCGAACAAAAGCAAGATTTATTTTAAAAAAAATTCTTTTGTCAAGTCTGGTTTGAATCAATCATTTCACCATTTTACGAACAGAATTACTCTGCGCCTGAAAGAGTTTTAATCAGGGTGGCCACGCTTCAGGGAATTTACAGATAGGGAAATTCTTCGGTATCGATGTTTTCTTATTGAAAATATCTCCTTAAATAAGTTGAAATTTCATGCGTTTAAGCTAGATTTATTTTTCTATAAACAAATACTGATATTTGACCCGGAAAATTCCCTGTAGCGTGGCAACCCTGTTCATGATCTTTTTAATTGATATTTAATTCATGTAAAATGACGAAAAACAAAACTATAATACAGATCTATTACAAGTGATGGACCCGATTTAGAAAAATCATATTTTCGAAATATGTCTGTATCCAAATACAATAGTACGTGCAATATTTTGTATGCTATATTGACAGTAATCAATGGTATAGGGATGCAACCCCACATCTTTTTACTTCATTTTGGAAACAACGTATTTTTAGCTTATTCTGTATACGATTACTATCAGACTTTTCAAACTATGTTTTTGAGACTTACAAAAGTTGCTCTATACATTTAGCTAACACATTATGCACATTATATTTTGATTGCATTCGCGCATGCGCAGTGAAACATTTTTTAGTAAACCTGCTCAATTTTCATCCAATTTTTATTATTTTTTAATTCTGATTTCCGAGTGTTATGTACAATGTTATTCCTCGTGTTTTCTGAAAAGAACTTTTTTTTATATTAAGAACTCTGCAAATTATAAGCAAAAAACTTTGCGAAATTTGGGACTGTTTCTGTAAAAAAACTTAATTCTCTACGAGTATACATGCTATCCTGATAAAAATTGACACAGTATATTATAATAAGCCACTTATTAATAATCTCGAGTTTGAACTCTTTTGCTACATTAGTTTTTACAGGGTTATCCAAAATATATTCGTTATTTTTAAATTTGTTGACTGTCCCCTATAGGGTTTCGGGGAAAAGTCTTTGCGGAAATGTATGACCTATACTATACTGTTTACACGCCTGCAGTTTCAAGTTAATTCCTCATGTATTTTTCTAGATATTTAAAGTATTATCTGTATTTTCTAGATATACAAAAGTCTAAAATTACAAGTGACAGGTCACCTTTGACCATATAGTGTATGTATAAGTTCGTGTATTATACAAATGGAGTCTTTCGAATTGAAATCCAGGAATGCTGCAATGATATATTAAGCTGCTCCAGATGCTCAAAAGCTACATATTTCTTAGCAGCAAGATTTCCGGCTTTTTTCAATTCGAATAAATATAGCTGGGATGAAAAAAAAAATATTTAACGGTTTCCATTCTTGTATTTATGTGGCATTGCTTTAATACCTGTAAAAAAAATCTGGTTTTATTGATTAAAAAAGCTACAGGATTAATAATTAGGCTCTTGAGAAATACAGTTTTCCTATAATCTGGACCTCATTCAATGTTGCCAGTAGGCTACTTTTTTAAAATTCAGATTTCTCGATTGGCACCACTTTTTTGAACCAGTAAACTTAACCTGATTTAATGACATATTAATGAAGGAGAAAGTAAGTTGAATCTTATCATTTGAAAAAAGTGGTGCCAATCAAGAAACATAAATTACAAAAAGTAGCCCACTGGCAACACTGACCTCATTATTTAATTAAGTTTTTACAGTGGAAAAATGAACAAAGTTTGAAGGTGTTTACAAAAAAACTGTGTTATGCCTTTAACTCTTTTAGAGGCAAGCAATTCTATTTCTGTAATGTTAAAATCGCACCTGAATTTTTTTTAAAGTCTTATTTGAAGGAAAAAAAAACCATAGCTGAAAGAACATTTTCTTAAAAAGCAGAAAACCAACGTTTAAAAGTGTACAAATAATACGTGAAAAGCAGCAAACAGCTGTTTCGAATCTACTAGCGATATTCTTCTTCAGTGCAAGACACAGCGTGCTAGAAAAAGCAAAGCTGAGCCAAATTCTATCTTGCACTGAAGAAGAATCTCTCTAGTAGATTCTAAACAGCTGTTCGCTGTTTTTCACGTATTATTTGTGCACTTTTAAACGTCGGTTTTTAATATTCCTGCACAAAGGCTTTAATTGCTATTTTAAAGAACATTTTCTTGTAGCCAAAAAATCGGGGACCAAGAAGAAAATAGATCTGCGCGAATGGTGAAAGTAGTGCAGAGCATCGACAAATGAAAAACATTTAAAAGCCTATTCCGTTTGTCTAAAAATTTACACATACATTTATCTATTTGTGATAATATACAATTGGTATAACACACTTCCAGCTATAGGGACCAGGATAATGTCGTAAAATCAAAACTCTTAGATAATAGGGATGACATTACACATAGGTGCCAACCTCAAACTAATCTTCCGTAATACGTGCGTTAATTTGACCCTGGTTTAATGCGTTTCGAACCAGATATTTTTTTAAGAAATGAAATTAAATACGTTCCACGTAGAAACCTTGAATTAATTAAATAAAGATTCCTGAAATAAATTTTGTGGTTCGAATGTGGTTAACCTGGGTCAAGTTAATTTAGATATTACGGAAGATTAATGGAAGGTTGGCAGCTATGCATTACAGAAGAAAGCCGATTATCTTACTCAAATTAACCAACCTTCCAATTATACGAATCTCCACCATCTTCTTAAACTTTTAATCTTACAATATACTAGGGGGCTCTGCCCCCTGCAAGCTACGCTTGCCAACCCCAGTTCAGACACCGCAGAATCTAAAAATCTAAAAGTCTAATGGGTTTTAAAAATATTAGAGAAGATTAAATTATACTGAAAAAGGTGTGCAGATCTCCCTGTAAACGGGTTTCCATTCAATTCCCTTTGATTGCAAAAATTTAATGGAGAATCAGTTGCTGTTAAGACATCCAATGGTTGTTTTCGTTTTTGATTAAAGAGGATCAGTTAAACATTTGAAAAGAAGCTAAAATAAAATGAATTAATTATTCAGAGTCTTTGTCAACCGATATTTTAAAACAATCTCTATAACAATAGCCTAAATCATGTGACTATCATCAACAGTTTCGGGCGGAACACTTTGCTTTTTATACTCTAGGTGCCATTTTGATACTTTAATGTTATACAGGCTCAGGTGATAAGTCGCCAAATATTATTCTATCCCCATCATTTCATCTATATTATAATAGTTCAAGTCATCAAATGCCATAAACAAATACGATCTGATCCCTTCGCCTTTCATATGAAGGTTTGGAACAAATGTCATATGGATATTGGCGCGATTTTTTTCCAACGCCAATTTGGGGAACGCATTAACCCTCTGTCTACCAGAAGGGTCCAATGGACCCGACATGTATATTCAAAATATCTATTCAAACCAGAAAATTTCTTCAAAACAAACTAAATGTATAAATCAGACAATAATAAGTTGAATAAACAAATTAAATAGTTTTAAGTAAAAATTCTGGTGTAGAATGTTTTTATAAAACTTGAGTAAAATTTCCGGTAGTTCTAGGGTTAACAGCATAAACAACAATATCCGGCTTACCATATCAAGCAAAATAACGATACTTTGGCGCCAGTTAAGTACCCGTTGCGTATATGACATTGGCGTCAGGTAAAAATCGCGCCGATATGGAGCCGTATGTGACATCTGTGCCGAAAGAAAAAAAAAGCCGGGTGCAAATCTCGCCAATATCTTTTTTTCAATTCTTCAGTTAGCATTTTTTCTATTGTTCGAGTGGTAAATTAAAACATTGATTTGAATTTGAAATTAAATGTCATGGTTTGTTACATAATTTAATATTTCGCCAGATGTCATATACGCACCGCATGTTTGATGATTTTTTTTTTTTTTACGAAAATTTGACGAAAACCTCGTTTTCAAATACCAGTTACATATGTATTTTTGGTACTACTTAGTTATCCCGTCGACAAAAAATCAATCGCGAACTATAAGATTAAATGGCAATAATGTTTGATGTTGTAAATGTCACATTCACTTGACTTTTAGCAAGTTACACGTGTTTACGTCATCAAGTGATTTTTATTTCGACGTTTTATTTTTATATTTATTAATGTTATACTGATTTATTTGTTCTTTCGTTATTTAAAATAAAAATTTTTGCCAATCTGTACAATTTGGCGAGTGGTTTGGCGATTTATATAATTTGCGAAATTGGGTGACGGAATAACTACTACATTGCACCGTATTTTTTAATTATTTTCTATTATTTCCAAAAGGAAATAGCAAAAAAAAAATAATTACTATAGAACAAAATAATTTATATAAATTTAAAAAAGAAATAAAAGTAAATATACATTTATTATTAAATAAACAACAATAGCCGGGTTACCATGTCTATCAAAATAAGGCCATTTGTGCGCCAATTAGGTACCCCGGTGCGTATATGACATCTGTGCCTAATATTTTTCTTTTCGTTTTGTTTTTTTCTTTTTAAAAATGAAGTGAAAGCCATCAATTTAAATGTTTCAATTTTAAATGAAAGTTTTGTATTTAATAAAATGATAACGAAATACAAAAAACGCATTGTTCTTAGCATAGATTTAAAGGAGGCCAAACTGTCGCCAAATTAATTTAAAATAGTAACCTTTTCTGAATTATGAAAAAAAAAATTCTGTTATGATTAAAATTTGAGTTGCCATCATTAGAAAAAATGTATTTAAAATTAGAAACAAATTAATATTTCGAAAACTAATTCGAATTTAAAAATTCTAATACCAGTTTTGAGATCTGTGGATCAACACGGATTTTTGGTGTTAATTTCATCGCAAAGTATTCCATGTTTTAGGAGAAATCGCCGTGAAACAAAGTCAGTTGTTTAATCAGTCGATTCAAAGAATAGATACATTTCAGGCGTTTCATATATTCGTTTCATAAATTCGTTTCATTAGGATTATATATATATAGGGTGATAATAAAAGAATGCCTCAGTTTCAATGGTACATTATAAGAGTTTAAAACAGACTCTTTACAACAAATAATGCATCAAATTGAAGGTAAACTAACCTACTTTTTCTTAGAAATGTTCAATAAATGCAACTTTCGTTATTCAACACACATCCAACCTAAAGACCAATTCTTCCCACACTTCGGTTAAAAAGTCCGGAGCAATGGAAGCAATAGCCCAGATAGCATGAAGTTAGCAGCAAGTTTGATTTTTTCTGACATTATCTTGCCGTGACAAATTTGCATTGCGAAATTCGCAGCGAATTTCCCGAGAGGTATACCATCCCCCACTTGCATGAGTAGTTTCTTGTGACTGTTTTTAAATCACTAAAGGGACGAAAGCAAAAAATCCCTCTGTTGAGAGGATCAGCACTTACGCAGAAATTGCAGAAATTTTATTCAGTTGTCACCGCTTTTTCTAAACGCTATACTTATCAACTGAAAATAGCAAGTTTTACCTTAACTGATGTATGGTGACGAAAACGATGCATGCGCCTTCTGACGGTGTGTTCGCATCAATAGACCTGATTAGGTCTATGAACCCCTCCGGAGAGGTAAAACTTCTTGGGTAACAAATGTAAATCGATAGTGGGGCGTGGGAAGATTACTACTTTGCAGTATTTTTGATTACTTGTCTGACGTTAATTTGCAATAAATTTGATACAGCATGAATTTAATTTGCATGACAAGTTAGCTGCAAGTTCAAAGTGTAGTGACTTCGGCGTTTCTGTTAACTTTCTGGAGTCGTGTTATGAACTTTCAGTCTTGTCATACTGAGCATGCTGCAACTTTGCAGGTTTTCAAAGCAAGACTGCTGCAAATTAAAAATGCTATTTGGGTAGCCTTTTCAATTCAAACACTTTCTCCGGCAGCGATTTCTGTGGCTGAGGGAGAGAGAATTGCAATTTTTGACCATTGAAAATACAAAATCTCAAATCTTCCGGGGGGGAATCTCATTGCTCCAGGGGGATGTACCAACCGGACAACCCCCGAATTCAACACTGCTTTAATTCTGTGTCTCAAATCTGGCAAATCATTACGTAGCAGCAAAACATTGACACAATCTTTTATAAATCCCCAAAGGAAAAAAAATCGCATGGCTCTAGGCCTTTAAATCTTCAGCCCAGCAATAACGCTTTAGACTCAAGAGTCGCAACTTTGCGCAAGTGGCACTGCAATCGAGTCAAGAACAAAGCAGTACTCGCACATGCGCTTATTTAAAACTATATGACTTACTCTTTATTTGTGACTTGTTGATACTATAATTGGGACATTCTTTTATTGACACCCTGTATATTTACTTTCTTTATTAAGTGGGAAAAGGAAATTAAAATCTAAAAATTCTAATAAAAACAATAAAATCACGCCTGAAATTATATTTAAAAAAAAATAGATTTTCTCTTCTTTTTGACGAATTTAATGCATTAAACTTTTAATCGAAAGTAAGTTTGAGAGATGGCAAAGAGTAGAGGAATGCAAAATCTTAAATGTGCTATAAAAGGCACTTACTAACTCCCTGCAATCTCACCCCTCCAAAAAACGAGAACATTATCCAGTAAACAAACCTTTTCTCCTCAATGTTCCATGAAATCCTGCACAAAGGTTTCTCCTTTTTCCCTTTCAGATAAAGAAGATAAGTTCACTTTCATAAAGATAAACCAATGAAAACGACTCTTTTTATAATACAGGATGTCCATAGAAGAATGTCACAGATATAAATTTTAATTGTATCAACTGTAAGAATTGTAGAGTGTTGATACAAGGTCACACACTAATAATGAGTCACTCGAACTGTTTTAAATAAGCGCATGCGTGAGTACTGCTTTGTTATAGACTCGCTTGCAGTGCCACATATACAAAATGGCGATTCCTGAGCGTAAAATGTTATTGCTGGGCTGATCATTTAACCCTTTTCGACGCAGTGGTCCCGGGTCGGGATACCTAATTTTAATTCCAAACTTACAAACGGCACCAAGAATATTTTAACAAAAATTTGCTTTTACAATGAAAGTTTAAAATAACAAGAGTTTAATTTCTAAAAAAGTCGTATGTAAATTCCAGTGTAAGTCGATCATTACATTATTTTACAACAAAATTTGTCTGTACCGGAAAGGGTTAAAAGGCGTTAGAGCCATGCGATTTTTTTCATCTAGGGCTTTTTAAAAGATCGTGTGTACGTCCCACCACTACCGAATGATTTGCCAGAGTTGAGACACAGAATTGAAGAGACTATTGCTCCATTACTCCGGACTTGTTAAGCGAAGTGTGCGAAGAATTAGACTTTAGGTTGTATGTGTGACGGATAACTAAAGGGGCACCTATTGAACATTTGCAAGAAAATCTAGGTTAATTCATCTTCAATTTGATGTACGATTTGTTGTAAATAATTTAAACTGTTATAATATACCATTGAAATTCCGATATCCTTTTATTGACGCCCTGTATTTCAATTATGACGGAAAACTCGCAATTGGCTTTATGGATATTAGGATATATTAATGGGGTTTAAAAGAATAAGGCACATTTAATACCACTTTAGAAACAATAACCATTAAAATAAAAATGACCCTTTTTATGATAGAGAAGTTAAACTGCTCTTATTTATAAAATGTTTATAGGCTAGGAAATACTGGCTGTATGAACAGTGAAAACTCCTGTTGTAACTTAAATATTTCACATGTTCAAAAACCTTTTCTTTAACATTTGCGTAAGTGTGCAGTATTCTTTCCTTATAGTTCGGGAGCCGGCAGCACAGACAGTCACCTCATCGAGTTCACGGAGGAAATTCTAAGATCACTTAAATCTTGATTCGCATATTAAACGCAATCGGTCTGCCAAGTGATATCTTGGTTGAAAACACCTGAGAAACTTTAGCGGCTGAGTCGTAGGATTACCATCGTGTTTCCTTCTCACAGTTCTCCATGTTTTCATACCTTTTGGTGCAGGAAAACACAATGGTAAACCTATGAGTCAGCCGTTAAATCGGGTTTTCAGGTGTTTCCCACCAAGCTATGACTTGGCAGACCGATTGCGTTTTAATATGCGAATCAAGATTTAACTAATCCTAGAATTTCATCCGTGAACTCGATGAGGAGATTGTCTGTGTTGCCGACTCCCGGTCTATTACTAAGTGTCATTGTTATTTTATTACCAGGTGCATTTCTGGTACTACTTCATTTATTTCGAATAGAAATGGAAGCCAAACTGGCAACCATGGTCTCAACTATAATAGAAACTGAACAGATCTTGACTAGTATCCAGCACTCTATACTTACATTACAGCGATTTTTAAAGTAATCTTTTTTAAAATACCTTCGTATGCTACAATTTGTACATGTATCTCTTATTCTAAATTATGACACTACTTTAAACTTTTCTCCAAAATTTACATTTTACTGAATAAACAGCATATGTAAAATGTACGCATGTTACTTTAAATTAATTATAAGTAATACTATATTTATCAGGTACTGTGCAAGATTAAGTAAATAAATTACTCACCGGAAAAATAAACATAATTTATTTATATACATTTATAAGCTAATTTTTTAGCATCTTACAGTTGTATAGAATACAAACATGACAATCTGCTGCTAATAGCGGCCGATCGAAACACGACTTGATTCTACGCCGTGAACCTGGTGTTGCCCTAACCTCCAAGAGCACCGTCAGGTAAAACAGGATTCGAAAATAGTCTAATGAAACGGAACCTGTCTGTAACGAAATCTTGTGTTAAACTTTAAAAAAATCATGGCCTTTATGGAAGAAATAGCATAGAATTATACATGCTAAGAAGAAAACTTGTCTAAATTGGGATCTTTATCAAGTCGCTAGAGATTCCGTCTTAGTAGGTTTATAAACACAATAATTTTATAATTTCAGAACAAAATACTTGATTGTTCGCGTATTATATAATAACATATTGGTAAATAAACTTTCATATTCAACTGCATTTGCAAATACTTAACATTAGACCATCAAAAACAAAAGTGAGTACTCGCATCACATGTCATCTCGCCGGTGCCTCCATTTTTTCTTAGTCAGAGAATTTTGAAGAAAATAATACTTTCTTCAAGTTTCCTTATTTTTATTTCACATTCAGAGCACAAAACAAATCTTGACAAGTACAACTTCACAAACAATCAAAAGTACCGTTCTCTTTTCAAATTATAAGATTGAATAAAGTTAATTTTAGAACTACTACACTTCATAGTCAATGCATTTAAATATAATTATCTTCTTACTAAATGATTTCATATTAAATATATTAAAAAAGACAATTATTTTCAGACAACGTTTGGGCGAAAACATAAAGGGAAAAATAACAACATAAGAAACAGGAGCACCTTCTGTTTTTCTCAAAAACCAAAAATTAAATGAACAATGATGTCATAATTCAGACTTACATTCTAAAAAATGTATTGTTCTGTCATCTGTTATCAAACATAACAACTAAAAGATGAAAATTGTTATTTACTAAATCGATTGAATACCAATTCTTAAAGTTTTCATAAAAATTTGTATTTTACGCAATAAATAGTATATGCAAAATGTACGTACGTTACTTTAACCCTAGAACTACCGGAAATTTTACTCAAGTTTTATAAAAACATTCTACACCAGAATTTTTACTTAGAACTATTTAATTTGTTTATTTAACTTATTATTGTCTGATTTATACATTTAGTTTGTTTTAAAGAAATTTCTGGTTTGAATAAATATTTTGAATGTACATGTCGGGTCCAATGGACCCGTCTGGTAGACGGAAGGTTAAATAAATTGCATTTTCTAACTTACTAACAATAAGGTAATAAATAATACTATATGTATAAAGTACTGTATAAGATTCATTAAATAAATGCGTCACCGGAAAAATAAACAGAAGTTATTTATATACATTTACAAGTTAATTTTGTTATACAACGTTTTATATTGAGTTTATTTTAATTCGAGTTAGCCTGCTGCTTCATAACGGCAGGTAGAAATCCAAATAGGTTCTACCCCGTGATCGTGGTGTTGTTACCCCCCATACCGCCAAGTCCAGTTAAAGGAAAAACGGGACTAAAAAATATAGGAAATCCAATCTAACGGTACTTATCTATAACGAAATCTTGTTTTAAACCACCACCCCCCTGAATACTAGGCCTGAGCGCTTACACAAAAATGATACAATAATGGTGGCTGCCGAAGGCGGATTTTTTTTTAGCGTAGGTACGGTCCCTTCAATGTTCACACCAGTATTTTATAAAAGATTTCTCTACCTTGTATATTCTCAGAAAAATAAAGCGGAAAAAACTTCAAAAAATTATTGGTATGAATATTTAAGGGACCGTACACACGCTGAAAAAATCCGCCTTCGGCAGCTGCCATTTTTGGTCCTGCGCTCAGGCCTAGTATTCAGGGGGCGGTGTTTAAACTAAAAAATTCATGCTCCTATAAAAGAAATAGCCCAGAATTATACCTGCATAAAATGAAAAATTGTCGAAATTGGAATCTCTATCCAGTCGCTAGAGATTCCGTCTAAGTAAGTTTTTCTGTAGAATAAACACAGTAACTTTATAATTTGAGAAGAAAAATCTCTGAAACCGTAATCGCTAGGGAACGAAACAAAATTCCTTTTCGGAGAGGTTTCTGGTTATGTTGTTATATGGTATGTTTATTGTATGGTATTCCAGCCGTATAGAAATATTAAATGTTTACGTTTTAGGCATCATTGCGTTATAAACAGGTTCCTTTCAAAAGGTATTGACTGAACCAAGTACATTAAAACTATAGATTTACCGAAAATTCAGTTTCGTTTTCGGCGAAAATGCTGTCGAAAAATCGGCCGGACCCAAAGGGAATTTTGGAAATGTATTCCAAAATCGCGTTTCTTCTTTCGGAAATTTTCAACATTACCAGAAGCGCCAACTTTTCAAAAGTGCTGGGTAAGCTCATGCATCGCCCTCTGAATACCAGGCATGAACGCTGACACAAAAATGGCGACTGCCGAAGGCGGATCTTTTTCAACGTGTGTACGGCCCCTTAACCCTTTCCGGCACAAGCATTTTTTGTTGTATAATGATGAAATGATTGACTGACACCGGAATTTTAAAACGACTTTTTTAGAAATTAAAAACATGTTACTTTAGATGTTCATTGTAAAAGCAAAACTTTACTAAAATATTCTTGTTGCCCTTTGTAAATTTGGAATTAAAATTAGGTACCCCGACACGGGCACAATGCGCCGGAAAGGGTTAAATGTTCGTAGCAATATATTTTTTAAGTTTTATTTTCCTGATATTAAATAAGTCAGAGAAATCTTTTATAAAATACTGGTGTCTACATTTTAGGGACCGTACCTACGTTAAAAGAAATCCGCCATTTTTGTGTCAGCGCTGCTCATGAGTAAATTAACACATATAATTTTTTTGCCTCTTAGTGTATATGTGAGTGGAGAAAGAGAGGGGAGGAGCCAATAACTAAAGATGATAATTCGAAATTAAATTATGTTTTTTCTGAGCAAATTTTTATATAATTATAATTTAATTATAATTTTACAAAATTATATTCTTTATAAGTTCTTCCTTATAAATACATTAATATTTATTTTAAATAACATTAGAATTGCCAACTATTGAAAGTGCAAAAAACTAACTGTCAAGAAAAGCTTGCATTTTAGTCATCTCAGTGCTTTACCAATTCATTAAAACAGATGGCAAAATATGCAGAATATTTGCTTTCGTGAGAAATTTATCTAAACATCCGCTAAAAGGGTTTTCGGTGCTCCAGGAAGTCTAATTGATGCTTTACTATTTTTCAAATAAAACTATTTTGATAACTTTAATAAAACCAAATTTCATTTCAGGGATTAAATAATTACAAAAATAAATTGCGAATTAAATCAATTGAAATCGGGTGGGCGGAAAGATCAAATTATTGGGAGGGCTCGTGTGCCATGGGCTCATATAAGATGGCGCCACTGAACATTACTCATTGATTTGAGCTGTATCGGTTTAAATGAGACGCTCTTAATATATTGCTATGAACTTGCTATGTTTATAATGATCAGTCATGGATGGTTCAAGACGTGAGTGCAAATTATATAGCAAGCAATGCATACACGACAAAACTTTGAAGACGCTTTTCACGGGCTCATTAAAAGCTGCAGATTTAACAGTATAGAAAATTTTCAGTATGAAACTGCAGAAGTGCTTCGAATACACTTGAGAAACTTCTAGTATAACAGACGATCATTTAAAAAAATAATTATAAAAGATAATTCGAGGCACGTATACCTAAAAACTTTTTTTGATTAGGTGAAATTCGTATAATTATAAAATCATTTCGTGCCGGTGATGAATTATTTTCATTTTATTTTATATAAAAATAAAAAGTTTTGGTCAAACGCTCAGACAGCTAACTTGGGTCAAACGTATAATTAATTAATAACTATGTATATTGAAGTAAGTATAGTTTCATTAAAAAAAAAAAAAAAAAAAAAAAAAAAAACAAAGGACATTTTCGTTTTCGTTTAAGGTCGAAAATAGTAAGATTATTGAAATTCGGTTTCAGTTTCGGTTCCGGTCTTTAAAGCCTGTTTCGGTCGATCCTTAATTAAAACATCTAAAAGTATAATCGACACTACGGTCCTTTTTTTCTACACGGAGCCTAAATAAACCAGGAAGACCGTTTAATGACATTTTCGACAATTCAAAAATATCTGAGCCTCAAACGGTATTCAAATCAAACTCCTCCTTACCAGTAGCATGCGTCGTAATCACTATTACATTTTGTTTACGTAATCCGCTTAAAATACTTCGATTCGTATTCGGTACTTTCTTTTTTTTTTTTTTTTCTTGGTAATTTTAAATTGTGTTCAGAATTACTCAAATGACAAAGAATTAAAAAAAAATCTCTTAAATTGCCAATTTACAACAAAAAATATTTTTTGAAAAACTTATGAGAAAATTATAAATTGACTGTTTTGTGAACCAATTAATATAATTAAAATTGTTTATTTTAATCTAGCATAGTAACTGATTAAATAACACCAGAAAGCCTGCGAGCACTTATTTTGACTGCTACCAAATGAATATATCTCGGTTCGAACCAGAATTTTTTTTTTTTTTTTATAAAACTAGTTTAAAAGATACAAAGAAAAAAAAACAACTGGTTAAGTGGATAACTTAAAAATTTAAAATAAAAATCCTGGTGTGAAATATTTTTCTAAAATTTAAGTAAAATTTTCGGTCTTTCCAGTGATAAATAACTTTTTACAAGAACAAAGTTAGTTTTATTGTTATAGTTTTAACAAACCACGCTGAGTTTGGTATTTTTAGTAATTTTAGATATTTTAATTCGTGGAGGTCTGCAGTTTAATAACAGCTGATAGGAAAGTTAAATTTACGCAATTCAGAAGAATGGTTGATATCCGTTAAACCAAACAAGCTGCATTGAGCAAATGGTTCAAGGCATCGCAGAAGAAAATTAAACTATATCATTTAACATATTGCATACGATTTCAGCGAAAACTTTAATTATAAATTCGCTGAAGAAACTATGGCTGTACATTTGAGAAGAAATCGCAGGGCTCCCAAATGGTCCGCCAACTGAATACCAATATTATTTTAGAAAAATTTTCTTTTTAGATTTTTCTTTCAAAACGTCCCGGAATCACCTTTAAAAGTCAATTCTAGCGCAAACCTACCATAAAATTTTCTGTTAAAATTTATTGGTATTCATTTGGCGGACCATTTGGGAGCCCTGAAATCGGCAAAAAGAATTTTTCTTTCGGGTATTATGTATACTAAAAAAGGCGACTAATTAAATTTAACTTAACAGGGCCTTTTAACCCCTTCACGGTCGCTTAATATTTGAAAAAACCATCAAAATTGTACCTATTTTTTATTACAGAAATTGAATAATTATAAGGTTTCTAAATAAAATATGCAATTAGTTTATTTTTAAGCCGAAAAAACAATATTTTATAGCCATATTCATATTTGTATAAAAGCCATCATGCGACAATTATGTGTCTTAACTTCTTAAGCTCCGCCTCCGATAAATGTAGGTTACTTTTTTTATTACTCAGATTGTTTGATTCCCACCACCGTAGCTTACGGCAGATAAAATGATGCGAAAATAAAGTCATTTATACTATTTAAAAAAAAAACTGGTGGGAGTCAAACAATTTGAATTAAAAGATAGTAGCCTACATTTATCGGGGGCGGAGCTTAAGAGGTTAAGACACATAATTCTCGCATGATGGCTTTTATACAAATATGAATATGGCTATAAAATATTGTTTTTTCGCCTTAAAAATAAACTAATTGCATATTTTATTTAGAAACCTTATAATTATTCAATTTCTGTAATAAAAAAATAGGTACACTTTTGATGTTTTTTTTTTCAAATATTAAGCGACCGTGAAGGGGCTAATCTTCCAGTTATCATCAGAAAGGCTTGATTCATCAGAATCCATATCAAAATGACAAAAATATTACAAATCTATGACAAATCTACGGCAAATTATAGATCGTACAAATCAAACCAGAGCACCAATATTCAAAGACTTCAAATAGAAATTCCAGTTCAATTTTTCTGGTTTCAGAAGTTTTTTCCAGCAATTAAATCTCCAGCCCGAGAATATGACGGGCACGAGAAATAACGAACGACACCTCAGCCCGAGATATTGACGGGAGCGAGAATTAAGGGGTTAAACACTTGGATTGGATAACTGTCAAGTATGAAAAGGATATGTATACTGAAGAAGTATAGAAAATAAATGGATATTTACTATATAAGTTTTTTTAAAAAATTCTAAACTCTTGTTATAGCAAAGGAAGCAAATTAAATTTTTCTGGACAAAAATTTTGTTAAAATAATTATTTGAAACAAGTTTTTCACAAAATTATCATTCCCTCACTTTGCGATCATCTCTTAATTCTAATAAAAGTTTAAATCTCAGAATTATCGAATTTCTTAATATTATGCATGACGGCTATTTTTTTTTTCTAATAAATACCATTTCTAGTGTCCTGCTACAACAAACCTGTGACATGATTTCTTTTTATTCATTACGTATATGCAAATGGCCTTTTTACGTACAATCGCCCAAAGACATAATGTAAATACATAAATTCGCTAATAGTTATGCTTTATCAGTGTTTGTAAGCTTCAAGAACATTTACCTGAATTTTCTTAAAGAAATATTTGGCTTATTTAATGAAAAAAATATACCTTCAGATATAGTGGCCAATACGAAATTTAGGGAGCTAAACACCTAAAATCCCCTGATGCGTACTAACTCTGTTTATTTATTTTGAATACGTATTTGTTAAATTTGAAAAAGTTTTTCATGAGATATTACTTGCTTCCCCTATTGTGAATTGCATTAATCTCGTCTGTTCTGAAGTATCACATGTGATACTCCCGAACCGAGGAAGACATCGATTAAAATATTAATTTTTTTTTAAATTTTTACTTTACTTCTTTCTATTTAACTGAATGCTTTTGGCTTTGCATCAAAACCAATAAATGACACCACTGATGCTTATTTCCGCATAAAAATAAGTATTGTTTTCATCTGAATTTGCAAAATGCATTCCAGACAGTGTGTCCAAGAAAGTCAGAAATTTTCACTAATAATTAACTTAAACGTTTTACAATAAAAACAAAAATTGAGAATTTGTAGATCATTCAATTAATTAAAGACTTTCAGTTTGTTATTGCGTGAATTTAGGTTATTTATAATTAAAATTATATTTTAAGGGCATTGGTAATTTTAATTACCAGCTCCCTAAAATATCAATTTCATAAAAATCGCTTTCTTCAAAAGTATGTGTTATGCTGGAACTCCTTCTGTCATTTATAGTGCCTTTTTGTTTATGCAAAATCAATGAATCTGTAATCGCAGTGTTATTTTACCCCCGGGACTGAAAAGGTTAAAAGTGCTTTTTTATACTACTTCAATTTTAAGGGATATTTTTGATAGAAAAACACAGTTAAACACTTTAGCTATTTAACTCCAATTAGTACCTTCAGACATCTCCCTTAACCCTTTCAGGGGCAAGATACTGCTATTCGTAAAATATGGAAATGACGGAATGACACCGGAATTAACAAAAAAATTTGTTTGAAAATAAGTAAAAGCTTTCTTTTCATATAGATAACCCTTTCGAGGGCGGTGTCCTTTTTTAAGGACACCTAATTTTACTTCCAAAAGTGACAGTTGACACCAATAATATTTAATTAATATTTTCCTTTTATAATGGCCACGTCCAGAGGAGCCACCGGTTAGCGACCGGTGAGATCGGTTAGTCACCAAGGCATTCAGTGCTGCTAACCGGGTCGCAACCAATGTCGTTCATCGCAAGTAACCAAAGTGACCGGTGACAGACCGAACTAACCGAAGAAAATTCTTGATTAGTTGGGTCACGTGATCGGTTACATGAAAGTTTATTTACATTTGCATCGTACATGATAAAACAATAATAAAAGAATAATTACGGCAACGTAATGCAGATGGCGCCAATAGTAAATAACACCAGCGCCGTCCAGCAGGTCTGTCGACCGGTCACTTACCCTGACGTCAAGTAACCAATCTCACAGGTGACTTTGATGAGGTCTGCTGGACTCGCCCAATGTACGTTAAAATAAGCAAGTTCGTATTTTTTAATAAATTCGTTTATAAATTCTGGTGCAAGTCCATTATTTCATGAGTTTATAAACAAAATTACTTCGAGCCGGAAAGGGTTAATAAAAGGAGAATTTTCAGTCGAAAATTCTGGTGTCCACGCGCCATTTACAGATTAAAATTAAGTGGTTCAAAAATGAACCACCGCCCTTCAAACTGTTAACACTTTTCAAGTACACTAATGAACAGCGAAAAACATTTATGCAACTACAGGTGTTTTAAAAATAAGAAAATCTAGCAGATCTCTGATGATCGGAAGTGGATTCTTATTTGAACTCTACAGTCAGTTGATACAAATACTTTCAAGGAAATGGGATTTATAATTTATCGTATTACAGTAAACATCCTCTAAACCGGCATCCTAAGGTCCGGCACGACTTTCGGAAAAAAATAGTATTACTTGTTAAATAACTCCTGATGTTTATAATAATCTGATGAAACTTCAGAATGACGAATGGAACAGAAAAATTTGAAAAAGTCATACGTAAAATTTGGCTTGAAGTAATGAAAACGTTATTCTAAACAAACCCCTATCCAAACGAAACTCCGATATACAACCTATCCGTAGATATATTAGTCGAAGGGGTGGTAGGTTCAAATAAGAATGTGAGAAATTTGGTGAAATTACTATTTTGAAATAGTGGTAACTACCAGACATAATTTAAGGAGTAATAAGCTCTGTACGAACATCCGACACGTTTTCTTCGCTTACATATCAAAAAGTGAAACCAGAATGTTGAAGTCACTGAAAGCGATACAATTGCCGATGAACTAGAAGACGCATTAGGCTGTTTGACATTAGAGACGCCATGAATATATAAGAAATAAAAGAGTGGGTTCACGCAGATTTTGATGAGCCGACAGAGGAAATTTTCACAGAGTGCCTTCATTCAGAGTATTATCGACCCAGCAGCACCCAAAGACGTTGGCTCTGGTGAGGATGATGCGGACGAGACAAACAACATAAGTTGGAATCAAGCAGCTGATGCCTTGAATACATTTATCACGTTTTCTGAGGGCAGCAGTTCGTTCGACTATGCGGAAATTATTAAACTAAATATCGTACAAAATGACTTCATAAAGAAAAGAAGAGAGAAGACTACTACAAAACAAACTGATGTTCGAGATTTGTTTAAGATGGCTTCTACAAGTAGGCCTACTGTGTAGCCCTGCAGTGCAATTTTTAATTTTATAGTAATGTACATATTTTATACTTAACATTATTGAGTATTTTTTTATTATATTAAAGCTGTTTAAAGAATTAAAGCATGCTTTACTGTCATTTTTTGTTTAATTTTAACGTCGACACGATTTTACCGACCTTCATCCTCCAATCCGAAAAAAATCGTAATCTGGCATGTTTCAAGTCCCGAAAGTGCCGGATTGGAGGATGTTTACTGTATTAGAGTTTGCATTCCCAAAGGTCATCTCGTTCATCTCGTTAGCAGTGAAGGGTACTCAATTTATTACATTTTATCTAAATTTGGAAGGATAAATAATAATCTTTAAGATTCCATGAAACTTTTGGAATATTATCCTCCTTGTAATAAAATGAAATTAATTGGGTTCGAAATAGTATTAAAATAAACAAATAAAATTATTTTGGCTGTATTATCTAAAATGACCAAGGAATCGCTCATTTTTTCAGCTAATATGCATTTGCGTAAGTATTTGATTATTTTGTACTTCTAAATTGTAATAAATTTAGTAACTTTACATGTTCTAAAAAGGTAAAAAAAATACTCGCAGTAAAAAGAAAAAAATGGAAATACTTTGCTGGGAAATAATGGACTTGTCTTGTTACTCAAAAACGACATCTTGGAAAATTCAGGTTCCCTATAATCTGGATTAATACACAAATACCTACACCGGAAAAAATAAACAGTTTAATTTAAATGTTTTTAGAAATCCAGTTTTGTTGCATTGCTGCGTTATGTCTTGTTGTAATAACAATTCAAGAATGTCTGCTGATTTATGGCGGCAGATGACAAAACGAAATACAGTTGAACCTGTTTTATCCGAAACTCGCGGTTAACCGAAATCCATTTTGAAAACTTTTTTTTTTTTTTTTTTTTTTGCTATCACATTCCTTGTATGTAAACTGCCCTTTCCGAACCACGGTTTCAGATAAATATATCGGATCCCGTTTCTTAGAATTTAACTTGAGCTTCCGTACTGCATGAACTAGAACACAGTAAGAGGAGGAGAACCGGAATGTGTGATTGTGGTCTAGCAGGCGAAGAAAACTAACCAATTCTGAAACTTTTGAATGTTTTTCAAAAGGTTTAACATGGCTGGATCAGCAGAAAGATTGTGATACTGGTGAAATAATAGTATTAAGAAAAACTGCGTGACAGAGCAAAACGGCAAACAAAACTTTGTCTAAAATCCTTGTGAAATATGCAAAAGGTACTTAATTTCAAAATTAAAATTCAGGTAATTTATTCTTTTTTCTATTTTGCTATTCCTTTATTTTTATTAAGCACTTGTTATCATAATAGGAAAGACCGCATATATTTGACCTTAATCTTAAAATTGAAGTATTCTCGATTATCCGAAATTTTCGATTTTCCGATTAACCGTCGGTCCCAATTACTTCGGATAATCGAGGTTCAACTGTGTTGTGGGTAGAACTGCAGGGAATTTGTAGTACAAATGCTCCAGAGCACTGACGACAGAAAAGACTGTAAAAACTCATTCGGTTTATTAAAAAAATACACTTGCGTTTACAGGGCTGCCACGGGCAACTGTTTTTTAACTCTACTTCGCATCACTTTCTCAAAACAAAAATCTTTGATACAGCGTTTGACAACACTTGCAAGAGAAATATACTACAAAATTTCCTTTTTTTAAATAGTGGCTCGAAAAGAATAGAAAAATAGTCGTCTGCGGAAACCTTGCATATTGTTTATTTGTGATTAAGAATGATTAGATTAGTAAAGTACAAATTATATTATCCGACATTCTAGGGTTGTGTTGGGAAATCGAAACTAGAATCGAAAATAGGATTAATCGGGATCGATAGTACAAAGATTCTCTACCACTATTCGATCCAGACTCCTCCTGACCAGTAGTCTGCGTCTTAACTGCTAAAACATGTTGTTTAACCCCTTAACGGTCGCATTAAATTACGGTTTAAAAATTCAAATTGCTCATTGGCACCACTTTTTTGAAAAAGATATATTCACTTTATTTAATGGCAGGTAAAATGATACCACAACAAAGCCAATTACACTATTTTATAAAACTGGTGGGAATCAAACAATCTGAGTAAAAGACACAGCCCGTGAATATCACGGGAGCGAGAATTAAAGGGTTAATTAATCTGTTTAAAAAGATTTTTGATCACTCGACTTGTGTTCGGTAATTTTAATTTAGTGTTTGGCAATTCTTAATTACTGATCAGTGTATCTTAAACGACAACTAATTTCACTTCTCTGAAACAGAATTTTTGTAACAAAAAATAGCATTTGGAAAACAAATTAGATAAATTGGCTCTTTTATGAGCCAGTGTTTCTGTTCTATTTAACGAATTATAAATATAATAATTTAGTAATGTTTCCGATTAAATAAATGAATTTTCACAATAACTAAGTTAGTTTAAATATTTTTAGAAAGTACGCGGAATTTTTTTATACTTTTAGATAGTTTAATTCATGGAAATCCGCCGCTTAAAGACGGCAGATAAGGATAATGCAATTCAAGAGTATCCATCTGGACAAATGAACTTTAATACATTTTCTGTTATAAGCTACTCTTTTGAATATATGAATGAATAATTGGAATTAATTGTGATCTGAGAGCGCTATTTTCATTATATACAGGGTGTTTAATAAAAGATGGACAAAACTTTTCGATGTGATAGTACACATCAAAACAAACAGTTTTCACAAAAGAATGTATGGTCGGAATTAAAACGCAAATGTTTCAGAGGGAGCCAAAGGAGATATTCAGGAGATATTATTTTTTTAATTCACATTTATTGATTTGCATCACTTTTTTGAAATGGTAAAATTCCTCTTGTTTCAGCCTTAATTAATGTCACTAAATAAGGCGAATTTTAGAATTTCAAAAAAGTGGTGCTAACCAAGAAATCTGAATATAAAAATAGTAGGCCACTGGCAACACTGGATATCTTGTTATGCGAGGCAAAAACAAGCAAAGAACGAATAAGTGACAAAAGCAAGGTGGGAATTGGCGGTGGCCCCTCTCCGTACAATTGGTGATTCTCTGAGCCATTTCCATTTGCAGGTCCGTAGATAAAATGCGTATCAGCATAAGGGCAACATCTTCCATTACGTTCCTACTGCGATTGACAGTTGCACACTAGGATCAGCAGCTTTTATGTATTAATCGGTGCGAAATTTCGCATACGCGATCTTCTTCCCAATATCACATTTGCATACTATTAGTGACATTCTTCTCATGAAAACTCCTAATAGGAATGCAGCTTTAACGTTCGCATGGACAAAGTCAGTGTTGCGAGTGGGCTACTTTTTTTTTAATTCAATTTTTTTTAGTGCCACCTGGTTTTTAAAATTGATAATTCGCCTTGTTTTCACCTTATTTAATCTGTCATTAAATAAGGCAAATTTCGCTATTTCAAAAAAAATTGTGGCAATCAATAAATCTGAATTTTAAAAAGTATCCCGCTGGCAACTCTGGACCAAGTTCCCAAATGCGCGAGCACCTTTGTGTTTTATTTCCGACCATGCATTTTTTGATGAAAGTTGTTTGTTTGGATATGTACTACCACCTCTTAAAGTTTTGCCCATCTTTTATGAAACACACTGTTTATATGTATGATAATTTCCAAAATTAATTACATGTAATGATGAAAACAATTTTATCTCAAAAAATTTTAAATATTTTTTTTTTCTCTTACTAAACTTGGTAGGCTTTCGCCCAGTTTTAAAATAAAATGTTTCATTTATAATAAATTCCAATTATTTAAAAGCTTTCTTAAGTAACTGAGTGATCAAATAATAATCCTTTTCCTATCTTCATCCATCTTTAGACTTATTTTAAATACATCTTTAGTTGAATAGTTTTTTTTTCTGTTCTTTTAAAGTAATTGTTAATGAAGGAGGGGATGCTGGACAGATAATTACACCTGTTTATTTTCTATTTAATTTACATCCAAAATTGTTAATTGGTCCAAATCATCCAAGCAACCTCATAGCAAATTGGTATATAATTTTATATACCTTAGATAAATTCAAATAATATAAGTGATCGTAATTACCTAAATTCTAGTAGAAGAGCAACGCGAAGCATTAATAAAATTAAATTATAATTCGCGTCAAAATGTAATTATTAAATTTAAATAATTACGAATAAAATTAAGAGTTTGCGTTGTGAATTATTTAGACGAACTCTTCCACCTATGAATTACACTAAAATTTTAAGCTGTAAAAATAAATTGACACACATTAAACATTATCAATTAAATAATTACAGAAACTTCTTAAAACTGGATTAAATATTTTATTTACATTGAACACAACTATATACAGAGAAACATAATATTAATTCAAAAAATAGAAAGCAATACTTTTGTTTGCTTCTCATTATTTTATGTATATTTAATCTTTAAAAAAAAGACAATATTTTCATGTACTCTAATTATTATATTTTTTTCCTTTTGCTAAAAGAATAATTCTCTTTCATTTTTAAATTACCTTAATTTTATTTAATTATCGGTTTTGTCGGATCTCAGATTACTCTCTACCATAAAATATCAGAAAAGTATTTTTATGAATTTTCATATGATTTTAAGTGGTAAAAGAAAAAGTTTAAAATAGTACCTTTTTTTTAATATACGGGATGGTGGCCTTTATTCATCAAATTCAGAGTTGTCGCGTTGCTTAGGATCATATTCATATGTCATCCGGAGTTCGCTTCGTATCAGAGCGGCAACATCGGGATGGCAGGATGCATAGCTACGGACCTCTGTAGAACAATCTTCTTTATTTTAATATCAGGAAGACATTCTCAATTTGGCTTGCTTAGGCTCACTCCGAGATGTAGATCAGGAAGACATCCTCAATTAGGCTTGATTAGGCTCGCTCCGATATGTACATCAGGAAGACATCCTCAATTAGGCTTGATTAGGCTCGCTCCGATACGTCCATCTCGCCTGGGCATTACTAGGGCTTTTAGGATTCATTGCACGGGCTTTCAGGAGAGCTCCTGCGTCCTCTACATCTTTTTTCAGACTCTCTTTTTCAAACCCTATTCTTCTTGCACACCAACTCCTGCAGTGGGTGGAACTATTTTTGTCTAGTCCACTGTTATTGGATGTGAGAAGATTTTTTATTATACTTCGATAGGCCTATTAGCTAACAGTCTGCAAATGGCCCCTTACATATACTTTAATATTATTATCTGCCTTAAAGTTTGGGTGGTCTGAAAAGCCATAAATTTATCCCCACACTTTTATTAAGGCCATAAATTTATTCCAACGTTTTTATTATTTTACGATTTCTAATTATACACCACTTTCCATTGGCTTGTCATAAAACGACACCATGGCGTCTGGCTATTGTTGTATCTGAGATCCGAACTCTATTCAACATTATACATTCAGTTTACAATACAACAATTTTTTAAAAATATATATTTAATATTTAAAATCAACTTAATAATTTTTGTATGAACTTACACTCCTATTTTACTTAAATATATAAACATTATAATTTTACACTCATAATTATATTTTATAAAAAAATATTTATACAAACAGAAATAACGAATTACGCAATTTTACTTTGATTTAACCAACATGGTGCGGGAACATATCATAGTTATATGTTGCCCAGCATAATTGTTAAGTTGTAACAATTTGGCAGTTTTGAGCGTTTTTAGGCAATTAAGGGGGGAGGGGGCTAAGAAAGATCGTAAAAAAATAAAATGATCGTAGACTGACTGGTGGAAAACTCTTGTATAGGAAAGACATAATTCCTTAAAATTTCTTTTTTATTGATTTTGAGAATTTTTTATATAAAACTTAAAAACGTTTTTAAAGAGACATTTAACGATTTTTTAATTTCTTGTTAATTGTGTAAGAATGTGCTTTTTCATTTAAACGGAATCTGTTGATGGTAAAGCTCAATTACACCCTTTTTCTGTTAAAACTTTTATCATTATTAGTACTGTAATGATATTAAGGTAGTCGAAAAAAAAACACAGCTATTTCATTAATGATTTTTGTTTTTCAAAAAAAAAAAAAAAAAAAATATTAGGCCGTAGGAAAGAGATTTAAAACATACTCCAAGTTCAGCACACCGCCTGTGAGTACTGGGCCTGCGCGCTGAGAATAAAATGTCGGCTGTTGTAGGTAGTTTTTTTCGACTTTTGTACGGTTCTTTGAGTTTCAATACCGGTAATTTGTTTGTTTTCTCCGTGCTATTTTTTTAATACTAAGTAAACACATAGAATCCCTTGAATAGATACGGTATTCAAATTTAAGAGTCCGTGAAAAGGCTAAAAAAGTCTTTCTAGGACAGCCAAACTTTTTATGTCAGCGCTAACGTCTAGGATTTAGGGGGCGATGGTTCAGCAGTAAGCTGTCGGAAACTGACATGAGGGTTTCGTTTAACTTGTACTTTCAATTTCTCATTGTCAGTGACAATATCCTCTCCATATCATCTTGAAAACTCTTATTTCTACGATGAAATTTCAAAGACCAACGTTCGATTGTGTTTTCACTAGTTGTTACCGTTGTACAGTGACATAAGCACAATGACGAAAATTGAAAATGTAATACGAACCAAGTAGACAAAAATCTGGCCATGAAACTGAAGTACAACGTAGTAATATCCCATTAACAGTTTACCCATAAATTCTTATACAAAAATTTAAAAACAAAAACCGACATTATTTTTACAGAAGTCATTTTTCAGGCATAGTCATTAACCCTTTGATTACGGTGAAAGAACTGGGGACTTTTTTTTATATCCAATTTAAAAAAAAATTGGTAAATTTCTCATGAAAATATTCTAATAAAACAATATTACAAAGATTTATTTTTTCAAAAAGTTGTACGAATGGAATAAACTAAGTGGATTGTTGAAATGTCAAAGGTTTGACCATTTTAACTGCGGTAATCATAAAGGTAACCCCTTAATTTTAATCTCAAACTGCCGATCGTGACCGGAATATTTTAATAACATTTTGCTTTTAAAATGAATGAAAACAAAAGCAAGTGTTCACTTTTAAAGAAACTCGGTTGTAAAGTCTGGTTTGAATCAATCATTTCACCATTTTACGAGCAGAATTATTCTGCTCTAAAAGGGTTTTAATGCCTTAAATACCCAACTAAAATGACGAAAAACTAAACTATAATACTAAAGAAGTACGTAAAAATCTGCCCGTCAAATGGATATACAACAACTTAATATTCCAATAAAAAAATCCTCTTTGCGCCATTGTTTTGAACAATTACATATATGCGTACGTACTCGATTATATTTGGAATTCAAAACTGTAATACATTTAGTAATCTGATTGATTATGAAAATGTATAAAACAAGCTTGCAAACTCATGAAAAAAAAACCCGGAAATTTCCTTGGAAATAATGGTCTCATCTTGTTTGCTCAAAATCAAGTTCTTGGAAAATTCTGTATTCCTATATATAGAATAAAACACAGAAAAAAATATTTCTACACCGGAAAAAGTAACAAATTTAGTTTTGATTTATTTAAAAAATCAAACCTCTTCCGCCGTGGCACAGTTAATATACCTCTCTTCCAGAAGATCTGCCGCTATCGACGGCAGATAAACTAACAAGGGTCGTGTTGCTCGCACCTGGCATTGAGACCTGGTGCATTTTAAAGCCCTATATTATGAAGTTTGAGAATCGATAAAATTTTTCTGTTAAAATAATATTTCTTGACCATACAGTTGCATAACTTTCTGAAAATGCAATTTTTGAGACCACTTATCGGACTATTAACACTGATTTTTTTTTAAAGAAAAATATTTAAAAGTAAAAATTAGTTAATAATAAGTATAAAATATTGAAAAATTTTTGAAAATTCCTTCAAAAACACACGAATTTGATTTTGAAAAATTGCAACTTTATATTCATATTTTTGGTGTGGAAACTGTTGTCGTTTATTTTCAAAAGTAGAGCTTTCCGGCAACCCTAACCAAATATCATAGCTGAATTTGTAATAGCTAGAAATGGCAATGTCCGACATATTTCGCCACAGTAATTTTTCTAAATTGTGTAAAAATATTAATTTATTTTATGATTACTTTTACCGAAGGACCATTTAATACAGCAACATTTCATTTTAACCCCTTCACGCTCGAATTAAATTACGGTTAAAAAATTCAAATTGCTTATTGGCACCACTTTTATGAAAAAGAAATATTCACCTTATTTAATGACAGGAAAAACGATACTAAAATATAGCCAATTTCACTATTTTATAAAACTGGTGGGAACCAAACAATCTGAGTGAAAGACGCAGCCCGAGAATATGACGGGAGCGACAATTAAGGGGTTAAACATTCGAAACTTTATTTCATTCGATTTCAAAAGAAAATAGTTTGCTTATTTTGTATTTCACTAAAAAATAGTTTTCAATGATCTTCGAAGCGTTTATAGAATTATATTTATTACTTAAATATTTATCGTTTGCATAGAAAAAAAGTATTAACCTAATATTTGTTTCTTATGCTATCAATTATAAAAAAAATTCGCAATCTGATATAATTCTAGTAATATGTTCTGTACATTTTCTCTTTGGATAAAGTGGTCGGAAAAATTGTAGCACCATATTTGGTGACTTAACTGACTTTTGGCGTGAAATAAACAAATAAATATGTAATAATAAAAAATTAAAAGTATAAAAAAGTATATAAAATATTATTTTAACAGAGAATTTTTTCGGTTCTCTAATTTTTATGCATAGGGCTACAAAACGCACCAGGTCTCGATGCTAGGTGCGAGCAACACCAAAAGTGGCTCCCTTGTAAGTAAAATATAAGAACAGCGTCTTTGGCAGTACTGCAGTCCGCATACCTGCGGTGGATAGTCGTTCAGATTTGACACTGGTATTTCTCAGTATATTTTTCTGGTATGAAATTATAAATATTCAGAAACATTATTTTATTTGATAGAAGGCTAATTCCATACGTACTTGTAGTGTAAGTCACAGGCTGTGATTTTTGGCTACCAGTATTTTAGAACGGAAAATGTCACTCAGTTTATCGGTGATATCTCATTCATTGAATAAGGCGAGAAAACCTTTCGAAAATAACGGTGGCCAACGAGGATTTCAGTTATCCGCTATGTGACTTACACTACCAAAACCCATGGAATTAGCCAGAAGCACAAAATTACTATTTAATTCGTTCGGGGTCTGCTAAGAGAACATGCCTTTTCATTAGCAGGGTTCATCAAGGGATTTAAGGGGTATGAATGCCAGAATTTTCAGAAAGTAATGTTCGCCATATCTTCTCTTTAGAGCAACACTAGGACATCTAGTAACAATCGAAAATGAGATGTCTGACTTACTGCTGTGAAAAACTCTGTCTGCATCTAGTGGAACAGTAGGAAATTTTTATAAAACCCATCAGAGATATAGTATTAAACATAACTTTTTGTTTCAGAAGTTGTTCCACAAGACGCAATCACATTTTCTCATAGCAGTAAATCAGACATATCATTTTTTATCATTACTAGATGTCTTACTATTGCGCTCAGGCGACGATATATAAACAAAGACTTTTTGTTATTAAATAAGGCAAATGTTATTTTATATAAATTCTGGTACTATTGCCTTTAGGCGTAAAAAACCTGATTAATTATTATTTTGTTTTAACAATTAGTTTTGTCATGATCTCCATGTAGTAGTAATAGTATCCTAATACTAATAATATTATAATTGTGAAAGACTGAAAATATTTGGCTGAAATCTATGTCAAGACCGATTATTACTTGTTTTTGTATTCATTATCCATTACATTATTTTTTTTCCAATTTGCAAAATTTTGACAAGATTCGCAAAATTGTAGGACAATACGGTTACCATATCCAAATTTCTACCAATGATCGTCATCTGAGCAAACAGATTTCTTTATGCAATGACAAAACTCTGATTTATTAAACTGCATACTCTGTTTCTTCTTCAAGTCAGAAAATGTCTTTAGTTTTTTTTTCTTTGGAGATTTGAAAAAACCTGCTGACTTTGAGTCTTCAGACAGATATTCTCTCTTGAATGTTTGGTAAGATTCTGCACCCATCTCATGAGCGTTGGCCATGTCTTCGACAATTTCTAGGTTTGGCATTGCTATGGTTGATTTTATTACCATGTCTAGATTTACCCATTCATTCATAATCCCGGTCTGCAAATCTGAGATATCACGTTCATCTTTCTGAAAAAGAGATATCTGGATTTAGAACAGATTTTTCTGAAGAACTGATTTTGGTTCTTTCGGGAATCATGCGAAGAAATGCTGCTCTGATATCAGAAATATCTCTCAACTGCGGAAGGCCTTTGACTGAACTTCGTTGTACTTTTTGTCCCCTGCGTGTCTTTATTTATTGTCTCTTCAATCGCCTTATCAATTTAATAGCATGCAAAACCAAGAAAAGGTTTCAGATAACTCTGTTTATAGGTGGCCATTTTCCAATATGGCGTCCATTAGCTACCGTATTTTTGAAAATATCATGATAAATGTCTTGCTGATGATGTATTTAATCTAAAAATATATGTTTACCAAATCCGCTGACATGAAACCACACGAGCTCCTGGCTCGACGACTAGTAATCTAAAAAAATTGGTACTCTCTTATTCTATTTGTATTGTATTTCTCTTTTTTCGTGCTTAAAATATTTAATTGATTGCAATTTTACATGCGTTAGCCTTTTTTTTTTTTTTTTTCGTTCAGCAAGTGTGGTTTGACGCTTTCTTAAAACCACTGTATGTTGTAATTCGTGTGATAATTAATAGTAATAGAAAACTCGAGAAAGTGAATTTTTTTTAAATATAATCTTTGCTTCGATTCTTTTTTATGGTAGAACAAATGGAAGTAGAAGATAACATTGTTTAAATCATGTATTTAAGATACCTAAGTGTTTTCTCAACTTATAATCATAATTTAATTTGTATTAACTGATAAAAGCGTAATGTAAAAAAAAAAAAAAAAAAAAAAAAAAAAAATGTTACTCTCTTATTTTATTTGTATTGCGTTTTCTACTTTTTCGTGTTTAAAATATTTACCGTATATACTCGCGTATAAGTCGACCCCTAAATTCAAGAAATAAATATGTTTCATACCAGTATTTTCTTGTACCTCTCATCGCTTTACTTAATATCAGTAAACTCTGTATTTAGATAAGATGAAGATAACTTTTTTTAAATACTGGTATACAGTCTGTTATTCCTCTCAAATTTGGGGTCGACTTATACGCGAGTATATAAGGTAATTGGTTGCAGTTTCACATGCGTTGGCTTTTCTTTCTTTCTTTTTTTTAGCAAGCGTGGTTTGGCTCTTACTTAAATGTACTGTTATTGTAATTTGTATAAAAATTGGTAGTAATTTTTAGAAAATGCGAGCTAGTGAATTTATTTAAAAAATATATAATCTTTGCTATGGTTCTGTTTTAAGATAGGACAACAAGAAGTAGAAGAAAACATTGTTTAAACCATGTATTTACGAATTCTAAATTGTTTTCTCAACTTAGAATCATAATTTAATTTGTATGAAACTATTAAATGTTTAATTAGTAATCTAAAAAAACTTATTACACTCTTATTTTATTTGTATTGTATTTTCACATTTTCCTGTTTAAAATATTTAATTGTTTATAGTTTCACATACCTTGGTCTTTTTTTTAGCAAGCGTGGTTTGGAGCTTACTTAACTCCACTGTGTGTTGTAATTCATATGAAAATTAGTAGTCATTGATAGAAGACGCGAGTTAGTGAATTTATTTTTTAAATATATAATCTTCGATATGTTTCTATTTTAAGTTAGGACAACATGAAGTAGAAGAAAACATTGTTTAAACCATGTATTTACGATTTCTAAATTGTTTTCTCAACTTATAATCCTAATTTAATTTGTATTAAACTATTAACTGATAAACGCGTAATCTATAAAAATTATTACACTTCACAGTTATTTTATTTACGATGTCTTTTCTACTTTTCGTGTTTGAAGTATTTAATTGGTTGCAGTTTCACATGCGTTGATCCTTTTTTTCTAGCAGGCGTAAATTGGCGATTAATTAAATCCACTGTATGTTGTAATTCGTAGAAGATGAAAGCTAGTGAATTTATTAAAAAATATATATAATCTTTGCTTGTGTCTGTTTTGAGATAGGACACCAGTAAGAAGAAGAAAACATTGTTTAAACCACGTATTTACGATTTCTAAATTGTTTTCGCAAATTATAATCATAATTTAATTTGTATTAAACTATTAACTGATAAAAGCGTATTTAAAAAAAATGTTACTCTCTTATTTTATTTATATTGTCTTTTCTCCTTTTTCGTGTTTAAAATATTTAATTGGCTGCAGTTTCACATGCGTTGTCATTTTTTCTTTCTTTTTTTTTTTTTTTTTTTTTTTAATGAAAATTGGTAGTACAGTCACTCAGGCTAAATTTGATCCTCATTTTCTGTATTTTCATAAGCGACACTCTTATTTTAAGAATATTATTGCAACTAGGGGCATAAAAGAGAAGAAATGATCCTAAATTATTATATGACTATTAAAAAATTAAGGAATAATAATGATAAAAGCTATAAAAATTAATTCTTAACCTGGTTCAAAGTTACCCAGCCATTTAGGGTAACTTTGCACCACATGATAAACATTATCTAAAATAATTCATTATAAAAAAAAAGTATTATAGTTAGGACAACTTTGAACCCCCAAAAATGATTTCAGATATGTAAAGACTCCTTATTTACATTTCCCAATATCACAAGATTTGTATAATTTATGATTTTACAACAAATATCAGGCATAAGAAAAGTGGGAGTAGCGAACCATGAATATTTAGAAAGAAAAAAAAACTGTTTATTGTTCATATAAAACATAAAAATGCAGTAAAAAACAATTCTCAATGTTTTGACTCACTAATATATCTATATAAAAATAGCAAATAAAGCCTTTGTGCAACAATATTAAAAAGCAGAAAAATCCAACGTTTAAAATGCACAAATAATATATGAAAAGCAGCAAACAGCTGTTTCGAATCTACTAGCGAGATTCTTCTTCAGTGCAAAAGGAACAGCGTGCTAGAAAAAGCAAGGCTGAGCAAAATCATAGACAGAGACGATTCTAAACGAAATCTAAGAGCACGTTTAGTCTGACCAATATAAGAAAGACCACACTGACAAGAGATCTGGTAAATGCCCCAATTATCTATCTAAAAGAGCATGAAGGTTATGTTAAAAATCAGGAGCTCAAACGTTCTTCGATTGCTCAACATTCTTGGTCTTCTCAACATAGGTTCGATTTTTCCTCAGCCATCATTATCCAAAAATGTTCTTCTAACCTTGATCTTGATTTTTGGGAAGCTTACCATATCATTAAAAATTCTCACTCTTTAGTCAATGACTTATCTAGTACTCCCGATTTTCCAAGTATTTGGAAAGCGTTAATTTTATTCCCCTTTTTTGGTTTCTTTTCTCTACTTCTCCGGTAGATGTCGCTACTTGTCCACCCAGTCGTTTCCACTGCTTCTCTCTCATTGGTTGTTTCGGCGCCTTCGCCACCCGCATAGGGTATAAAAGCCAGCGCGTCTCTGTCTATGATTTTGCTCAGCCTTGCTTTTTCTAGCACGCTGTTCCTTTTGCACTGAAGAAGAATCTCGCTAGTAGATTCGAAACAGCTGTTTGCTGCTTTTCATATATTATTTGTGCATTTTAAACGTTGGATTTTTCTGCTTTTTAATATTGTTGCACAAAGGCTTTATTTGCTATTTTTATGTATTTGGCGTTAACGGGCCTTTATTCTTCTGTATTTTTTTTTTCCGCAATGTCTCAAATCAATAGGTTTTGTAATTTACGATTAAAAAAGTACAGGTTTTTGGAACACTTACATTTCCTACTTGATTGTAGGCTAAGAAGGTTATTCCTAAATTCATTTCCATTCATTGTAATTTATTTTCTTCAAATAGGATTGAGAAGGTCTTATTTCGTTCTAAATTAGCTCTTTTAAGAGCTTTGATTCAAGAGACTCGCCACAAAATTGCTCATATAGAGCGCGAGTTATACTCTTTACATATCAGCCTCGCTAATTCTACTCCTGATTTTCAGTCCATTGACAGAAGGTCATGGAGCAGAGTTCTCACAGCTTCTTCTGTTCATTGTTCGGTTTTAAAGAAGAAATTTAATGTGCTTTGTGGATGTTCTGTCGCTAACAACTGCAGTAATTTGCCTCTTGTTAACCAAAATGCTGTTGTCAATCTTTCTAGTGTTCCATTAAGTAACAATCAGCGCGATGCTCTCAAATTGAATAACAATTTTTCTGTCTCTGCTATTCCTTCTTTGCCTAATCTTATTGCTCCTATTGAAAGAGCCTTTAAGCATAGCGCTCTATCTTCTTCTCAAAAAGAGTCTATTAGGCATCTCATTGCCAATACTGTTGATTTCAATTCTAATGTTTATAAACCCAATCTTAAACATCCTGTTAAACAATGTCTGAAAAATTTGCATTCTGATCCAAACTTAATTATTACTAAGGCCGACAAAGGTGGTCAGATTGTTCTTCTCGACAAATCTACGTATTTGGAAAAAAACCCATAAATTAATTAATGATGGTCCGTATGTGGATATCCGCAAAGACCCTTCCACTAGTGAAATTAACTCTATTAAGTCTGCCATTAAGTCTTCTTCCATTATTCCTGCTAACTTTAAGAAGTTCCTTATTCCGTCTATTGCGCATTGTGCCAGGTTTTATGCTTTACCTAAGGTCCATAAACCTGACATTCCTTTTAGACCTATTGTCTCTAGTATCGGTACAGCTTCTTATAAGCTTGCCAAATATTTAGTTTCTGTTTTTTCCCCACTTTTGAGCAGTAACTGTTTCACTGTTAAGAATTCTTTTGATTTTGTTAAAAAACTTCATAATTTTAAGCCGCAGGGTCACATGATGGTTTCTTTTGATGTTAAATCATTATTTACAAACGTTCCGGTTGAGGGGGCTTTAGATTGCCTCAAGAAAAGGCTTTGTGAATTCCATTTCTCTTATTTTGAAATCGAGGAACTTATACTTCTCACTCGCGCTTGCTTGTCGCAAAATACTTTTGTTTTCAATGGTAATTTCTTCCGTATGATTGACGGTTTGGCTATGGGTAATCCTCTTAGTCCAATTTTATGCGATATTTATATGCACTATTTTGAGGTTAAGCTTTTTGAAATCTTAAAATTTCCGTTCTATGTTCGTTATGTTGATGATGTTTATGTCCTGATTGAAATGAATTCGGATATTAATCATATTCTCTCTATTATGAATTCCATTGATCCCTGCATTCATTTCACCTCTGAAATTGAGACCAATAACTGTCTTTCTTTCCTGGATGTCCTTGTTATTCGTTGTGAAAATGGCTTTCAGACTACTGTCTTTCGTAAACCTTTTGCTGTCAGTCTCCCACCTCACAGGTATTCTTCTCATCCCCCTAACCAGAAATTCGCTGCTTTCAATACTTTTGTTTTTCGGGCTACTAATATTTGTTCCACTCCTCAGTTACTTAGTGCTGAACTTAATTACCTCAAAGCTATTGCTGTCGATCGTGGTTATTCCTCTAATATTATCGATTCCATTTATAAGAAATTGACGAAATCCGGCCATTCTGAAAAGCATTCTAATTCCAACCCTAATACTTCAGTTGTATTACCATTTTTTCCTAAAATCAGTCAGCAAGTTGCTAAAATCCTAAGAAGGTTTGATTTCAAAGTTATTTTTTCTCCTGTTAATAAAATCCCTTTTTCAAATCTCAAACACCCCGTTGATCGCCTAGATAATTGGGGCATTTACCAGATCTCTTGTCAGTGTGGTCTTTCTTATATTGGTCAGACTAAACGTGCTCTTAGATTTCGTTTAAAAGAGCATGAAGGTTATGTTAAAAATCAGGAGCTCAAACGTTCTTCGATTGCTCAACATTCTTGGTCTTCTCAACATAGGTTCGATTTTTCCTCAGCCATCATTATCCAAAAATGTTCTTCTAACCTTGATCTTGATTTTTGGGAAGCTTACCATATCATTAAAAATTCTCACTCTTTAGTCAATGACTTATCTAGTACTCCCGATTTTCCAAGTATTTGGAAAGCGTTAATTTAATTCCCCTTTTTTGGTTTCTTTTCTCTACTTCTCCGGTAGATGTCGCTACTTGTCCACCCAGTCGTTTCCACTGCTTCTCTCTCATTGGTTGTTTCGGCGCCTTCGCCACCCGCATAGGGTATAAAAGCCAGCGCGTCTCTGTCTATGATTTTGCTCAGCCTTGCTTTTTCTAGCACGCTGTTCCTTTTGCACTGAAGAAGAATCTCGCTAGTAGATTCGAAACAGCTGTTTGCTGCTTTTCATATATTATTTGTGCATTTTAAACGTTGGATTTTTCTGCTTTTTAATGATATATCTATAGTTAGAGTAATATATACTAGTACTGATATTATTCATAACAAGAATAAAAAAATGTCGAATGGATGAAATATCAAATTTGAGTAGCTCCGCCCCAAAAAAACTCCTTTAAATAATTTTTATGTATTTTGCACATATTCGTGAAAATATTTGCATGTTATATCTAATGCACACTTTCGGCATTTATATAAAATATACGGGCAAATATGGTAAATTTTTGACAGTAACACCTATAATCAGTAAATTATAAACACCAGTATAATTTTGAGCCGACTCAAAGTTACCCTGAAAATGTGGTAAAATGTTAGTGCTTTCTTATTTTACATTTTATTAACTAATAATAAATAAATAATCACAAAATATTAACACATTTACAACATTTAGATAATAATATGTCTTATAAATGAGTATATTGTTACTTACTATGAAAATTTAATTGGATAACAACTTCAAAACAGCATTCAAAATTAACTTGAAAACAGTATTTCACAAAAATAGTTAGATGATCCAATTAATTACGCATAATGTTGCTAATTTAATTTCTAAAATAAAGAGTAGAAATCCCAGTTTAGAACCTTGCCCACAGAGCACAGTTCCGGATTTTATTTAGTCTTTTGGAGTCAAAAATATTGAAAAATAGGAGGTGGTGCAAAGTTACACCCCATGGTTCGAAGTTACCCTGAATGACTGTAATAATAACAATAGTAAAAATAATAGTAATAATAATAGTAATAATAATAAAAACTATTATTACAGTAAACTCCCGACTATCCGGCCTAATGTGGCGAGAGGGTAGGCTGGATAACAAAAAAGCTGGTTAAGCCGGAGTTCTACAAATATTTAATATCTTCGTGCCTTCCCCCCGCAATGAGTTCAAAAACACGTGTTACACATATTAAGATAAATTTTATATATATACAGTACACAGAATTTCAAAATAAACAAAACATTAACATAAAACGTAATCCCAAGTCTTAAAAAAATGAGTAAATCTTATTTTAGTGTTTATTAATAAATGATTGTACAAATATGAAAAGTCATGCATAAGATAAGAGCAAAAACTTAGTTTTTAGTTTTTGAAAAAGTCCTTAATAGAGGACTGCTTCTCCCTGTTAGCCCTCTTCCGCGACGCAATGTCCATCCATTTATGCAAGTAGGTGATATCAGGTGGCATCAATTCCTGCTGACTAATGTACTGCAATGGTGTCTCAATCGTCTTAAACCTTTAAGAATGTGGGATGAGATTTTTCCTACAATCCTTTTAATCTTTTATTTCTGATATTCCTCCTTCTGTCAACAATTCTACAATATTGTTTTCAATTAATTCATTAACTTCGTCGTTTGCCATCCATTCTGTAATGTCTTCTGCATTGACATCGTCAGAGCCCGGTATATTTTTCAGCAACGATAGAAGATTATCGTTCTCATCTACAATTGCAGTTCCCCACACGGGTTTATGTCCACCTTTTTAGTCCAAAAGAATGTTACAAGACCTTGCAATTACTATGTTTGGAATTTCTTCCCATGCTTTTGGCACCCTTCTGGACGGGAACCTGCCTGCTTTGGACGCTTGCAACATTCCTCATTTTTTTTTACTTGGCCGGATAGTACGGAGGGCCAGATAGTCGCGAGCCGGATAGTCGGGAGTTTACTGTGCTATTATTATTATTATAAAATGTGATAGATTTGTCATGAAAATATCCTAATAAAACAATATGACAAAGATTTATTTTTTCAAAAAGTTGTACAAATAGAATAAAATAAGTAGATTATTTGGACGTCAAACGGTTAACCGTTCCAACGGCGGTGGTCACAAATGTGACCCCTTAATTTTAATTCTAAACTATCGAACGCCCCTGGAATATTTCAATAACATTTTGCTTTTATAATGAATGTGAACAAAAGCAAGTATTTATATTTAAATAAATGTTTTAAAGTATATACATGGCCTCAAGTATCCATGCAATATGACGAAAAACAAAGCTATAATACGAGAGATGTACGTAAAAAATTGTCCATCAAATTGAGAAAAAAAACGCAAATGTCCAAGAAAAAATTATTGAAAAAATTCCTTTAAATTATTCAGTAACAGTGACTGGAATTACTTTTTAAACAAGATGTTCTTCAGGCATCGTCATTAATTCTTATTTGGTACACTAATGAGAAACAAAAAATAATTTATGCAGATTACATATGCACTTTCAAAAGAAATCATAAAAAATTTTGAACATCGAAAATGAATTTTTATTTCAACTCTGCTATCAGTTAGTACATATACTTTTAAATATGGTGGTTCATAATGTGTTGTATTAGAGTACCAACGTTTTATTCTCCAAGGCAAGCTACTCTCGTTTGCAAAGAAGGGTACTCAATATGTTATGCATTCATTTTATTTTTTTATGTTAAGGATCAATGATAACACTTTGAACAGGTGAATAAAACAATTTTAAGCGATTGCGAATTTTAATCTTAATTATTTTAATCGTATTACTAATAGCACTAGACAAAAAAAAATATATATATTTATTTGACATTATTGTTTAACCCTTTATCTACGACATTATGATCTACTGCAATTTTTTTCATGTTATATTTTTTTTGAGTTACTACAAAGAAAATTAAAGGATAAACATAAAAAAAGTACTCACCCGTGAGAAATGTAATTATTTAGAGGTAAGTAACTAAAGTGGTACTTTAACCCCTTCGAGACGGGAGCCTTTTACGAAATTTTTAATCTTTTATCACCGTTTTTTAAAAACAGAAATTTGTGTCTTCTTGAATCGAGAAAATGCTCTGATTAAATAAGGCAAATTTTACAGTAAAATTTTATTGGTGAGAAAAAACAACGATTCTGAGCGCTTCATGCGGCACATATACGTGCCGCTCGTCCCCAAGGGGTTAAAGTACCGTCAGTACACTATGACTAAATTATCGTAACAGAAAACCCACAAGTTATTTCAACTGGCACCAGAAAATATTTTCGATTTAATAAGTATATGAAATATAGGCTTTTTATTATTACAAACAAATCGTTGGGCAAATACCGGTGTCAATCATTTATTTCAACACTTTAGAATTGAAAATGCTTTGCTCCTGAAACGGTTTAAAAAAACTATTTTTTTTTTTTAGGTTTCGGTCTTGTTAGCAGTCCTTTAGTTTTGCGACGTCAATATTCCAGGGACAATATGTTCTCTCGCACCTCCACATATGCAATATATGAATTTACATATGCCATTTCTAGCATAGCAAAATCCAACCGGTGCCGCAACTTTTTCGATTTCCTATTAAAAAAATGACAATGAAACAGAAAAGAAATACCAGGGAAATCACTACTGCACTACATTTTAGTAACTGCATTTTAAATCCGATGAAAACGATGGCTAACTGCACAGACGAAAAGTAAACAAGTTTTACTCCAGCAACCATTGTACTGACGGTACTTATAAGTACCACCGAGTAATGCAACTGTTAAAACAAATACATACACCGTTCAACTAAAATAGTTAGTCAGATTCTATTCTAAGACCATAATGAACATATAAAAAAATCCAACACTTATATTATATACTTTACTGTGTTTGTAACAATGAAAAGACGAGCGTGGCAATCTGTACAAAAAGTCGGCACAAAACACAGCGACTGCTTCAAAGATAGCCTCATTCCTCTCTAAAATAACAAACCTAGAACTACTGCTGCAATGTATTTGGATAAAGTGGAGTTAAAAGAGCGATTTTTGCAAAGTACCATTATAATATTAGTAATATTCACTATGATATAAAAGTTTAAAGTGAGTGTTGTTTTGAACTATTACACATTTGTGTAAATACTCGATTATATTTGTAATAAATTTAGTGATCTTATGGATTATAAAATTGTATAAAACAAAAGTTTGCAAACTCAGAAAAAAAATTCCGGAACTTCGTTGGGAAATAACGATCTCATCTGATTGTTCAAAGACAAGTTCTTTAAAAATTCTTAATTCCTATATCTAGATTAGAATACATAAGAAAATATTACGACACCGGAAAAAGTAATAGATTCAGTTTTTATACATTTAAAAATGAAACTGCTGTAAGAACATAGGCTTACAAAAATTGCATGTATTCCAGAATATCTGCTGCTTTTTTTACGGCAGGTAACATAATATAACCGCGGCGACTCTGTATATAATATAATACCGAAAACTGGCGGGCAATGGGCAGAATCCCACTCAGTCCTCTGAGTGAATGATCCGAGACCTTAGCGATTAAAAGAAAAAAAATCAAAACACTATTCCGTTTGTATAAGAAAATAAATTACAGTTGCATTTATCTGTTTGCGATAAAGAATAATTAGTGTAGTAGACTACAAATTATCCGACGAATCTAATGTTATAGTCCGAGAGCTGTTAAACATTTTAGTGTATTTGAGGCACCATGAAAATTTGTGTAACACGTCTTTTGGAATGTCTGAATACGAAATCGAAGGTCCGACGGAAGGATCTTGAATTTTTAAATTTCCAAAATTTTCGTAGAAAAAAAAATCCTTGAGACATTTTGAAATTTTAATACTTTCAAATTTAGTATTTTATGAAATAAAAAATATAAAAGTCTGAGTATTTATTCGGACCAAAAACTGTGCCAAACGATTTCAAGTGGCATTTTATAACTATCGAAATTGTAAATTATCAAATGTATCGAAAAGTAATTGAGGCACTCTGAGATTGAGACAAAATAATATTTATGCTTAGAAAAAAATATTTTGAAAATGACAAGAGGACAAGATTACCGACCGAGGTACCCACCAAAATTTGGCATAGGTGTTAAAATAGGTGGCATAGGTGTTAAAGGTTTGAAAATGACAGAGACTTTTGGTGGAACTTTCTGCTTGCCAGACAATAGGCAATGTCAAACGAGAGTGCCACTAAAGCTGAGCTTGCGGTGCCGCGCTGAAGGTCCATTTACATAATAACGATACAAATAGTAAACCGCTTTCCAGAGTCTTGCGAAATCTATCTTAAGATGAATTTCAACTGGTTGCGTGTGCAATCACAACAATGTAACTGCGATAGGATCTCGCAAGACCATGTGACTTGTAGCAAGAGTGCAGTTGTTCGAAAATTTTGGAGTAGTTAAAAAATTCTTATTCGTGGTGGAACATGTGCAGCTTTAGAAGGGCTATTTTGTTTGTAAATTAAAATATTTTTTTTTTTATATAATACACGTTGCTTTTACACTTTGGTTTTAACTTTTGTGCAGCCCTGTATTATCTATATAATTTATCTACACCGAGTAATATTTTAAATAAAAATTAGTTTAATTTAAAAACGATGTACCACAAGCAATTATTGTTCAGAGGCTTCAATAGTTCAGTTTCTTCTGTAGTCAAATACTTTGTGTGTTCCTGTAAATGAATGATACATTCTATGCACACGATGTTCTACAGTAAGGACCGTTTAGTTAACCTCAGTGATGTATATAAAATTCAGTATATTTAATATGCTGTAATAATATTAAAATACACCTTAAACGATTTTCCCCCATAGACCGTAATGTAACGGAATTCTTTTGAGTGTCTCTGTAAATGAACCGTAAATGCTATACACTTCATCTGCAATACTGAATCTGCAATACTATCACTATGCCATGTTCAGTGAACATGGCATAGTGATACCCAATAACATCTATCAATTTCATGGTATTCGGACTATATTTACGCGACGGACTATATTTTCGGACTAAAACGGACGTACAGACAGACAAACCGAATTCCTAAACCCTTTTCAACTTTGTTGGAAGTTGGAAATCGTTAAAAAAAGAATTTTAAATGTAAAAATTTTCTTATTGTCTTTTAGGTATTCCCTTTGTTCATTTATCAAGAATGTGAGGAGTGTTGTTACATCTTGCTGATTTTCTATTTAGATTCTAAAATCTCAGTAGAAAGTTTTTATAGTTATTTTTGTTGTATAAATGGCAGATATTCCATAGATAATTGAAAATGAAATCGCTATTCATTCAATATTTTTAAATACAAAAACCACCAGATGCGGCAACGCTGAGTATAAATAGTGTAATGTAAATGTAAACATTGTTTTGTGAATCAAAATCGAGCGCGACTCGCAGTAGGTGACATATGTTTTGTCAATTTATTACTAGCGTGAGTTGCGATTAGTGTTGCCAGGTAACCCCCGGTCAAATGCTGTGGACAGCACAATTTTTTTTACAGTTTCTTTCGCCATGTTTAATCGCAGATAATTCGGTTATTAGATAGAGCATATGTGCTAACCTCAAACTAATCTTCCGTAATGCGTGCGTTAATTTAATCAGGTTTAATATGTTTTGAACCGATTAAATGTTTTTCAGGTCGAAACATTGAATTAAACAAATAAATATTCATGAAAAAAATTTTCTGGTTCGAAAGTGATTAACCTGGTTTAAATTAATCCAGATATTACGGAAGATTAGTGGAAGGTTGGCAGCTATGGATAGCGCGAAGAAAATTACTTTAAAATACCGGTGTCCCGTCCAGAGCATTGAGAGCCTCGATTTACCCTGGGCACCTGTACAAAATAATTTAAATAAATAAAACCACAATGGGATAAGATCGGTTTCCAGGATGCGTACTATTCTACCAGAATGTTCGAAAATAGTAAATTTTAGTCTCATTTTAAGCAAAAATTATTACAAATACACAGAAATGTTTTGTTTTGTTTTTCTGTCTCGGTATAAAATATTAGCAAAGATCTCTAATCTGAAATAGTGGTTCCATACTTTTTGAATATTGTGTACGTATTTTGATTTCACAAAATACTTCAGAACCTATCTATTACAGCTGACTTCCGATTATCCGACTCTGACGCATCGAAATGTATGTCGGATAATCGTGAAGATATTATCAGGTACACGTATATTTAAAAAATAGCATGAGATTAAAAACTTTACGTGGTACAGGAAGAATTAGAAGGCATGTTTAAAAGTAAGCGTAAAAGTAAAAGCAGCCTTTTTAAAAACACTCTTTTATACCCATTCAATATTTATCTTGAAAATCACGACTAATTTCAAAACTGTAATTAATGATTTTTCAAAATTGTTTCCGATAAAATACGTGAGTATGACATGGGCACCAAACTCGGAAATTCACCGCTTTGATTTGTATTTCACAGAAAGCGCGAGCTTTCGATTTTTTTTTAATTATTATAGTTTTTGCTCTTTCTTTTTTAATATATGGTTGACAGAAAAGAAAAGCAAACATTATATAAACTATTTTTTAGGATTTCTAAATTGATTTCTCAACGTATAATCATAATATAATCAATATGAAACATTTACTTCGCGTATTTTTCTACTTATTAGACGCTATTTTTTTATTTAAATTTTATTTTCTCCCTTTTAGAGTTTGAAATTGAACTGTTGCAGTTTTACAGCTATTTCGGCTATTTTGGTCAAGCGTGTTTTGGCGCATCATTAAATGCATTCTTATTGAAACTCGTATACATTGTAACCGACAAGAATATTTGGCGATTTATCGTCTGTGGATGGTGAAAGAAGCAGTGCCTTAAAATTAGTGTATTAATTAGGTTCTAAAAATATTACAATGTTGTATTTTTATCGGAAACACACCTGTGAACACTTTTTTATTCTACATTCTGTGAATATAAATTTATAAAACATTTAATTCTAGCACATGAGAAAGTTAGTGTAAAATTGATTACAAAATTCAATCTTTAAATACAAACACAAAGTTGATTTTAATAAAAGAGTGTAAAAGTAAAGCATTTTTCATTACTATTAAATAAAATAATTATAATACAGTGTTGCCAGATTGGGGGCTTTTTTAATGAGATTATTTGATTTTCACCACTTTTTTGAAAGAGAAATATTCGGCCTATTTAAAAATAGATTAAACGTTCTGAAAATTAAGGAAAATTATACTATTTTAATAAACTGGTGACGGTCAGGGCTTGATTAGCAACGGGGCACACTTACACCAATAAATTTTAAAAGAAAAGTTCGACTTATCTAAACGCCGTATTCATGTAAAATTTCTGCCATGAATGAGACAAAATTTTCTGTTTATTTTTAGTGGTAGGAATTTGACCCGTGGGTAATCAGGCTCTGGTGACAGTTCCTAAATCTGGGGAAAAAAGTCCCCAATTTGGCAACACTATTATTATCATAAAGTATATTAAATATCTGTCATATTAAATGAAATATACATCGACAAAATAAGGCAAATTCAAAGAGGAAATTCTGTAACTACGTATCTTTTATCATTTAACATACGCATAGCTGCCAACTTTTACGCTTTTTGGCTACCACTAAAAGTTAACAGAAATTTTCGTATTATTTTAACATGAGATTTCGACGATTAAATAAGACAGTATTTACTATAAAATTTTAGTGGTAAGAAAAAAGCGTAAAAGTTGGCAGCTATGAACATACGTAAAAACAACATAATTTTAAGAAAATGATGACTTTGTTATCTATTTAGTTGTGATTTCCTTGCAGCAAATTTTTGTATTCTACGGAATAAAAGGAATTGTATTACAAAATGGATCAGTGAATAAAAAGGAGGGGACAGTTGCGTGTAGTCTAGTATCTACACGTAAGGTTATTTCACTCGCGAAATAATTTAGGAGGTTGTCATAAGATGGCAGCTGTTGCTAGTTTTCATTGTATAAGTGCCTTATTAATGTCGGGACAAATTTCCACATGTAAAAACGAATAAAATGTTTGCCATAATTATGGCAGAAATTCTGTATGAATAAGGTGTTAAAATATGGATGAATATATCTATAAAAAAATTACTGGTGGACATTTGCCCCGGCGATAATCTAATTCGTCGACATTTACAGGAGGATTGCTTAGGTTATCACAAGATGGGGGAATCGCAAGATGTGTTCTATCGCAAAAAGCAAACTGCCGTCAAACAAAGGAATAAATATTCCTATTTTAATTACGACAAAAATATTGCGTGAATCAATAAGCATAAAATTTATATTAAAATTTGCTGGTGGAAGTTTGCTTTTGCATTTATCCATCTTATAGAACCGGTTACAGTTGAAGTTTCACTGTTTTGAGAATATGCCATTTCCTATTTGTTACATGTCCACATGTTACATCTGCTTCTCACTGATTTAAAAACCATCTTTGCAGTCAAGAGAAATTACAAGCTGCAGGGGTGTGTGATAGGAATCTTTTTTGATTTCTGAAATTTTTCAATCCGTGTTACATAGTTTCTAAGATAAATTTCCAATGTTTTTGAAAAATCAACGGCGTTTTTATCATTTATTAACTTGTTTTTACTGTTTTTAAAGATTTATATGATTAATTATAAGTTAAAAAAATACAAATTTCGTACCGTCATCGGGGATATTTTGTATATGTGTATTTCTTCGTATACTACAGTAGTTAGTTGCTTATGTTTTGCCTGTTTGATTGTTTGGCTTGAGGTATTATGGTAATTTTCTCAACAAAAGTGCTAAACAAACTGCGAACATCTTTTATGCGACCAATTAGAAATATAGTCATCATTTTACAACAGGAATTCGAAACAAGAGTAGTAATTATCATTTTAACCTATACTATAAACATTCTTATTTTATGTTTAACAAATCAATTTTAAAATGCTTCAGGACACTAGATTTGTATTCAATACGTCTCCAATACTAAATAATGGCAAACAAATTCTAACATTGTCATTTTAAAACAAAAAAAAATACCATTTGAAAAATATATCAAAAATACATGAAATTTATTTATTTGTATAATGACCATTTCAGGAAAATTCAACAGATTTTGGAGAAGAGTTCTGCAACAGCATTTTGGATTAAATTAGTTAGGTCAGATAATACCTACCAATCTTGTGAAGACAATAACTGATCTTTAAAACATTTTAAGTCAAAAAATAGAAATTGTAAAATACAGTCAGACCTCTATTTAACGAAACTCTATTTTGCGAATTTCTCTATTTTACGAACTTTTCCTTGGGACAAAGAACATTTCGCGAATTTCTTCATAAAATAACCTCCAAATAGCGAAGTCCATTCTCTATTTAACGAACTTTTTCTTGGGATCTAATTTTTTTTTCTCCCTATTTGTCAAAATATCACTGGACATTTCAAACTTAATCTTTCTTTTAACACATTTTATGATGATCAATGAACTATTAACATGAACAGGTCTTACCAGGCACCTATACTCACCGACAGCAGTAAAATCGCAGTGATTCTTTCCTTTTCATCCAAGAAGTGCCTGCGTCGTTTTCTAGATCATTCAGTCGTGCTGGTAATTTCGTTCTTTTAGTTCGAAAATGTCAAAGCGAAAGTACTTGGCATAAAAGAAAAAAAAAATCTTGATGAGGTGGATAAAGGCGTGAAGAAAAAGAATATTGCTTTAAACTTTGGTATTCCTCCAAACAGCTTATCAACCATAATAAAAAATCGTGATTTTAATATATATATATATATATATATATATATATATATATATATATATATATATTTTTTTTTTTTTTTTAACTGAAAATACAATGTTTTTTCAGACAATGTTTTGTTTCATTCTTATTTCCTTTGCAGATTTCTTTTTGATGGGTAAAATATACAACACAAATCGATATATATATTTTTTAAAAAGTGTGATTAATTACTTTTTTTAATTATATTTAATGTTTATGGCCTTAAAATATGTTTTAAAGTATGTAGTTTAAAGTATTTTAAAAGGTGACTCTCTATTTAACGAATTTTCCATATAACGAATATTTTTTCGGGATTTAGCGACTTCGTTAAACAGAGGTCCGACTGTATGATGTTTTTAATTGACTAATATGTGAATCAACGTAATAATTACTAATATAACGAACTATAATTTTACATGATTACCAAAATAATCTTTGGCACCGGTAAAAACAAAGCGAATTTCATTTTGATTTTACAATTAAAGTTAATTTTCAATTGCTATTTCAAAATTTTTTTTAACTGGTGAATGCTTGCTGGGCGATAACGGCCGATAGCAACGCAGTATCTATGTAGAGATAGGAAGAGTAATCACTTTCATTTAACACGCTCTATATATGAGGCGTTTAGAAGACAATCCGTGTAATTATTTTGTTCTATTTAGACCTTATTCGAATTTATGTGACTTTTTTTAAATTTTAGGTATATTTTATATTATTGAAGGAAAATGTATTGAGCTTTTGGGTAACATATTTAAAATCTTATATTTTTTACCCGCCTGCCACGAAGGGTTATGTGTTTCACGCGTATCTGGGTATGTGGATTTCTTTATACCCTCGGAACATCGCAACGGCTGGATGGAATTTAATGAATGAGGTCTCTATCGATTCCTCCTAACCGTCCGATGGTTATAGGCTAGGTTTTGTTTTTATAAATTCAAAATGGCCACCGTGAAATACAAAATGGTGGTAGACACGAAAAAACTTTTTCCGCACCCTATTGAGTGACATATCATTGGATAGGTCTTTCAAAATGAAGACGATGTTTCATTGACTATTTTACAGTCAGAAGCTCCGTTTAAATATTACACAACATGGAAGTTGTGTAGGTAGGATCTCTAGCTTTACTGCAACTTTAACCATCATAGACATCTATAGGCCTCATCAAAACAGTGTTTATAGATAGGAACTAACACAACTTAAGAGTCATCAATACAAGTAAATAAAAAAATAGTTAAGTAATATAAAAATAATTTAACAACGGTGAGAAATAATTAATTAGTTCGTTTTTTACGCAATCGGTTTTTTTGATTTTTTAGATTTAATTTTTTCTTATTTTAAATATTAATATTTCAAAAAGATTTTAAATTCAGATTGAAAACAGACAGTTAAAATTTTATAATGATCAAAACAAACTGCGGAAAATAATTTTCTTCTCTATTTATTGCTTCTTTAAAATATTTTTAATGGGTATTGGTATTAAGCGAGAAGATCACCTTAAACCGTTTTAAAAAGTCAAAAATATTTTTTTTGTCTGTTATGAAAGAATAACATGTTACCGAACTTTAAAAAAAAATTATGGCGATACTCCAATTAAAACCGGTTTTAACATAAAATATGTGAAGTGATACCTATCCATTTCAATGTGTTCAATCCATACAATCCATTTCAAGTGATACCTATCCATAAATTTTGACTTTAAAGCCATTTTACTCAAATCAGATATTTCTGACATCGCCTGCATCCTATTTCCAAACCTAAGTAACATAGAAGCCTAGAATTGTGAGGTTATATTGTATCTTATATATCTTTATGACCTCTACTACCTATTTTTAAGTAAGTACCTGTATTATGAATATATATATATATATATATACATTTATATATATATATTACAAAATTTAAATTTTTGCGCCAAGTTTAAAGTATTTTGTGTAAATTTTCCTTTTTCAGTAATATTCCGTATATTATACCGGCTTATTAAATTAAAACCCTAGTCTATTAAACTCTAAGATCTTAATTCATATTTATTCCAAATTGCGTAAATCTAAAAATGGGTCGATTATTTATATTTCTTTAATAAAACTTTTATTATTTAAATTCCTATTAAATTCCGCTATTAAATCCCGGTATATCATATTCCCCTTAAATCTTTATTTAACTGCTAAAATATTATTCTGTCTTAAAGAAAAAACCTACTTATTTCAATTTATTCTTTTATTTAAAATATCCAGGTGTAATTAAAATATTTCAAAGATTAAAACTTCGCAGACATAAATTCATTTCTTTTATCGTCTGAAGAGGGAAAAGGGGGTTATTTTTGCATAATCTCGACTACAGATTTTAACATTTGTTTATGCTTTAGATAGCTGGTGCGAGGATATAAGAATTTTCTAGAACAATCTTTTCAGCAGAGTATAAATACGAATGGCGGGAACCAGAGAGAAGGATATAGCATATAGCAGATGGGCTGTGAGCTTAGAAGCTTTTTCGTTTTTAGCATGTAGAGGTGAACGTGGTGGATTGCAGTCGTAGCAAGCTGGATATTCAATGTGATTGCTCGATGGAGGTAGTAAAATGTTGGATGAATACTGTTTATTATGTGAGTAGAATGAGGAAGCAACGGTATCGTAATGGGTGATAGATGTTAGATATTAACGGATTAAAGACTAGAACGCAGTCAAGAGATGGGAGTGTTTTTAAACTAATTGTGACAGGAAGAATAGACTTTATTCTTTTTACCATGGAAGCAGAGAGCATCTTCCCTAGATTTAATCGAGAGTGTGGAAATAAAGTGAATAATGTTCCAAGCGACTGCCTTATGTTAATTCTACATTTTTCTTTATTATTTTAAACCCCTCGGCTGCTACCTGTGCTGTGTAGGAATGGAAACCCTCATTTTTAAGTATCCTAACACTCGAAAATTAGAACCTACTTTCTCAGGACCATATAAAATTATAAATAAACTTTCTGAAGTAACTTATGAAATAGATAAATTTAATTATGAGACAGGACTAAATTCAGTCATTGTACACGTTTCTAAATTAAGACCCTATTTTTCACCAAATGATTTCAGAATGTTTCATGAGCAACCCATAAAACAAACAAAACCACAAAAAACATCACCACCACAATTGCCATCACAAACTCAAACTAAAATAAAAACCATAGATTAAATTTAATTCTTTAAATGTCTTTATTACATAGTTTTCAACATTACCAGGTATGACCTTGGGGCGGCACGAGGATATTACTTGTGTTTGGGAGTTTTTGGGATTAAGTAGACAATCTATGCAGGCATAGGATGTGTATTTGATTTTGGGAGTTTTCAGATTGATGTTGAAAAATAAAAATAAATATTTGTAATTCTATATCAAGTTTATATCAAAATAAACTATATTTATTTTATTCCATTTTTTACCAATTGTTTACAAAAATAGTAAGAATTGATAATATTATTATAATTATATAAACATAGAAAATTGATAATTGTGATGAGATTTTGTAGTGATTGTGTAGCAAGGGAAAATTAAGTATATAAACAAATTATCTTTTATTCCTATTTATTTTCTTTATTTTACCATTCTAAGTTTATCAAATGCACGTCTATTCATCAAGAGTATCAGAGAGATAAATTATTGTAAAGAAATACTGGTTGAGTGTCCACTTTCTAAATATTTAGAGTTAAATTTATTTGGACTTTGGAATAATAATTATTATTATTATTATTTAATGTTTCGACTGGCAAAAATACTTTCTTATACAAATAAAAAATAAGAAAATAATTTAATTGCTATGTATTATTTTTATCCTCAACCATTATTTTCCGTGTCAATAAGTAAACAATCTGTGATATTTTCTTAGAATATAATATTGTTATTAAGTATTATTATTGCTATTATTCAAGTATACTGTTGAGAATTTTATTATTATGGTTATGAATTGAAAGTATTATATTATTTATTGAAAGATTCATTATTTATTAAAGAAAAGGAGAACATAACTTATAAGTGAAAAGGTATGATATTTACTAAAACAAGTGAGAAGTTGTAAAAGATGGTGAGTCCGAATTAGAATGGGAAAAGGAGCTCAAAAAAGTAGTTGATAAATAAACGTTAAAAGGTAGTTGAATAACTACTAGGAATTTGTTTATTAAAATAAAACTACTATTGTGATGACAAATAGTATTTAAACATAATGTAAAGAGTTTAGTAGGTAGAGCAGTCGAAACAAATTTAGTAAAAAATATTTATTGCAGCTGAACTTTTTACTTAAGGACTGTATCACTATTTTTGCTAAAGGACTTTTATGACCAACGAACTGATTAAGCCAATGGGACTTAAAATTCTACTTGAAGTAAATAAAGTGATAAACATTACTTGAATGGAAATATGATTGTGATAAGAGAAATGGAAATACACTAAATTTCCATAAGATAAAAGAATTTGTTGTTATTTATTACTATAGTTTTATTATTTCTTATTATTTATTTCTTATTGTATTTATACTTATTCTTTATTTATTATTGTGTTTATATTTTCCTATGCACTTACAAATGGTAAGTGATGTTGTAACCATTATTTGTATTCTTTTACAGTGGAAATGCTCTCAGCTAAATTTAAATGCTCTTAGTATTTTTTTTTTCTCTTGTATTGCTAAATTTTACTTTTCCATCTCTTCGCTGACGTCTCTAAAATTTTCAATATTCAAAAATCAACTTCCAAATTTATTACAAGTCTGTTGTCTGAAATTGTAGTTAATTAACCACAAATTTCTTACAAAGTTTTTGGGGAGGGGGGATAATATTACAAAATTTAAATTTTTGCGCCAAGTTTAAAGTATTTTGTGTAAATTTTCCTTTTTCAGTAATATTCCGTATATTATACCGGCTTATTAAATTAAAACCCTAGTCTATTAATCTCTAAGATCTTAATTCATATTTATTCCAAATTGCGTAAATCTAAAAATGGCTCGATTATTTATATTTTTTAATGAAACTTTTATTATTTAAATTCCTATTAAATTCCGCTATTAAATCCCGGTATATCATATTCCCCTTAAATCTTTATTTAACTGCTAAAATATTATTCTGTCTTAAAGAAAAAACCTACTTATTTCAATTTATTCTTTTATTTAAAATATCCAGGTGTAATTAAAATATTTCAAAGATTAAAACTTCGCAGACATAAATTCATTTCTTTTATCGTCTGAAGAGGGAAAAAGGGGTTATTTTTGCATAATCTCGACTACAGATTTTAACATTTGTTTATGCTTTAGATAGCTGGTGCGAGGATATAAGAATTTTCTAGAACAATCTTTTCAGCAGAGTATAAATACGAATGGCGGGAACCAGAGAGAAGGATATAGCATATAGCAGATGGGCTGTGAGCTTAGAAGCTTTTTCGTTTTTAGCATGTAGAGGTGAACGTGGTGGATTGCAGTCGTAGCAAGCTGGATATTCAATGTGATTGCTCGATGGAGGTAGTAAAATGTTGGATGAATACTGTTTATTATGTGAGTAGAATGAGGAAGCAACGGTATCGTAATGGGTGATAGATGTTAGATATTAACGGATTAAAGACTAGAACGCAGTCAAGAGATGGGAGTGTTTTTAAACTAATTGTGACAGGAAGAATAGACTTTATTCTTTTTACCATGGAAGCAGAGAGCATCTTCCCTAGATTTAATCGAGAGTGTGGAAATAAAGTGAATAATGTTCCAAGCTGTACGAATGTTTCTTTTGGAAGTACATTTTCTACTATAGGGTTGGTATATTACGGATCCTTGAATTTCCAGACTAAGAAATTCTTCTGTACCAGAATTTTCTTATAGAAAATATATCCTTATTTAAGGTGAAATTTCGTGGTCATAAACAAGATTCATTTTTCTATAAAAAAATACTGATATTTGCAGAGCCTGATTACCCACGGGGCAAATTCCTACCACTAAATATAAACAGAAAATTTTGCCTCATTCATGGCAGAAATTTTACATGAATACGACGTTTAGATAAGTCGAAATTTTCTTTTAAAATTTATTGGTGTAAGTGTGCCCCGTTGGTAATCAGGCCCTGGATATTTGACCTTGAAAATAACGGTACCCGTACGAACCCTGTACTATACTCATATTTAGGGTTAGATTCCACAATTTTGAAAACGAATTTTTGCCTTATTTGATCATAGACTTTTGTGATTATATGAAACGAGTATTTGTATTCAAATATAGCTGTAGCCAGGGATTGAATTTATTTGATTAAGGTAAAATTTTTATTAATTCCTGGATGCAGGGATGAGCCGATATGGTTAAGGGTGTATTCTTATCCAAACTGCTTATTTTCTGATTCATTTTAAAATTCATTTTTGCTCTCAAACGCATCAAACTGGGAAATTCTCTTATTTAGAAACTATATAATGTGCCGTGCTTCTTAATTTTTTGATAACTGCAGAAAATACTCTTAAAAACGCTGTCAAAGTTGGCTTTTTGAACCGAATTTTCCGAAGCGGGCGATCTGGGATGAAAAAAATGGTCATACTGAGAAAATAATTGTTTAAAAATCAAATTCTAATGAATTGAGCTGAAAATGAAATCACACGGCATGTTAAACATGTCTTCAGAAATCACCCCAGCAAGTTTCACGTTTTTACTTTTAAAAATGAGTCTGAAAATGTCTCAGAAAATTTCGAGCTGTTGAGGGTGGAAAAATATTTTTTCGAATACACCCTTAAGTGATTGCGAAATTTAAACGAGATGTATTTGTGTTACTAACAATATTATAGAAAAAAAAACTAAAAATACATATTTTGCAGTATTACATGTCTAAAATCATTTCGGGATAGCTTTTAGTTTCAACTTCTATGCATTTTTATACGCATTATATTATATTTGCAATCCTAAATTGCAATAAATGTAGCAACTTTATGTATTTATAAAATATAAAATAAAGGCTTGTAACCCCCACCCCCTACACACACACACACACATACACACCGAAAAAAAAGAAAACAATATACAGGAACCTACTTTGCAAATAATGGGATGCTCTGGTTATTCAAAAGCAATTTCTCGGAAAATTCAGATTTTCTACAATCTATAACATGAATAAGTAAAATTCAAAGCGGAAAAATTAACAAATTCAGTTGAATGGATTTACAAATGACCCCATATGTGTATGTCGTTTTATGGACTCGTCTTTTGTTGCAGCACATCTGCTGTATTTTGGCGGTAGCTAACAACGTGAAAAGTATGTAGGCAGTATAGTAAATTGGCGGGGACAGGTTCGAATCGCAGACACTCCGTAGTTTCCGGCGTATAATCCGCGGATCAAACAATCATGTTTAATCTCTTTAACTTTCTTAATCCGTGTCGTGTATCCGGAATACTAGGTGTGCTTAATTTTGAGAATCACTTTTTCTAAATAGCAATCTTAGCTGAATTTAATCGTAGAAATATGTGATTGAATAGAATTTGTGGATCTACTACAGAAACTTCTCTCTTATCTTTGGTTTCCGTTTCAGTGTCTATAAAGTTTCTGGCGCGATGGTGATTTTTTTCTACACGCAACTAATTAAACCAGAAACAACGACGTTTAATGTGAATTTTGGCAATTTCAAAACATCAGAGCCTTAAACTGTTGTTGGACCAGACTCCATTTAACAAGTACAGGGTTCCAACACAATTTAACAGAAATACAGATACAGTCAGACCTCTATTTAACGAACCTCTATTTTGCGAATTTCTTTATTTTACGAACTTTTCCTTGGGACCAAGAACATTTCGCGAATTTCTTCGTAAAATAACCTCCAAATAGCGAAGTCCATTCTCTATTTAACGAACTTTTTCTTGGGATCTAATTTTTTTTTATCCCTATTTGTCAAAATATCACTGGACATTTCAAACTTAATCTTTCTTTTAACACATTTTATGATGATCAATGAACTATTAACATGAACAGGTCTTGCCAGGCACCTATAACTCACCGACAGCAGTAAAATCGCAGTGATTCTTTGCTTTTCATCCAAGAAGTGCCTGTTTCAAGTGTCGTTTTCTAGATCATTCAGTCGTGCTGGTAATTTCGTTCTTTTAGTTCGAAAATGTCAAAGCGAAAGTACTTGGCATAAAAGAAAAAAAATCTTGATGAGGTGGATAAAGGCGTGAAGAAAAAGAATATTGTTTTAAACTTTGGTATTCCTCCAAACAGCTTATCGACCATAATAAAAAATCGTGATTTTAATATATATATATATATATATATATATATATATTTTTTTTTTTTTAAACTGAAAATACAATGTATTTTCAGACAATGTTTTGTTTCATTCTTGTTTCCCTTGCAGATTTCCTTTTGATGGGTAAAATATATATCACAAATCGATATATATATTTTTTTTAAAGTGTGATTGATTACTTTTTTTAATTATATTTAATGTTTATGGGCTTAAAATATGTTTTATGTAGTTTAAAGTATTTTAAAAGGCGACTCTCTATTTAACGAATTTTCCATATAAGGAACTTTTTTTCGGGATTTAGCGACTTCGTTAAATAGAGGTTCGACTGTATTATTAGGTATGAAAAGTCGACTTACATAATTGCGCCATTGCAAAATGCGAGATTTTTTCTAAGAAAATATAGGTGTTTTTCTGAACTAAACTCAAAGAAATTTCCTGACGTTTAGTACCCTGTAGACCTTTAGTACACTGTTATGAACCTTGTAGTAACATTTTACTAATCGAATTGATTTTACTAATCGAATGAAGCATTCTGGCATGCGAGAAAGCAAAGCCCCCAACTTATTTTTTTGTTGTTTTTTTTTTATTCAATTTCTACTAGATATTTTTTATCGAAAAAAAAATATTTATTAATTAGAAATAATGTAGAAAAAGTCATAAAAATATAAAAATTAATTTTGTATTCAAAATTTTCGAACATAACTGATCAGAACAATTACGTACAGTAGCAACTATGATCATGTTTCTTTTCTATTACTACATTTCTGGTGGTACTTGATTAAAAGTATATACAAAGTTTGGAAACTATGTATTTGTGCATACCCAAATTATACATTCGATAGTAAATTTATTCATTCTGCCCATCACTAGTAGCATGCGTGGTAATCACTGTTATATTTTATTTAAGTAATCTGTTTAACATGTTTCGGATCGATCTATTGGTGTTCTAAACCATTGTAATTTTAAATCAGTGTTCGATATTTCTCCAATCCGAAATATTTAACTCTTTACACTCATTACGCCAGGTGTCCCGCGTAATTCGTAGCTCCAAATGATCTGGACACCAGTATTTTAAAGGAAATTTCTTCCCCTTATCTAATACTCCCTCCGTCCCAAATTAGTTGCTACATTTTAAGTGGGTAGAGTCATAAATAATTTCCGATGCAGTTTAGTGGATCGACACCATTTTGTAAGGACTCTACCATCATTATACGGGTTCACGGGTCCATTATGTTCGCAATCAGAATATTTTTTCTGGGTAAAATGGAAAAGAAAACTTTTTATTTATTTAATTTTGTTTCCATTATAGCAATCAATAAGGATTTCATTAGTAAAAAAATGTTTAAAAAGATATATATTTTTTTTATTTAAATTATCCATTTTTATTCATCTTGACTAACAAAACAGTCTGTCCGGATAACTGAAGACATAGAAGTCAATTTAGTTTTTTAAGTAATAATATTTAAAATTACATTTTTAACTGGTTTTATGTAATCATAAAACCTACTATTTTAACTAGTTAGGCTCAAAACATTAAAATATTTATTTTTTTGTTATTATATTTTAAGATTAAATTTTGTCCACTGAAATGGAAACCTCTGTTACTGTAAATTTTCTTATCAAAGAACTGACTTCCATTGTCCCCAACAGAGGGTACTACTGCGCTTACTCGTAGGTAATAATATTAGAAAACGTATGCTATAGCCATTTTGATTTTTTTCTGCACACATATGGCGAGAAATCTGAAACATCTGAATTCCAGATTAGTGTGTTTTCTGTTTGTAACCTATGATACATAAATTTTATATTTAAGTATTGTCATTTTAATTAAAGTTTTATTTTTATTATATGAAATGAAGTTAATTTAATGTAAATAAATGTAAGATTAACATATTTTTATAAAACTATGGAAAATACATTTTTTTTTTCTTTGTTAAATGTAACATCCACTACTTGTAAATTCTGTTATTACATATTTGTAACAGATATAGATAAATTAACAAAAATCTAGTTTAAAGTTCATATGCATAGTAAAAATCCATTAAAGTGCTTCAGTAGTGTCATTGTTTTTAGATTAATGTAAATACACCTCTACCGTCAAATTTGTGTTGCTCAATGTAACTTCTGTTATAAAAATGCAACCTCTGTTATAAAAATGCAACCTCTGTTACTATATATAATTTCTGTTACTCCCACTTTTTTTTCTATAGTTTTCTTGTTGTATAAGAATAGCTTTCAAAAAATGTTCCCAAAACGTCCAAAGGCATTTTTTCTTTCACTTAACTAAAGCTATTTGACCACTTACAAATATAATCACGGCAGGAAATTGAAACTTTTGGCTAGAATGTTGAATACAAGTAACAGAGGTAACATATTGTTATATAAATTAATCCCTATTATAGTTTTATTTTTAATATAAAACTGCATATTGAAGTATAGTACACTAGCCATGATTTATTATACTAGAAATAATATTTTGATAGGAAGAAGAATGTTGTAAATTGAGTGGATGTTGTCCAGTACAATATCCATCTTCAACCCCTTCAGGGGCAAGGTACTAATAATCGTAAAATGCAGAAATGAATGGAAGACACCAGAATTTACAAACAAATTTATTTCAAAATAAGCAAAAGCTTTTTTTCACCTACCTAATGAAAATAAATTTTTCATTCAAATATTCTTGTGCCTATGTGGCATTTAGGAATTAAAACTAAGTTAGGGGTTAAGGCATTTTAATGTGACTGTTTTTTTATCCTAACTATGAATTTAGGTATGCATGATTTCATATAGGTTCTATACATATAATCACAGAAAAAAATATATTTAGTAAAAACTGAATACTTTAAAAAAAAAAAGAAAAAAAATATTGGGAAAAGGACTTTTTTTTTACCCATACCATAAAGATCATTTTCATCCTAAATAATTAACGATTCATTAGCTAGAAGGTAGTTTTTATTCGAGTACTGATGGAAGAATTCTTAAAAAAGGGGGCGTGGCTTCAGAGCGTGCAAACCCTGAATTTTTTAAACTAATTTGGTACATATTTAACCCCTTAATTCTCGCCCCCGTCATATTCTCGGGCTGCGCTTTTAATCAGATTATTTGTTTCCCACCAGTTTTATAAAATAGTGAAATTGGCTATATTTTAGTATCGATTTACCTGTCATTAAATAAGGTGAATATTTCTTTTTCATAAAAGTGGTGCCAATAAGCAATTTGAATTTGTTAATCGCAATTTAATTCGAGCGTGAAGGGGTTAAGGGGATACGGAGGGAATATTTGCTAAGTAAATGTTGTTGATTGATAGTATAGCACCCTGAAATCTCTGAAAAATGTTCAAACAAAATCATAAAATCATCAGTATCAATAATCAGTACAAAAGCAATCAAATGTAACAACTAATATGGGACAGAGGAAGTAGCACAATTATCTGAGATTAAAGATGCCGAAATAAACCGTAAAAAATAATTGGAATGCAGAGCATTTGGAGCCCAGATTTACGCAGAATACTTCGACTTCGAAACACTAGTGGTGAGTGACAGTCGCCTCTGGAGTGCAATGGGTTAAAAATAAATGTCTGAAACATTTGAACACATATAAGATAATTATAAATTGATTTTTGTGACCCTATTCCTTTAACCGAAATTAATTATAATAACTTAGAATAGTAACTGCATAAATAAGTAACTTCTTAGAAAAACTTAGTTAGTTTGAACGTTTGAGTTTTTTATAAGCCATACTGAGCTTGATATTTTAAATACTTTTAATTTGTGGAGGTCTGCCGTTTAATAACGGCAGGTAGGAAAGTATTATTTACGCAGTTCAGAAGACTTGTGGGTTTCCACCAGTACCGAATGTACTGCATTGAGCAAGTGCTTCATGGTATCGGTAGTACAAAGAGGTGCAAAGGAGTATTCCTTTATTTAACCCCTTAACAGTGTGGCCCGTACTGGATTCGGGCAAGAATACATTGCTTGCTTCGTTATTAAAAGCATTTTCATACCACTAATTTGCAACTGTAAATTTATCTTTATTGATTGTCAGATATTTTTCGATTAAGTAAGGTAAATATTTTAGTATGGAAAAAGTGGTGTCCAGCCCCATTTTTAAATTTTTTGTAAGAAAACAAATGTCACTGTTAAGGGGTTAAAAAAAATACAGTTCCACGTACCTTTTGCACCCATAAAGTCACGCGCAGCACCTAATTAACAACGGGGCACATTCCCACCAGTAAAAAGAAACAGAAAATTTTCCCTCATTCATGGAAGAAATTACACATGAACACGGAGATTAGATAAGATGATCATTTCATTTAAAATTTATTGGTGTAAGTGTGCTTCGTTGGTAATCAGGTCCTAGTCACGCGATAAATTTCTTATACCGAAAAGAAAAATTCTATTCAAGTGTCTGTACAAAAAAAAACTGTTTTAGAATGGTTTAATGTAAAACAAAATTTAACTCAAGATGATCTGCTCCTTTTTGACAGCAGATAAGAAAATAAAATATAGACATTTCAGAAAAGTACCGGTCAGAACTGCACGCCTGTCATATTGTATATGGTCCTGGACGTCTGTCATACACAGAGTTGTAAAAGACTATACCATTTGCATAACAAAATAAATTATAGTTTACAATTATCAATTTACGATAATAATAATTAGTGATAAACTTCCAATTATCCGGCAATCTAAAGATCATGGTTGCGCCGTGAAATTGAAATCGTTATATAATCGGGCATTTTTGCAAGTTGATTAATCTTGTATGTACTAACAGTTGCTGCAATGTAGTTTTCGATGATAAAAAATCGCTGGTCAGTGACTCGGAAAACCACCATAGGTTCAAACCACCATAGGTATACAGTTTACTTATTCTTTATTTATTTTGTGAAACATTTTACTGTATGTTTTTTTTTCACAGTTAACTTCATTATTAATTTTGATATGTATAATTATTAGTTATTATTTAAAATTAAACGTAAATGTTGTCACTAAACTTGTGTAGAATTCATGCAGTATGGCGCATTAAATTAAAAATATCATATTTTAGACATAGAAAATTCCATATGATGTTTGAGCATATTAGCTGTCGTGTTTTGGCACAACTATTCCTTCCTATAATTAATTAGATATGTTTGGAACCAATATGCAATATTTACACGGGATTAACTCTAGAACTATCGAAAAGTTATTCATGTTTTATGAAAGTGTTCTACATCAGAATTTTTATTTAAAACTATTTAACTTATTTATTTAACTTATAACAGTTTTGTTTATATATTTAGTTTATTTTAAAGAGATTTCTGGTTTGAATAAATAATTTGAATGTACAATTCGGGTCCGTTTCACTCATCTTTTAGGCGGAGGATTATGGTGTCAGTTACTATGTGTAACACCCTAATTAGCATATAAAATCAGTATATAATTTTGCTTATTCTATGGATTTTTAGTTTCTTATATTTTATTTATTTATTACATTTATTTATTTATTTATTTTGGTCACACAATTTACCTACGAGCTCTTATTATGGAAAACTTAAGACACATTTAAGTTAGGAAAACTTTAATGCAGGTTTTTTATTTTAATATATTCCTGTATAACTCCAGGGATGAGAACGCTCCGACCCAAATGGCCTATTACTACCACTAAATTCTAATAGTATTTCAAGTATTATTTAATGACAGAATTTCTGAGATTTAATAAAGCAAAGAATGCTGTTAAAATTTAATGGTACTAATCGGTCATTTGGGTCGGAACGCTCTCATGCCTATAACTCTGAATCGTTTTCTTTTAAAACTGTTAAATTGAACTTATTCATGTAAAACTATCATACTTCCCCAAATTACTTAAGGGGGCTGGACACTCAACTTCGGAATTCTCCTCCGTAATTTTAAGTCTATGGACTTTTGATGCATTCAATATTTAAAATATCTTTTCGGGAAATTCATATTTTTAACATATTTTGTCTGTGTACTCTTCTTAAAGGATGTCTCTTTTTTTCTTATTTTAAAAAATATTTCTAAAATATATGCTGAATTTAATATTTTATGTGTTAAAAGCGGGCGAACTGGGAGTAAGATTTTAACACTTCTTATAAAATGAAGTCTATACTTTAGAAATATTTTGAGAACTAAGAAAAAAGAGACATCTTTTAGAAGTGTGCACAAAAATAGAAGTTAAACATATTAATTTTCTGAGGAGATATTTTAAATATACGGATGCATCAAATGCCCATAGACTTTACATTAATCAGGGGAAATCGGAAGTTGAGTGACCAACCCCTTTAAGTGCATTTCTAACAAACATTCTGATTTTTCAATATTACGATTTACACAAAGTAATCCTCATGCTGTTTATCGCAGATATCTAATCAATAAATAAAGCGGTTATTACTCCAGAAAAGTAATATTTCTAAAAAATCTTATACATGTAATCAGGAAAATCTTCTTATCTAAATTAATTTAAATTATTTTTTGTTCACCCGCTTTACTAGACAAGCTTTCACCTACAGTTTAACTAAATTGTTTCATATACAGTGGGCCCACTAAAGTCCGTTCCTACCCTCTTAACTGCTGAATGGCTCCAGCTATAGTCATAAAAATAGTGTCTAGGTATAGTAAAGTGGCTTTGCAATGCTCGATGAGACCACTTACAGCGCCACCTTGTGCAAAATGGCAAAATTAGTGTTCCTATCGCGAAAACGGTGCGTGATGTGGGAAAAAAAGTTAATCACAATTTGTAGAGCATCATCGATTTAGTTTAGGTGTCTTCGTACTAAATGGTTGATGCTCCATAACTTTGTAAATCACTTTTCTCCCATATCTCCTATCGTATTCGTGACAGGAACGCTAACTCCGCTGTTTTGCACCAGGAGGCGTAGTAAGCGCTCTCATATAGAAGCACATAGCCACTTTATTATACCTTGACATCAGAGCCTGATTACCCACGGGGCAAATTCCTACCACTAAAAATAAACAGAAAATTTTGCCTGATTCATGGCAGAAAATTTACATGAATACGGCGTTTAGATAAGTCGAACTTTTCTTTTAAAATTTTTTGGTGTAAGTGTGCCCCGTTGGTAATCAGGCCCTGCTAGACACCACTTTTATGGCTATAGCTGCAAACGTTCGGCAGTTAAGAGGGTGAGAACGGACTTTGGTGGGTACCCTGTATAACGACAAAGTAAAGACACAAATTCGTTGAAAGTTTTTTTTTAAATTCATTTTGACGTATTTTTTTATTATTTTTTTTTTTAAGCGTTTTTCACAAGACAATATCAGTTTTATTTCTTGTTAATTGCATTAAAATTTACTTTTTATATATTTCTTTTATTTACTTATTTATTTATTTTTTGATAGATTTCTTTTGATAGAAAAGCATACTTAAATACTTAGCTCATTAAACTTTATTCAATATTTCTAATTAAACTTTAATTAATACTTTTTAATACCCTATTAACACTTTCGAAGTTCATTAATGAAAAGCAAAACGCATTTGTGCAACAATGGTGTACTTGAAATAAAGAAAATTTCGTAGGTCGCTGAAGATCTTAATTTGGATTCTTATATGAACTTAACAATCATTTAATACACATATTTTTAAAGAAAAAAAGATTATTAATTTCTTGTATCATTAGAGTTTCAACAATGCATCCATTCTCAAAGGCAAGATTTTCTCGTTAGCAGTGAAGAGTACTTAGTTTATTACGATGTATCTAAAATGAGAAGGATCAATTATAATCTTCCGGATTGTATGAAACAGTTTTAAATTATTTGGCATTTTTTATTCCTCGTAAGTAATTAATTGGGTTATTAACAGTATTTGAAAAAACAAATAAAATTTTTTTAGAGGTTATTATTTATCTAAAATCGTTAAGAAGTTGTTTATTATTTCAGCTGATACACATTTTCATGCGTATACGATTATATTTGAAAATCTAAATGATGATAAATTAAAAAACTTTATGATTTATAAAGTTGTAGAAAATAGGTCTGCTAATCTAGAAAAGAAAATTCCATGAACATTCTAGGAATATAATGGGTTTCTCACAGTGTCGGTTCATGTCTGGTTTTTGAGGGGCTGACAGCAGCTCATGACTGGCTTTTTTAAATTTGGCACAGCTGCCAACTTTATTCTTTTATTACTTTTTTTACAGAAATATTTGGGTTGTTTAACCCCTTAACGGTCGCTTAATATTTGGAAAAACCATAAAAAAAGTACCTATTTTTTTATTATTATTACAGAAATTGAATATTTATAATGTTTCTATATAAAATATGCAATTAGTTTTTTTTTCTCTTTTTTTTTTTTTTTTTTTTTTTTTTTTTTTTTAAGGTGAATAAAAAATTCACATTTGTGGAAAAGTCATCGTGCGAAAATTCTGTGTTTTAATGTTTGTTTTACACCAAACAAATTAATGCGAATAACACCTTTATTTTTCACATCTTAGATCTTTATTTATCATCATCAAACAAATTTTTAGAACTAATATTTGAAATAATATAATTTACATTAATGATTGTTTATTAATATTTTTCTTTTTAGTGTTATATATTTCGGAACATGCAATACAAAGTCCAACATCACAATCAGCGCAAAAAAAAAACAAACACAAGTGCTAATATTCAAAGACTTCAGACCGAAATGCAAGTTAAATTTTTCTGGTTTCAGAAGTTTTTTCCAGCAATAAATCTCCAGCCCGGAAATATGACGGGCACAAGAAATAACGAATGACACCTCAGCCCGTGATATTGACGAGAGCGAGAATTAAGGGGTTAAAGGAACAATGGAACATTGTTCCTTTAACCCCTTAATTCCATTGTTCCTTTAACCCATTAATTCTCGCTCTCGTCAATATCACGGGCTGAGGTGTCATTCGTTATTTCTTGTGCCCGTCATATTTCCGGGCTGGAGATTTATTGCTGAAAAAAAGGCAGAATGTTTCGATAAATAAGACAGAAATTTCTTTTAAAAAATAATGGTAACAAAGAAAAAAATGTTAGCCATCACCCATTTAGAGTTCCACCCAAAAGCCAATCACGAGCTGCCGCAGACTTTTCTAGTTCTTAAAAACCAGCTACTTTCTAACTTCTTCAAGCTTTCAAGATTTTCCATCAAGCTTCTTTCAGCTTTTTTTCAAGTATTTCGAATATAATGTAAACCTAAAAAAGAATTTAATTTAATGTATCTTGATTTGATGATGATGAACTGGACGTATCTTGTTAATCGAGGAAAACTGTCCTGGAACTTTCAAGGACTATAATAGACTGCTCACAGTAATGGCTCATGGCTAGCTTTCTGTAGGGCTGACATCGCTCCTGAATCATCACTGGCTTTTTAAAAGTTGGCATAGCAGCAAACTTTATACTTTTAAAACAGTTTTTTTTTCTTTTTAATAAGAAATATTTGTATTGTTTAATGGCAGAATGTTCTGATAAACAGGGATCGCAGCGTTCCTAAAATTTTCGCACTTTGCTACCAGTATTTTAAATAAGAATTCTTAGTGGTAGATTCCTTTAACATCTGTAATAGAATTATACAATAAAGATTATCGTTTTAAAATAGTGGTAGGAAAGTGCGAAAATTTTAGGAACGTTGCGAGCCCTGGATAAATATGACAGCAGTGTTGCCAGATGGGCTACTTTTTTTAAAATCAGATTCTTGATTGGCACCATTTTTTTGAAATGGTAAAATGCGCCTTATTTAATGACATATTAATTAAGGCTAAAACAAAGGGAATTTTACCGTTCAAGAAAGTTGTGCCAATTCAAGAAATCTGAATATTAAAAAAGTAGCCCACTGGCAACACTGTATGACAGAAATTCTTTTTAAAAAGTAACAGTAACAAATAAAATAAATTTGGAGCCATATATTTAGTATACTACCCAAAATCCAGTCACGAGCTACCACAGACTGTTCTAGTTACTCAAAAACTAGCTATTTCCAAGCTTCTTCAAGCGTTTTTAAAGCTTCTTCACACTTTTTTCAAATAAAATAAACATAATTTGAACCTGAAAAAGTATTTTATTTAATGGTATCTCGGTTTTAAATGATTTTTAATTAATTTTATTTAATAAAATTTCTGTTATTCCTTGACTTGGAAAAAAGGAAGGCTAGCAGTTATATTCTTGGAGATATCAGGTTTCCTATATTCTAAGTACGCAATTAAATGAGTAATTTTTTTAACCGGAAAAAGGAATAAATTTAGTTTTAATGAGTTTGAAAAAAAATCTGTTTTTGCAATATCTTGTCACTTTTAACCTTTTAACTCACGAAGATCTCCAGCTTAGTCACGGCAGATAGCTAAATTTTATTGCTCAAAACTGATGGGTAGATCCTTTTGAACCCCATGGTGCAAATGATGCGGGGCATCAGTCATTAGCGAAAGAAAGAAGTTAGCAGAGTTCGTATTCCTCGGCGGATTTAAGAGGTATTAACATAATTTTTTTCATAAAATAACGGCTGTCGTATCTAAACATAGAATTTTGTTTAATTAATAAGACAAATATCACTTTACGAAATTTCTGGTATTGTAACCCTTCGGCGTTCAAAACCTGTGTAAGAGCCTATTCTTTTTGTTAACCCTTTCCGGCGGTGTCCTTAAAAAAGGATACCTAATTTTAATTCCAAAACTGACAAACGGCACCAAGAATATTTAACTAAAAATTTCCTATTATAATGTATTTGTAAATAAACAAGTTTGTATTATTTAATAAATTCGTTTATAAATTGCGGTGTCAGTCCATCAGTTTATAAACAGAATTACTCCGCGCCCGTAAGGGTTAAAAAATGGAGAAATATATTTATTTCTTTGTGATTAAACACAATTAATATTGTAGATTTGGAATTATTGGACTTTCTAGGTACCAGGAAATGGAAAATAGACAATTTGCAGGTCATTACAGTAGAATGACGATTAATCATACTCTACATGCTCTACGATTAATCATACGATTACATTTTTCATACTCAGATGAAAATAACACTCATTTTATGAGAAAATGTGCCTAAGTGGTTTATGTGGGATAAAGGACATGAGCTGGGATATCTATGCTCCTTCTACGTCCTTCATCCCACAAAAACCACTTAGGCACCTTTTAAGCAATTTTAATCAAGATATCACAACTCACAGTTTAAAGATGTTATTTATGGAATTCCGTACAAACAGTTACATAGGACAAACCAGCCGTACGCTTGAAACAAGACTTAAAGAGGATAAATATGCTTTTAGAAATAAAAATTTAAATTCTAAGATTGTTGACCAGGCCATGAAAACTGATCATTTTCCGATTTTTGCGAATGCTTTTATAATTAGATCCAAGTGCATCATTTATGTAAGTCCTACTTTTTTGGAAGCTTGAAACTGCTGATTTAGCAATTAACGAGGCCAGATATCTACCAATAGAATATTCAGTTTTGTTTTAACTATAATTTTATTTTTTGGCAACTTGATGTAATGTTTTTCTGCTTGTTGAACTTTAACACCTTAGTATGACTTTTACGTTAGGAATAAGCTGATGAGGGATTCAGAATGAATCCAAAATGTCCTTTTAAATTGCTTTTAGTGTTTTTATCTTTCTAATGTATTGTATTGTAATGTCTGTTATTTTGGGAAAAAATTATAATTATGAATGACGTAGTCCTTTTGTTTATATATATATAAAAAAATAGTACTTATTTATTTACTAGCAAAACCCTTGGCTTTGATTGCGTAATAGTTGTAACATGCCAAGTGGTATTTGTCTGTCTATTTTTATTAGAAGAAATGACAGTCTACGGATAGTTAAAAAATTACTACTTAAAAAGATTTTGACAAAACTACATTATTACACGGTTTTAGGCGATTATGAGACTTAAATTAATGAGAAGAACTAGAGCTAATTCTAAATAAATGGTAATTTAGAATGCATTTCGAAGGTTTTACGCTCATTTCAGTTTACATTTAAAGTTTTGAATTTTTTAGAAACCGTTCTTAGCAAGCTTTAACCCCTTGGTGACGAAAGACCGGTATTCGTGCCGCGTAAGGAGCTCAGAATCGGGATTATTCTCAACAATAAATTTTTATTGTAAATTTTGCCTTATTTAACACTAGAAAGACTGGGAATTTTACACAAATTTTAGAAAAAATATTTGACACCAGAATTTTTATTTTAAATTATTAAGTTATTTATTTAACTAGTTTTTTCGCTTTGTATCTTTTAAACTAGTTTTATAAAGAAATTTCTGGTTCGAACCAAATATATATTTATTTGGTAGCGGTCAAAATGACCGCTCGCCGTCTTTCTAGCGTTAATCCGAGCATTTTCCCATTCAATTATGGAAAAATTTCTCTTTTAAAAAACCGGTGAATAAAGATTAAAAATTCTGTAAAAGACACTCGTCCCCAAGGAGTTAACATCTTAAAAGAAACCATCATGAAATATTCCAACCTTCTAGTCCAACGGTCAACCAACCCCTTAATGGTAGTGGCACCATCATAAAATGTAGCGTATCTTTGAGCAAGCACTTTAAGCCTCAATTTGCCAACATCATATTTTAAATCGATTTGGTATTTTCTGAAATTCCATAGAAGTCGTAATTTAGAAAGTAAAGCTTTTGGCTCATTTGACCATTTTAACCCTCAAATGCGTGACTTTTTATTTTGTTTCGAAATAATTATATATGATTCTCTAAAAGGTTTATTACACAGGAAAAATAATGAAAAAAATCGGAGATACATTTTTCATATAATCCGTCAAACTCTTCTTCTGTTGCACATCTGCAATATAAGTAAAAACTACTGTCGTGTGGCTGTTTTACGCTAAAATATTGCAATTTTTTAAATATTTTACAAAGTTTGTCTCCAAATACCATATTTTATATAATTATTTATTTTATAAAACTTAACCTTTAACCCTTTAATTCTCATGATAGAATAAGTTTTAGAAATTACGTTGTTCAGAGAATCTGACTTTACAACAGAAAGTTTCAATAGTTAATGTCGCTTTACTCAAATACGGAATGTACGGTATTAACCCTCCGTCTACCAGACGGGTCCATTGGACCCGACAGGTACATACAAAATATTCATTCAAACCAGAAATTTCTTCAAAATAAACTAAGTATATAAACCAGACAAAAATAAGGTAAATAAATAAGTTAAATAGTTTTAAATAAAAATTCTGGTGTAGAACGTTTTATTAAAACTTGAATAAAATTCCCGGTAGATCTAGGGTTAAAGCAAATATTGCTATTTTAATTTTCTGGTGTGAATTACGTATATGCCAATAGAAAAAATCTATTAAATTCAGAACCCTCTTGTTTGCATATATGCAAAGCTGCGCACTAAAGGGTTAAATTTCGAAATTTTTAGTAACTTTCTTGGTAATCATTTACGTCTTATAAATATCTACCACTTCAAATTTCAAAATTCTGTTTTTAACATTTCCATGGAAATCGCAATTCAGAACCGTTAGCTAACCTTTTTTAGGACGCTTTTCGCGCATTTTCAACCTTTTAAATTTTAAATTTTTTACAAACCGTTCTTCGAGAGCATTTAAATTTCAGAAGAGCTACTATGCCAAATGTCAAGTTTCTATGTTTAACAATTCCATAGAAAACATAATTTAGAAAGCTTTTAGAACGCCTTTCGCGCATTTTGACTCCGTTTAATTGCCGATTTTTTTATAAACTGTTATTAGAGAGTATTTACATCTGATAAGTAACAATCATGCCAAATTTTAAACATTTAGTAACTTTTCATGTAGATCATTTACAACTTATAAGTATCTACTACGCAAAAATTCAAGTTTCTATCTTTAACAATTCCAAAGAAATTGTAATTCAGAACTTAGAAATTTCAAATTTCTAGGTCCTTCAGTATCACAAAAGTTGCTTATTTTTTGCTCCTGTACACCCCTCCCCGCTCTGAGGTTATTTACACTGACTTAAAATATAGTCTATGTTGGAACAAGGACAGTCACCTTCAATTTGCCACCATTACTTTTGAAATCGGTTAGTAGTTCTAGAGATTACATCGTGCAAATAAACAACCATTACTGCCTTATAATATTAGTATGGATTTTATTTATTTTGAGAAGTATCAATTATAGTCTTTGAATAGTTGACTGAAACAGTTTTTATCCTGCACTGTACGAAAGTTTCTTTTGGAAGTACGTTTTCTATACTCATATTTACGGTTAGATACCACAAATTTTGAAAACTAATTCTTTCACGTATTTGGGAGCAGAACTTTGTGATTACATGAAACAAGTATTTTTATTCAAATATAGTGGTACCCAGGAATTTAATTTATTTAATAAAGAGTAAATTATAAATACTTCACAGATGCATGGGTGCGCAGATGGGATTAAATGATTGTGAATTTTAAACTTTCATGAGAATTGAATTTATTTGTGTCACTATCAATATAACAGAAAAAACTAAAAATACATATTTGGAATTATTACATACCTAAATTCTTTTCAGGATTGCTTATTGGTTCAACTTTTATACATTTGTGTACGCCTTCTATTATATTTGCAATTCTATACTGAAATAAATTTAGTAACGTTATGTATAATAAAAAAGGCTTATTATCCTCCCGTTCCTAAAAAAATATCCAGGAACCTACTTTTGAAATAAAGGGCCGTTCTGGTTACTCAAAAACCCTTTCTTTGAAAATTCGGATTTCCTATTATTTAAAATAATACACAATAAATAAATTTCAACCCGGAAAAAGTAACAAATTTAGTATGAATGTATTTAGAAATTAACATTTGGCAATTATTTGTGATTGTACTCTATCTGTTCCAGTACATCTGTTGCATTTTAGTGGCAGATAACATCGTGAAATATACGTAGGCATATTTTAACCCTTTCAGGGGCGCATAATTGTTTTTCTGTAATATTAAATTCACACCAGAATTTTAGAAAAATTTTACTTTAGAATAAGGCAAAGCGGTTTTATATCATTTTTCCATCAAAGTTATAAAAGCAAAATTCATTTAAAAGTTTCTGGTACAAATCTTCATTAAAATTAGGCGGGACATAAGATATCCCAGAAGGGGTTAAAATGGTGGCGACGGGTCAGAACCGCAAGCACTCCGTAATGTACCGTAATTTCCGGCGTATAACCGGAAGATCAAATAATCATGTTTGATTCCCTTAACTTTCTTAATCCGGAATACTAGAGGTGCTTACGTTTGAGAATCACTTTTTCGAAATAGCAGTCTTAGCTTAATTAAATCGTAGAATTCTGTGATTAAATAAGGTGAAAATTAATATTCGAAATAGTTTTACTGAAAGATAAACATCTTTAGTCACCGTAACTAAGTCTATTAACTTTTCTGCTACATGCATTTCCAATATCCATGAATAGTAGAGGTATACAACGTCAATATGTATAAAAAAAGTGAATCTTAATATTACACTTTTTTATATATTTTTAATTAAAATTGGTATCCCAAAATGTTTTCAGACTCGTCTATGTTTATAATTTGTATATGTCTTAATCTGCTACAGAATGTTATCTCTTACGTGTTATTTCGGTTTCATTGTCTATAATATTTGCGGCGAGAAGGTGTTTTTTTTTTACACGGTGACTAAATAAATCAGGAACAACTTTTAAAGTGCATTTTGGCAATTTAAAAACATCAGAGCCTCAAATAGTATTTGAACCAGACCACTTCTAACCAGAACAGGTATTCTAAACTTTCAAATGATATACCGATATTTTCTGCTAAAGAAACTCGACTTGTATATTTGCGCGATTGCAAAAGGCGTGGTTTCCTCTAAGAAAATACTGGTCCTAAAGTAAGGGAAATTTCTTGCTCTGTGTGAAACCTCTAGTAACATGTAGTGAGGGGCAGAATAAATTATTTTACTATTTGCATGAAGCGTTCGGGCATGCGCAAAAGAATAGCTGCAAACATTATTTTTTTTCCTTCAATTTCTACCAGAAAGTTTGTATCTAATTTCTAGGAGAAACTTTTTATTGTAAGAAATATTTTTATTTTAATTAGAATAAATTTAAGAAACTGGTAAAAATATAAAAATTCTGATTGCCATCACATTTTCTGAAGGTAACTGATTAAAAAATTTAAAATTTTGGCAACTATCAGTATGTTTTTTTTTTGTTTTTTTTTACGAAATTTCTGGTGGTACTTGATTAAAAATATATACAAAGTTTGGAAACTATGTTTTTGCGCATTCCCGAATTATTCATTTGATACTAAAATCATTCATTCTGACCATCACAACTAGAATGTGTGGTAATCTCTATTATATTTTGTTTAAGTAATCTGCTTAAAATGTTTCATATCACTCTATTTTTGTTCTAAATCAGTGTAATTCTAAAAAAGTGTTCGATATTTCTCCAGTGACAAATAATTAACACTTTGAGGGTCAAGCAATTATGTTTCTGTAATGTTCAATTCCCACCGGAAATTTAGCACAATTTTATTTAAAATAAGGGAATGCAATTTTTCAGCTTCTTAAGGGCAAAATTGCATTTTCTTATTTTAAGTAATAACTTTCCCTTAATAAAAATAAAAATTAATTAAACTTTTCTGGTGCAAAAAAGGCAATTTGCCATCATTTTTCCATCAACGTTATAAAAGTAAAATTCATTTAGAACTAATTCTAGTACAAATCTTCATTAAAATTAGGTGGGATATAAAATATTCCACCGACCTACAAGAGGTTAAAACAAATTGCTGAAAGTTTTGAACAACATATGAGATAATTATAAAGTAAATTGACTGTTTTGTGAACCTATTTAATTGAAATTGATTATAACAATCTAGCTTAGTAACTATTTGAATAAATAACTTTTTTTTAAAGTAATTTTGTTGGAACGTTTTAGTTTTAACAAACGCTGACTAAGCTGAGCTTAATATTTGTAATACATTTAATGCTTGGACGTCTGCCGTTTAATATAGGCAAATACGAAAGTAAAATTTACGCAATTTAGGAAACTGGTGTGTATCCACCACTACCGAACAAATGAGAAAATGTTTCATGGTATCGGCAGTAGTAGGATGTGTAAGAGCCTATTCATTTTATTTTTAAATAAATACAATTCCGTGTATCCTTTTCTTCTTATAAGGAATACAGGAATAAGTTCCTATGCCGGAAAAAAATAACAAATTCAATGAATATGTCTTTTTAAAAAAATAGCATTTTTTTTTTGGAATCGTTTAAAGTTAGACAAAATATAACTCGATATGATCTGCTTCTGTTTGACAGCAGATAACAAAGTAAAATATAAGCATCTATGATAACTACCCGTCATAAATGTAGACACTTCATAAGGTAAATGGTCCTAGGTGTCTGTTATATACATGCCTGTAAAAGCCTCTTCCGTTTGTATAACAAAATAAATTATAGTTTGCATTCATCAATTTACGATTAAAAATAATTAGTATTGTAGACTCCCAGTTATCTCACAATCTAACGATCATGGTTACGTTGTTTAATTTCAATCGTTAGATTATCGGGATGGCATTATTGCAAATTGATTATTTTTCCACGAACTTTCTATTGCTCGAATGTAGTCTTCCATGAAAAAAAATCGCTTGTCAGTTGCAGAGAAAACCATTATAGGCTACAGTTGGTTTATTCTTTATTTATTTTATAAAACGTTTCACTGAATGTTTTTCTTACAGTTAATTTCAATATTTATTTAATATATTTAAATATTAGTAACTATTTGGATTTAAACGTAAATGTCGGCGCTAAACTTGTCTAGAGTTCATGAAGGATGGCGAACTATAATAAGAATATTGTATTTTAAAAATAGACAATTTCATGTGAAAGTTTGGCATTTTAGCTTTCCTGTTTTTTGGCACAAATATTGATTCTTATCATGAATTACAAATGTTTGGAATAATATCCAAGAGATTTAGCAAAGGGAATATTTCACGGGACTTAACAAAGAAAAACAATTTGCTGGAAAAATAGAGTGTAACTAATTATTGAGACCTAACCAGTAACACACATTTCGGAAAAAAACACATGTAAAAGGATTAAGGTATTTACGCGTACAGTAGATAAAAATTATTTTGGTAAAAACACATGTAAAATTATCATAAATGTGTGAGAAACAAATCAATGTAAAACTTCGCAGTGAAAAGTGGAGAGTGAAGAACAAAAATCAGGTACGTGCACTTCACGTAATTCACGGGATCTTGTCTCAGAGTTTTAATCCTGTTACCTGTTGCAAATCCAAATTGCTGTTTTTAAAAAAGTTATTTAAAAGTTATTTAAAAAAGTATACTTTTTGTAAAAAAATATTAAAAGTATTAGGAATTAAGGCAAAGTATTTTTTGAATACTAGGAGTAGTTTTTTAGAAATTAAAGATGCTTTTTGAACCAGACGTTTATGAGTTCCACCGTTTTTCACTGTCTTACTTGTTTGATAATCTAAAATACACATTATAAAATACTTTGTGTGAAGTGAGGCTGTCAATATTTGCCAGTTTTTTACCCCTTTTTTAGATTTTGAAAACGGTCAGTGATATGGTATCCTCTTTAAAGTATGGAACCAAGAAATTGGTACTGTAATTAAAACTTAATTTTTTTATCAAATTAACCAGATAAAACTAAAGAGGAAAGGAAAAAATAAGTAAAAATTTAAAAATATCTCTTGTAAAATGAAGACGAAATTATTGAAGAGTCACAGATTGACAATTACTTTCGTTCCCATGGGGACAACTTCTTAAACAAATATTTTTATTTCTATGAGAGATTTTCCTAGTTCTTAGACTGCAGGACAAAATTAAAAAAAAAATCATTGAAAATAAATTCAACCAATGCCGGAAACATTTTGAGATACTTTAATATAAATAAAAATTTTACACTAAGCAATTTGTTGAATGGAAAGTAGTAGTAATTCAAACAAACCTGATATTGTACGGCGAATCACCAAAGAGGGTCAACAAGAACAATAACAAAACCCCCCGGAAATTTACCATATCCCTTAAAAATAAATCTTACTCGAGAAATTGCATTAATTATTGGCAATAAAATGAAGATGCAGCAATACATAAACCGTTGATTTTTGAAGAGAGAAATGCTACTTTTCTGAGAATAAATTGTTAAAGCAGAATCTTACAGCAAAGTAAAATAAAATTTGTGTTTTCATCAATCCACAAAAAATATCTTATAATATCAGTAAAAATATTTCACTAGCAATATATTTGGCCAAACATAATTCAAATGCGTTTTATTTCAAAATGAGGCAAGACTACTTTAAATAGAAATATTTTTTTATGTTGCAATATATGTTAATGTCATGTACAAAAACAGACAGAATTACATCGCGAATACGTTAAAAATCTTCGATATTTACATGAATAAATATAATGATAGGAGCACGTGAGTTTCAAAACTCGCCTTAACCAAAATTTAAAAAGTCGTATTTTCTCAATTAGTATATTCTATTGGTAAACTTGCATTGGAAAAGCACAACAATATGCAAAAAACTAGTTTTATCTTGTATTGCTGCTACTGTAAAATCTTGGTTTGCAATGAAGACCAATGGACCCAGTTACATGTTTTTCGCGATTTCCCAAAATTTGATTTTTCGGATAATGCGATTTTTGAAACTCACGTCCTCATATGTATAAATTATATAGAATACAACTTATTATAGAATGTTTTTTTTTCACTTTTTCCTTTAAAATTAACTTTAGTTTTTATTCTATTGTAATTTTTCTAAAGAAGAATGAAATATTGAGATAAAATAAATAAGTTAAAAAAATAACATATTAAAATATTTTGGCGCCTATCAAAATCATGTTTTTTTTTTTTCATACGCCACTTATTACCATTATTGCATATTAAATTTACATGAAATAAGAATACAAAAAATATTTAAGTATACTGCTGCTTACAAATATTTTTTAAACGATTCAATTGTAAAACATTAAATAACTATCAAGAACGTAAAATTGACATACCCAGCTTTCAGAATCAACGGCTTATTTATTTGTTAAACTAGTTGGATGTGCCAGTCCCAAAACTTTCTTCTATCTCATACATCTTAATATTTCAAAAAGTAGTTACAGAAGTTAATGCTTCAATATTATTAGTTTAATCATCAGGATACTTTTTAAAATCAATAGTTTTTTCTTTAATATGTTGTACATCAGCTGTTTAGGAATAGTTTGCTTAGCAGGATCTTAGTTCATGTCGCTGCATGAGCCGCTGATGGACAACAGAACCGAGATAAACCGAGATAATTATACAAAAATCGCTATTACAGCACCCTTTCTGCGGATATATCTAAATTCAAGAAGGACATGCTGGCCATAACGAAAAGCATACAAAAAAATTTGGTTCAAATCTATTCATAACTTTCATACACTTTTCGATGGTGAAATAAAGAAAATGGTACAAAAATCGCTATTACAGCAACTCCTTCTGGCAGAATATTTTGAAATTAAAGGAGAAACTGCTGGCCACAACCAATTACATACACAAAAAATTTGGTTCATTTCGATGTATAACTTCATACACTTATTTATGGTACAATAATGAAAATGACACAAACATCGCTATTACAGAGCCCCCTTCCGCCGGAATTTTTGAAATTCAGGAAGTCCCTACTGGCCACAGCCAAAAACATGTACAAAAAATTTTGTTCAATTCTATGCATAACTTCATACACTTTTCGATGGTACAATAATGCAAATGGCACAAAAATTGCTATTACAGCACCTCCTCCCGGCAGAATATACCTAAATTGAAGGAGAACCTACCTGCCACAACCAAATACATACACAAAAAATTGGTTCAATTCTGTGCATAACTTCATACACTTTTCGATGGTACAATGGCGACACACGGACGGATAGACAGACATCTTGTTTTGGGATCGCTGACCCCTGAAACGTGTAAATAAGTCGAAAACGGGAAGTCGCAAAAAATTTCGACTACAATACTTTCTTCTATTGAAGATAGTAGAAAGTAAAAATAAATGAATGCCAAGGCAATTATATTTCAAATTATAAGGAATTACTATTAGGAAAATGGATCGTCATTGAAAGGGATCATTAAAACCAATGTTTCAACAGAAATTCCAATTTAATCATTCGTGACCCATACAATCAATAAAATTGTTTTTGTCTAGAAAGATTTATTTCGAGATATTTGCAACGAAGTTATTTCGCGGTGTTTTAAATATGTAATTATAGGGTCATTTTTCCAACAGAAAACTGTATATAATACTTGGGGGAAAATATAATATTTTAATTAGTGTTTATTTTTGTTAACTCTTTAGAAAGCACATTGTTCATTTTCAATAGACAGGATGGAGACAGATAAGAGAAAATCACAGTGAAATTAAAAAAAAGAAAACCCCAGTATTTCCTTATAGATAAATTCGGCTTATTGAATCACACACTTAATAAGATAAAATTATCTATAGAAAATACTGCTGTAGGCCCAGTACTTTGACTGTGTTTTACCCTGATTTGCCGCCGCACTGATCGATAAATTAATATTAGTACACGTTCGTAGTACACATTTATTAAGTATATAAAACACATATGAGATTTTACCTCGTTTGTGAAACTTTTAAAAATATATATATACAATAACAATGCATTTATTCGTATTTAAATGTCGAATCTTTTAGAAACTGTCACTGACTAGAGAACATCCCCAATTGTCAGTTCGAGATTTTCACGAGAGTGGTATCTTTCGAAAGTTATTGTCACGAGAATTAAGAAATATACAGGAACTACACTCAGGGCCTGATTACTAACGGGGCAAACTTACACCAATAAATTTTAAAAGAAAAGTTCGACTTATCTAAACGCCGTATTCATGTAAAATTTCTGCCATGAATCAGGCAAAATTTTCTGTTTATTTTTAGTGGTAGGAATTTGCCCCGTGGTTAATCAGGCTCTGACTACACTCCCGAATTCAACAGTTCATGAGATATGGACCGTTTCCTGTTTCGGAAGAAGTGATATTAAAGAATGGAAAAACAGAATGAGATTCCTTCAAAAGGTATCGCTGGCAGGAATTAATTTTGTCTTATAATTAATCTTGGTAGTGATTTTCACGATAGAGTGGTAATGGGAATACTATCCTGGTACGCGACAGATGGACTTGACAAACAGATGGAAGTTAATTTTTGCAGCAAAAAACTAGGTTTTACTATACTGCTAGTCTTCCTCGCAGCTGGATGGACAAAATATCTTCAGCTACTGGACGTTTTCTTCTTCCAAGACTACAAGTACTCTGTAATCAAAATAGGAGAATTTTCATAAACCCATCAAAGTATTTTCTGTGATGTTAGCACAGAAGGCATACTAAAAATACATCACTTGGTCTACAGCCTGTTCTTTTCAGCTACTGTCGATGTGATGCATCCGTATGCATTCCAATAGGCTTTAATGCGAAACACGGATACAGTTTTCGGATCAGTAAAACATGTATGCTTCAGTCTTACTACACCAACCTGTGCTGACTATCAAACAATAATGCCCTTCATCGTTTGTGCTTGGTGTTGGAAATACTTATGTTTTCGATAATTTTAAATAGAAACCATAATATCATGTTTAATTATAAGACAAATTAACTCTCTTTAATAGCTTATGAAGGAATTTCACTCTGTTTTCCGTTCTTTATTTCTCTTCTTCCGAAACAGAAAAGGGTCCATATCTCGTAAATAATTGGATTCGCGAGTACAGTTCCGATACCTTTCTTGATCCTTGTAACAAGCGCTTTTGAACGATATAACTCTCGTCAAAATCCAGAATTGACAGTTGGGGATGTTAGCTAGTTAGGGAGCATTTACATCTATAAGTATCTACCACGGCAAATTTTAAGAGTCTATCTTTAACAATTAAATAATAATCGAAATTTAAAACTCTTTTAGAAGGATTTTTGCTCATATCAACATTTTAGCCCTTTGTTACTCAGTGTTCCATCACATGGAACACACAACTTGATTCCCAGATGCCACAATGACACCCAAAATTTGGTACAGGTATTTTTCCTTTATTATTTATGTGAAATAAAGCTTTTTCTTATTTCAAAAAAAAATTTTTTCGTAAATTCCGGTGTCACTCATTCATGAAATCATTTTAACAAGGGAAGCGCTCTCCGCCTGAAAAGGTTAAATTTCGGATTTTTCAGTAACTGTTCTAGGAGATTATTTACATCTTATAAGTAACAACCACGCCAAATTTTAAGTTTCTATCTTTGACAATTCCATAAAAGTCTTAATTTAGAACGCTTTTCACACATTTTCACCCTTTTAAATTTGGAATGTTTTAGAAGCTGTCCTTTAACCTTTCAGGGGAAAGTAATTGCTTTTGTGCGATGCTGAATTCCCACCGAAAATTTGGAAAAAAAATTTCAAAATAATGAAAAGCAATTTTTCAACATTTTCCCCTCAAAGCTATAAGCGTAAAGCTTAATTAAAACTTTCTGGAGCAAATCTGAGTTAAACTTAGGTGGAATATATATTCCACCCCCTTCAAGGTGTTAAAGAACATTTACATGTTATAAGTAACAACCATGCAATTTCAAGTTTCTAGCCACTTCGGTATCACAAAACTTGCAATTTTAGAACGTTTTTCACTATTACAACCCGCTAGTGATAGTGCCACCGACATACAATATAGTCTATGGCGGAGAAGGGACTGTCACCTTCTATTTACAACAATTAATTTTGAAATCGGTTTGGTATTTCATGAGATTCCATAGAAATCGTAATTCAGAATTGTTTTATAAACCTTTTTGCTCATTTCATTCTATTAAATTTCGATTTTTTTAGAAACTGTTCTTCAATAGCAGTTACACCTTATAAGAATCTACCATGCCAAATTTCAAATTTCTATCCTTAACAATTCCTTAGAAATCTTTATTTAAAACGCTTTTCGCGCATTTTCACCCAGTTTAAATTTCGAATTTTTTTATAAACTGTTCTTAGAGAACATTTACATCTTATAAGTAACTACCATGCCAAATTTCTTGGTCTTTCAATATCACAAAAATATCATTTTTCGAGCTTTTTTGCTCCTGCGCAGCCCCCCCCCCTCAATGTAGGTATTAGAACTGACTTAAAAAATAATCTATCTTGAAACAGTGACAGTCACCGTCAATTTTCCGCCATAACGTTCGAAGGCGATTTGGTAGTTCCAAAGACTACCCCTTACAAACAAGTAAACAAGCGTTACTTCTTTATAATATTTGTATCGATTTATTTATTTTGAGTAGTATCGGATATAGTCTTTTGAACTGAACATGTTGACTGAAACAGTTTTAATTCTGCACTGAACGAATGTTTATTTTGGAAGCACATTTTCTCTACTCATATTTTGGGTTAGATATCACAAATTTTCAAAACTAATTCTTTGCTTTATTTCATAGCAGACTTTTGTGATTACTGTAATTTCGGGGCGTATGGCCCGCAGATCAAACAATTCAGTTTGGACCCAGAAAATTTATTCAGTATTTGAAGACCAATATTTACCGTGATCTAGAAAGTTACATTTTATTTTTAAAAATTTCTGGGTCGAAGCACGATTGTTTGATCCGCGGGCTATGCACCGGAAATTACAATACATAAAACGAGTTTTTTTATTCAAATATAATAGTAACCAGGGGTTGTATTGCTTAAACAGGGAGTTTCATTAAAGGTTAAATTTTAAATAATTCATAGATGCATGGCTGCGAGGTTAGAGTTAAGTGATTTCGAATTTTAAACTTCTCATGATAAATGAATTTATTTCTGTTATTAACAATATTAGAGGAATTAAAACTAAAATACTTATTTGGCATTATTGCATAAGCACGGCTCCCAAATGGTCCGCCAACTGAATACCAATATTTTTTTAGAAAAATTTTCTTTTTAGATTTTTCTTACAAACCACCCCGGTATCACCTTTGAAAGTTAATTTTATCGCAAACCTACCATAAAATTTTCTATTAAAATTTATTGGTATTCAGTTGACGGACCATTTGGGAGCTCTGCATATGTAAAATCATTTCGGGATTGCTTATTGTTTCAAATTTTATGCATTTTTGTACGCATTAGATTTGCACAATTGCAAATCTAAATTGCAATAAATGTAGTAAATTTGTTTATCTTAAAAACATAGAATAAAGTCTTGTACCCCCCCCCCTACCCGAAAAATCAGAAAAAAATATCCAAGAACCTACTTCGGAAATAATGAGCTGCTCTGGTTACTCAAAAATAATTTCTCGGAAAATTCGGGTTTCCTATTATCTAGAATAATACACGAATTAAAAAAATTATAAACCGGAAAAAGTAAAGCATTTAGTTTAATTTTATTTAAAAATTAAAGTAACGACAGTAATTACTCCGTTAAAGATTTGTCTGTTCAAGTACGTCTGTTGCTTTTTAGTAACAGGTAGCAATATGAAATATACATAGGCCACATAAGAAAATGGTGGCAGGGCCGCGGCATACTCACAATAGCTACTCGGTTCAGATTCAACGCAGGTGATTCTCAGTATATTTTTCTGATATGAGATATTGAATTATTTAGAAATATAGTTTTGTTATTATCTCTATGTAATAATGATAGTATCCTAAATCTAAAAATGCTATGAATTTGAAAGTGTGAAACTGTTCGACTGAAGTCAGCGTCAAAACGGATAATTAATTTTTTGTATGCAATATGCAGTATATTAATATTTTTCCAATGTTAAAAATTTTCGCTACTTAAGTTAATAAAATTTACACATTTTATTTTTTTGCAACACATAAAATTAAAATTACAAGCAAATTGCAAAAAGATTTTCTTCATAATGAAAATATTAATAGTGAAATTGCATTTTTTTTTTAAATATTGCGCAGACGTGTGCAGAATGTAAATTGGCAAAAAATATTTTGCTATTAATATTTCCAACATAAAGAAAATATTTTCGCAATATTGACAATTTGTTGGAGATAGTTGCAATTTAAAGTTTTGACATTTCATTACAAATATTTCCAATGTAAATCCAATGTTTTTCCAATAATGGTATTATAGTTCAAGTATCAGTGATAGCGATCAGTGCTTAAAATTAAACGTATTTTTGTTTTCAAAATACCAAAAACTTTTAATACTAATTTTTGCTTTATTAAATGGCAGGATTTTAATATTAGCACAGTATAACCCACATAACTCATACTGGTAGGGTTGCCAGGTTGTACGTTTTACCCGAAAGTTGTACGTTTTTAGCCATGTTTGGGCTTATCGTACGGCGTACATTTACATTTGCTCGTATGACGATTTCTTCCGTTTTTCTACCGCTTCTTAATTTTGGTAGTTTTAAGAATTTTTTTCTTTTTCAGTTTGCTTCAAGATTTCATACCTTTTACCGAAAGAAAGTTATACACATGCACATCAAATGTAAAAACGACCTGCTTCCCACCAGAATGACAAAAAGTTTGGGAGAGCGCTGCAATATTAATTGAGCATTTGCGAATTCTTGGGTAGAATTACATCATCTTAACTTGATATTATTATAGACTATAAGAATCTACATTATAATTGTTTTAAATTTAGTATATCTGTAGTTTAAATTTTAATATTGTGTTTGATTTATTATCTTCTTTATGGTTAAATACAAACATTTATTTTTGTAGCGTACCCGCTACTAATGTTTTCATGATCATCATTGAATTCTAGGATGTTTTGACTATTTTTGTTCTTATAGTTCAACTAATTTTTCATTCATATATGACTGCAAAATTAGTTAAACAGTGTTAATAAAATAATGTAATACACAGTTCAAAAATAATGATTAAATCGATTACTTAATAATCACTTTTTAAACAAATTGGCGGCCTAAAACATTACTAGCACATTCAACATATTTTAGTATGGTATGAAAAAGGACGATAGCACGACAAAACCAAAACTAGTCTAATGTCAATCAAAATTTTACGTTTTTTTCTGAGATAAATCTGGAAACGCTACATAGTGGTTTTCAGGGTAATAGTGTTTTTGGATTTTTTAATCTCTATTTACAAATAGTAATCGTCGATTTTTTTAATTTCGTAATTTATTAGGCGAATATTACTTATATAAAGAAATAGTGGTTATAAAAAAAATCCAGAAACACAACCACTCATGGAATTTCGCATTAGGTGCATTTTTAGTAAGATTAACATTGCTTTACCTGTTATTACCTTTAATGTCAAATTATTTTTTATATTTTTTTCGTTTTTAAATTCCACAATATTACAAACGCAAGAGAATATTCAATTGCTACATTTGATTGAAAGTAGGTTTTATTTTTATAACTTTTTATTATATATTAAAAACAAATAGAATATGTAGATTTTATTAATTTAAAGGAAAATTTAAACATTGTGGGTGGGGGGGGGGATAACATCATGGATAATGAGTACAAAAACAATATTAATAATTATTCCTTTTGATTCTGACTTCAACCAAACATATACACACTTTCACAGTCATAATATTATTAGGACTAGGACACTTTTATTACATGAAAAAAATAACAAAACTAAGTGTTTTAAAATCTTCAATATTTCATACCAGAAAAATCTACTGAAACACACGTGTCGAATCTGAACCGAGTAGGTATTGTGAATATGCGGGCTACGGAATCAGTGGGAAAAATGGCCAACTCCACGCCGGCTAATGTACTAGTGTTGCCTGTTGGTCAAAATAATGATGGAATAAAAAAAAAAAAATTAAAGCTAATATCTCACTATTTCGACAAGCATTTTCAGCTTCATAACTCAAATTGTGCATGTAACAGAATAATTTTAATGTTAATGTTAATGCTGTTAACTATATATGTTTGTCAGTTAAACATAGTTGCTGAACAAATATTTACTTGCGACCTAATAGCATCCGAAAAACCGATTTTCCGGGTAGAGAGAACTGATTAATGCACTGTAAAAGCTACTCGGAAACATTTCCGAAAACTACCGACAGCTAATAAAAATTTATCTTAATAAATTCTTCTTTAAATTTCAAAAATAAATTATTTTGTGAGGTTTCTAAAGATAAAGAACGCTTTTCGGAATCTTGGGTGACTCGGAAGAGGTTATTGCATACTTTCGTTCGTGATTATAGTACATTTTCCTAAATTAAGAAACATCTGTCCTTTTTTACAGTGTACTACAGTTATGAATTAAAACAGTTTTCATCTACTTTGTACAATGGTACCTGTACTTACTCTGTACCTACCCCAGTATCTACTTTGTACACCGCAGTAAATCGGTGATCTCTAACTTGAGTAGCTCGATATAGTCAATAAATAACAATAATAATTCATTTTATAGATTTAAAATTACATATAATTAGTTTAATTTCACATTAAAATGTCTAACAAAAAAATCTGGATTCGGCTTGTTTTTTAGCGATTCTGATTCCGACGTTTTTGCTAAAAAATGGGTCTGACTCCGCCTCCGACTCCGCAGTCCTGAACGGTGGGCACGGATCAAAACCGCAAGTTCTCCATAATCGTAATACACCGTAATTTCCGGCATATAATCAGAGGATCAAACAAGCATGTTTCTTTTAGACCGAGAGCCGGCAGCACAGACAACCACCTCATCGAGTTGGAGGCTTAAATTCCAGAATTAGCTAAAACTCGATTCCTATATTAAAACACAATCGGTCTGCCAAGTCATATCTTGATGGAAAACACATAAAAATCCGATTTTAGCGGTCAACTCATAGGTTTACCACTGTGTTTTCCTGCACCTAAAGGTACGAAAACATGACGGAAAGGAAGCAGGAAAACACAATGGTAAACCTACGAGTCAACCGGTAAAATCGGTTTTTTAGGTGTTTTCCACCAAGATATGACTTGGCAGACCGTTTACGTTTTAATATGGGCATCGAATTTTAGCTAATTCTGGAATTTCAGCCTCCAACTCGATGAGGTAGTTGTCTCATGGTTTCTACATCTCCTTGAATTTTGCAGACCACAAACTTTTTTGGCACCAGTATTATCTCATAGATAATCTCTTCTTAAAAGAAGACGAAATTTTGTGCGTTTAACCTAGATTTCTATTTCTATAAAAAAAAATACTGGTAGTTTTGCTGGAGAAATAACGGAATACGTACGAACCATGTGTCTGTGCTGCCGGCATTTCTTTTTCTATAAAAAGTTACTGGTAGTTCTCCTGGAGAAATAACGGTATCCATACGAACCATGGACTCACTCTAACTGGTTTAATTCTAGTAACTTTTATTTTACGCAATTCCAGTATCCATAAATAAAAATGGCATCAAATATCAATAAGAAGAAGAGAATTTTATGCATTTGGTTTCAGTTTCATTGTCTTATAAAGTTTTCGGTGCCACGGTGACTTTTTTCTATACGGCAACTAAATAAATCAGGAATAATGTTTCATGTGAATTTTGGTAATTTAAAAGCATCATAGCCTCAAACTGTATTCGCTCCAGACTCCTACAAACCAGTACAGGGTTCCTAATTCGAGTACAAATAGTTAACTGAAATACCAATATTCAACTGCTGTACCAATATTTTTAGATAGAAAAACTCGACTTATATAACTGCGTGAATGAAAATGGCGAGATTTTCTCTCAAGAAAGGCGTTGAACTGAGTAAAGTCAGGGAAATTTTTTGACCTGTAGGAACCCTGCAGTAGCATGCGTCGTAATGAATATAATAGTTTGTTTAACCCTAGAACTACCGGAAATTTTACTCAAGTTTTATAAAAATATTCTACACCAGAATTTTTACTTAAAACTATTTAATTTGTTTATTTAACTTATTATTGTCTGATTTATACATTTAGTTTGTTTTGAAGAAATTTCTGGTTTGAATAAATATTTTGAATGTACATGTCGGGTCCAATGGACCCGTCTGGTAGACGGAAGGTTAAGAGAAGACAATACTGGATGCAATCCTATGGGAAATATGCAAGCTTTAAGACCCGCTACCTCAGAAACTACCCAACCGATTTTGATGAAATTTGGAATCCATAATTACTGGCTTTTGCTCAAGATTTGGGGCAAACAGTTTCTTCTGCGACTACAACTCTTTATATTAGAGCAAATATAATTCTTCAGAAATTTTCCTTTAGAAAAAAAAATCTGAAACTATTTAAAATGTTTTAAAAATGTCTGCCACATATGATCTTATATTTATACTCTAACACCAAAAAATTATTAAAATCACTCGAGTACTTTATAAGATAATGGGATTTTTACTTGAAAAGTACGATTTTTCTGGAGAACCAGAAAAACTTAGATATTCACAGTTCTCGCTCTTTGGGAATGACAAATCAAGTTTTCTGTTTATGTATCGACAAAACATACTTTAGGAGTGCCGATCGTCGATCAAATATTTCTAAATCTTTTTTAAAACTTCTTATTGTTCAATCAAATAAAGCCAATTTTTTGTATTTTGTTTTATGTTGAATTATGACTTGTATGTTTTGAACTTTTACTTTGTGTTAGAAAATGAAAAAGTCGAAAATTGTTTTTCAGGGAAGACAAGACTGTGTACAATCACAGAGGCAATATGCGACCTTTAAGACCTGTTTCCTCGGAAACTAACAGACTGATTTGGATTAAATTTTGAATCCCTATTCACTGAATTAGGCTCAAGACTTATGGTACACAGTTTTTTTCTGCGACTAACACTTTTTATTTTAGAGCAATGGCCATTTTTCAGAAATTTTCTATTTTCAGAAATGTTTTTTTATACTCTACCACCTAAACATGTTTTGTAGAAATCACCCGAGTAATTTAGGAATTAATAGGTTTTTTAGCTGAGAAGTAGAATTTTTCAGAGAGCTAAAAAACTTACACACTTCTAACTCAGGAATGCCTGTTTGGTCTCCGATTTTAATCCGAAAGTTCAAATTCATACCGAAAATTTCGAAATAAGATTTTTACTTTATGTGGTCGCTGAACAGTGCTGAACAGTGAAGCAGCGGTTAAGGGGTTGCCTAGTTGAAGTCAACTTTGCACCCAGTCTGATTATTGTGATGTCTTGCATAATAGAAGAGCCATTGGGGAAGAATAAAGGTGTAGTTGTTTACAACTACTTAAAAAAGGAAAAACTTAAGATTTTACTAGCATAGATGCTTTAATAGTTAAGAGAAATTAGTTAAAGAAAGTTTAAGAACTTGAATTAAAAGATGAAATTATATTAAGATTGTGGTGACGATTTTTGATCATCACAAACATACACAAGATCGCGTGAAAGTAATAGGGTTAGTACAAAAGAGATAGAAATATTACCTCGTCATGCGTTGTGAAAATGACAAAATGAGGTAATATTAAAATTAATAAAAGAGAGAGAGAAATTTCGGCTATAAAAGAGCAAGCTACGGCTCGAATTATTTAACGTTAATCCTGCTTACAACACCGCATATTTAATTTTTTAATGACATGGAAAAAGATATCTATATAAGCAAAGAAAATTCTTTCCTAACACATATGAGAAAAATAGAAATGATTGAAAAGGCTCCCTTATTGTTTCAATACACTTTTCATTAAGAATAGGATACATATATGCGCGATCCTGAAAATAAAATATTCGCGTTCCTAAAATAACAAACTGCATATTCATAAATAAATTTTAAAGACCACGAGAAAAAGAAAACAGAATGCCTAATGCCGAATAAATTTTTATTTATTTTAAATTAACCTGCCTTTTTTTTTACGAGTTTTACATATAATAAAAAGTAATAATATTTCATTCGTCTGGCAATATTTCATTCAATTTCATACAAATCTCTTCTTTCCTTGAAAACTTATGTAGATGCTTAAAATAAAGCGGTGAGAGTCGAGTGGAGATAAAGAATGCTTTACTTTGTCTATTTATTATTTTTTTTTTACTTAATCATTAAATACATATATTTAATTATTCGCTTATTATTTAGATTGACCAGATTAAATTTTAGAAATGACCTTTAATAACCAAAATATCATGAAAGAAATAAAATAAAAAAAGTACCAGCACACAAAGAAAATGGCGAAGAGGCTTCACTCACCCGTCGATCTGTAGATTTATGCCTTTTTTTATACCTTTCGCGCTCATCAGACTCTTGTCACAGGTGACATCTGGAGGGATTCGTATTTTCAGGCTATGAGCCAGTTGCATGGGCCTAGAGCATGGGCTCGTTATTAAAATTATATATTTGCCCCTTCATTTTAGGCCTTTTACTTCATTACTCTTCGGGCCGGAACCCATTCCACCGAAAAACTTTTATCTTTTCACATCCAACACTTTGCGTAAAAGTGACCACTCGAAGTCGAAAATCGCTCCTCTCCCGTGTGGGGGTTCCTTCATTTTCCCCCGTACGTTGGTAGCGATTGGTCAAAGTTCTGGGTTCACAAAAGCGAAGATACGATATACGTGTACGTGATATTACTTCGGTCCGTCTGAAGGTCGCCTATGAAGATTCGAGAATTTTCCCGAAGGAATATATTGTGTGCTGGCTGGTACATGAGAATAATATTTTAGTAAAAATAAAAATAGATTGATTAATTTTAGAGAAAAAAATTTGATATTTGAAAAGGGCTTTTTAAAAAAACAGAAAATAGATACCTATTTTTAAATACTTAAATAAAGAATTACCTGAGATAAATATTATTAAAAAAGAAAGATACTTCAAAAATGCTGGAGGCATATTTTCCAAAAATTCTATGGATTACTTTAAAATAAAATTATAAACAAAAGAAAAATTTAAATTATGACATGTTGGATTTTTCTTTCCAACAAAGATATAGGTATAGCTGCAGTACTAGACTGCTGTAAGGAGTAGAAAAATAAGTTAAAATGAAAGTTAGCACTAGTTCAAAAGTTGCTCACGCCAAGCATGGGCAGGGTCGGCGGTTAAGGAAGGCAGCAAGGCTGCTTACATAAACAAAAAGGCACTAATCAGGGCAATATATCTTTTTTCTTTTTTTTCCTATATAGTAAATATATAGAGGTTTTTTATTTTTTATTTATTTTTTTAATATAAATATATAAGAAAAAAAAAAGTGAAAAAATTTACTAGAGCAATCTTATGCGATGAACACAAAGCTCACGGGTATTCCATTATAGAGGAATATTTCGGGCGTTTACGGTGATGGGGCTCGAAGGCGTCGTAGTCTGGGAGCTCTGCCACAATATCATTTGGAAGGTCATATAAAGTTGAGTAGAAAGTTTTTGCAAGTTCTTTAATTCTTTTCCTAAGGGTGATGGTGTTCAGGTCCCTTCGGACAGTGGAGTTACGTAAGTATCTGGAGGCGCCTCGGACGGTGCGAAGGTTTTTATTATGGAGTTTGCTTAGGTTGTCCATAGAGGATTTGCAGGTAAAGCCCCAGATAGGACTTGCATACGTAATGATGGGAAGAATACAGGAATTGTAGAGGATGAGCTTGTTGTAGACAGAAAGGGTTTTACTATTAATAAGTGGTTTAAGGGCAAGAGAAGCTCCGGCGACTTTCTCCTGATGGAGAGAATATGTTTGCTCCAAGTGAGCCTACGATCAAGGATGATACTCAGGTACATGGCCTCATCGGACCATGGAATTGTAGTGTTTTTTATTGTTAGTCTTTGAGGATAAATAAATTTACGAGAGAAATAAACAGCTTTAGTTTTATTTTCATTGATTAGAACGCGCCATAGGCCGCACCAGTCAAGGAAGTCTTCAAGATGAGTCTGCAGGTACCTGTATAGACTATCTTGGTGGTGTGCTGAGGCGTAGATACAAGTATCGTCCGCAGACACAGCTAAGTAAGTAAGTAATGAGCGTGGGATGTCATTGAAGAATATGTTAAATAACATTGTGCCCAACACGCTCCCCTGAATGATGCCCGCTAGTATAAAAAGAATAATGGATAAGATGTTGTTGATGCGGACTCTAAAAGTACGACCGCAAAGGTATGAGTTTAATAAATGTATGAGTGTTGCACGGAATTTTAGCTTAATTAATTTGTATATAAGGCCTTCGTGCCAGACTTTGTCAAAAGCCTTTGCGATGTCAAGAAACATGGCTGCAGCTGGGAACTTCGCGTTGAGCATTTCGCTGAGAAATTCAACAACTCGAAGGAGTTGGTGTTGGGTTGAATATTTTGGGCGAAAGCCAAATTGTTCAGGCATAAGGATGTTGTTTTGCTGAATAAAGTCCTGCAACTGGGCCCTAATGACACGTTCGATGACTTTACTGAGAGAAGGAAGGAGATAGATAGGTCTATAGTTAGTAGGATCAGAGAGATCAGTTCCAGGTTTGGGTATGGGTGATATGATAGAGAGTTTCCAAGGTTTCGGGAAGTAATTAAATTTAAAGATAGCATTATTAAGTTTGGTGATATAGATAATACAGTTAGGAGGAAGATTTTTAATAGCAGTGTTAGAAATTTTGTCGTAACCTGGGGTCTTGCGTTTTTTCAATTTTTTAATAATATTATGGATAACAATAGGCTGAATAGTAGGGGGAGGTCATCAGGGGGACGGCTAGGAAATTGCGAACAGTTTCACTAACCTCATCAAGATGTTCCTGGCTAGCGAGGTTTGGGTTCGGAGAGAATTGTAAAGCGTAGGAGTTGGCAAGTAGGTTTGCTTTATCCTGGTCAGTATAAGCATAGTTAATATTATTGTCCGAAAGAGGGCGAATGGGAGAATATTTTTTAGTGATTTTATGTTTGATTAGCCAAAGAGAATTATCCTCGCTAGCAAGATTTTTGAGGAAATTATTCCAACTTTTTTTGCTTTTCTTTATAAAGGCAATTTTTGATTCTATTATTAGCTCTATTGATAGTTTTTAAGGGAGTGTTATTGAAGTGTTTAAGGGAGGGGTCTCTAGAATTTTGAAATTGTCGCCGGAGTTGGTTACGATTTTTAATCAGGTTATAAATATAACGGGGGGGGGGGGAATGAATGAGTTATTATTTTTGAAGGTATTGAAGGTAGCATGGTTTTGGGCTTCAATAATTTTTGAATTTAGAAAATCCACAGCATCATAAATATCAGTTGTAGAGTTAATTATGGGAAAAGTTATATCTTGATTATCAAGATGGTTAGTAAATTTTTTTCCAATCAATGGCCACGGAAGGAGGAGGAGAAATAGGGTTTATTATATCAATTTTGAAACAGACAGGGTAATGGTCAGAGGAAAGATCTTTAATGACAGTAGAGGTGATAGGATAGGGAAGATTTTTAGAGATAGCAAGATCAATTATGTAATCATGGGTATTACTCGCCGTGCTTATGTGTGTAGGAGTATTAGGTGCGTGTAGGCTTACTTTAAGGTGTTGGACAAGATTATGGAAAGGGGTAAACCGGGGAGAATTACCGTGACAGTTCCAATACCTGCTCCTGGCATTATAATCGCCAACAAAGAAGCAGTGTTGGTGATGGGAAAAGAATTGAGTTAAACTATTAACAGGAAAGTTACCAGTAGGTGGTGCGTAAATTGAAGCTAAGTTAATGTTAATGTGGGAAAGCTGAATGACAATACTGGTGTATTCAATGTCATTAAAATTAGAAATGTTAAAAAGGTAGTGAGGGATATGGTGCTTTATGTAAATAGCAGTGCCGCCTCTCGGGGTGCCGTCTGAGCGGGGTGTGTGAAATAGCCTATACCCAGGAATGTTAATATTAAAGGTAGGGCTGAAAGTTTCCTGTAAGAAAATAACATCTCTATGAGGGTGATCAGAAATGAAAAGTTTAAGTTCATTTAATTTGTGATGTAAAGAGTTGCAATTCCAAGAGAGGAAGATTAAAGAGGAAAAAGAAGGGGAGGAATTACCCATTATTGGGTGAGTTATATTCCGTTGCCAAGCTGTCAAAAGCGTTGATAATAATAAATATTCTTTCCATTGGATCGTCGCAATTTTTTGAAAGTCTAGCTATGTTTTGGAAACATTGGATGAATTTGTTTAATTTAAAGATTTCTTTCATCTCTTGGAAGGTTTTTAGAATATCTTTTAGATCAGTTATATAATTAGAGCTGTTAGAAGATTCTGGTGCTGCAGTTTCAGGGTCTTTTGGCTTATTTTCATTAGAATTTGCTGTTTCAGTTTTGGGTGCCGGAGTAGCAACCGTATCTGGGGCTTTCTTAGTAACTTGAGGGGCTGAGGCTGGTTTTACATAATTATAGCTTACCATAGTTTGGGCTAGCATGTCTGGGAAAGATTTAGCTGGTTTTTCTTTTGGGGAAGATTTTGAGGCTTGGTTATTTTTGTGAAATTGGGGTTTTTTAGGGCAACCACGATAAGTAGCCGGGTGAGGGCCAGAACAGTTACTACATTTAGGAGTTATTTTTCCGATTTTATCACATTCAGGGGTTAAGTGCCCTCCTGAGCACTTGGCACAGCTAGCAGGGAGGTTACAAATTTCAGATAAGTGGCCAAATTTTTGGCAACGGTAACATTGTTTTACAATGCCCGTGCCTTTAAAACGTTCAATTGTGATTTTAATATAACATATTTCAGTTATTTGGTAAATTTCCTCGAACTTTGCTCTTGGCAAAGCATTTACTACATAAAGAGGCATTGGGTTACCGGTCTTTCTGCTTTTCATCATGGAAGCTCTATTGGCTATGAAATTATGTTGTTTTAATTCATCAATGATGATTTGTGGGTCGGTATAGCAGGGGATTCCGCGAATTACCACTTTCCGAGGGCGCTGTTCCGCACGGCTCAGTGTAGTGTAAGCTATGGCGTTAGTATCCAACTAAGCTTGAGTTTTACGGAAGTCTGAGTCGTTTTTGCAATGAACTTTTAGTAATTCCCCATCCATTTTGATGAGGGGATTGGTTTCATTTTGTTCTTTAATTTTGGCGGCAAGTTCATGCCATTTACCTTTAATTTCAATGTAGAAGGGGTGTATTTTAATTTTAGGGGTGGTGGGTGTTCCAGAGCCACCAGCTACGTCGCCATCGTTTGGGGTGCTGTCCATATTATCAGTTTCATGATTATCTTTAGCTTTATCAGCTAACATGGCGTATTTGTTTTGTAATGGCAAACTACCGTTTTCAGTACGCGTTCTTTTACGGGTTACATTTTTAGCAAGGAGGAAGCCCTCAGCAGGGTCCACCGCAATTGCTTTAAGATCAGTTAATGTTTCGATTAGGTCTAAGTTGTGTTTAGAAATAAAAAGTTTAAATTCAGATAATTTACACAACCTGTGGGGATCAAATGGCTCTTTAAACAAGAACATCACAGTAGACAAAAGGTTACTCACATTTTGCTGTAGATCTTGCCGGGTGGAGTAGTCCGGGCTTTGAAGCAGTCCTTTCAGGTGGTTGTGACATTCCAACAAGAATTGCGTGACGATCATTTTTTGTTTTTCATCAGACAGTTGAGGAAATTCGTTCCATGTGCTGGAAGTGTATCATATAACTGGCATAAACACCCTATATAATTTAGTGCGGAAACAGTTTTTGTAGGTTGGGAGAAATATTATTCTTCAGGAAGATGCTACAGTCGCCGTGGAGAATTCTTTCCATCCCCGCATCTAGGATGCACCGTGTTTTCAAGTTGGTAACTCAGCACTCGGGAGGAAAAGCGGGCAGTGAGAATGATGGATTTGACTCACACGCCCATTCTACCGGGGGAGAGTTATTGAGCGGTCACGTTTGACGTAGGAGATCAAAACCGGATGTTTTCAAAGACAGTCTTTAGTTTTGGTTTTTAAGTGGCAGAAAATATGGGAAGTTAGCTATTGTTCTGAGCGTTTACGCTGGGATTTTTGAGGATTTTTTTTCTCATGGCCTGTTTAAAGGTAGAGTTCTATTTTAGGCTAGTAGCAGTTTTACGGCATTTTGGACACATTGCAAAAACACGTTAAAATATGATAAATATAATTTATAATGGCAAGTTATAAATAAATAATAAATAATATATTGTATATAAATGCAGTAAGAAATATGGTGGTGTAGATTACATTCATCATTTTCATCTGTCCTGGAATTCACAGTAGGATACAGTAATACGGTGTTAGCATGCAGGTTAAATAAATAAATAAATAAATAAATAAATAAATTTGACAGCATGCGTGTAGAAAAGAAAATGCAGGCATATAAATATAGCAAAATAAATTTATGTTTTCATGCATCGGCAGGAAAGTATTGTACATGCAAAGTGTATTTTTATAGGTAAAACAAAAATTGAAGTTTGTTTATAAAATAAGTTCGTAATGAATGGAATTTTAAGCCAGCGGTAACAAATATTGGTTACGTAAGGCATGGTTTTCATTAAAATTGCTATTGTCAAGTTTTTAGGTAGCGGTACAGGCGTACCAAAATTTGGGTATTTTTCTTTTTCAACGGAACTATTTTTTAAATAATTCACGTGAAATTTTGGGTTAGGTGTACCTAAAAGTGTAGTTTTTCAGGTATATTCTACTTTTGGTAATAACTGTATATAATATTTGTGTAAATAAGTATGTTTATATGTGTATTAAATTTTAAAATGTGTTTCGGTGCAAAAACACACAGTGGTATGTTGTTATCAAACGACTTTCGTGTCAAAATTTAAAGGGACATGTTGGTAAACAACATGTCGTAGACGTGTTAGTCCAGACAGTGGGCGGAGTGTCCGTGCAGACAGGATAGTTTGTTTCATGCATTTATAAATAGGATAATGATTCAGTAGGCGTACTTACAAGGTCCGGTGCAGAGGCGTGGTTTCCCGAGGTGTCGTTTTGGGCGACATAATCTACATTGGGGGTATGAGCCTTCCCTTATTCAAATTTTTCGACATATGTCATTATCTGAAAGAAAAACCAGCGAAATATTATTATCTTGGATTTGGTAGAAGTTACGTATTTTAAAGTACAATGACTATTCTTTGGTACGGCGCATATATTAGCGTTAATGAGGTTAAAATAAATGAGTTTATTGAATAAAAGAAAATTAAATAAAAAATCGTAGAGTTTATATAAGGTTTGTAGCGTTTAGCCAGTTACTTAACGGAAAGTTAATTTATTTTAGGCTTGCTATTAAAATATAAACTGAATAAATAAATAAAGAAAAATGTTCTAAATTAGGATTAAAATTTAGAATAAATAAATAAAAAAAGTTAGAAGAAATTTCTGAGAAAGTTTTAATAAAAATTGATAATTAAAATATTAGAGTGAAGGTTTTCGTTTTAAATAAAGTTCGGAATTCTGATAATGAATTCAGCAAAAAAATTTTTGAGAGTATTTTTATTTATTTGAGCAAATTATATGCAGAATAAATAAATAAATTTTTTAAATTGCATGTAGGCAAATTTTTTTAAAAAAAATAAAACAATATTTTGGGTTTTAATGAATGTTTTAGTCTTGCTAATTAAATTTAAATTAAAAATTAGTTAAATAAATTAATTTCATAGGAAAATTTTAAATAAATTAATTTTAGATAAAATTCAATTAAGCAATGGTATAATTAAATAATTTAATTATGAATTATCGTTAGCACTTGTAAAATTCAAAAGTTTAAAAATAAAATTTAAACTTAAAATTTCGGTTAGGTTATTAAAATATAATTTAACAATTGGTTTAAGAAAATTATTAAGCATAAAATAAATAAATAAAAGGTGTATACCAGTCACCAATTTTTTTCCCAGAATTGGCAATTTTTAGTCGCTAATAAAAAAACTAAAAATAAATAAATTTCGGGATTAATAGCACTTTTAAAAAAAGTAAAGTAATTTTAATATTAAAAGAAAGGTGTAGAGTAGTAATAATATTTACCTGGTAAGTTTGATAATCCATGGTGGTTGAGGCTGTACATCCGTGTAGGGCTACACTCGCGGATCGAGGTTGCTCCTTTTCCGGAAACTCGGATGGACAGACAGTCGGCCGCACTGGAGTATATCTTTACCTATAAATAAATAACATAAAGCAAAGGTATTAGCATAAAGAAATTAAATACTTAAAAGAAATAAAAGTAAAAAAAAAAAAACAGATAGTGTTTAGACGTAATTTTAATTTTAAAATAATAAAAAAAAATTTTCTCTGGTTTACTAAAGTGTAAATTTTAAATCGGGTTGTTTTTGGTGCTAACAGTTTTAAAACTCATGTTATAAATTGTCAAAAGGGAGTTTATTAGTGTAAAGAGTATTGGTAGTTACGGAAGCAAAAGGTTTCAGTTTATAATTGGTCAGGTTAAGACAGCAGGTAGAGAATTGTGTTTTCCGTCTTAGACAGTGTAACGTTATGTCCCGTATTCACGAGTGTACTTAAAAGTAAATACAAGGTATTGGGTGATATTTACTGTTCGGATATTAGATAAGGGTAAATAAATCTCTAATTTTCCGGCTAGGCAGTGTTTTGAATATCACAAGGTAGCGTAATTACTCATTTAAATCAGCGATGGGATTTCCGTTTCAGGAAAGCGCTTGATATTGAGTTTATGGGTATCAACTGTTGCAGAATTAGTTAAGTAAGTTAAAAGGAAGGCCGATCGTCTGTACAACAGTATCTACAGTACACATTACAGTAGAATGTGTCATTTTATTCTGGGAAAACAGGATTCCGTTATAGGAGTGTTTTTCTCGATTCAGGATAAATTAGTGGTATTTTTGTTTTGGGAAAGTATTTTATGTTAGAGACCTGGAAAATAGGTCTATTATTTCGGATATAAGTCATGGACATAGCAAAATTTGGTCTAGCCAGGCGCTATATTTAAATAAAATTGCGGGCATTTCACTGATATTGGGGAACAGATTTCAGGTTTTCGGATAAGTACGGTAGCTGTTGTGCTAGACGGGAGAGTTCTTCGTAGAACAGGTTTCTAACGCCTCGTTTCCAGCGCAGATTGGAATCAGGGAATTATCTTGACCATTTTGTTAGATTGAAGTTTTCTTTTACTTAGTTTTAATATTTATAGTGGGCGTATTAGAAGAATTTTTACAGCATTAGGAAGCTCATAAAGAGTACCTCATTTTAGTATAAAATTACATATGAATATAGTCATTTACAGTATAAAACATGGTTTTACATACCTGAGTAAATTGGCGTGCAATCCTTGTATGTCCAGCGTCCCTCGCTCGTTAGTAAAGGGGGTAAAATCGATTAGTGGGGTTGTAGATAAGCAGTTCTTGTCCAGCCAGTTCTTAGGGGGTCAGCCAAGGTGATATCTAGCGGTTGCTAAGTAACGCATGATTACTTTCCTTTCAGATATGCAGGTAAAACTGCATCACGATTTCTTTGGAGATAGATCGCAGATGACAGCTATTACGAGTTTTTTACGCGCTTACTCTTCAGTGGAAGAGATTGACAGTTATCTTTTGAGTGAAGTAATAAACGTTAGGTTACGTATTCTGTGGTTGATAAGAATAAATCTACCATTTGTGTTGAGGTATATATATTGAATAAATAAAATAAGAGTTATATAATAAATCTTTCTTTTAAAAGAAAAAAAAATAAAGAATTAAATAAATAAAATAGTAGACTTACAATTAGACTTACAGATTTTGTAAGCAGTTAGTAAGCTAGTTATTTTTAGGTTTTTGGTACTGCAATTCTTTAATCATAGATAATACTTCATGAAAAGAATGTGACAAAGGTATTATGAACATGAATATTAGCATTTATAATTTCAATAAAAATATAATGTAAAAGAATGTATATTTTGCAGAGTGTTTAAATCTTGTGAAATAAGGTGTATATTTCATGTTGATTTGTTAAAGTGTATATATATATATATATATATATATATATATAGTAGGTTATCATATGGAAATTATCGTTAGTATTATATAATGTGTTTTTTTTAAATTGATAATCATATGTAAAAGCCATAATGTATGTGTAATCGAAAAATAAGTCAGAAACATGTTTTAATTTAGTTAAATAATTTTTGGACTTATGAATTATTCTAAATTATTATTGCTATGTGTTTCATTGGCTATTAAAGTAGATAGGAAAATTTTTGGGAAACAAAAATTGTGTGATCCAGTGACATACATCACCAGTCTACAAGTATACAGAACTGTATATCCACAGAACTATAGTGTTTATGTATAACGACCAGTGTGATGAACAATCCAGAATCTCCATTTAGTGGTATATTACTCAAGGACAATTTGTGTGTTACCACTACTGTGATCCACCAGCGTGACTTTTTTTTAAACTTTACCTTTACATTAAGGACAGTTACTATCTTACAGCAGTGCAGACATATAGGCAGCGTGTAGCTGCGGTTCAGTCTTACATGATCAACGAGTGGTCGCTAGCAACGGATCAGTCGAGTAGTGAAAGGGCTCTCTTTCAACAAAGACAGTTGTCTCTCAACCTAGAGTGGTTGGAGTACCAAAAAAAATTAATTGATGAATAATTTTTTTGCCATAAAACGAGGGGATATGCTGGAAGTGTATCATATAACTGGCATAAAAACACTTGATACCACTTCAGCAGGTTGTTATTCTATTTTAATGTCATAAAAAATACTATTATTTATATTTTGATTATTATTATTATTATTTTATAAAATGTGTATATATATTTAGAGTATGTTCTTACATGTATTTATTTTGATTATTATTATTATTATTTAATATAAATATACTCATATGTATTTACGCTGCCTTAATAAGAGAAAGACTGCACAGTTGGGTCTTATCTGTAGAGGGGATCTTTTTAGAGAGACATGAAGTCTCCAAGGCTAACAAAAGCTTGACATAAAATGCCAAGTCGAATTTATGACTGGATGTTACTTTATTTATGGGACCTAATAAAGAAGTCGTAAAAAGTCGGACCACACAGGCGAGGTAAGAAGACACGGGGTCCAGGGCCTACGATCGCTGATGCTCAGTGGGCGGAGTACGATATACCCCGAAAAAGGTGTAATACCGAATCAGAGGTCTGCAGGTTGAAGGAAGAAGAGGGGGTCAGCAAGGCTGACCGACCATTCGACGAATGGGGCAGAGACGCTCCTCCTTATTGTCATCACGAGGTGATTTCGTAACTGAAGAATGAAGTTATGGCAGATCGATGCAACTCCCTAAACTATGAAGTCTTAAAAGAGATGAAGGCGAGCTCCAAAATTACTATGACTTAAGAAGATGAGATTGATGCTAGTCCCGAAACTATGATGTCTTAACTGAGATGAAGGCGAGCTCCTAAATTGCTATGACTTAAGAAAAACAGTTTGATGCGGGTTACAAAACCATGATGACTTAGAAATGAGAAGTTCGAGTTCTAGTTACAAGACGATGATGACATATCAGAGATTATTTGCTCTATTTCAGCAATGAAGTCCTTAGCAGACATTGGTTTGCCCTACGATGGATACGAATATTCGGGTCGTGTTTTCCCGCTAAGGGATGGCCCTAAGATCGACAGTCCTCGTTTATCGTTTCATCATCAAAAGATTTAAATTAGTGATTTTTTCATAGAGTTGTGATATCGTACCTTCGCCACACATTTTCGATGGAGAAAGCAACAGGCATTTCCGTGGAGGACAATGGTCTTTTGTGTAAAGGCATGCAGGGGAAATGCTTGGCATACTTCTGCCCTTGGGATCTGCTCAACAGGGTATTTCAACTTTTCCAAGAAATATGGGTGGCTGGACAATGTGTGGGAATTCGTCCCTAAAGTGAAAGTAAAAAGAGACTGATGCAGAAGCTAGTGTGGAGGCTGAGAGTAGACTGGGTGACACTGATGAAGTGAGGTGGTTTTTTTTTACCAACGGAAGAGATGCGAGTAAAAATCGTTTTACTCAGGTTGGCTATGAGAAGTATAGAACTGTTAATAAAAAGTGAGAGTGTCTACCTATGAATGGTAAAGTTTGTTATTTCATTTTTCAAATCTATTTTAGTTGTTCTAATAAAGAACTTTGGTAAGAAACATGTATTTTTTTTCAACGATCATCTCACAAGAGCTTAGTGAACCAAAAAGCTCTGGTCCCCTACATCACAGCTATAGTATTATAAATGGTGGCAGCTTACGGATTAATTAGGTCTAGCATAAATTAGACTGGACCCACGTGAACTTGATGTACAGAAGGAAACTGTGTTAGAAACAAGGACAGTCGGTGATGAAATCTTGTGTTTGACGAGAAAGATTTTCAAGTGTATCCGGTGAGGAACTGTGAAATCTGGAGTGTCGAATATGTTAGCTGGTATGTAACAAGGACTAAGGATTCGACGATATAGAAAATTTCTTCAGTAAACATCCAGTGCAGTGGATAGAAGACTATTCATCGATCGCCTTTAGGAATCCATGGAGACAGCTTGTGTGTAAATTTCCCGGCAGAAATCAAGTTAGATCCGGAGATACGACAGTACCTGAAAAAAAAGTGCAGGAAAGCCTTGGAGCAGTGTAGAGAAATGTCTACATTTGAAGGTAAGCCCTTTTATGAAATTTTCCAGAGAGGTCTGTTAGGATTTAATATTGTATATGTCTGTTCTTGGTAATTTGTATATGTTTAATAGATAAAAAGTCTAGGGTAGCTATTAATTTGGGTTCGAAATTTTTAGTTAGATTTTTTATATTAAACGGGTTTCTTAAAGTCTGTACGGTAATTCATTTGGTTTTGAAAATTTAATACTTATGTATTTCATAATTTAGGATAGTAAATTACGGTTGATTAATAAAAGAATATTAATCATTAAAATTAATCATAGTTGTGGATGTAACTTTTAGTTATAAAGTTGGGGCATATACAGCTTTTGTTTATTACAGCAATAAAGTTATTTGAAATTTTATGGGTATGCTGTAGGAAAAAGCAGGATTAACTGTTTATATATAAATTGTATTTATATAGTACTGTGAGTATCAAAATGATTTTGAGGATTTACTCAGTTTTAAAGGATATAACAAGTGCATGAAAATTTTCGGTAGGAAAATTGTATTATTGTTTTAAACCGTAAACAAATTCATAAAAATCACGCGTGGACCACAGATTATGAAACAATTTCCAGCACATTGAGAATAGCCTCGATAGACATCACCTTTAAATAACGCGAAATAGTATAAATGCGTAAACAAATTCAAAAAAATCACGCTTGGTGCACAGATTATCAAACAATTTCCAGCACATTGACAATAGCCTCGATAGACATCGCCTTTAAATAACGCGAAATAGTATAAATTTGTAAATAAATGCAAAAAAATCACGCGTGGAGCACAGATTATGAAACAATTTCCAGCACATTGAGAATAGCCTCGATAGACATCCCTTTTAAATAACGCGAAATAGTATAAATATGTAAACAAATTGAAAAAAAAATCACGCTTAGAATTCAAAATTCTTCGGAAACTGTTAGTCTTTCGTCTAGTGATATGAATGTAGGTTCGCATAGGAATCCAAAAATTAATTTGAAAGAATTAGTTCCACGCTTTGATTCTAAATTAATGGACATCACTCTTTTCTTTATGATCTTTGAAAAACAGGCAGAAAAAGCTAAAATTTCGCAAGAGGATATGGTTAGCCAATTAATTCCCTTATTGCCATCAGATATCGCGGAAATTATAGTGAAACAACCAGCAGAATTAGGAGATGATTTTCAACATGTAAAAAAAGTTTTATTAAATCGTTTTAGATTAGGAACAGGTGCTTTAAAACAGAAGTTTGAAAATCATGAAAGGAAACCTGGAGCGTTATGGGTAGACTTGGTATATGAATTAAGGGTTATTTGGATAATTGGTTGGAATCATTAGAAATAAAGGATTTCGAGTCTTTAAAAGAGCTCATGCTCACAGAGCAAGTAAAAAAACGCGTTCCTTTTGAAGTAAAAGAAAAATTTATGGATGAATGGGATGAAATGAAAGAAGCTTCGAAACTTGCTGATAAATGTGACAAATATGAGAGTATTAGAAGTAGTTTCAGGAAATCAGAAAAAAAATCTTGGGAAAAAAAGAACCTTATTCAGAGATGCAAAGAAGCAATTTAAATCCGAAAATTAGGGGTGAAATAAAAGCTAAATCGGAGTTAGAGAATAAAACGGAAAATTTAAAAAATGATAAACTTAAACAAGACCAGGCTTTTGAGAGGAAAAGGCAGATTAGGTGTTTTTTTTAATCAACCAGGGCACATAAAACCAGATTGTGCGGAATGGTTAAAAAAGAAAAATCAGTTCAATACAGTTAATCATTTAGGTAATGATGTTGATTTAGGGGATTGTTTTAAACCTTATCTAAAAAAAGCTCTAATAAACAGGGTTGAAAGACACTATTTGAGGGACACAGGAGCAGGGATTGATCTAAGCGATAGAAATTGGGTTGAAATAGAGGATTTTACTGGAGATATAACTTGGGTACGTCAACCTCTTGATAATGAATGTAAATGTTTACCATTAGGATGGGTGATTATAAAAGGGGATTTTGGTTGCATCACCACTAAGGCGGCGATTAAACCATCGGAGTCGGAGCAAGGTTACTATCTCTTAGGTAATAAAACTGCGGAGCTTATTGAGCAAAATAAAGGAAATGGTGTTCCTATAAATATGGTGGTTACCCGTAGTAAGACGAATTCTTTAAAAAAAGGAATGGAGCAACGGGATGTTGATAAGGAAATGTCGTTTGTTGATCAGGCAAAGTTAGAAGAGCAAACAGGTAGGGTAGATAAAATTGGGGATTGCTCACAGAACAAAGAAACGCAGGTAGTTCAAATGGATGAGAATAGACAGGATGAAAGTCAAATCGAAGATCTTATGTTTTTACCGAAATGGGAGGTGAAAGATAATGTGGGATTGAATAAAATTACAGCGAAAGATTTCAGCTTAGCTCAGAAACAGTGCTTATCTTTAAAAACATTATGGGAAAAGGCAAATAATGTAGAAGAAAAGGAATTTAAAATAATGGGAAATAAATTAGTAAGAGTTTCACATTCAAATAGTGGGGATGAGAAATTACAATTATGTTTGCCATTAGAATTTAGAGAGAAAATAATGAAGATGTGTCATGAGGAAGTTGCGGGACATTTAGGGGCGACTAAAACAAAAGATAGGGTAATTAAATGCTATTTTTGGCCAAATTGTTACAAGGAAATTGAGTCATTTGTAAGAACTTGCGATCTGTGTCAAAAGGTTGGTAAAAATAGAGATAAAAAGAAAGCTCCCTTGAAGCTCGTGCCAATAATTTCAGAAGTTTTCTCCAGGATAAATATTGATGGTGTAGGCCCTTTGAGTTTAAGCGAGAAAAATAATAGATACTTGATTACTTCAATTTGTGTTGCGTCAAAATATCCAGATGCGATTCCAGTAGAAGATTTAACTTCTCCGTCAGTGATTGAGGGGCTAATACAAATATTTTCTAGGACTGGTTATCCAAAAGAGGTACAATGTGATTTGGGTAGGTCATTTACAAGTGAGTTGGCATCGGAATTTTTTGATAGGTTTGGTATTAAGGTTGTACAAGTTCAGTTTGCCACCCAGAATCGAATAGCGTTGAACGGATGCATGGTAGTTTAAAAAAGGTTATAAAGACATTATGTTTGGAGGCAGGAAAAGATTGGGAAGCGGTCTTGCCAATGGCTTTATTTGCTTTGAGGACTGTAAGTCATGAAAGCACGGGATTTAGCCCTGCTGAGCTTGTATATGGTAAGAATTTACGAATGCCACATACTCTTGTATATGAAAATTGGATGGAAAAGGAAACGGTAAATCAGAATTTAGTGGACTATATTTTGAACTTAAGTAATAGATTGAAACATTGCCAAGAATTAGCGTGTAAAAGAATGAAAGAGTGTCAGGAGAAACGAAAACAATGGTATGATAAGAATGCGGTGTATAGAAAATTTAATGTTGGAGACAAAGTGTTAGTTCTGGCTACTTCGAAACCAAATAAAATAGCGGTTAATTGGATAGGACCGGGAACTATTACTAGCGTAATATCTCAAACTAATTATACTATCGATATTCCGGAAAAGAGAAATAAGTCTACTATTTATCATGTTAATTTAATTAAACCATATTATAGTAGACCTGAATTTGTAAATTTGTTGATTGATGAGGAGTGTGAGGAAATTGAGGATCAAACGGAAATTCCTTATCCCATTGCGGATCCCACTCAATTAGACTTTTGGGAATTAGTAAAAGAAAGTAATTTGGAAAAACGTGTTTCTACAGAGCAAATAGGAGATTTCAGGACAATGATTGAGCGTCATATGAAAGTTTTTTCTACGGACCCTGGGAGTACCCCGTTAGTTAAAATGGACATTGTTTTAACGGATGATGTGCCGGTAAGATCAAAACCATATCGTATGTCGCCGAGGCAATTAGAGATTATGCGTGAAGAGATTCGGAGGCTTTTAGATTTGGGTGTGATTGAAGTCGGGCAATCAGATTATGCTTCGCCTATGATTTTAGTTGAGAGTGCGGGTAAAGACGCTCGCCCTTGTGTGGACTATAGGAAATTAAATGCAAAGACCAGAACTGAATTTTTCCCTTTGCCAAACATTGAAGAGGTTGTTGAGAAAGTGAGTACAGCGCCTTTTATTACTGTTATGGATCTGACGAAGGGTTATTTTCAGATTCCTCTCACGGAAGAAGCTCAGAGATATGCGGCTTTTGTGACACCATTTGGGACTTTTTTACCTAAAGTCATGATGTTTGGACTTTTAAATTCAGCATATTATTTTTGTAAATTTATTGCCATAGTTTTATATGGGTTAGAGTCATTTGCGGTTCCATATATCGATGATATAGCTATATTTTCTTTGACATGGGAACAGCATTTAAAAGATGTGGAAGCGGTTCTTAAGTGGTTAAAAGAAGCAAATCTAACGGTGAAACCATCCAAATGCCAATTCGCGCAAGATCACGTAAAATTTCTGGGACACGAAGTTGGGTCAGGAAAAAGGTCTCCTAGTGAAGCTAAATTGCAGGCTATTAAAGATTTTCCAATTCCGACGACGAAAACACAGCTAAGAGCATATCTGGGAATGGTAGGGTATTACGCGAGGTACATAAAGAATTATGCTACCATAGCAGTGCCGTTAACAGATGCTTTAAAAGGGAAAATAAAAAAAGAAAAAATCATATGGGACGAGAAGTGTAATAATGCATTTGAAGAATTAAAGTTAAAATTAATGAAAAGTCCTGTGTTATATGCGCCTGATTTTAAGCAGAAATTCATTGTGCAAACAGATGCGAGTTTGTATGGCGCAGGAATTGTTTTATCTCAAATTATTGCAGGTGAAGAGCATCCAATTTTGTATCTTAGCAAAAAATTTTCTCGTGCGCAGCAAAATTATAGCACGATAGAAAGAGAATTAGCGGCTATAGTATATGGATTAAAAAAGTTAAATTATTATTTGGATGGGCAAAAATTTGAAATACAAACCGATCATAATCCATTAGTGTACTTAAAGAAAATGGTTGGTATAAACTCTCGTTTGACACATTGGGCTCTATTTTTGCAGCCATTAAATTTTGAAATTACACATAAGCCAGGAAAATTAGATGGAAATGCAGATGGTCTAAGTAGGAAGATTTAGAATCAGAGTTAGATTTTCTGTTTGGAATTTAGTGTTCAAAATTTTAATACTTGTAATTAGGGCGTTTTATTTAGATATTGTGCTGTATGTAAAAATTTAGTTACCTAGATTGTGTTATAGTGTTTTTTTTTTCTTTTTTGAGCTAGTATTATATTCAAATATTTTAAATTTAAATTAATTGTTCTAGCATCAAAAATGTAAATTATTTTTATTCTTTTGATTAATTATGTGTAAGGAAAATTCTAAAAATTTCATATTTTGGTATGTCCTTTGAAACTGAGAGTGGGTATTCTTGAATTTAAGTAGAACTTTCATAATTGGGTCAAAAGTCTAAATGATATTTTATTGCTGATTTAATGGTGTGCTTGACCTCTCGGGAAATCTATTAAAAGGGCTTATTATGTGAATTCATGCCAAATATTTCCTGTGGAAATGTCTTTTGGGGGGAGGTGTTGTGATATCGTACCTTCGCCACACATTTTCGATGGAGAAAGCAACAGGCATTTCCGTGGAGGACAATGGTCTTTTGTGTAAAGTCATGCAGGGGAAATGCCTGGCATACTTCTGCCCTTGGGATCTGCTCAACAGGGTATTTCAACTTTTCCAAGAAATAGGGGTGGCTGGACAATGTGTGGGAATTCGTCCCTACAGTGAAAGTAAAAAGAGATTGATGCAGAAGCTAGTGTGGAGGCTGAGAGTAGACTGGGTGACACTGATGAAGTGAGGTGGTTTTTTTTTACCAACGGAAGAGATGCGAGTAAAAATCGTTTTACTCAGGTTGGCTATGAGAAGTATAGAACTGTTAATAAAAAGTGAGAGTGTCTACCTATGAATGGTAAAGTTTGTTATTTCATTTTTCAAATCTATTTTAGTTGTTCTAATAAAGAACTTTGGTAAGAAACATGTATTATTTTTCAACGATCATCTCACAAGAGCTTAGTGAACCAAAAAGCTCTGGCCCACTACATCACAGAGTGTAAAAAAAATTCAATGTGCCATGGATTTAAGTGCAACCTTAAGGTACGAGTGATCCCCCTCTACAGAAGGTATGTGCTATTTAATTTTTTTGTATTCCCATTGTTTTAATAATCTATGTTGCGTTAGGGATGTACAATTTATGGTACCCAAGCAATTAAGTAATATTTGTAATGATAATTTAAAAGAAAAATTTAATGCAATTACTAATTCAATTTCGTTCTTTGGAACGCTGGTGTCTTCTGACACAATTCTATTTTGTTTATTTTATTTTTGTAAATATGTAAATTACCTGTAAATAAACTTGTTGTTTATTGTTAAATTTTGGCTATGTTTTTAATACAACATGAGTCCATTGCTTTACTCTAATGTAAGTTTTATTTCAGATGACAGTCTTTTTTAGCATGTTATTTATGCGTAGTTTCGATAGGTTTTATTTAGATAAAACTACGCGGTCTATACGCTATTTCTTCACTAAAATTACACAACGCAGCTTGAGGCATTTTTGGAGATGTGTTTTACTCCCGCCTCAATTTAAGATAATTATGGTTAGTTTAATTATCAGGAATAGCCAGGACCATTATTATTTAATTATTACGATCACAAATGTTTGTTTATAAATTATAATGTTTTTAAAATATCCACTATAATAATTCAGGTACAGTAATTGAGGAGTAGTTAACCTCCAATTACGTTTGGTAATTACCTTTATTACCAATTATTTTCCCCCATCAGGTGTATGTCTGGGTAGTTAAGTTGGTACCGGTATATGGACCTGGATCTGCCCAACACCATGCAGAAGCAAGGTCTGGCATTTCAATACCGTTCACAATGCGCATAGCATTCTCGTCGAAGTTAAATGGATCCTTAGCATCCATTATTTAAATGTTCGTAGAACTCCCAATATGGTACTACTATGCTGGAACAACAGTTCACAATAAAGTCCTATTCATACGAACTGGAGTTACATCATGTACCGCTTTCACCAATACACATAATAGAAACAAGAATAAATCTCAATATAAAAGAGCAGGAGCAGGAACGCCTTGTCTGCACCGCATTCGATCGCACTCGAAGAAAAGCACGTCTGATCAGTTCAGAAGCTGGAGTGTGCTGATTATGAATGATAAATATGAGTGCTATAATCAGCGCATTTTTTCGATTCAAGAAGACACAAATTTCTGTTTTTTTTTAAAAACGGTGACAAAAGATTAAAAATTTCGTAAAAGTCTCCCGTCCCGAAGGGGATAGTACTAAAGAAGAACGCAAAAATCTATCCGTCAAATGGATATACAACAACGTAATTTTCCATCAAAAAATCATAGATAAAATACCTTTAAACTATTCAGTAACAAAGATTGACATTATTTTTTATACAAGACATTCTTCAGGCATCGCCATTAACACTCACTTGGTACGCTAATAAGCAAAAAATCATTTATGCGTACTGAAGATGTACTTAAGAAAATTTTTAGAACATAAGAAATGATTTTTTATTTCAACTCTGATGTCAGTTAATGCATATACTTTTAAATAAGGGGATTTATAATGTGTTGTGTTAGAGTACCAACGTTTCATTCTCAAAGGCAACGTCTTCTCATTAAGAAAAAAAGGTACTCAATATATTATGCATAAATTCTTTTAACGATAAGGATAAATAATAGCATTTTGAACAAATAAATGAAACGCTTTTAAGCGATTGCGAATTTTAAATTTCCCATAAAAATTAATTTAATTGTATTACTAATAGTATAAATGAATAAAAAAATAAAATATTTATTTGGCGTTAGTATTTATGTAAAATCATTGCGACATTGTTTATTGTTTTGAAATATTATCATATGTGTACGTACTCGATTATATTTCCAATTCAAAACTGTAATAAATTTAGTAATCTTATGGATTGTGAAAATGTATAAAACAAGATTGCAAACTCATAAAAAAAATCCCGGAACTTTCCTCGGAAATAGTGGTCTTATGTTGTTTGCTAAAAATCAAGTTCTTGGTAAATTCTGTATACCTATAAGGTTAGTTGATGTAACTGGATCCACGAGGTAACTGTGCCATAGGCTAATTTATAAAAAACTGCTGGTGTTTTTTAAGTTTTAGCTTTTGTGAACAATGCCCCTTTATCTATACTTCCTAAAACAACGTGTTTCAACTCAATCATAACTCTACTTTGCTGTGATAGGTTGTCAAAAATTTACGTTTCTTTTTTTAAAAACAACGTCAATATGGCTGAACTTCCTCGGTTTTTTATTAAAATACCGTAAGTACTTTTAATAAACAATTTTTTTTAAGATTAGACATATAACTACATTAATATTATTAGGTATATATACATATTTACTTCATGTTTCAAATGTAAGCCCGGTGTCACCGTTACCCCATAAATATTTCAAGAATGGGGTAACTGGGACTAGTATCCGGGGTAACTGGACCATGCTGGATCCAGTTACCCCAATAGTTATAAATAATTTTTTTGAGTTTCTCTTACTACGCGAAGTAAATTTCTCCATTGCTTTTTGCTCACAATAAAGAAAATGACAGAATACCTCATTAAGATTACGTAATGAAATTTAAAAAAAGCGTATTGAGTGGTATCAAACCAAATTTCTTAACCCCTTGAGAGGCGGTGATGCCGTTATGGCGTCACTTAATTTGATTCCTAATTGCCACATTGATATCTAAATTTTATAATGAAAATTTCACCTTTATTAAGTACGCGAAAATATACTTTTACTTGTTTTCAGATAGATTCTCTTGTAAATATTGGTGTCAGTAAATTATTTCAACATTTTACGAATTCAAGTACCTTGCCCCTGAAAGCGAGATAGCCAGACCTTGAAATTTTAAGTACTTACGTAGTCGTTTGTTCATAGATTTTTATCTATACTAGAGTACATAAGTTCTTACTTAAGTTTTATGTTTTTGGTATAAATAAATCTAATATTTTCACTTTTAGTGCTTTTTTTAGACACATTGACAGCAAAGGTATCCCTTACAACGCTGTTTATTGACATATAATTTACATGATCTGCCTGGTTTAAAATTTTTAAGTTGTTTGCACTTTTTCAAACAGGACCTGATATCCGATATGAAAAAAAAATAAACTCGTGTGGAACATAGACCCACCTGGTCCAGTTACCCCATTTTTGGGGGCAACTGGACCCATGAGGAAAGAAAGATGAAAAATGCATATTTTTATATTTTTAAATATTAAAATGTAATTTTGAGCATTTCTGTCTGATAGAGGGAACCTAACTGAACACATTTAAAGAAGTTCAGACTTTAATTCAAATGAACATTTTCTTTTTGAAGCTGAATTGTCAGAAGCTCCAGAATCACATTGTAAAATAATGGCCCAGTTGCCCAAACTAATCTTATATAGAATAGAACACACGCTCAGAAATAAAACTCTCATTTTTGACGATTCAGCAATCCTTGAGCTGTATTTCGTCGTTTTTGACGATCATTTCCTATCAGCGTCACGTGACTTTTAACAGAACGTAAACTCTGAAATATTTTACGAAAGTTTTGCCTCAATCACTGTAAGACTCAATGCATTTTAAGGAAACAGTTGCTATACCTCCTCAAATCACGCGATTTTAGCAAGCAGATATTTGCTTGTTTATGTTAGTTTGTAATAATTTATTTTAAAACAGCACTTTTTAGTGCTTTTCAGAAAATACTGAAATATAGGTAGATATTGTTTCTTCATTAGTTATTTTTTTAGCTGTTAAGTTTTTTAGGAATGTTTATTATTTTATTTATTTATTCATTTATATGTTGTTGTTCGTTATGTTTTAATTCGAAAAGAATAAATTTCCTGTGTTCTTCAAAACCATTCAGAAAGAAAATTTGGTCAATAAAATTTCAAACTTCCAGGATATCTTTTTTTTTTAAATTTATTTAAGAAGTATATTCTGTTTTCAATCAAATTAAAAATAAACATAATTTATCCCTCTCCCCTTTATAAAACGTAAAGTGTTACAATCTTATCCACCTACTACTCAAAGTGATAAAATCTCACGCAATATGCACTTCACAATTCATTGTTTGTGAGCAACAAAATATCCAGACCATATTCTAACCATTCATTGATCAAAGAAAATTTCACTAATAAATTATTTAATCAAGCGATATTATAATTAACCATTGACCATGAGAAAACCGTAATAATAAATTAGCCTTACTGAAATTATAGCAGCACCGATAAAATTACAATCTATCTTATAAAAATATAAACACGCAGCTGAATTCATGTCATCAATCTAAAAGCACATCTACAGAAGTCCCCAATATCGAAGTCGGAAGAGCAACGGTCTCCCACGCCAAAGGCCGCGGGTTCGAATCACCCCGAGGAAAACGAAAAGTGAATTTTTTCTTTCCCCTGTCAATAAATTCAAGAGCTTCCAAACTGTTCGATAGATGGTACCACCAGCCCTCTTTTGACAAAACTTTTGACTTAAATTATATCGTCAAGCATGTAAAGAAAGTAATTTCAATAATTTAACGAAATATTCGCTTGGAGCATTTCCCAGGAAACGGTTTCGCGAAAAACAAAGAAAATTTCATGAAATCTGAGTATTCATTTATGAGTGTGCACGGGAAAAAAATATTTTTTTCACCGGAAAAAGTAACAGATTTTGTTTTTATTTATTTAAAAATTAAACTCTTTTCCACGGTTTTATTGCAAAATGTTCTTTTATTCCAGAAAATCTGCTGTATTTTTACGGCAGGTAACTTAAGCAAAATATAAGCACAGCAGCGATACCGCAAACTGGCACGTTGCGTGTTCGCTACACATATTCGGCTCAGATTTGACACTGGTATTTCTCAGTATACTTTTCTGGTATGAAATTTTAAAAATTCTGAAACACGATGATTATTTCTTAGAAGCACGAAATTACTAATTCGTTCGTGTTCTGCTAAGAGAACATGTCTTTTCATTAGCAGGGCTCATACTCATCAGCGGATTTAAGGGGCATGAATACCAACATTTTCAGAATGTTGGGTCGCCATATCGTCGCCTCAGAGCAACACTAGAACATCTAGTAATAATCGAAAATGAGATGTCTGACTTACTGCTAGGAACAACTGCGTCTGCATCTAGTGGAATAGAAGGGGATTTTTATAAAACACATCTGAGATATACTCAGAGCCTGATTAGCCACGGGGCAAATTCCTACCACTAAAAATAAACAGAAAATTTTGCCTCATTCATGGCAGAAATTTTACGTGAATACGGCGTTTACATAAGTCGAACATTTCTTTTAAAATTTATTGGTGTAAGTAAGCCCCGTTGGTAATCGGGCCCTGGATATACTATTAAACATAACTTTGTGTTTCAGAAGTTGTTCCACTAGATACAAACACAGTTTCTCATAGCAGTAAGTCAGACATATCATTTTTTATCATTACTAGATGTCTTACTGTTGCTCTCAGGCGAAGATATATAAACAAAGACTTTTTGTTAATAAATAAGGCAAATGTTATTTTATATAAATTCTGGTAATATTGCCCTGATGCGTAAGAACATGATTAAGTATTATTTTGTTTTAACATTTAGTTTTGCCGTGATCTCCATGTAGTAGTAATAGAATCCTAACCCTAATAATATTATAATTGTGAAAGACTGAAAATGTTTGGCTGAAATCAATGTCAAGACAGATTATTACATGTTTTTCTATTCATTATCCATTATATTACTTTTTTCCAATGTGCAAAATTTTGACAAGATTCGCAAAATTGTAGGAAAAGACGGTTCCTATATGCAAATTTCTCCGTTCAGTAATGATCGTCATCTGAGCAAACAGATTTCTTTCTGCAATGACAACAAACTCTGATTTATTAAACTTCACATTATGTTTCTTCTTCAAGTCAGAAAATGTCTTTAGGTTCTTTTTCTTTGGTATTTGAAAAAAATCTTCTAGCTTTGAGTCTTCAGACAGATATTCTCTCTTAAAAGTTGGTAAGATTCTTCATCTAGCTCATGAGCTTTGGCCATGTCTTCGACAATTTCTAGGTTTGTCATTGCTCTAGTTAATTTTATTACTACGTCTAGATTTATGCATTCATTGATAATCATGTTCTGTAAATCTGAGATATCACATTCATCTTTCTGGATCCTGCTAAAAGAGAGATCTGGATGTAGAACAGATTTTCTGAAGAACTGAATTTGGTTCTTTCACGAATCATGCGAAGGAAAGCTGCCTTCATATCAGAAATATCTCTCAACTGCGGCAGGTCTTTGACTGAACTTCGTTGTACCTTTTGAGTCTTTATTTATCGTCTTTTCAGTCGCCTTATTAATATAATAGCATGCAAAACCAAGAAAAGGTTTCAGATCACAATGTTTATCGGCGGCCATTTTCCCAATATGGCGTCCATTAGCTACCCTATTTTTGAAAATATCATGGATAAATGTCATGCGGATGATGCATATAATCTAAAAATGTATGTTTACCAAGTCCGCTGACATGAAAACACACGAGCTCCTGTCTCGACAACTAGTAATCTAAAACAAATTAGTACTCTCTTATTTTATTTGTATTATCTTTTCTCCTTTTTCGTGTTTAAAATATTTAATTGGCTGCAGTTTGCAAGCTTTTTATTTTATTTTTTTTTAGCTAGCGTGGTTTGATGGTTGCTTAAAACCACTTTATGTTCTAATTCGTATGAAAATTGGTAGTATTTCGTAGAAAACGCGAGCTAATGAATTTTTTTTTTAATATAATCTTTGGTTTAGTTCTATTTTATGATAGGACAACAGGGAGTAGAAGAAAACATTTTTTAAACCATGTATTTACGATACCTAATTTGTTTTCTCATCTTATAGTCATAAATTAATTTGTATTAAACTATTAACTGATAAAAGAGTAATCTAAAAAACTTATTATAATTTTAATTTATTTGTATTATCTTTTCTACTTTTTTTTGTTTAAAATATTTAATTGGTTGCAGTTTCAAATGCGTTGGTCATTCTTTCTTTCTTTTTTTAGCAAGCGTGGTTTGGCTCTTTCTTAAATGTACTGTTGTTGTAATCGGTATGAAAATTGAAAGTAACTGTTAGAGAACACGAGTTAGTGAATTTATTTTTAAAATACATAATATTTGCTATGGTTCTGTTTTAAGATAGACAACAGGAAGTTGATGAAAACATTGTTTAAACCATGTATTTACGAATTCTAAATTGTTTTCTCAACTTATAATCATCATTTAATTTATATTAAACTATTAACTGATAAAAGAGTAACCTAAAAAACTTATTATACATTTATTTTATTTGTATTGTCTTTTCTCTTTTTTCAGGTTTCAGACATTTAATTGATTGCAATTTCACATGCGTTGGCCTTTCTTTAGCAAGCGTGGTTTGGCGCTTACTTAAATCCACTGTTGTTGTAATCTGTATGTAAATTGGTAGTAATTAGTAGAGAACGCGAGCTAGTGAATTTATTTAAAAAATATATAATCTTTGCTACGGTTCTGTTTTAAGATAGAACAACAGGAAGTAGAAAAAACATTGTTTAAACCATGTATTTACGAATTCTAAATTGTTTTCTCAACAAGTTATAATCATAATTTAATTTATATTAAGCTATTAACTGATAAAAGAGTAATCTAAAAAACCTATTACATTGTATTTCGGAACCCGACCTCATAGATGTCCGCAACCAAAAGTCCAACCCGAAGTATATAAAATCAAAGCCTATTGTTCAATATACACCCAAGTCTAATAAGGATCTATTTACGTGAAAATGTAACAGAATACTAAGTTTGATTAAATTGCGTGCATTAGTTTTTTAGATACAGCTTTTGCGAAATTCGTGAAAAATTCAGCATAGCAGCGCCACCTGTTGTGCAATTTACACCAAAAGCTAATTAGTAAGAGCTTAGAGCAACGTCTAACTGAATATGAAGTTTGATGAAAATACGTGAATTATTTCTTGAGATAGAGCTATTAATAACACAGAAATTACACAGAAAACAGCACAGCAGCGACACCTGATGGGCGATATACATCAAAAACTAATAAAGCTAGTTTATATGAAGGTCTAACTGAATCTAAAGGTTTATTAAATTCCGTACATCAATTCTTGATAGAGTTATTGTTGAAATCATGAAAGAATCAGCATAGCAACGCCACCTGTTGTGCGATATACACCAAACACTAATTAGCAACACTTTATATCAATGTCTAACTGAATCTATAGGTTTGCGAAATTTTGTGTATGAGTTATTGAAATAGAGCATCCACAAAATTTTTGTCACATACAGACAGACTCACAGACAGAGTGACAGACAGACATTTTCTAAAAACCATTAAATCTTGTTCAGGATTTTCTAAAACGTATAAACCCTTCGAAAACCGGAAGTCGAAAATTTTCCCGAATCCAACTAACTTCTTTTTGTAAAGAAAGAAGAAAGTAAAAATTGGAAACATGGATTTTTCATTTGCAATTTTTATTAATAATTAAAATCAATACAAAAACCCTCAACGGGTTAAACGTTTGTGACACAGCTTTTTACCTTACGGCTCTAAAATTTTTAAATATAGGTCTTAAAAATTATGATATTAAAATTTGGGTAACTCTATGCTATTAATTAAAAGAAAAATATATCATCATTTTCCTTTTTCTTTTTATATTCACAAGTGCAAGCAGTATTTTCAACATATATTTATATATATACAATTTATTCACTAATGCTTTTTCATTCAGGTCACTGATAAATTCAAAATATGGGTTTTAAATGAGATGATATGAAAATTTCAGTGGCGAATTTTAAGGACTTTAAAAGGTTTGTTTTAAAATTCGATAAAAATTATTTTAGGTTTGTCTTTTTAAATATATTTTCACATCCAAACGATATTTGTAAATTTTCCAGTACACTGTTAAATATATCAAATTTTCACTGAGCCTATACCATACATTGAAATGTTTTATTTCAATCAATTGAGTTATCTTTTGTGTCAAGCTATCCAAAAATCATAAGTAAAATTTATGTAAATGTTTTGTTTGCGTCATAGTAGCCAAATTAAATGAAATATATGCAAATTGGTAACATGAAAGAAAGAAAACCCGATCGATTTTTTTTAATCCTTTATTCGAAGAAAATAATCTGTAACATTTACTAATCAGTAAAAAGAATAAATAAATATTTACTGTTAAGTTTGCAGCTTTTAATGAGCAAGCGGAAAGCATGTTCAAAGTTTAGTCATATATGCATTTCGTGCTTTATACTTTGCACTCACATCTGGAGTCCCTGATGACTGATAATTATAAACAGTTATGTTCTTAGCAATAAATGAAGAGAGTCCCATTTAAGCCGATACGGCTCAAATAAATGAGTAATGTAGAAAAATTCTGAAGAAACAAACGAAATTTTTGAAATACAGACAGTTTTGGCCGAATTTTTCAGCAGCATTTTCCCCGAAAACGAATGTTTGGCGAAACTTAGATTTTGGGCCGAAAACATAACGAATGTTTCGGTTGGTCTACACTTAAAGTTACTAAAACTTTTAAATCTGTTATACTCAACTCGTTAGTCGCTTATTCTCTGATTCTAATGCCAGATATTTAAGATCTGACTGCTTACCTTTACCTAAGAAAGTCATTTTAAAAACATTCATATACTATTTACTCTTTCCTTTAAATACGGAAACAACCAGAGATTTGATAAGTAAAAAAAAAAAAAAAACAAAGACCGGATTCATAACATCTAAAGGATAACATTTTTATCCAGAAATATTTTTCTACATTCATCCATTTATTTTATTCAGAATCAATAAATAAAAATTTAATCTCACTACTATCAAATCTATTTAAAATCATTTTGCCCCCCACGCAAATAGCAACACACACACACACACACACACACACGCAAAAAAAAAAAAAAAAAAAAAAAAAAACTCTGAATTTAACTTGTTTCCGCAAATAAAAAAGAAAAACCATATTTTCCCTTTAAATAGGGACTTTGTCAGTAGCATAGGGAATTTCGCGGGTGCATTTGTGATATGAGCTGTTGTGAGGTGCGCGGTTTAGACGCTAGTACAATGCTGATGCTCACCAAACCCCATACCACAAGCGTTATCGCAGAAACGCCTTTTAAGACTTTCAAGCTATCCGCATAGGTGCCAAGTTGCCACTATTCCTCCGTAATATGTGGGTAAATTTAACCCTGGTTTAATACATTTCGTACCGGATTTTTTTTTTTCAGAGATGAAATTAAATACGTTCCACGTAGGAAACTGGAATTAAATAAATAAAGATTCATCAAATAATTTTTCTGGTTCGAAACTTCGTTAAACTGGGTTAAATTAATCCCCGCATTACGGAAGATTAGTGCGAGCTTGGCGCCTCTGTATCCGTTAAACGGCTTGATTTCTGTAAACAAAATGACATGTTCATTACCTGGAATATAAAACTATGACCCTTTCAAATACTTTAAGTACTCCCTTATAAATAAATACGGTGTGAAAATATTTTTTCTTATATATTCATTAAACAATTGTAACATCCGAAAAACAGTTTTGAAGTCAAATAAAATCATAAGAAGAAACGCAAATTTTCACCTTGATTCAACATAAAATATATAATGTGAACATTAAAAAGTCCACAATCTTACTTAAAAGGCGACTAAAGTAATGACAAATATGTTACAAGTTTGAACTATACATTTTATATAAAACTTCTTAGTACTTTCAAACCTTCCAAGTTCATCATCAGAGAATATCTTAATATCTAAATGTTGTTTATTTATACAAATATGTCACTTTGTTTTGAAAATGAGAGAGCCAGTAATTACTAGAGTTGAAAGTAGAAGTAGCAGTAGTAATTTATTGGATTGAATTTAATTAGAGGAAATATATATTATTATTATTAATTGCAGTTCCACAGAAACAGAGTGATGTCGTAAAATAAATGGAACTGCAATTAATAATAATAATAATACACATTTCCTCTAATTAAATTCAATCCAAGAAACTGCTACTGCTACTTCTACTTTCAACCCTAGTAATTATTGGCTCTCTCATTTTTAAAACAAAGTGACGTATTTGTATAAATAAACTACATTTAGCTATTAAGATATTCTCTGATGATGAGCCTGAAAGGCTTGAAAGTACTAAGAAGTTTTAAATAAAATGTATATTTTAAAATTGTAACATCTTTTTCATTACTTTAGTCGCCTTTTAAGTAAGATTGTGGACTTTTTAATGTTCATATTATATATTTTAAATTTTAAGTTTTGAACTATTTTCTGGAATCTATGTTGTGAATAGTTTTGCCAGGTATCCTGCATAAATCGGGGATGGAAATGTTCTGGACACCAGTATTTTAACCCTTTCAGGGGCAAAGTGCTTCTATGCTTGAAAATGCTGAAATCATTGACTGAAACCGGATTTTAAAAACAAATTTATTTAAAAATAAATAAAAGCTTTTCCTCGCATACTTGACAAAAGGAAAATTTTCATACCAAAATTCTGGTGCCAATGTGGCACTTGGCAATTAAAATTAAGTGGTCCAAAAAGCCATCGCCCTTCAAAGGATTAAAGTAATTTTCTTTGCCTTCGCTAAGGACAGAATTATCTGCGATTAAAGATAGCGGAATAAACTGTATGGAATTGCTGGTGACCAGAGCATTTGGAACTGTGATCTACGCGGGACACCTATCAACAATAGTATTACACAATGATATTATGATTCACAGCATTTTTATTGCCAGTCTAAATAGTAAATCTGTCATTATTCCTACGTGGTTTTAGATGACGTTTGAATCTTATATCCAAATAACTAATAATAATAATAATAATAATATTTTGATATCGAAAAATTTAATACATTTCAAATAGCCAATAAATACATTAATAAATGTCTATTAATGAATAACTTAAAAAATATCCTTACATGCTTGTCAAACTTTTTGCAACTTATTGCTAACTTAAAATAATAATATTGTGAAAATATTTTAATATTGTCATTTTATAGTTTTTAGTGTTATATTTATAGAAAAATAAATGTAATCTTTTGCACTCCACGCCAAAATTTCGATCACCTACCAGCAATTCCATGCCATTCTTACATATTTGAAGTAATATGTGGAAGACTCCCTAAAAGTAATGTTTATCGGTTGTATGTTCATTTTTTGCTTACCGTATGGGTGTCAGTGGATTTGTTGTTGAAGTTAGTATGTCCTCGTATAGGTGACATTGGAGTGCATGAGGTTAAAATGTAAACCATAGTAATTACGGTATACAGTAGAACTATTCCGAACCCCGCTGATCCGTAATTCCGGTTAATCTGAACCGATTTTGCTTTCGAAAATTGTATTTGAACAGATTAAGAAAAAAAAAAAAAAGAAGAAGAAAATACTCAATAGTGTGAAGGTACAACATACGTACACGAATAAAAAATGAAAACGTGCACTCTAGGCCTACTGGTAGAAGCCATCTTTAAAAAATCTCGAATATCTGTTTGTTTGCCAGTCACTATGAAAAAGTTTTCTAAAATGCAAAAAGTGTTTAATTCACATGATAAAAAATGATTTTTCCTTTCAACAGTTTGATTTCGCAAATTATCGACAAAAATGTTTTTTCTTCAGCTCTCGTCGACGTGGTGATTGAGCTATTTATAGATTCGCGATTTTGAACCGTGTGTAATGGGTTGTTACGTAATTCCTCATTCTTAAATTCCATTGGATTATTAGAAATGTCGGGACTGATAAACAGGAATACTATTTTTTCCGAAAGTCGTGCCGGTTTATCCAGCATGCCGGACCGTAGGATGCCGGATTACAGGATGTTTACTATAACACTGAGTACTTATAAATTACATTTTTTATAGCACGCATCTTTTTCTTTTCTATTTTTATCAGAATTTCGGATAATCCGAAATTTTTGTAATCCGAATTGCCACGGGTCCCAATTAGTTCGGATTAGCGGTGTTCTACTGTATTTATTAACATAAAATTATTATACATTATTTTATTAAAATTAAACTAAAGTATTTTCCTAGACGCATCCATACCCAATCTTGTTTACTCGCGGGCCTCAAACATATGTTTGAAACGTTACGCGGGCCGCAACGCACTTATATAACAACTTAAAAAGGGTAAATAATAAAGTAACAAAAGTAGTATAACAAAGAAGAAGAATAAAATTAATATTAATTAGTTTAACTGAGTGTTTAGCGAGGAAATAATACCGTATCTACCCGCGTATACGCAGCGCCCCCTAGATAATGGAGAAAGCCTAGGCACGCAATTTTGACGTCATCCAGAGCAGGTAGAAAGGAAGAAATCAGATGAAATGAATTAAAATAGTCATGCATTTTTTTATTCAGTATCTTTTCTGATATGACTAAACTTAATTGAATATTGTAAGTTTAAATTAAACTCGTAATTTAAAAAATATACACATTTATATAAATAAAAACCTATACAAGAATTCTAAATTTCGTTCAAACATCTGTATTGCTTAAAATTAAGTGTTTGGTAATTATAATTTGTAAAACTTTATAGGATTTTTTAATTTACTTATAGGAGAACTCATAGACGAAAATAAACACAAATATACTAAAAGGTTGAAAAAAATATATACATAAATGCTAAAAAGTACGAGATGTGAAAAAAAGTTTCAATTAATGCTACACCTCTTTTGTATCTCTTTTTAAATATTTTATATTTTAAAATATTAACTTTTACTTATCCAAACTGCATTGTGGAACTCTATACATGTATATATTTTAAACTAATGAAAATATATATAAGCATTTGTTTTGCTATCTTAAGTGATTGACATTCATAGTTTCAGACTAAGGAAAATGCAGTAAAATTTGTGAAAATGGAATGTGTCTATAACGGAATCCATCCTAAAATGAAAATTTTTTATTGTCCCTGTGTAAAGTATTTCATTCGCAATTAGACCTATTAAGAAGGAAATTTTTAACAATTTATAAATAATGTTCAAATGTGTGTAAATATAATTCAGTTATATTTACACATACTCGCTTTAGCGCTTTCTGTCTGATAAAAATATATTTCAATAAAGAAAATATTTTAAAAAGCTTATTTTAAAAATATGACATGCTTAAACAAAATAGTAAATACTCCTTTCTTTCAAATAAAACAAGAAATTAGAATATAATACAATTTTTATTCTCAAGTAACAAATATTATGAACAGCAAAATACACATTAATTTATACAAGTTGTACACATCCAAAGCTGTATTACAAAAAATGTGCAAACCAAAGATAAATTTTTATAGAAAATTCAAATAACATATTTGAATACAATTCTGGTGCTACTTATAACATCTGTTTATAACATATTTATGTTAATTTCCTAATCTAATACTTAACAATGAAAAATGTAAAAGTAATATACCGAATTCGGTATTTTTAAAAATATTTTATAACTCAAAATCAACATTTTAGAAACATTGTTTAGCCCACTAAATTCATTTTAAACTTAATGGTAACAGCTACAACTATGCTTGATGATTTAGTATTCTTTTTTCTCTAAATGTATCTAAAACTTGAAATAATACAATTTGTATTGAAGCACAACATGATCAGCTTTATTTGTTAACAAATTAAAAATGCACAAAATGATGTTCAGAAACAATTTATATTTATTTATATGACTTAAAAACTAAAGATTTGCATTTTCACTTTTAAATACATAATTTAAAAATACTAATGGTATCTTAGCTTGTTCAGTTTTATAAATTTACAATTAAAAAAATATACTGAAATTGGTTAAGTTTTTAAATAAATTTTCCCAACTTGTTATTTTCTTTTAACAAATTCTTAAAATGCCAATTCAGATTATGCAATTATCACAAAAACACATTAGATTAAGTTAAAAAAATTACTTTTATGCAAATTCTAGAAAATATTCTTTTTGCCATTCTATAAACACACCTCTTTAACCCCTTGAGGGGCAAGCAATTGCGTTTGTGAAATGCTGAATTCCCACCGGAATCTTTGAAAAATTCTATTTCAAAATAAGTAAAAGCAATTTTACGGTTTTTTCCACCAAAGTTAGAAAAGTAAAATTTAATAAAATTTTTCTGGTGTAAAACTTCATTAATCGTAGGTGGTATATAATATATACCGGTGCCCCTCAAGGAGTTAAACCTTTGTATTAAAATAAATGAGTCGTTCATATACTTTTTATAAGCAAGATCTGCATATTATTTCAAAGTCAGTAATGCAGGTTGATAAATCTTAAAGTTATAAATCTATACACATTCTAGTTTTTGTCTCGAATTATAAAAGCAAAACAATTAGTTACATGCTGAAGTTGAACAACTGCAATATGATTAAATCATTTTGGAGTAAGTTTTAAATTAATTCTTAAGCATTTGTTTGAGTGTTTTAAATACACTAATCAGTTATATAATATATATATTTGCAGTTTTAAAGAAAAATGATGCAATTGAATAATAAAGAGACTATACAATTCAAAATTTATTTGATATTTATAAGTTATTTTCAAATCATTAAATTGAACAAACAGTTTCATGTTTACGCTTTTTACTTTTAGATGTAGATAAATCACATTTAGCATTAGATTTGTTTAAATCAGGACAAACAGTTTCAAGTTTTCGCTTTTTAGTTTTAGATTTAGATAAACCACATTTAGCATTAGATTTGTTTAAATCATTCATTTTCTTGCAATAATTATTTAACAAAGAATTTGCAGCCGCTCTAATTAAGTATGTCGTAATTAGTTTTGTTGAATGATTTGGACATGCCCCATCAAGGAACAATTCATTTAATTCGATATAATTTAGAGTTAAATCACATAGAGTTTTACGTTGACGTCTATTCTCAAGAAATTTTTTTTCATTTTCTCCTGAAATTAATTTTTGAAGAACAATAAATGAGCACACAATAATGTGAATCACTTCTTCCTGAGGATAGAATAACCCACCCCTATCTAAACTTGCAATCAAATCAAACTTTTCTCCTATAGCCATTTCTTTATTAGTTAATAATAAATTTGAACAGGATAAACATTTTAATTTGTTTAGTGCAGCACGAGAACAATATCCAGCCAAAAATACCAAAACTGGTAATAAATCTTCAATTCCTATAAAATCAGATTCAGAAATATTAATGTCATAATCTGTAAGGGTATAATTTTCTGTCTCATCTACATCATGATAATTTAAGTCGGTTATTTTGATATTGCCATATGAACTAGACTTTAACGTTAAGGGCAGAAAATTTTGTAAGCGCAATTTTGTTTCAGCTTCGTAAATTTGGCGAACAGATACATGATATTGAGATCCTGATAATGATCTGTACTTGCCAAAATGATGTTCTAAAGCATCTGTTTGAATTTTACCAGCTAAAAAATATTGGAAATTTAGTTCCTCGATACAATATCTTGACATTTCTATTAAAGCATAAGTTGTATGAGTTAACGCAAGGTGTGTCTCTTTTGTTAATGATCCTGTGCTGCATTTCTGTGCCTGCCAAAAATCTAGCCAATCTAAAAACTTACTAAGAAACTCGAAGTTTGTATCATTATTTTTAGAAGTTGGTTTTTGATACTCATCTTTGTATCTCAGCCCTTTATAAGGTGTTTTAACATTCACTATGCACCACCACTTGTAAATTTTGTCAATGAATGTGGCGGTGGTATCGGAATTTAGGATATTATGATGCTTACCTGTTTTAAATAAGGCTTGAATAATGTAAGGGTTAAAAACGTCCATAACAAGTTTTACGTTTTGTCTCTCAAAATTTGTTGGAAAGAGGGCTTTTAAATTCAACTTATAGGAATATTTGGCTAAGTTGAATTTTTCTACATCATAAAGTTTTTTTAAACATAAAAAAGATGTAGTTAAAAGGTTAGGATCAAGGTTTTCAAAATTTGGAAAATAAAATGCCTGCTCGTTATTTTTCTGGTTTAACCAATTGTTACGAATTGATTTAAATATGTGTACAGAATCAATTATATAAAAAAGTGGCTTACCTTTTCTAGATAGATGCTCGTAAACTATACTTAATTGTGGAGGTGAAGCAAAATATTGCATGGCTTTTCTATTGATTGAATTATTATCGCTCACTACAGCTATTACAGAAAAACCAAGTTTTTCCAAGTTTAATATGCAATTTAACACAAATCCGTGTAATTCTATAGCCGTAATTGTTTTTACTGGAATTATTTTTACAACTTCTTTATATGAGGAAATAAGACTCTGCAACATTAACACATGAGCAGTTGTTGCAATGTCTTCTTTATTATGTGCCATACCAACGATGTTACCACCTTTAAAATCCAGGAATTGATTAATATGAATATCATCAAGCATAATTGTAACTGTTTGATAAGTTGGATTTAGCATTTCACTTTTTTTTTAATATGACTGAAAGAAGAATCATCAAACTGCGGGCTTATAGATAAGGATGAACAGATTCTCTGAACCGTTCTTGGGTGGGGAAGTATCAAACTTTCAGAACTTCTGATAAATTTATACGCATGTGGAGATATAGTAAGTAGGATGGAGGAAAATATCTCCTGTTCTCCTTGGGTACAGATCCGAGCTTAATTTGCTCCTTTATGAAATCTAAAAAAAATTCTTTCTCTCCATCATAATTTTCTGTAAGTTTTTCTATAAAGTCAGAGAGCGTTTTTAATAGTGATTGATCATTTTTCTGACTATTATTCTTGTTAGATTCAAGTTATTTTCTTGTTATAAGTTATTTTCAAATCATTAAATTGAACAAACAGTTTCATGTTTACGCTTTTTACTTTTAGATGTAGATAAATCACATTTAGCATTAGATTTGTTTAAATCAGGACAAACAGTTTCAAGTTTTCCCTTTTTAGTTTTAGATTTAGATAAACCACATTTAGCATTAGATTTGTTTAAATCATTCATTTTCTTGCAATAATTATTTAACAAAGAATTTGCAGCCGCTCTAATTAAGTATGTCGTAATTAGTTTTGTTGAATGATTTGGACATGCCCCATCAAGGAACAATTCATTTAATTCGATATAATTTAGAGTTAAATCACATAGAGTTTTACGTTGACGTCTATTCTCAAGAAATTTTTTTTCATTTTCTCCTGAAATTAATTTTTGAAGAACAATAAATGAGCACACAATAATGTGAATCACTTCTTCCTGAGGATAGAATAACCCACCCCTATCTAAACTTGCAATCAAATCAAACTTTTCTCCTATAGCCATTTCTTTATTAGTTAATAATAAATTTGAACAGGATAAACATTTTAATTTGTTTAGTGCAGCACGAGAACAATATCCAGCCAAAAATACCAAAACTGGTAATAAATCTTCAATTCCTATAAAATCAGATTCAGAAATATTAATGTCATAATCTGTAAGGGTATAATTTTCTGTCTCATCTACATCATGATAATTTAAGTCGGTTATTTTGATATTGCCATATGAACTAGACTTTAACGTTAAGGGCAGAAAATTTTGTAAGCGCAATTTTGTTTCAGCTTCGTAAATTTGGCGAACAGATACATGATATTGAGATCCTGATAATGATCTGTACTTGCCAAAATGATGTTCTAAAGCATCTGTTTGAATTTTACCAGCTAAAAAATATTGGAAATTTAGTTCCTCGATACAATATCTTGACATTTCTATTAAAGCATAAGTTGTATGAGTTAACGCAAGGTGTGTCTCTTTTGTTAATGATCCTGTGCTGCATTTCTGTGCCTGCCAAAAATCTAGCCAATCTAAAAACTTACTAAGAAACTCGAAGTTTGTATCATTATTTTTAGAAGTTGGTTTTTGATACTCATCTTTGTATCTCAGCCCTTTATAAGGTGTTTTAACATTCACTATGCACCACCACTTGTAAATTTTGTCAATGAATGTGGCGGTGGTATCGGAATTTAGGATATTATGATGCTTACCTGTTTTAAATAAGGCTTGAATAATGTAAGGGTTAAAAACGTCCATAACAAGTTTTACGTTTTGTCTCTCAAAATTTGTTGGAAAGAGGGCTTTTAAATTCAACTTATAGGAATATTTGGCTAAGTTGAATTTTTCTACATCATAAAGTTTTTTTAAACATAAAAAAGATGTAGTTAAAAGGTTAGGATCAAGGTTTTCAAAATTTGGAAAATAAAATGCCTGCTCGTTATTTTTCTGGTTTAACCAATTGTTACGAATTGATTTAAATATGTGTACAGAATCAATTATATAAAAAAGTGGCTTACCTTTTCTAGATAGATGCTCGTAAACTATACTTAATTGTGGAGGTGAAGCAAAATATTGCATGGCTTTTCTATTGATTGAATTATTATCGCTCACTACAGCTATTACAGAAAAACCAAGTTTTTCCAAGTTTAATATGCAATTTAACACAAATCCGTGTAATTCTATAGCCGTAATTGTTTTTACTGGAATTATTTTTACAACTTCTTTATATGAGGAAATAAGACTCTGCAACATTAACACATGAGCAGTTGTTGCAATGTCTTCTTTATTATGTGCCATACCAACGATGTTACCACCTTTAAAATCCAGGAATTGATTAATATGAATATCATCAAGCATAATTGTAACTGTTTGATAAGTTGGATTTAGCATTTCACTTTTTTTTTAATATGACTGAAAGAAGAATCATCAAACTGCGGGCTTATAGATAAGGATGAACAGATTCTCTGAACCGTTCTTGGGTGGGGAAGTATCAAACTTTCAGAACTTCTGATAAATTTATACGCATGTGGAGATATAGTAAGTAGGATGGAGGAAAATATCTCCTGTTCTCCTTGGGTACAGATCCGAGCTTAATTTGCTCCTTTATGAAATCTAAAAAAAATTCTTTCTCTCCATCATAATTTTCTGTAAGTTTTTCTATAAAGTCAGAGAGCGTTTTTAATAGTGATTGATCATTTTTCTGACTATTATTCTTGTTAGATTCACTTGAGTATTGAAAAAGTTCTAATATATCTAATATTTCACTGAAATTAGATACTTTTAAAGGAATTTTTTTTAATCTTGATAGATCCGTGAAATGCATGGACCTCCAGGGCGTCATTGATTGTAACAAAAATTTTATACATGGAGCAGGAGTTAGCTCTACTATGCAGAATGATAAAGAATTTTGTTTTTCTATATAAGACCAAGGTTCTGGCAGATTTTTTTGTTTAAGTAAACCGCATAGTTCTGTCAGAGAACAAAAGTTGTTGTTCTTCTTGTATTCTTCTTCGTCCTTTAAACTTCGAGCTAATGCTTTCCTGAAATTTTCATTATCCACTCGTTTGCGCCTTTCTTCAGGAGCCTCTCTCAAAACTTTTTCAGCTACCATATATTTTGGGTAGTGTGGAAATAATGATGGTACTGCCCTATCTTTTAATTTAAATCGGCAGAGTGGGGCAGATATTCTAAGCCCTGTTTTAGGGTCGATACATTCGGCAACTTTACGTAAATCACTATCCAAAAAATGCTCAGCACATACCTGCAAAGAATAAAATTAACTGAATATTAATGTTTAATGCATAACAAGACAAACAAATTTTGTGTACCACATAGATATTGAATAATAAAATATACAGTAAAGCACCGATTATACGTCTTTCAGGGGTCCGTTCTAAAACGACGTATAACTGAGAAAGACGTAAATTGAAATTGTAGTCGCCTAAGGTGTGAAATCTTTCATTGTAGAAATATAATTCTGCAATCATACAAATTTAATTTTGCTACAATTTTCGAGTGTAAAAAAGTTAAAACTTTTTTAAAAAATCATTAAATAATCACTTCTATAGTTAAAAAATAAAAGTGAGAATCATTTAACCCTTGCACCCTTGATTATCTTTTTTTTAAATTCCATTATCGAATGTACAAACGGATTTTAATTAAACTAATCTTTAATCATCGTCTGACTTTCCTATTTACTTTGAGTCTTAAGCAAAGCATTATGTATGGAGTTGAGTTCCTGGAAAGTTTTCTCATTAGTATTGTGAGAAACAAAAGAGGTTCTAAGTGTGTCAATGTCAATGCAATCCACACACTGTCCCTTCTTTTCGTCCCAACCCCGTCACAGGTTCTGCGAACATGAAATAATCCCTCGTAGCAGTCACACGTGCTCTTTGTATTTCATCTTTCCTCAAATATTATTGGCAGAAAAGAAAAAAGAACGACACTAGGAGAAAAAACTCTGAGAAAATTGGTTACGGCATGAAAGAAACGACGTATAACTGACGTTATACGTTGTATAAACGAAACCTTACAGCATTAAAATGCATAGGAATGAATCGAGACTGCACTGAAACTATGTATAAATATAAAAGACTTATAAATCAGAAACGTATAAACGGTGCTTTATGTAACATTATAAGTGTGAATATGTTTGGTTGAAGTCAGAATCAAAACGGATAACTAATTTTTTTTCGTATTCATCATCCATTATATTAATTTTTTTTCCAATGTTTAAATTTTCCCTTAAGTTGATAAAATTTTCATATTTACATAAAATAAAATTAAAAACCTACTTTCAATCAAATTTAGCAGTGGAATATTCTCTTGCGTTTGTAATATTGTGGCATTTCAAAGAAAAAACAAGTCGGAAATTGTACGTCAAACGTGGTAAATGAGGTGCGTTCGTACTATAACTAGTTTTATAAATATTCAGATCTTGATACAATAGCTGTTGCACTCTTATGCAAAAATGCATGAATGCAAAATTTATTATGCTTCTATATATTAAATTCAGTAATACGGAAATAATATGACTTCATCTCAAATAGGACGTAATCACCATGGCAACCTATAATCATTACATATCATGGGATATCATTGAATTAATTATGTATGATAGGATTTAATAGAATGAAGGAAACTTTTATTAATATCTTTATTAATTTTAGATATTGAATAATAAAATATAGTATAGTAATTCAAAGACTTTTTTTCATGAAAAAGCATAATTACTAAAACCTTTTTATGAATAATTTCTTTAATATTGTTACAAAAAGTACTTAAAATAATTAAAGTTCTTAACGATGCTCAAGATAAGCATCTTGCAAACTTTGAATAACATTACTTTTTATGGCACATTTATATTCTAACTTCAATATTTAACATATAACGCGAATAAGAAAAATATGTTTAATTCAGCTAGGATTCCGTGCTAAAGAATTTTTTTTGTAAGATTAGCAGGTAATGATTGTCTTATAAAATGAGTAAAATTTTTTATAAAAAATTATTTATTATTAAAATTGTGTGATTTTATTGATGACAAATGTATACTTGTTCTCCGATTTATAGATCTGTCATTAACTTGCTAACAGCAATCTAGTATAAAATTATAAATTAATATACAATCGCCTGAAAATGCAATTAGCAAATAATAGCAAGAACTGTGTTCAAAATTGTAGATTGCACGGCAAATTGGTTTCACCAGAATATTAAAAAATGATAAATTTATTTTTTACCACCAAATGTCACCAAAATGCTAATAACTATTTCGTTAAGGATAATTAAGAAGTATAATTTTTGTGCGAACTCGTAATTTAAGTCATTCCTTTTGACTGACAAAAACTCATCTGTATTGCGATATAAGAAAATAGGCTTATGCGTTTTAAATATAAAAGAAATATTACAAGGTAACGAAAAAATAAAATTACGACTACGACTTTACCTGTAATAAACAGTTTTGGTAATTTATTAAGTTAAATTTAATAGCAAGTATTGAAATTTACATAAAAAAATTAAATGTATATCAAAATCAATTGTTAGATTAGTTAGATGAAAAGTTTTAAAGCTATAATACCCAAATGTTTCAGTAAAAGCTAAATATTGGTTTAATAATCATAAAAACTACTAATAATATTCACTCATTGTTTTCGTTTTTTAGGAGGTTTTGTTAAAAAAGCTTAATTTGCAGAACAACAGAATACAATAAAATGCAACAGAAATAAAAAAAAGAAACATAATATAAATTAATTTTACACTTACTCTGCTGAAATTTGTTGGAACGAAATGCTTCCGGTTTATAGCTGATAACCATTTCTTCTTTAACACTTCATCTTTTGGAAACGAAAATAGTTGAACTTTACTAGTTTTGGGATAATTTCCGCGGCAAAATGGAACGCAGCAAGTGTAGACCATCTTTTATTTCTATACATGTAGTAAAGCAATATAATAACTAATGATAATTAATACTTCACGAGTGATCCAAAAAAAAATCCCGCCTTTAGAAATAACGTTGATGCTTATGGCGCTGTTTATGCCTGCTTCAAGTGACATCAGAGCCGAAGGGGGGAGGAAGCATCTGGGCCTTCTCCAATATCTAGGGGGCGTTGATTAAATAAGGCAAATTTTACAGTAAAATTTTACTGGTGAGGATAAACGAGGATCCTGAGGCCTATTTCCGGCACGTATACGTGTCGCTCGTCCCCAAGGGGTTAAAGTACCACATTTATTAATTATCTCTAAGGAATTAAATTTCTCACGGGTAAGTATTTTTTTCTGTTTATCTTTTAATTTTTATTGTAATAAATGAAAAAGAATTATATGAAAAAAAATTGCAGTAGATAAAGGGTTAACCCTTTGGACTTCGTTGTCTCTTACACAAATTTTATTCGGTTGGCACCACTTTTTTAAAAGAAGTTTCCTTCAAGTACACAATTTCAAAAATACTCTGATTAAATAGGGCAAATTTTATTTTCCATTATTACTAGTGCCAAAAAAAAAAAAATGCAAAGAAAGATAATGCCACCGCAGCGGCGACAACGGAGTGCAAAGTGTTATTACAGTCATTTCTCGGTTAGAACTAAAGTGTGGGCGATTTAAAGTTCGTTTATAACAACACCATTCGAATAGATAAGATCTGTGGGAGATAATTATTTAAAATACATTTTATTGATGTTACACTGCTTCTAACATTATAAATCAGATATATTTTCTTGATAATCACTACAACATGTTTTCTGTAGAAAATTGTGTGCGTATCAGGTTTTTTTACAGGGTTTTACAAAAGAACTCGATTGCATTACTGTGCATTACAGTACAGTGCAACAGTTTCAAGTATGATTAATGAAACTGATATAGGGTATTCAAGTGCGTGATAACATTTTTGAATGGTAAGATATATAATAAGATTTGATATTATTTTACTCCTGAGCACAAAAAAATTCAGATACGTTATCTTCTATGAGTGTTCATTGCAGAAAATGCGTTCTGAAACTTTGTTCATTATGTGGTACTATAAATAAAGAGGAATTGACAGGTTCTGAATCCCCTATATATCTATATATACATATTCCCTTTGCTGAAAATATCCAGCTTTGCCAAAAAATAATGAAAGTTTATTTTGAATGCTACTATTTTCATATAGTATAATTCACCTTATTTAATCGCAAAACTTCTGTAATTAAATAAAGTCACTATTTCTCAACGGAATTAGTGGTAGTCAAAATAAAATTTTAGCTTTTCCCTAGCAACCGTGCATATATCTTTATTTGGGACTTTTTCCATAATTATTATTTTTTTAACCCCTTAATTCTCCCCTCATAGCATGCATGGTCACAGTGACGTCATTGTGACGTCACTGTAAGTCACTGTGGTCACGTCACATCTGTGACCAAAATGCCACCACTCAGTGATGTCACATTGTGACTGAGATGTGAACTTCTTAGAAAGCTTTAAAAAATTACGAAAATTCTTTAAAACATGTTATTTACTGTAAAATTATATTTTTCTGGCAATTAAGAAAAAATGTGACGTCACTGTTATGTCACTGCTATGTAACGTACGTCACGTCACATATGTGACAAAAAAAACCACTATATTGTAAGTCACAGTGTGACAAAAATATGAACTTCAAAAATCTTTGAAAATGAAGAGAAATATTTTAAGCAGTCACGAGTTATAGCGGCATAAGGAATGAAAATATATTAGTGGATAGCAAATGGTAAATTCTGTCACTAAAGGGGAGAGGGGGGGGGGGGGCATAATAAATAAAGTGCACGATACAAGCATTAATAAACTAAATTTTCAGGCTATATTTTATCCATTTGATATCTAAGACAGTGAATGTATACTTTTTCATGATTTCAATTTTATCTAGCATTTGGATAATATATTTAGAATTAGGATTATTAAATTTATACACTTTACATATTTAGTTTGCTGGGAGGAAATTTCTTTCTTTCTTTCTTTTTTTACCGACCAGGATTATTCGAAACACTTCTGTGGTTTCAAACTAAAAATTTTCTATTACAGTTAAATCTGCACCTTTTAATGAGCACGTAGAAAGAGTCTTCAGAGTTTAGTCATCTATGCATTTCTTGCTTTAGAATATTTTTATAATTTGTATTCAAGTCATAAATTCTACTTCTTTCAGACTTTTTAAATAAAATTAGCATTTTCCGAAAATAAAAGAAATATACAAAATTTGTGCAAAACAAACTTTACTTTAAAAAAAAGAAGAAAAAAAAAGGGGGGGGGGTCGTTAATACCATTAAATTTATTTTTACACCTTTTAAAAATTTAAACAATGTTTTATCTAATAAACTCTAATTAAGAATATTATTATTATGATTATTTAGAAAAAAGGAACTTTACAATACATTTAACTTGAATTATTTGGTACGGATAAAAAGAAAAGGTTAAATATATAGGACATGTCTTCAAATACAAAATTTTAATTAACGATACTTTCAGAAAATTACTGCGCATTCAAGTTCAATATTTCTTGTATACAAAAACAAATAATCTGTAACAGAACACCTGCTTGAAAATCGTCTGCCCACAGAAAAATAAATATGAGAAGACGCGGGAAATTGTTCACTGTTTTTAGAACATCACCAAGTCTACAACACTTTAAGATAAGGAAATGACCATTTTAGGATACACGGATATTAATGGAACGTATATGTAAGTGTTATTTAATTTAAATATTTTGTTCCTGATTTGTATATTATGAGTTAAATAGTTTTATGTTATATTTGTAAGAGACTGATCTTTATGTCAGAAGCGATATTTTTCAATTCGATAACTGTAAAGAAAAATATCTTAATCTGCCATCGCTTGAAAAAAAAAAAAAATCTGCGCAGAGACTGATTCAGGCTTAAGTTCATACTGGAATTAATATAAACATTAATTTACTCTTCCTTGAGATTGAAAATGTATGGAACGACAATGATTTGGAATTATTTTATCGGCTTCTTACTATTTTTTGATTACTAACACTTATAGTTATTATTATTTTGGGGTTAAATATGATGTTCGATTATCATGAGATTACGAAACTGTTTCAGATTAGAAATTAACATTATACTGGGAAAATATATTTTTTACATATTACAGTAGTGAAACATTTGAAAGAATTTTCTTTTAGTGCTAATAATACTTTAAATTATCTTTTTAAATCCTAAATCTTCAAACCAATGTTTTCAGATTTAACATTTGCCAAAATTATGAAATAATAGTAATTCCTTATACCATACGGAAATATTTTTGAGATATTGTTAAATCTAATAGTGCATTTAATTTATTTATTGTATTTTGCTGTTGTTTAATAGTACAATTATAAATACTAATTATTATTTTTAGTGTTTTTCAAATTGGTATATTTATTTTTTTAAATTGTATGTAAGAATTTTTGTGCTTGTGATTTTAATCAAACATTTAATTATAGACATTCTGAATCGGTTATTAAATTTTCTTCTATTGTAAATTCATTTTCTACGTTTATGATACACGTAATTATTGGCACTAAAAAGTAAAATATGATATTTAAGCATTGAAATAAAGTGTTTTTCATGCCTGATAGGAAGTTATAGATTAAACTGCTTTAGTATATATTTTTTAAAAGTTCATATAATACAGGATACATAAGGACATAAGTTGAAAAGTGCTTATGACTTAGGTTTGTCTCTGCGTCTAGCAGTCTGTCCGCACTCTAACTCCCGAAAATATACTCGGATTGCCCTGAAATTTTTGGATGTTATTGACGTTTACTATAGCACGGTACCTATTTGTAATGAAGTTTATAGCATGCTTTGTTCATTTACAGGGCCAGCCAAAAGTTTTCCGTTACATTACAGCCTATGGGAAAAAATCGTTTCAAATGATTTTTTTATGATTTTACGCACGCTTTCAAACATAATAAAATTTATATGCATTTATGAAGGGCACTAAAATATGCATTCTGTTGACTATGCGATGCACAGAATAGCTATTGTTCATTTACAGGGCTAAAAAAGGAATTCAAATACATAATGATATAGGGGTGGAGGGAATTGTTTGCAGCATACTTTAATTATGTTAATCTATTTCATATATAATGAAATTGATGTATGTCGCTTAGGTTTACATACTATAAATTATTTCATTTATAATACGAATAATACGTATATAGCATTTACAGGGACACCCAAAATATTTCAGATACTATATTGTATCCGAAGTACTGTTCATTAGCGATGTTTGCTGGAAATGTATTTTTAATTATGATATGCGCTTTTATGATTCACTATATTTATGCATAGTATCGTGTATATAAATGCTATAATTCCTATACAAGGCTACACAAAAGTATTCGTAAGGATTACTGGGTATGGGCGCAAATTGCTTAAAGGTGGTTTTTAAATGAGTTATGTTTTTTTTTCGCTGAACTGCATTTAATTTACCAATAAATGTTTGTAGAATATGGATAAAATGATACACAGGGTCACGCAAGGAAATGGATACAAAGCCGTCTATAAATGATAATTTCTGGAAATGTGATTTCAGCAGTTTTAAGAGTGTCTTAGTTTGAATTAAATTTTAACTAAATAGTAGCGTGTAATAAAGATTCTAGGTAAACTACAGGGTTGTACAAAAGTATTCAAGTATCTTTCCTTACATTAGTATAAATTGCTGAAAAAGAATTTCAACCTGTTAGGCGTTTTCTTGCTAAACTAAATTTTCCCATTATATAGTATATATACACTTAAAAAATGGGTACTCAAAATTGAGTAAGAAGTACCCAATTTTAAATGCGTCACATACTCAAAATAGCTCCGATCCAAATGTACTCAAAGTTGAGAAACACATGTATTCATTTTTTATTCCATGGTTGTGATGAAATATGAATCGTTATGCACTCCCCCCCCCCCCAAAAAAAAAAACAACCTAAAATTTAAAGTAAAAATGTACTGACATTTATTTCCCGTTCAAAGTTCTTAACAAGAAATGTTTAATTGATTATTTATTAAGAAAAACAGCAAAATTCTTAGCAAGATACTCAAATCGAATATTTTTATGACAAGAGCATTATTGCCAAGTACTTTTAAATTTTTTTTTAAATGCTGTGCATAATTTAATATTTACATTAATAAACATCATTTATGCCGCTATGCCGCTATAAATGAAATGAACCATTACAGGGTACAAAACTATTCGTTTGTTTGGGTTTTATAACATGTGATGTTTCAAAATAGAGAAAGCATAGGTTCATTTTTGATCCAAAAATATTCAATTCGATATGAGTACGTCGGATTACTCATTTTTGAGTACTTCATTTTTTTTTTCAGTGTATCAACCTACAGATCAAATACAGGGCTGTTCAAAAGAATTGGAAAACATATTTGGCTATGGACGGTAACTGTTGAAATCAGTTTTTCAAATGTTTTATGCGTTTTCTGAAATGTTTACTTAGTTATCTTATTTACGTCATTTCCCTAAATTACGATGTCTTGTTAAAGCATTCAGAAAGTGTTGGAAAGTATTTTATAATCTATGCTTAACGCATGATTTTTCTTAATCGTTTTTTTTTTCTATTTCCTAGATCAGTCTTTTCCTATAAAACATACCAAATCTATTTAGCTCATATTCACAAAATACAATATACACGGGAATAAAAAATTTAAATAAATATCGCTTATCATGCCGCTCTATAAATAATAGTTGTATTAATATCCGTTAGTCTCCATGTTCATATTTAATAAAGCAATGACAAATAACAACAAATTAAAAAAACTTACACATTCTAAATATCAAGCTTGAACTCAATATCAAGCATAGAACTTAATAAAAAAATATGGCAGTTGATAAGCATTGTTTTTTAAGTGGAAAAATTTAAAATGTTTTAGAAGAATAGGACTCCAAAATAGCGATATTTTGCTAAAAAGTACGGTAAAAAGATAAGATTTTATATTTACAGCAAAAGTTTATTTTAAAATTCATCGCTGTATTAATACTTAGAAATTTTTCCAGAGAGAATCATTCGCCTTATATACAATATTTCAAATGAAAATCAAATATCAAATTAATTGCTTAAAAGGCGCAAAGGAGTGAAAAAGATTCCATGCCGGGACTCGAACCCGGGCCATCAGTATAGCACACTGACATTCTACCGACTAAACCACATGGAACGACGCCCAGCCTGTAAAATTTCTCACTATTACATGTTGGCAAGGCTACAAACGCAGCACAAGATGGAATATTTATCGTGAACCACCGACATGGGGTAAACACGAAACTTAATTAAATCCAGCATCGATTGAAACCATATTAATAATTGGAAATTTTTCCAGGGAGAAACATTCGCCTTGCATACAACATTTCAAATTAAAATTGACTTTTAAGCAATTAATTTGAAATTTGATTTTCATTTGAAATATTGTATGCAAAGCGAATGGTTCTCGCTGGAAAAATTTCCAAGTATTAATATAATTTCAATCGATGCTGGATTTAATTAAGTTTCGTGTTTGCATCATGTTGGTGGCTCACGCTAAATATTCCATCTTGTGCTGGGTTTGTAGCCTTGCCAACATGTAATAGTGAGAAATTTTTCAGCCTGGGTATCGTTCCATGTGATTTAGTCGGTAGAATGTCAGTGCACTGTATTGATGGCCCGGGTTCGAGTCCCAGCATGGAATCATTTTCACTATTTGCGTCTTTTAAGCAATTAATTTGAAATTTGATTTTCATTTGAAATCACAGTGTTTATGACAAGTTCGTCACAAATGACACATATTTCACAAATTGGTCACAGTGTGACTTCAAAGCATTGTCGCTTTCGTCACAGGTTCGTCACAAAGTTAATGCCAAAATAGTCACAAATGACACACTTTTCACAAATTTGTCACACCGTGACTTCACAGAGTGGTCACAATGTGACGTCACAAACGACCTCTAAAACGGCCATAACGACCTCGCATTCTAGTCACTATGACGTCACATCGACGTCACGTGACGTCACATCGACGGTCACAAAGTCACAGTGTGACTTCACAACGACGTCGCCGTGACGTCACCATGCCTTACGGGTCGCTCCCGTCAATATCACGGGCTGAGGTGTCGTTCGTTATAGCTCTTGCCCGTCATATTTCCGGGCTAGAGATTTATGGCTGGAAATAACTTCTGAAACCAGAAAAAATTAACTGGCATTCTTGTTTGAAGTCCTTGAATATTAGCGGTTGGGTCTGGCTTTTGGCCCTGGTTGGAATGTTCGACTTCGTACTGCATGTTTCGAAATACATCACATTTCAAAAATATTATTAATAATAAAAATTTTATGTATATTATATTATTTGAAATATTATGTGTAAAAATTTCGTTGATGATGATAAATAAAGATCTAAGATGTGAAAATAAAGAACTTATTCGCATTAATTTGTATGGTGTAAAACAAACATTAAAACACAGAATTCTCGCATGATGGCTTTTCCACAAATGTGAATTTGTTCTAAAACATCTTTTTTTTTTCGCCTTAAAAAAATCTAATTGCATATTTTATGTAGAAACCTTATAATTAATCAATTTCTGTAATAAAATAAATAGGTACTTTTTTATGGTTTTTCCAAATATTAAGCAACTGTTAACCCTAGAACTACCGGAAATTTTACTCAAGTTTTATAAAAACATTCTACACCAGAATTTTTACTTAAAACTATTTATTTTGTTTATTTAACTTATTATTGTCTGATTTATACATTTAGTTTGTTTTGAAGAAATTTTCTGGTTTGAATAGATATTTTGAATATACATGTCGGGTCCATTGGACCCTTCTGGTAGACAGAGGGTTAAGGGGTTAAATTCTGGTTGTAACGTATTTAACCTGCGCTGCGTCAAATGAGCTTACATTTTACTGAAAAATACTGAGTTATTGGCAGGTATGCAGCAGACATAACTGACGTTCGATTGATAGCAGGACGAATTGCGGCAGAGAAACTTGGGAGAAGTATACTTTTTTTCTATCTATGTACGTAAAAAATTAATATATATTATATTTTCAATGGAATATTTCATCATTAAACTATCTTTTATTTTATCCTCCTAACACTTTTGCATCATTAGTGCATGAAAGTGTTCACTTCAGGAAATGCGTTTTTCTTTCAGATATTCCGATTTAATAGAAGAAATTATGAATAGAATTTTTCGCTATATTTAACACTTTCCAGCACAGAACAATTCTGTTTGTAAAATGATGAAATGATTGTCTTACACCAGAATTTACAAACGACTTTTTAAGAAATTAAAAATTCGTTATAGTAAACTTTCATTGTAAAGGCAAAATTTTATTAACATTTTCTTGGTTCCGTTTGTATGTTTGGTATTAAAATTAGGTGGCCCCGACGTGGGACCACTGAGCAGGAAAGGGTTTAACCCTTGGGGACGAGCGACCTGTATACATGCCACTTAAGGTACTCAGAATCCCACCAGTTATTTTTTATTGTACAGTTTACCGTATTTAACCCTTAAATGCTCGATTTTTTATTTTGTTTCGAAAAATACATGTATGATTCTCTGAATGGCTTATTACTTAGGAAAAATAATGAAAAAATCAGACGTATATTTTTTATATAATATGTCAATATTTTCTTCTGTTGCACATTTGAAACACTACTGTAAAAACTACTGTCGTGTGGCTGTTTTGCGCTAAAATAATGCAAATTAGTAAACACTTTAATAAGTATGTCTCCAAATACCTTATTTCATATAACTTAAAATTTAACCGTTTAATTCCCTAATAGAATGCTTTCTAGAAATTACGTAGTTCAGAGAATCTGTCTTTACACCAGAAAGTTTCAATTCACTTTATTTAAATACGGGATGTCTGTTTCTTAATTAGAGCAAATATTGATAATTTAATTTTCTGGTGTGAATTTGGTATATGTGAATATAAAAAAATCTATTAAATTCAAAACAGTGTTGTTTGCATACATGCAAAGCTGCGCACTAAAGTGTTAATAAGAGCATTTTAGCGATTCAATTACAGAAAATTTTCTGCTTTGAAAAACCAGTGGTAAAAAATTAAAAATTAAGCATTGGGCTCTCGTCGCGAAGGGGTTTATGGCAGACGTTTCTTGATTACATAAAGTAAAAATTATTCTTTCAAAATTTCCTGTGTGGATTCGGAATTTCTGAATAAAAAAGAAATTCTTCAATTGCACGTTTATAATGAATTAAAGATATAAATGTGTTAACCCTAGGAGGAGCGGTGGGATACATTGTATCCCACCTAATTTTAAACAAGATTTTCACAAGAAATATTTAACACGGTGACTGGCACTGAAGCTCAAAAATTTACAATGTTTTAAGTAATTTTTAAGAAAGTATAATTCTGTAATAAATAAAAGATAAGTAAATTTTAAATAAATTTTCAGTAATCACTTAAAACAATATACATATTTTTAGTTTTATATCATATTTTAGACCGTCAGTCAACGGTGAATGACGTGTTCTAAGCGGAAAGTTTAGTGTCAGTGACTGGTGACTGACGTGGCGCTTAACGTGCTAACTAAATTTTACTTTTATATCTTTGGTGGAAAAAAGTTAAAAAATTTTAAAAGTTAAAAAGCTTTTAATTAATTTAAAAAATATTTTTTTTTCGAAAATTCCGGTGCCAGTTCAAAATTACAGAGACACAATTACTTGTCCCTGAAAGGGCTAATGAATCTTATGTGGATTTGAATTGTGACACATTTTGAACACATGTTTGAAAAAAAGTATTTTTGTCAGAAAGTTTCGATAATAACTAACTTGAAGTAGCGTCCAATGACGCTTTTAAAATACAGCAAAAGATTCCAGTACAGTTCTTAGGGGAATTGGGAGAGGGATTCATTTGAAAAAACTGCCTTTCACAAAGGGCATAGCCGGATAAGCATTGGAAACATGCCTTTCAATCAAATTTACTGATTTTTTTCCCAGATGTGGCTACATATCTGACAATATATTTCCCCTAATATCACCCTATGAATATTGATACTTAATGAGATAAAAAATTTTTCTCGATTTTTTAAAAAACGGATTTTCTCAAAAACTGCTGCACGGGATTTCATGCCATTAATTGAGGATATATAGATAACAAAGATGCATAACTGGTAATTTTTGTATAATTTTCTGTTTATAAAAACTGTGTGAAGTAGCGAAATAAAAATTAAAAAAATTAAAAATCATGTCTTATGGTTATCCGAAAATTACCATTTTCTTGTAAAAAATTCCCCATTTGTGCCCTTATATTCCATATAAATGCCAAAAGTTTGCGTTGAGTACTACATATAAATATTTACAAAAATGTATATTGAAATTCTTGAAATATATTTTAAGGCGTTATTTGGGGCGGAGCTACTCAACATCCACACCCGAAGAATTTTTGGAATATAAAGTCACAGAATTGATGTATTTTAAATTTTAACGAACACATGATCATCATTCTCAACGCTGTCGATATCAAAATGAACATGCAGTTGAAAAATATGGCTTATACGCTTAATGGAATCTAAAATACATCAGTTGACATATTGTCCGCTTACTTTGTTCTAAAAATTCTTCAGATGTCAAAGTTAAGTAGCTCCGCCCCAAATAACGTCTTAAAATGAATTTCAATAATTTTAATATACATTTTTGTAAATATTTATATGTAATACCCAATGCAAACTTTCGTCATTTATATGGAATATACGGGCTCATATGGAGAATTTTTTACAAGAAAATAGTAATTTTCGGATAACCATAAGATATGAGTATTATTTTTTTTAATTTTTATTTGGCTATTTCACACAGTTTTTATAAACAGAAAATTATACAAAAAATACCAGTTATGCATCTTTTGTATCTATATATCCACAGTTAATGGTATGAAATTCCGCGCAGCAGTTTTTGAGAAAATACGTTTTTTAAAAAATCGGAAAAACATTTTTATCTCATTAAATATCAATATTTATAGCGTGATAATAGGGGAAATATATTGTCAGATACGTAGCCACATCTGAGAAAAAAATCAGAAAATTTGATTGAAAGGCATGTTTCCAATGCTTATTCGGCTATGCCCTTTATTTCCGTTCTCAATCAGAGAAAAAAAAAATTCTTAACAAGTTCACGCCGGCGTGCATCACCGGTGGGTCACACTTGACTTCCCCATCGGACGGCGTGCATCACCGGTGGGTCACGCTTGAGTGTCGCATCAGGCAGGCGTGCATCACCGGTGGGTCTCACTCCACTGTTAAATAGAAGGTGTGCACTACAGGTGGGTCACACTCGATTATTCGAAAATTCAGTAGTAAAAACAATTCAATATTATAAAACTTATACATTCACGACGGGAAACGAGGATTCTCGTTTTCATTCAAAGGATATCATTGACTAAGGGCGTGGCTTCTATCTTACAGAAAAGGCATTTATATCATGTTGTCCATATTTCTTTGGATTTTAAGACATTTTATATTAAATTCGTACATATGCAGTCAATAAAATCATGTCTCTAAGTAATTTGCTTACTCCTTGCGAATTTTCAGACATTTACAATGAACTCTGCTTGTTATATTCGAGTTCACTTTAATAAATATGATAGGGGTCATTACATACAGTGTCTGAATAAGCAAAAGTACTGCGCCGCCAAGTGAAGCAAAACATGAATTCGAGCGCCGACTCACAGCGAAAAACTTGAATATAGGCGCCGGCGTGAACGTGTTAAAGAGTTCATCCCAAATCTGTTGTTGAATCCAAGCTAGAAGATAAAAATTTCTTTTTCTACTTTTTCTTGTTGTTTAACACTAGCAGGACAGTAAGCGGTCATTCTGTACCGTAGCAAATGAGTATATTTCGATTTGGTTCACAAATATATTTATAAATTAACTTTAAAAGTCATAAAGAATTACAATAATTAAAAAAATGTTAAATAAATAAGTTATACAGTTTTAAATAAGAATTCTGATACAAATATTTTTATAAAGCTCGAGTAAAATTTCCCGTATTTCTATTGTTAAATAATTGCATATATGTAAATAATATGTCTATGAGTATTTAATAAATTCATTTTACGGTTAAATAATTTCAGTTATTAAAACTATTTAAGGTAAACGCACCAGCTGTGGGCCACTTAAGGACATTTATCTATTTATTATTAAAGTGTTAGATAATTCCAAAAGTTATATACATTTTTTAGCCTAGTGTTAACATCCTAGCCTAGTCCTTAGTCCCAAATTCATATACCAGAATAAGCATTCAAAGTTTCAGAAAAAAATGAAAAATATAAAATGTTACCTTCCGTTATCCTGCAGTAGTGGGTCAAGTAAATATCTGATGCATGAATCTTTAACATTGTGGCGAATGATCAGGGAAAAACACAGTCAGAAAAAGAGAAACTACCACTATTTTCTTATAAAAAATACTTCCGATAATATAAAGGGATTAAAGAAGGTGAATTTCTCTTTAACGAAATACTGGTATTTAAAACCTTTTTCGACTGTGTTTTTACCTGATCATTCGCCACCCTTTTAAATGGAAACATTTCGAAAATTAATTTTTATTCAGTTATTTTAAAAAAAAATCATCTTATTTCTACTTTTAGACTATGACACTACTTTCATTACAAAAAATTTGTTAATAACAAATCTGAAATTGCCCCCCTGAAAAGTCGCATTGCCCCCAAGTGGGGCATACGCCCCACGTTGGAAACCACTGATTTGACCCCTTGAGGGGCAAGCAAAAATGCCTCTAAATATTGAATTCTCACCGGAATAATCGAAAAATTTTATCTTTAAGTAAGGAAAGGCAATTTTTCAACTATATTCCCCAAAGTTAAAAATATAAAATTCAGTTAAAAATTTCTGGCGAGAATCTTGTTTAAATTAGGTGCGTTATATTTTATCCCACCGCCCCTCAAGGGTTATGGATGCTAGTCAGTCAAATTTCTTTTAGTGGTTTTTCAGAAATGCGTTTTGGGCTTGTTTTGAAACTCTAAAATTTATTGGCCCGCTATAAGTGCATTTACCTTAATAAATGAATAATGACCTTCAATTTTGAGAACTTTAAATGTATACTGCGTGCAACAATGACAGCTAATCCTTATAGTAAAAACAAAACCTAGGTTAAAGTTGCATTGTTAAAAATGCCATTTTGCTTTCCAAATTGTTGAGAAAACTAGTGGTCACACAATTCCAAATTGTAATATAAATTATTTGCTTTTAATATTTTTTTCAGAGACATCACTTGCGGTGAATGTATATACAAGGTGTTTCAGCACAGTGGTTACAAAGATAGGAGAGATAGAGTACACCTAGACGATAAGAAATCACATGAACGAAAACGCTTTCCTTTCGCGGTATTGACGGCTAGCGTTGCCAGGTGTCCTGCGTAAATCAAGGCTCTTTTTCATCTAAATCAAGCAAAATTTTCTAAAAAGAACTGGCGGAATTAGAATTACTGCTGAAAAAATGAAATTTGTAAACACCCTCTATCCTCAACCGAAAACCGACGATCAGTATAAGCAGTATAAAGTATTCCTAGAAGCGATCACTTTTTTAGTCATTAATATTTTTTTTATTATTATTATAACACATTACTAGAAGACTTTCAGCAAAAATTTCACTACGAAGTGGTTTTCTTCGACATTGCAAGACAAATCTAAAACAAAAAAAAATGTAAGGAAATAGTTATAGTAAAAGTTTTGATTTTGTTTCTGGAAAAGAGACCTTTCTGAGCTCAGTCCCTTTCAAGGACGGTGATCACACGGCGTGATTACCTAATTTTAATTCCAAACTTACAAACGGCACCACTAATATTTTAATAAAAGACACCTGCCAAATTGATGATAGTTGATTCGAAGCAAGAATTTCTTTATAAGATGACTAAATGCATTCAGCACAAAGATAGGCTAATTAAATAAGTTAAATAGTTTTAAATAAAAATTCTGGTGTGAATAAATTTTATAAAACTTGAGTAAAAAAGCTGGTGGTTCTAGTGTTAAAAACGTATCAAAATTTCGAAGTATGGAAAGCAAAGTTAAAGAAAATTAGAGAATAGCTATGTTTAATTTTCTTCTGAACTATTAGAATAAGGATTAATTTTTTTCATGGCGGAATTAAACTTTAAAAATATGAATAATTGCCTTTTTTTTATATTAATGATTTAAATTATTGTGATTAAAAATATAACCGACTAATTGATCTATTAAAAATTAACCGATTAAGCATTAGCTGATAATCATACGCCGGCCTCGGGGCAGTCTCTATTTATAGAGTCTCAATCAAATATTTTTCCACCACTATTTCCTTATAAAATATTTAAATAAATAAACGATTTGCCAAATAAGTTTTCTGGTCGAAACATCTTTAAATTGTATTTATTTCACCCACACATGACGGATGTTTAGTATGTGCTTGGCCCCTCTTCAATATAATCCCAATACCTTTTAAGTATTATTACGCATTGATGGAGCAGTGTAGCACCAGAGAATCAATTGGCACCACAAAATTTTATTAGTACTCCTCGTCTAATTTCAGGACAAAATTTCTGAGATTTGGTAAAGGCAAAGAATACTGTTAAATTTTAGTGGTGGTAATCGCCCAACGGCTGCGCCATTCTTTAAATTTGGGGTGCACAACCTATGGCCCGCGGGCCACCAGTTTTACGACAATTTTTATGCAGAAAAAGTTATCTAATTAAAACAGAAACTTTGCTATTAAATAATTCAAATGTTACTTTTAAATTTTTTGACAAACAATTTTTTGTCAAAATGGTTTTGCAGCACTACTTTAAATGAATTGGACAACTTCCGCGAATTTAATATCTTTTTAAAATACAGATTATAATTGAAATTAAAAAAGAAAAACGAAAGGAAATTACTGTAATAAATATGCGGAATAACCTCACTAATCTGCGCAATATTGGGTAAAGAGAATGTAAACAATATGTTAAAGAAAGCTTAATTTTAGAAATTTTTCTTAATAAATAGAAAAAAGATAGTGCTATCATTCGAATCGAAAACTCTGCTTTCATGTGTAGTAAAACAATAAATGTATCTAATGATAATTTTAAAAAGAAAAATTAAATGATTTTTTAATGACATAGTGAATGTAATTCATTGCGTTAAAATAAATACCAATTTGCAATTAAATATAGCAATAATAAAGTAGCACTTAAACACCGCAGAAGTAACCGCATTTTAACATAGAATATATAAATGAATTAACCTTAAAAAACTTAGATGTCATAGAACCCTTTATTTCAAACAAAACAATTCAGGAAATTTTCAGTGGAAAATGTATGGAATAAAATATTTAATTCTATATTATCATCAGGTAATAGTTATTTAAATCATCATACAAGTGCTTAAGATATTTTTTAGAAATTATAATGCTTAATACAATTGCCATGCTTAAAATTGTTCTTTTTCACAATTAAAAAATAACTACTTTAAAAAATAAACAGATGATACTTTAATGCTTTCTAAGGCGTTGAGAAGTATTTATCAAACTTTATTTTAACCGAAATAGCGAATTTGAAGAAAAATTATTGAGTAAAACTTTGCAACAACAATGTATAATATGAAAAGCATTTAAATAATTTCAAATCTATTTGATATTATATTCTGGTGACAGTAAATTATTTTAACATTCTATCAACAGAATGTTAACTTCAATTTTGCTTAGAAAGCGTAAACCTACAGTGCGTCTCATACATATGAAGATACTGATATTTTCGAAATAATATTTTAATAATTCATTACTTAAAACTATGTTTATACATATAACAAAAAGCATGTACCAAAAAAGCATTTCACTTTAAATTAAATTAATTAAATCGAAAACAAGGCTTATTTTACCATTTCAGAAAAGTGGTGCCAATCAAGAAGTATGAATTTATAAAAAATAACCGACTGTTTTCATATTGGATGGTTTGACATGGTACGGATGATATATACTCCAATAAAATCTCGCCGTTTTTGAAATTTCGCGCGGTTCATTTATCGTAAACAAAACAACGAAAGAAACGTTTGGGATAACCTAATATTATTTCCCTAACGTCTAGCCCAGTGGTTCCCAACGTGGGGCGTGCGCCCCACCGGGTGGCACTTTTATTTTCTAGGGGGGCAATTCTAAATTTGGTACTCACTTATTAGCTATAAGCTTCTTTGATCTTTTTTTTTTCTTTTTTTTTTTTTTTTTTTTGGAAAAGTAATGTTCCAGACTGAAAATAAATGGAATACAAGCAAAATTTTTAAAAATCGGTTCTTTTTATTGAGTGTTTTAAATGTCCCCTATTAAAGTTTAACATACATTGAAAACCAGAATGATTATACGAGTGATCATTAAATAAAAATTTTCATTTTTAAAAAAAAAATAATAACATGCAATATAGTTTTTCTGGGGAAAAGTTTATAATTTTTTGTAACACTTTCGATTATTTATTGAATCAGTGTTCTACTTTTATTTGCTCTGCTCTATGACACACGAAGAATCTTTAGAACATCAAACTACTTAAAAATATATATAAATTTGACTGTCTTGAACATATTTATCCTAAAAAGTACATCTGAACGAGGTATACTACCGACTTTATAAAATTTATAAATTTTAAATATCATTTGAAAAGGAAATGGGTAGATAGTAAATATCTATGGTTCTAGTGCAGGGATCCCACACGATACATTTACATGATGATATACTATACATTTTAAAATCAGATAATACATGGAAGACTATTAGCGATATTGGGAAATGGTGAACAGAGAAAATGCATTATAATGGGGAATAATGGCTACTTAAATTTGATAAGTATGCGAATCTTGAATTGCTTCATGTGTACTGTGTTATCCATAGAAAGATAATTTAGTGTCCAAAGCTTTTCCACCAACCTTAATAAGCTTAAAAAAATGCATTATAAAATGCAGGAATTTATCAATTTTAATGTTAAATGTAAGTCTCTCTCTTGAAGATATGTTAGAAGATAAAAACCAGACCGTATAACGCTTTCCTTTAACATTGTGTTAAGTTGGAAAAGTACAACAAAACTCTTTTGGCACAAAGGTGAAGATGTATAACCTCATTGCATCTACAAAATTATGCTAAAACACATTTTTTACAGAATATTCACCTCTTTGATAGGTTAAAAAATGTGAAATGAATAGTTATTTATAGGGCACTATTACGTTTCCACCGTGTGAATAGAATTCACTTTTTAAATAATAAGAGACATAATTTACAGATTAGAGAGGGGGACATAGTGACTTTACAGATGTTTTGGTGGGGCGTGACTAATAAAAGGTTGGGTACCACTGATCTAGCCTGTAGCCTCATATGTAAACGGCGAAAGAGACAGTATTTCATTCAAATGTAGTTCTTGTATGTAAAACGTCAAGTCATCGGAAGCTTGACATTTACAGACAAAAATATTTTGAAGGCATCACATAGAAAATTCTGAACTTAGTTGCACCTGACCGAATCGCAGATAGCTTTTGAATTTAACAACGGCCCTTCCCATTTCAGAGATAGCCGTTATGACTTGAACGTTTGGAAGAATTAAAACCTTTCTGCAAAAAATTATTTGTTTATACATATATTTATAAAACTCTTGAGTTTTTCTGATGTGAATCTATTAAAAGTATTGTGTAAAATTCATTTTATTTCTAAACATACTTTTTTAAATATTTAAAAAAAGCATAAAATTATTTGAACAAATTTAGTTTGCGTAGAACAGCATTGTGAGATTAACTATATTTCATATTAACCCCTTAATTCTCGCTCCCGAGATATTCTCGGGCTGTGTCTTTTACTCAAATTGTTTGATCCCCACCAGTTTTATAAAATAATAAAATTGGCTATATTTTAGTATCGTTTTACCTGTCATTAAATAAGATGAATATTTCTTTTTCATAAAAGTGATGCCAATAAGCAATTTGAATTATTCAACCGTAATTTAATTCGAGCGTTAAGGGGTTAAATAAAATAGGTGTTGCTATCCAACGAGCAACGTATTCACAAATTAAAAGATGATGTTTTATACACATATGAATAAAATAAATCTCAACGTTTCGTTTTAATCTTTAAAACCTTCATCAGGAGTAAAATTTTCTAAAATAAAAATCGGCAGAAACACTTTATGTGCTACATCTTTAAAATCAAATTCAAACTGCGAAACAGTTCAAGGGAAACATCCAAAATCCTTAAAACAACACAGTGGCGCAATCTGTTATCCAAAGAATCAAGAAGAATGAAGGGCTTAAAACCATGGGAATTTCATAGATCTTTCAAAATAGAAAGCCTCATTTCAGAAATGAGAAAGGAAATATTATCATTACAAATTTCTTGATTCCTTAACACTAGAAAGACCGGAAATTTTAATCAAGTTTCATAAAAATATTTCACACCAGAATTTTGATTTAAAACAGTTTAATTTTTTTATTTAACGTTTTTCTTCTTTGTGTCTTTTAAATTTATTTTATAATGAAATTTCTGGTTTGAACCGAAATATGATAGCGGTCAAAATGGCCGCTCACGGCCGTTCTAGTGTCAAACAAATTTATAATGATTCACGAATAACAGCATTAACCCCTTGAGGGGCGCCGGTATATATTATATACCACCTACGATTAATGAAGTTTTACACCAGAAAATTTTTATTAAATTTTACTTTTCTAACTTTGGTGAAAAAAAGCCGTAAAATTGCTTTTACTTATTTTGAAATAGAATTTTTCAAAGATTCCGGTGTGAGTTCACCATTACAGGAACACAATCACTTGCCCCTCAAGGGGTTAAGCGGAACTCTTTGTTTTGAAATAATCCTAGCATAGTCAAAGTCAATAAATGAAATAAGTTATTTAAGGAAACTTCTTGAGAGAGCTGTAGAAAATTTGCAAAACTTCAAATCATTTTTGTGTTCTTTCAATCTTTCGAAAAAACGATGTTTTGTCATACCAATATCTCAGGACATTGTCCCATCTTTAAATTTAAAGGGGATTTCATACATCCCTGAAAAAGATGTAAATGGAATTGGATTTATTTTTTACTTATTAAATTAAATAATGTCATTGAATGAGATGCTACAAGCTGAATGTTGTATTTCTTGAAAACCTTTTTTAACCTTTCAAATAGGATTGGAACATATATTATTATAACAATATTTCATAACATATTTCCCTGGAGAGTTTTTATTTTCAGAATTTTGCATATGATTTACATATCTATTTAATATATACTTTATGAAGTTATAAATAATTATAAATATTTATAAATAATAAATAATAATACACTTTATCAGCAATATTGTATTTACATAACACAGAGTACTTTTCATAAATTCATGGAGCGATCACAGGAGATCGCTGAGACATGTCTGATAATATGCACTCATATAATGAAAGATTATTTCGGGATTAATTTTATCACAATAACTCTGATTGGTAAATAAATAATATCACATGAAAATTTCTAATTGGGCGAAAATTTTCCAGACCAGAATTCGAACAAGGGATCCCTTGGCTGAAGTCTCCAATGCTCTACCATCCGAGCTATCCCGGACTAATATGATGGAACTTTTTCACCCAGCTAACCTTATTGATTATAGCATCTGGTCTGATATCTGGTTAAGCTCAACTGGCTAACCTTATTGATTATAGCATCTGGTCTTAAATCTGGTTAAGCTACACAAGTTCAGCTGATTATTTCGGGGTTTATAGAAGAGTAATTGATGTGCGTTAAAATATAAATACATATATATTTTGTTATTAAATGAACTGTAAAGTGTTAAGATCAATATAATATAGATTTCTCTTTATTGAAAAGAATTACAGAAAACTGAAACAGTACAGTGACTTTTATAGAATCACTTCAATATTTTTTTTTACTTTTCGCCATTCCTGATCCTGAAAAATAATCACAATATGTCAATATAAACACTAATCGAAGCTATAGCGCCACTGACACCTTTAACAATTAAATGCAAACTAATTGTCAAAATACTTTTGAGCTAAGGAGGACTCATATTTCTTCGGTGTCGCCGAATGTAAACAAACAAGTTGAAACTTGATACATTTAAATAACTGCAGTCATAGTGTTCTCAATTATAGGGAATATATTTTATTTTACATTTTTATATTAAATAAAATAAGAGAGAATATAAGGTTGTCAAAATACTTTTGAGCGCTACTGTACCTTTGAGTGCGTGCCGAACTTCGTCATCGAATAATTTATTCCGAGAAGGCGCCGTTCGAAATAGATGAATTGAATTAAACAACAACGTTGTCGGATGTGCATTGGTGTGTCGAGATAAAAAACATACTTAAAGAATAAAGAATTTACTTCAATGAATTATGAATCAACTTGTCTTTCATATTTTTAATTGAACAGATTAAGGTTTAGATTTCATCCACTTCACATCACGAATCAAAACATTGTAGCATGCGATTATAGTCCTGCAGCAAATGCACGAAAATAAAGAAAATGAAAATTGTTCTATTAAAGAGAAAAGACAATGGTTAATATTCATGATACATAAAAATGACAATAAGAATTTTAAAATTAAAAAAGAGTTAAAAAGAATATGTTTTAGAATTAAAGTCATAATTTTTAAAGCAGTAAATAGTTCCGATCAGAAAACAGTTCTTTTCAAATTTTGGTACTTCCATCCAGTATAAACGGAGCATATTGAAAGTCCTTTTTACTATTAAACATTTTCTGCCCCACGCAGGAGAGGGGACACCTTTGAAATGGGACGCTTGATGTCACCGTCAGCTGTTTTAATCAAAACAACTCGTACAAGATTGTCCGGTCCAGGAAAAGTCTTTAGAATGCGGCCCAAATTCCATCTCATGGGATGAAATCGATCGTGAACAACCACCAAGTCTCCTTCTCGTACATTAGTTCGTGGAGTAGTCCATTTTGGACGCTGTTGGAGATGTTGAAGATATTCGCGTGGCCATCTAGACCAAAATTGATTCTTTGCCTTTTCTATCAAGCGCAACCGAGCATTTAATGTTATAATTCAGGTATTCGAAGATTCTGGAATATCAAGGAGGAGTGCTCCTATTAGAAAGTGACCTGGAGTTAATGCACGTGGATCTGATGGATCCGAAGACATAGGAGTTAAGGGTCTTGAATTTATACAACTTTCAATTTGACATAGCAAAGTTGTTAATTCTTCAAAATTCAATACACTTGATTTAGATGCTCTTAGTATGTGATTTTTAGTAAGCTTTACAGCTGCCTCCCATAGCCCACCAAAGTGCGGAGCATATGGAGGGATGAAATGCCAATTGATTTTCTGGCTCGAAAGAAATTCTTGAACTTCATTTTCCCTCAAATATTGGAATAGCTGATTTAACTGATTAGCCAGACCTGTGAAGTTTTTACCGTTATCTGAATATACGTCTGACGGTAGACCTCTACGCGCGATAAATTGCTTCAAGGCTGCTAGCAAGGCTTGCACAAACAAGTCTGATACCAACTCAAGGTGTACCGCCTTAGTGCACATACAGACGGTTGGTTGGTTGATTTTGTGACGGCCGATTATCTACACAAGGGATATAGGCCCGAGGGGGAGTGCCCTTCGTGGGGGTCTTTCTAAAGGAACCTAACCCGTATTAACGCATGGAAATCCATGGTTCGAAGAAAACCACGAAAACTCCGAACGATTGGGCCGACGGGCGCGATTGGGATCGAACCCAGCACTTCCCGTCTACCAGTTTCGAGAGCAGAACCTCTCAGCCACTGGTGGGGCGCACATACAGACGGATACTGCTATATAAGATTTAATTTTGGTCTTACTTCTAGGCAAATTTGGTTTAGTTAGACAGGGTCCTGCAAAATCTAAACCCACCTTGGAAAATGGGTGGATTGCGTTAATTCTGTCGACCGGAAGATCTCCCATCATTTGTTGACAAGCTTGAGACTTAAGGCGTTTGCAAAGCACACATTTCTAGAACTCTTGTCGTACAGTAGAACGACCATTCACAAACCAGTACTGTTGGCGTAATATAGAAATTACTAGCTGTGTACCTGCATATAGACGTTGCTCATGGACATATTTGATCAATAACATAGTAATAACGTGATTTTTCGAAAGTAGCATAGGATACTTTCTATCAAAACTTAAAGACTGATGTTGTGACAAACGACCACCAACTCGAATAATATCACTCGAATCTAAAAACACATTTAATGATAATAATTTACTATTGCTAGGTACGGGATTCTTTCTTTTAATAATTTAAGCTTGGTGTAGAATTAAGAACTTTGTACTAATTTCACAATGCATTGAATAGAATCAGAGATTTCTTGTGCACTCAGATTTCCAGATTCTTTTGTAGCGCTATGACTAGCATTATAGATGAATCCAAGACACCTTGCTGCGACTCTTGATAGCTTAGAGAATTTGGAGAACTTAAGAATAAAGTCTGGAAGGGCAATTACTTGAGTTACGTTGCTGACAGATTGAAGCGCTGGATTTAACTCAGATATCGGAGGATTGTACAAAGGTATTGGGATTAGTTCATTTGATAGCAGCCATGGAGGCCCAAACCACCATAGCGAAAGATGAAGGAGCTTTCGTGGTGGAATACCCCTAGAAGCTGAATCAGCAGAATTTAGAATACCTGGAATATGATTCCACTCACATGAAGCCATTAATAATTAGATTTGACACCCTCGATTTAGTACGAATTGATTTCTTTTTAAGGGAGGTGATTTTAACCAGCTGAGAACAATTTGGGAATCTGTCCACAGATAAATATTGTCAAAGCTTATTGGTAAAGTATAGATAATGAATGAGCATAACTTGGTTAGTAAAAGAGCTGAACTTAGCTCAATACGTGGCAGTGTTTGAGGTTTTATTGGATTTACTTTAGTTTTAGCTGCAATCAAATTGACAAATACTTCATCAGGAGTAACAACACGTAAATAAGTAACAGCAGCATAAGCTTTACCTGAGCCATCACAAAACCATATAACTGAATTTGGACATCATTTTGATTATAAGCATTCATATATCTGGGTATTTCAATTGACTTTAACAGATGAATTTCTGATAAAGACTCATTCCAAACCTGTTGTATGGAGTCTGGGATTTCTTCATCCCACGAAATCTTATCTTTCCAACGATCTTGCAACATGATTTTTAATCTTATTGTAGTAGGAGCTAGGAAACCCAAGGTGTCAAATATGGTAGCCACTACTGATAACAAATCTCTTTTTGTTTTCAGTTCTTTAAAATCATTAAAACGAATTTGTAAAACGCCTTTGGAAGAATCCCAAAGTAGTCCGAGGACTTTAACGGTATCATCTTCCTGAATTACCTTTTTCGATGAAGACTTCATTTCATCTGGTAAATGAGCTATTACTTCTGGATCATTACAAGTCCACTTTCGTAGATTAAAACCTCCGCTTTTCATAACTTCGATTAACACAGTTACTAAAATTTGGGCATTTTCCTTTGAATCCGAACCAGAAAGTAGATCATCTACCTACGTACTTTTTCGAATTATCTGAGAGGCTTCTGGATGATTTTGCTCATTATCATTTGCTAATTGGTGTAATGTCCTAATGGCCAAAAATGGCACGCAAGCAGTACCGTACGTAATGGTCAACAGCCTGTATGTCTTAATAATTTCGTCTGAATTGAATCTCCAAGAAATGCGTTGATAGTCAACATGATTTTGATTGACGAGAATTTGCCTAAACATCTTCTCGATATACGAACTAAAGGCGATTGGATGCATCCTGAACCTTAATAGTAAAGGAGAGATTTCTGGCTGCAGTTTGGACCAATCTCTAGATAATCATTCAAGGAGTGGACTTCAGAACCAACAGCACATGCGTCAAATACCACTTTAAGCCGAGTTGTAGAACTATCTTCTTTTAACACCCCGTGATGTGGGAGATAAAAATTATCAGGATATGAAATGTCTGAATCTGGTACAAGTTCCGTATGCCCCAAGTCAATATACTCGAGCATGAAGGATAAATACTGCTCTTTAAGCAAGGGATTTTCTTGAAGTTATTTCTCCAAGAAGTAGAAACGCTTTAAGGCTTGAGATTTGGAGTTCTCTAGAATAGGTTTAGATTTAAACTGTAGATTTACAATATATCTTCCAGATTATGAACGTGAAACAGTTTTCGCATAGTTATCTTCAACTAGAGAAATTGGATCAGAAGTAGGAGCTGATTCAAGTTCCCAAAATGTTTGTAGTTGAGAACTTATCTGTGTAGTAACATGGCAACTAACAGATGAATTTTGATTTGAATCACTCGAATAAATGATCCCCGAGAGATCCAACCCAGTCTAGAATTAACAGCACTCGGTGATCCTTTAGGTCCGAGAATTGATTACCCTATTATGATATTAGCAAATAAATCTGCGCCTATAAGTATATCAATAGGACTGGACAAATAAAAATTAGTTTCCGCAAGATTCAATCCTTCAATGTGTGGCCAATATTTAGTTGTAATCAAAAAATTTGGTGAATTGGTAGCAATCTGATTAACAACTAATGCATCTAAGTGAAAAGTTTTATTGTTGAAATGTGGAGAGAATGTTAAGGAAACTTCCTGAAGAGCCGTTCCTGTGTCTAAATTATTTATTCCTGAGATTTTATGATTTGTAGGCCTTGATGAAAGACCTAACCTTTTACAACAAGCTTCAGAAAGTAAGATTTTTTGAGAAGCACTATCGATCATAGCTCTGCAAGGAATAAATTTTCCCGATTTAGATCTTACATTTATAATGGGAGTAGCCAACAATGTTTGAGAATTTTCACTGAACGATTGAGAAGTGAAACAATTTGACACATTAGAATTAGCAACAGCATTTGGGGCTGTAACACTATCTTGCTGCCAGAAAGTATTCTGTGATGCAGGGACAGTCTGATCACGATGAAGGATTTTATGATGTTTAGAGTTGAAATATTTGCAAGTAGTAGTTATAAGACAATCGGCTACGAAATAATTTGATCGTAAACAATTGTTGCAAAACTTTTTGGATATTACTAAATTCCATCGTTGAACAACAGATATTTTTGAAATTTCTGGGCACTTATAAAGTGGGTTGGATTCGTTACACTGTGCACATGAAAGGTTTGGAGTTTTATTTACATTATCCGTCACAACTGCATTGGCGACAGATTTTTTTGAAAAATGTTGAACCTTATTTTCAAATTTTTGATTAGATTTGGATTCACCTTTAAAAAATTCAGAATTACAGCTCTGCAAACTACGAGCCTGTTTTTCGCGAAATGTCATCAACATTTCATAAGTAGGAAACGAATCATTATTTAATGATAATTCCCACTGCTTTTTTAAGGATTCATCAAATTTCGTTTGTACTATATACACTAAAATCAAATCAACAAATTCATTAAATTCAAATTTAAAATATTTCAAATCAAATAACTTCATTGCACGTATCTAAAAGCTCTAAAATAGTTTTCTGCGTGGGCGATTTCAAGGGTTTGGCATTAACAAATTTAGACATCAATGGATATGCCAAATTCTTACGATTATCATATCTATTAAGTAACGTTTCCCAAGCTTCCTTTAATTATCACCAGAAGGTGAAATACTAGAAATCAATTTAGCCGGGTAATTCTTAACACTAGCTATAAGGTACGAAAATTTCTACTGATCTGAAATTGCTTTATTATTATGAATTGCAGTTAAAAATGTCTCCTTAAATGTTAACCATTGAGTGACATCACCATAAAATATAGGTTATTCAAATTTAGGCAATTTTAATGCGTTTTTTTCACACCTGTATTTTAGCTATTATTAGCTGCACTTTGAATTTCTTGTGATTTTACGTCTTGGATTTCTAAGAACTGTTCGATTTTAACTAAATCATCAACAACTATATCTTTAGCTTCAGTAAAGCTATTATATAAAGAATTTACGCTTTCTTCAGCTACGCCAAAATAAGATTTTTAAAAATCATTCTATAAATTAATTAGCTCAGATTTCAATTTTTCAATTAACTTTAAGTTTTTATTCTCAATTGCATCAGTAACTTGAGCAATAAATCTCTTTATCTCTTTTACAGTGAAAAGAAATTTAGATTCAGAAATTTTGATTCAGTTTCTACTTTAGTTTACGCCATAATATATTAATTAAATAAGATTTTCACTAGTTTTCTCCAGACTACAATGGAATAACAAAATTTATATGTAAAGTTTTAAGATCAACAGAATATAGATTTCTCTTTATTGAAAAGAATTAAACAAAACTGAAACGGTACCTTTGAGTGCGTGCCGAACTTCGTCATCGAATAACTTATTCCGAGAAGGCGACTTTCGAAATAGATGAATTGAATTAAACAAGAACGTTTTCGAATGTACATTGGTGAGTCGAGATAAAAAAACATACTTAAAGAATAAAGAATCCACTTCAATGAATTATGAATCAACTTGTCTTTCATATTTTTAATTGGACAGAATAAGGTTTAGATTTTATCCACTTCACATCACGAATCAAAACATTGTAGCATTCGATTATAGTCCTGCAGCAAATGCAAGAAAATAAAGAAAATGAAAATTGTTCTATTAAAGAGAAAAGACAATGATTAATATTCATGATACATAAAAATGACAATAAGAATTTTAAATTTTAAAAATTGTTAAAAAAATATGTTTTAGAATTAATTAAAGTCATAATTTTTAAAGCAGTAAATAGTTCCGATCAGAAAAACAGTTCTTTTCAAATTTTGGTGCTGCCATCTATTATAAACGGAGCATATTAAAAGTCCTTTTTACTATTAAACATGAACCAATACTTAATTTCCAAAAGTAACAAAGAAATTTCATTTATTATGAACAACAGAAACAATGCAATGCCATATAAATAGTATTTATGTTATTAATAACCACTATTCTTTTTTATTATTATTATAATTTGAAGTAGTGTTTTTATTTTTATATATCCATATCATATAGCAAGAACATGATGCTGATGTCTGATTCATGATGGCAACGACGAGATCATAAACTTTGCCTTTATTGCAATTTTTTAACTTTTAAAATTTGCGCGGTTTTATTTTTTCCATTGTCGAATTGGAAAAAATGTGTACTTTCAAATGCAATTTCTTTAAAAGCTATATCTCAACTTACTGATTTTTTATGTTTTTAAAAAATATATTTTTCAAGCACGAATATTCTTAAATTAGCGCGTAATTCATTTACGAAAGAATAAACAGTTTGCACTTAACCCTCTCGCTGCGTAAGTAATTCTTCGCGATGAGTGTCTTTTACAGAACTTTTAATCTTTTATCCCCGGTTCTTTATCAGAAAATTTGACTATCGTAATCAGAGAAAATGTCCTGATTAAACAAGACAATGTTTCTGCTAAACAATATGGACAATAAACAATATAACTGGTGGCCAAATAATATTAATAATATTAATATTACCAAATAGTATTAATTAGACGGAAAAATGCATGCCCGAGTATATCTCGGGTTGCTCAGCCAGAGTGTTAAGGGAAGACAAGACTGGGTACAATCGTGAAATATTCGATCTCAGTGATGGAAAAGAGTATCAGCAGATAATTAATTGGCACCGCAAAATTTAATTAGTATTCTTCCATTAATTTCAACAGCGAATTCCTGACATTTTTGAACACGCAGAATACTATTAAAATTAAATGGTGGCAACAGACCGATTGCTGCGCCACTGTTCCATCACTGCGAGTTTTAAGACCCGTTTCCTCGGAAACTACCCGACCGATTTTATTGGAATTTTGAATCCCTATTCACTGTATTATGCTCAAGATTTATGGCAGACAGTATTTTTAATGCTACTAAAACATTTTATTTTAGAGCAATGGTAATTTCTCAGAAATTTTCTACTTTTAGAAAAGTTTTATTTCTTAAACTAAATTTTTTTTTAACTGTCTGCCAGATGTCGCTCAGCCGCAAGAAAAGTGACACATCTCGGCAAAAGTAAATTTCACATGAGAGGCAAAGAAAGATTGCATGATTTTCTGAAACATGTAATTACACCACTTAGCTGTGCATGCATGAATATATACGTGAATAAAACCGTAAAAACCGGTCACAAATGGGCATATAGCATAATAAATAGATATTCCGTATGACTACACTTATGAAATATTTTGTGTAGCAAGGCCTACGTATGACAGACCTATTAGTGGAGCAAAACGTAAGAGGAGATTTGTGCACGATGTGTCACTTTTCTTCGGGTAGGCGATATGATCTTGTATTTATAATCTACCACCAAAATTATTTTATCGAAATCGCTCGAATACTTTAGGATTTAATGGTGTTTTTAGCTGAAAAGTACAATTTTTCGGGGAGCTAAAAATATTTGGTTATATTCAGACTAACAACTTCAGACTTTGTCCACTTCTATCTCTCATCAGATTTTAGAAAAAGTGTATAAACAAAAGTATGTTTTTTAGGGCTGCTGTTAGTAAAGACGCTCAAAGAAAAAACCTAAAATGGCTATTGCTATTGGAAAATTGGAAATTCGTATAATTTTTAAGTATCCTAAAATAACATAAGTAACCTAAAATGAACTGAACGCTTTTAAAATCACTTTACACTGGAATACCATCTATTATATTGTTGTTTGCAATTAATCTTAAACCCTTTCAGGATTAAGTAACTGCGTTGCTGTTATGTCAAATTCACATTGGAATCTTCCAAAAAATTTACTGAAAATTAAGGAAAAACAATTTTGCGAAATTTTCCCACCAAAGTTAGAAAAGTAAAATTTAATAAAAATTTTCTGGTGCAAGATTCATTAATCGTAGAACTCTGTAAAGTGGCGTCGTTCGCAGTTTTAATGCCTTAATTGCCAAATGGCGCCAGTAATTTTTTAGTGCAATTTCTATCTCATAATATACGTGAAAAAATAAAAAGCTTTTGTTCATCTTCGAATAAATTTGTTCGTTAATTGTGGTGTGAATTAATATTTGAACATTTTTTTTGAGCAGAAATGCCTTGGTTAAGATGAAACTTCCTAAATAATTTTGAGTTATTAGCAGATATTTTTTACTTGTATAATAGAAACTGAACAGTAAAGAAGAACGCAATTTTAAATTATTGTATATTAGTTAACTCATGCGTGACGGGCAATAAGCATATGCGTTATATATTTTCCACAAAATTCTTGATTTCGACTACAAATATTTCCAAAAAAAACTTTTAAATTTCCTAATCACAAAGTAACAGTGGTAAAAAAAGATAACAATTACTATTTGGAAATAGTGGTCGATAATAATGAAAAGAAGTACACTGGACGCTCCTTCGCAGAGGTTTGTAACCCTTAAATGCATGTTTTTTTATTTTGTTTAGAAAAAATTATATATGATTCTCAGAAAGATTTATTGTACAGGAAAACTAATGAAAACAAATTTGAGATACTTGAATAAGTATGAATGTAAATACCTTATTTTACATAATTTTTTATTTTATAAATCTTAACTCTTAAATGCACGAATTATTCTTTTAGAATTGTTTTTTAATTCTTATATTAAAGACTAGACACAAGAAATTTTATGACAGAAACACTTTCCTTTCGCGGTCTTAACGACTAGTGTTGCGAGGTGTACCGCGTAAACCAATGCTCTAAATGCTCTGGAAACCACTACCCAAGCAGCAAATAATCCCTGGCCGAGCTTCCACCGAATGTCCTAATTTGACTATGCTTCGTCCGAACGATGTCACCCCCTGAGGTTGGCAGGAAAGGCTTTTTGTCCGCCCAGCAAAGCAGATAAGGAGCATCGCATCGCGATTATTATTGAATCAGTTTTGAAGCTTTTGCCTATTTGTTTTCGATCATTTGGTCACTAGGTAATCTTTTGCCGACAACATTCCAATATCATATTATATTTTGCCGATTAGTTAGTGATATCATACAGCAAAATTTGTAAGATGCAAAAATAGTATTTAAATTAGCACAATTTGCATAACTACAAACAAACACACATTAAAATTTCATTAAAAACAATTAAAATATAATTAAAAATATACAGGGTGATTCAGCTCGTCGGTGACAAACTTTAAGGATCGATAGAGCACACCTAGACGAACATTTTTGAATAGGGAATGTAGGGTCCCTGACGCGATGGTAAGGCGCTAGGCGCTTTCGAAAATTTGGGTGCCGAAATTCGAAACGTCATAAAAACTAGGGAAATGGTTAGATTTTCTTGCTTGTTGCGTCGAAATGATTCTGTTTGTTTAGACTTTCTTCAGTACCAATTTGATAAGCGTATCTCTTAAAACATGGATAGGGGGCGCTGCAGACTTTGCAGAGCTAGACAACAACTTTAAGCCCGTTATTTTGATAATTTAACACATGCTCGCCAAAGTTTATACTCTAACTTAAAGTTTGAACCCAAAAGTAGAGCCCTGCAAAAAGCGTAAGAGCCGGAATAAAATGTCAAAGTACAGGGTGGTCGAAACTCGAAGCCTCCTAAGAGATAAACAAACAGATTTCTTGACTTATGGCATGCATTTTCATGATTCTGTTTGCTGGGGCTCTCTGAAACTCAGTTGAACGGTACAAAAAGAAACATCGATAGGGGGCGCTTTGGGCAAAAAACATAATTCGTTGACATTTCGGACGCTAACTGGAAACGGGGCGCTACGATCAGTTAGTAATAATGAAAACACATTTTCTACCTCTGCTCAACACTTCTGAATAAATTTAGACCAAAAACATCAATGATACTGGAAATTTATTTACAAAAAATAACACTACAGAAGATGCTCGAAATTTCGACCTTGGGCCATGATGCAGGCTTCGCACCTCCGTCGCATTGAGGAGTGTGTGTTTCCAACAATGCCAGGAGTATCTCTGATCTGCCCTGCAGCTGCCACAATGCGCGCCACAAGTTCTTCAGCACTGCTGACAGGTGTATGGTATACCTCGGCCTTCAGGTAACCCCAAAGGAAGAAATCCAAGCAGGTGAGGTCTGGTGATCGGGCAGGCCAGTGAACTGGACCCCCACGCCCGATCCACCGCTGGCCATACCTTGCGTTTAGATGGAGACGCACGTCGTACGTGTAATGGGCCGGAGCTCCATCGTGCTGGAACCACATCTGGCGACGCGAACCTTCGGGTACGTGCGCCTCATCCAGAAGCTGCGGCAGCACTTGATCCAGGAAAATCAGGTAATTTCCACCTGTCAGCCGTTCAGGTAACAAATAAGGGCCAATGAGGCAATCCCCCAGAATGCCGGCCCACACATTTACTGAGAAACGCTCCTGGGCTGCTCGGCTTCTGGTTTCATGTGGATTTTCATCACACCACACATGACTGTTGTGGGCGTTCCACATTCCCTCCCGGCTGAAGGTGGACTCGTCCGTAAACAAAATGCTGTTTACAAAACGGGGATCCCTGGATCTCATCGCCAAGTACCATCTTGAGAATTCCACTCGAGGGCCAAAATCCTGCTCTCTGAGCAACTGCACCCGCTGGATGTGGTAGGGGTGCAGATTCCGGGAACGTAAGATGCGCCACGCAGTTGCTTGCGAAATGCCAACATGTCTGGCGATATCTCTCGTGCTAAGACCTGGGTTGTCCTCAACCAGGTTAAGCACAGCCTCTTCGTTGTCGGGGGTGCTCACTGATCGCTCCCGTTCAGGCCTGCCTCCGTCGAAAGATCCCGTTGTGGACAACCTCTGGTGTACTCGAGCGAAGAAGGCATGGCAGGGGATTTGCCTGTTGGGGTAACGCTCGGCGTACAACCGCTGAGCGGCTCGTCCATTACAACCAGCAGCGCCATACGCCAAATGCATGTCAGCCAATTCAGAGTTTGTGTACCGTTCCATCCTACTACCGATCTGCAGACAAGTAACCCGAAGCTTAAGTAGGTACCGCACGTTCAAAAGACGTGTCTGCGCATACAACTACGTCATCTCGCGTTGTCGTCTACGCATTACGTATCTTTTGCATATCGATATGGTACGATATCTTTTGCATAAATCAGCAAAAAGCACCTTATGTAAATTTTATTGCGCGCATTGTGCATGATTGAAACCAGCTATGTTTGTTAAAAAAACAAACAAACTGCAGTTTTAATAGCTTCTTATGATAAGTAAATTACTCTCTTGTTTTGTTTCTAACTGATCGTAGCGCCCCGTTTCCAGTTAGCGTCCGAAATGTCAACGAATTATGTTCTTTGCCCAAAGCGCCCCCTATCGATGTTTCTTTTTGTACCGTTCAACTGAGTTTCAGAGAGCCCCAGCAAACAGAATCATGAAAATGCATGCCATAAGTCAAGAAATCTGTTTGTTTATCTCCTAGGAGCCTTCGAGTTTCGACCACCCTGTACTTTGACATTTTATTCCGGCTCTTACGCTTTTTGCAGGGCTCTACTTTTGGGTTCAAACTTTAAGTTAGAGTATAAACTTTGGCGAGCATGTGTTAAATTATCAAAATAACGGGCTTAAAGTTGTTGTCTAGCTCTCCAAAGTCTGCAGCGCCCCCTATCCATGTTTAAAGAGATACGCTTATCAAATTGGTACTGAAGAAAGTCTAAACAAACAGAATCATTTCGACGCAACAAGCAAGAAAATCTAACCATTTCCCTAGTTTTTATGACGTTTCGAATTTCGGCACCCAAATTTTCGAAAGCGCCTAGCGCCTTACCATCGCGTCAGGGACCCTACATTCCCTATTCAAAAATGTTCGTCTAGGTGTGCTCTATCGATCCTTAAAGTTTGTCACCGACGAGCTGAATCACCCTGTATATATGCTTTTCCAAACATGTTTGTTAAATAGAAAAAAATGAATATACCTAAAAATTTAAATCAGTATAGGTTATGATATATTTACGATATTAAAACAATAAAACATTTAACAAAATATAACCGCAATTCGGTACGTTTCCGATATAGTAGCCTTGGCGAAATACAGAAAATAGCCTTGACGAGAAAAGAAATTTGATAATAACGTATTTTCTGGCAACCTATTTACTGTGTCATATACGCAAGCAATTTTTTCCATCTGTATACAACTTATTTAATGTAAGGAACCCGTTTATTTATTTTGATATACCAACATAAATAATCTGTATATAAAAAATAATATTTTATACATGTAAAAATAAAATGTTTATATGTATATAAATGCATATAAATAACATAAAAGTTCATCAGGTCTGTTTTCGTAGTTGTTTATATCATTTGGCAACATATCTCAGTTTCTGAAATCCGAATTGCGCCAAGATTTTTAAAAAATGCTAAGGTCCCTATAGTGGAAAAATATCCTAATTCCATATGAAAGTTTAACAATCTACTTTTAATTAAATGAATCTACTTTTAATTAAATGAAATGTGTAACCAATAAACTATCTTTAACGATGTGCGACACATGCGGCGTCCGAAGTCCTCTGCTAATGTTATTATATTGTATTATTAGCCTACTTACTGTTAATTTATTGTTAATTTTAAATCTGTAAAAGAAAGATTATAGTTATAGATAAGATATGTTGGTCGCCGAAACCCGATTACAGAAAATTAGCCTGAGTTCTAAAGGTGTTACATGATTTCAAGCTGAATGAATTTTTATATGCTTTTACAAAAATCTTAATAAGGCAAATCTTTCAGTTTATCTGTCCATCTTTCTATCTTTTACTTCCTTAAAACAAATTTTATTAAAGACCGGGAAGCGTCTGCACTGATCATCACCTCATCGAGTTGACGGCTGAAATTTTAGGATTAGTTAAATATCGATTAGCGTATTGAAATGTAACTGGTCTGCCAAGTCATATCTTTGTGGAAACCACCTACAGACCCGATTTTACCGGTTAATTGGTGGATTATCCATTGTGTTTTCCTGCACCCATTCCTCCATGTTTCCAAACTTTTGGATTCAGGAAAATACAATAGTAAACCTATCAGTTAACCGCTAAAATTAGGTCTTCAGGTGGTTTCTACCAAGATATGACTTAACAGACCAGTTGCATTTAAATATGCTAATCTAGTTTTAACTAATCCTAAAATTTCAGCTGTAAACTCGATGAGGTGATGGTGTGTACAGACGTCTATTATAAATGTCGGTATTCTAATCTCAATAGCACTCTGGTCAATCTGGCAATTATCCCTACTATTTATGAAACACTATTCCTTTAAGTGCGTTTTAGTGATGTTAATGAACTTATGCATATGCATCATACATATTATACATATGCATATAATACGTAATACATTTGCATCATACATATTATAGGTATGTGTATAATACATAATACATATGCATCATTATGACGTCAGAATAAACAAAACATTTTTTTGTCGCCAAATTTGAGAATTGACATGATATATTACCAAATTTGGCGAAACTTTGCTAAATGTCGCCAAGCTTAGCGAATATTTGACGCTAGTGGCTATTTTTCAATGAGTTAATTATTAATGCGAGCCATCTATTTTTATTTTTCCGCATATCATCTGAATAGTTAAAGGATATAACGTACTAATATTTCCAAAGTGCTAATAGTTTCGTCACTGCCCAAAACCTCTGCTATTGTTACTATATTGTACTGTTATTATACTTACTGTGACTATGTTGTTAACCTTTACACCGCTAAAACTTCTGTATTATATAAAGAGAATTTACGGAAACTATTAAAGCATTGAAACTGCCAGTTCTCCTTATGATTGTTATAATTCTATAATATGTAACCTGTTAATCAATATGTACGTTAGAATGAATCTTCTATAATCCGGTTTCTCGCATTTTAGTTTTCAGGTTTCGAGTAAAATTAGCTAAAATCTTAAAACCATGGCTCATTGACTAATTCTTCAATACGATCAGATGAGAAGAATGACAGATTTTTAAATGGATCATGGCAGTGAGCCGGTAGACGTTCTATTCTTCCGTAATCGAGTCTATTGAAAAGGTTAACGTGAAACAAAAAGATATTAGCATCAATATGGTTTAATGCAAATACAGATATTGTCAAAGGATTTCATAAGAACCATTTCACTTGTACCCAGTCGTATCAGTTAAAATACAACAACTGGCAGTGAGCCCAATTAGAAAATATTACTTAATAGGATTAAAAATTTCCGCATTAGAGAACGAATCGTAACTGCTAAGGACGCATGCATAAGTGAGTTAAGAGATATTTGTCACGAAAGATGAAATACATGACAACACAAAATATGTGATGTGCTTCCATGATCGTAAAGAGTTCTTGATTTCTCTATCAAAAGCTTCCGAATTGGCAAAAGAATGGGCAAGTAAATTAAATTATGAATCACAGTAACATGATGCAACGTTTAACATTGAAGTAATACGGTAAATACTGCTTTCTAGAGGCGGCTAGTACTTTAATATAAAAAGAAATAAAGACTATAAATTTGTAAAGCTCAATAAAATAAATTTAGGTATTTTTATGTTAGCCGGGCGCAAGTGGCAAATCGCCAAATACTGTTCCCAACTCCATTGTTCATATTGCATTCATTTCATTTAAAGATATATACTTTTCAGTCATCTCATTTTATTTAATAGAACATTTAACATAGAAATAAATAAATAAATAAATAAGAAATAATAACATAAACCAAAATATTTTATTTGAAAATCAAAGCATTGTTTCTAATTTACACAAGTGAAAAATGAAAACTGCTATTGGTGAAAAAACAAAAGGCTAATGAGGATATTTGCTCCCGGATAACATAAAAGTACCAAAATTTAAGTTTTTTCATATTAATATAGTTTAGAATAACAAACTTGAAAAAACATACAAAAAGTAGTGATAACCCAACAAAAAGTTTTCGGTAAAAAAAAAGCACCAAGTTCTCCTTAATGTTTCGGCCAGAAAAAGTAGTGATATCTGATGTTCGCACAAGTTAAAAGCCAAACATCCCAAATCTTTCATTGAAAATGGCTTCCTGCGACTTGGCCGTTAATGCCTTCGTGAGAGTTTTTCAAATTTTAAAATATGTACAAATGAGCTACATGCCAACTACATTTTTTGATTATTTTAGGCATTTTGTGACACAGAATACAGAAATAAAATACCCATTTGAAAAAAGCATTTAAACAACTTCAGTCTATTTAAATGCTTAGAAGTTAAAAATAACAAAATACTTGTATTCAGGAGATAATATCCCTAATTGCTAAAACATAATTAATATCAACTTTTAACAGTTTCTAAATCGAATACCTCTTAATGTTTGCAAACAAACTATAATAAATGTTCAAACGAAAAAAATCTCTTTCGTCAATACACAAGATTTCAATATTATACAATGAAATATAATGTAACATATTGTGAGATATGTAGTAAGTAAATTTTGTTTTATTTCTTGGGTTTTACGTTAATGACTTTAGCTTTAGACCGTACAAAATGGCAATTAAACCGCAAGTGGACTAAATGATCTGTAATCAAAACTAATGTTTGTTGAAACTGAACGGTAGTTATCAGAAATCTTTTACTTATAATGCCTTTATGTGAATTTGCCTCTTTGCATTCTAATATTACTTTTAATATTTAAATAATTCATAAATGCGTAATTTCTAATCATTAATTTTGAAATGCTGTAGAAGGCATTAACGGCCAAGTCGCAGGAAGCCATTTTCAATGAAAGATTTGGGATGTTTGGCTTTTAACTTGTGCGAACATCAGATATCACTACTTTTTCTGGTCGAAACATTAAGGAGAACTTTGTGCTTTTTTTTTTTACCGAAAACTTTTTGTTGGTATATCACTTTCTTCTGGACACGATAACTTTCGTAATTTTGCACCAATCTCTTCCAAACTGATACAAAAAATCAAAGGGCATAAAATCTCGGTCAAGTTCGTTAATGGGCAAAATCGGACCAAGGGAATGGAAATAGGGAGGGGTTTTGCGAAAACAGAAAACCCTCCATAACTTCTTAATTTTTATGCATATCAAATCAGTTTAAAGTTTTTATTACTTCTAAAAAGAGGGCCAAAATTTTATGTATCACAGATTTTTGATAAAGTTAAAAGTGGGCTCAAGGGGTGCAAAAAATAGGGTTTTTGGGAGAAAAAAATTCATAACTTCGTCAATTCTTAAGATATCAATTCCAATTAATTTTATTATAAATCTCCTTAATATTATCTACAACTTTTATATTCACAAGTTTTTGATAGGACCAATTTGTACCGCCAAAAAAAATTAAAAACGAAAACAAAAAGGGGGTTTGAAGAAGTAAAAAATCCATAACTCCGTCAATTCAAAAGATATAAAATCCCCATGAATTTATCATATATTTTCTTAATATTGTCTACAACATCTGTATAGACAAGTTTTGGATAGGACCATTTCTTACAGCAAAAAAAAAAAAAAAAATTAAAAATACATACGTTTGAAGAAAAAAATTCTAAGTAAGGGTGTATTCAAATCCAAACTGCTTATTTTCTGACTCATTTTACAATTCATTTTTGCTCTCAAAGGCTTCCAATGGTTACGGCTTCTTACTCAGAAACAATATAATGTACCGAAATGGTCCATTTTTTTATAGAGACAGAATATATTTTTAAAAATGCTGTTAAAGTGGGCATTTTGAACCGAATTTCCCGAAGCGGATACTTCCGCAATTCTGCACAAATCTCTTTCAAACTGATACATAAAATAAAGGGACATAAAATCTCGCTCAAGTTCGTTAATGGGCAAAAGCGGACAAAGGGGGTGGAAATAGGGAGGGGTTTTGTGAAAACCGAAAAAACCCCATAACTTCTTAATTTTTGTATATATCAAATCAGTTTAAAGTTTTTATTAATTTTAAAAATAGCGCCAAAAATTCATGCATCACAGATTTTTGATAAAATTTAAAATAGGCTCAAGGAGCGCAAAAAGTAGGGTTTTTGGGAGAAAAAAATTCCTTACTTCGTCAATTCTCAAGATATCAAATCCAATAATTTTGTTATACATCTCCTTAATATTATCTACAACTTTTATATTCACAAGTTTTTGATAAGACCAATTCGTACCGCAAAGAAAAATAAAAAATAAAAAAATAAAAAATAAAAAATAAAACAAAAAAGGGGGGTTGAAGAAGAAAATTTTTAATAACTCCGTCAATTCACAAGATATAAAATCTCTATGGATTTATCATATATCTTCTTAATATTGTCTTCAATATTTATATAGAGAAGTTTTTGATAAGGCCAATTCTTACAGCAAAAGCAAATTAAAAATACATAGCAATTGAAGAAAAAAATCATCTTATTAAGGGTGCATTCAAATCCAAACTATCTATTTTCTTACTCATTTTTAAATTCATTTTTGCTCTCAAACGCATCCAATTGCTAGATTCTCTTATTCATAAACTATATAATGTACAGTAATGATCGATTTTTTGATAGAGGCAGAATATATTTCAAAAAATGATGTCAAAGTGGGCATTTCGAACAGAATTTCCCGAAGCGATTGTTAGAAACGAAAAATATTGACCTACTGAGAAAATAATTGTTTATTAATCAAGTTTTAATTAATTGAAAGAAAAATAAAAACACAGGTGGCTTATAAATCTTTTCAAAAATCACGTCAGCATGTTTCATATTTTTTTTTTCATTAAAAATGAATCTGAAAATGTGCCAGAAAGTTTCGAGTTGTTGAGTATGGAAAAATATTTTTTTTAATATCGTCTTAACATGATTCTGATAAAACCAGCTATTTTATAAAAAGGAAATAAAAACTCGTCAAAAGCAGACAGATAAAACTGTTAAAGTGGATTTATATCTAATAATGATTTTGTTTTTGTTGGTGAAATTAGTATACTTAACTTCGAAATCTACCTCTGCCTGTAGGCCGGGCCGGCAGGGATTTTTTCAATTAGCCTAACGCTTTCTAGGCTCTTTGCAATAAGCCTGAAAAATATCAGGCTAATTGGAAATAGGGAGATGGATTCTCCAATTAGTCTACGACATATATGCTATTTTATATATCTTAAAGAAATTTACGGTTTAAATAAATATTTTCAATATACTGTTGGGTTTATTGAAACCGTCTGGTAGGTGGGGGTTTAAGATGTCAGTTATTGGGGGTCACACCAAACATAGAATATAAAACAGGGTTCGTACACATCAACTGATTCAGGGAATTTAAAGTGTTTTAGTAGCAGAAATTTCATAAACTACCGGTCACTATATCTGAAGATAGATTTATTTTTCATCAAATAAGGCAAATATAACTTTACTAAAATTCTGGTAGAGATCCTTGAAAGTCCTTGGAGCGTACGAACCTTGTAAAATTAGCATAATTTTGCTTATTTTATTGAGTTTTTGTTTCTTACATTTTATTTAATTTACCCGCGAGTCCTTACTGTGGAAAATTTTAAAACCTATAAGTTAGAAAAACTTTAATGGAGGCTTTTTATTTTATTATTCTTTTTAAACTATTGAACCGAACTTGTTCTTATAAAACAATTACACTTCTCCGATTTCCTTAAATGCATATCTAACAAACCTTCAGATTTTTCAATACCACCATTTACAAAAACTAATAATCAATGTGTTATTTAATCGCAAATTTCTAATGAGTAAATAAAGCGACTATTTCTCTTGGAAAAAAATAGTTCTCAAAAATCCCAACATTTGATTACTGTAATGAGAAAAATACTCTTATCTAAATTACATTAAAATATTTTTTTCACGCGCTGCTCAATGAAACATTTTGACGATCTACATAGACTAAATTATTGCGTTAAAGTTTAATCAGGTCAGGAATACTCAAGAAGGGCTATATATTTTGTTTATTCAACAACACTGTCTCAAAATGAAAATATAATGCCTTACAAGTATGCGTGAAACATACTTATTTCACTATTATGTGAAAAAAAAAATTGTGCACACGTGTAACTTAACATTCATTTCTTTTTTAATTTTTGTCTCTCAGAATAGCTCGACAAATTTTCGGTCGTCTTTTTTTTTATAATGCGGATGAAGTGCTCAACAAGCTCAACACTTTTTTCTTAACTTTATGGACGCTAACATGCATTAGGTACCACGAATCTAAGATGCCAATTTCGTGTCTGCATTGTGTATTCATTGAACTTTTTCACTTTTATCTGGTACCAGAGTTCAAACATTCTGGAATTACATGAAATCGATTAACTAGTTCCACATTTATGCCTGTAATCCCCGCACTCTTCACATTTCTAAAAAATTTCGGACTGTGTTGTCGTCATTTGTATTCCCATCTTATTGTTTAAGCATTGAATTTGAAAAGAAATTTCTGCTTATAGACGGTAATTTATCAGAATTATTTGTGTGGCCCTGTAAAGAAATATAAGTGCTACGCACTTTATTTTCAGTTTAAAATATGCTACCGTGTATCTCAGTAACCTATATTAATTTTGTTGAAATTGAATAAAAATTTCTGCTTAAAAGCAACAATCTTTACGTAATATTTTGTGTGACCCTGTAAAAAATGCATAATTGGTACATCCCTCAAATTATAATACAGTGAAATCCCGACTTAACGATGTTCATGGGACTGCTCAAAAATGTCGTTAAAAGTGGAAAAACGTTAAATCGGTGTCATAAGGAAAATACTATGTAAGTTATTTAAAACATTGCCGAAATCATGAAATTAACTTTACATTAATAAAATGAAACATAAAATAGAGAAAAAAGCATTTATGGGTAACTAACATATCTTGTTACTTTAACAAAAAAACAAAACTTACATTACTTTATCGTAAAAAAATCCTAGATTTTGGTTTGAATGTTTGGTTTCGATTGCAAAATGCACAAGGAAGTCTCAGGCATTGGAACTGCATCCAACTCCTTTTCTTGATCTTCATATCCTTGGAAAAAATTCTCAGTTTTTGCAAACTAGCTTAGGTTTCATTCAAAAATGGCATTGATTCAACAACTGCACAGTCTTTTTCATCACCGCTGTCATCCGAAGACGGTTTAATCAATTCGGCAATCGACAATACTTTCGTTTCGCAAGTCAGTACTTCCGTGTCACATTCTGCATATTCAATGAAATCGATATCAAGTCCTGCTGAATCAACTTCCGTGGAATCGTTATTCCGTGTGTGATCAAAAGCAGACGGTTCCGATGGCACCGGAATCTGAAATCCACCTTTCTTGAAGCTCTGAGAGATACAATCTCTTGTCACCCTTTTCCATGCCGACAATATCAAATGTAGGGCTTCCAACACATTTATCTTCTTCTTGCATTCATGTGTGTTACTGGAGCTGACACAAGATTCCAACTGAAATAATGCCTTTCGTACAAGTTGTTGTCTGTAAGCCACTTTGAAGGAATGAATTATCCCTAAGTCACAGGGCTGTAACATACTGGTACAATTTGTGGAAAATATTCTAGGCGCACATTTTTCAATGTTACATTCTTGTGAGCTGTGCAATGATCTACAAACAAGGTTATTTTAGGGTTCTCAGATAGTATTTCTTATCCAATTGCCGCGAATAATCTTGAAAAGTAACTTCCGTCATCCAGGATTTTCTATTAGCTTTGTAACTTGTGGGGAAAGTTTTAATGTTTTTAAAACAACGTGGTTTTTTAGCACGGCCAGTAACAAGAGGAGTTAGTTTTTTGCTACCATCAACATTACAGCAGAGTAATACAGTTAGACGTTCTTTTGACTTCTTCCCTCCATTACATGATTCTCCTTTTACTGTGTATGTCTTATCTGGAAGGAGATTGAAAAATAAACCCGTCTCATCAGCATTAAAAATATTCTGCGGAGTATAATTTTCTATCAGAGAAGGTATTGTATCCCTTTTCCAGACATCAACCGTGGCTTGATCGACGCGACGCTTGCGGATTCACCACACACTGATCTGTATGCCAAGTGGTGTCTCTTTTTGAATCTGTCGATCCACCCATTTATGTGGAAAATCCTGTTATGCCTAATCTAAGAGAAATTTCCATAACTTTCTCTCGTAATATTGTTCTATTAATAGGAATATTTGGAGAGCGTGCTTGGTGGAAAAGGAAAGCAGAAATGCAGATCGAAAAAGTGCAAAATTTGTCAAACTCGATCAATTATTGGTCGAGAAAGTGTTCATTTTCATTTTAAAAGACGACGTATTCTGTAAAACCTATACTGTATTTCGTTGTTGTAATAAACGTATAACATGATTCTATATGCTTATTATTGTTTTCGTGATTATGGCTTCATATTTTGAGGTGTTATTTCAAAAAATCGCTTGTACACATACTTATAAGACGCACTATACAACAGATAAAAAGCAGACAAAGTGCAGCGGTAGAATTGATAGAAAAAGTCACCGGTCCCAAGGACCAGTAAGCATGAGAGTTTACTGGTCCGCAGTCATCACTGGCCCGCTTCATAAAATTCTATAAAGTACCTTTAACCCTTTGAGTGACACCCCCCTCCTCTCTGGAATATATATCAAACCTCCTTTGCAGTTACCCAAAATTTTCAGCATAAGAAAATGTAAACTTATAATTTGCTAAAAATTAAATAAATAGCACATAAGCAAAAACTAAAAAATTATTAATTAGATACGTTATTTCCGATTATTTATTCCAATTAACTGGTTTAATGCAATTTTTTTGATTTACTTTTTTTTAAATAAAATAAAATTGTGTGGTTTGTGTTTGGCTGCAGTTTTCTCAGGGACGGGAAAATTTACGTTTACATGTCAGAGAAGGAAAGAAAGTTTCTGGTCCTGCAGACCACTAAATTTTTCAAATGAGTGGTCTCTGACCAACGGACCACCAAGGATTTCAAGCACGAACTGCCTTCATGAGATATATATATATATAATTTATTATCACATGACATAAACTAACTGTTGAAAACTCATACACTATTGTTGTTATCTGACTTTGGTGCATGCAAACTGCATTCATAATACATTCATGTTCTTTTCCACCTATTGAATAGATGGTGATTTTCGCAAGCAGAAAAGTTCAAATTTTTATGTTTCTATTTAAAATAATTCCCATTTATTTGAATTTTTGCTAAGAATTATTCTCTAAAATTTTCTGACATTTTAAAGCGGCTATGAATTTTGTTTTATATGGTAACGTTAAGTTTTGACGGGCTCCATCTAGTTATACCCTTATAAGTACGAAATTTACTAAGGTGGACTAAAACACTGCGAGTTGCATTCTTTAACGAAAGTCAAAAATTTCCGCGGAATGCTAGAAAATGATAAAAACACCGCATTGAAATGGTTTTAAACACTGCTAAAAATTGTAAAATCGAGGGGAAAAAAATGTATTGTATCAGGCTAAATTTCACCAACGTCAAAACAACGCCAACAAACGCGAAAAAACTTTAAAACATCATTAACAAATTCAGAAAAATCCAAGAATCATTTTATGAATTTCGAATAAATTTTATTTAAAATAGGATAGAACATATTATACTTGGCAAAAACATTGAAATCCTATTTCCTTTACAAATGTCAAAAAATCGCTACTAAACGCGAAAAAAAAAATCTAAAAATGATATTATAAGAGAGCGAAAAATTTATAAATCATTGTACTAATTCCGTATAAACTTTATTGAAAGGAAGACAACAGCTACAGTATTGAAAATTATAATGAAAACGTAACTCGTTTACTAACGTGGAAAAATAGCTGTGAAAATCTAAAAATTTCTTAAAATCGAATAAAAGATCCCTACAGAATCACTAAAAATTTAAAAATCGGAAAGGACAAAATTTTCTATAATGGATACTATAGCAAACACTTTCACGAATGTAAAAAAAATGCCACAGAACGCGTCAAAATGCTCAAAATAGCATAGAAAACTAAATTAAAAATCGCTAAAAGTTCAAAAATCGCGGATAACAAAATATACTATATTAAACTGGAAGTTTGAAATCGAATTTCTTTTTAAAATGTCAAAACAGTAAGGAGAAAAGCATGAATTTCGAAAACTAGCATTAAAATATTGCGAAAAATTCAAAAATCTCTGTACGAAATTCGAATAAACTTTAATGAAAAGAGGACAAAATTTACTATATTAAATTTGATGATTCAAGGTGTATTCTATTTCTAATGTGGAAAAATTGCTGCGAAAACTAAAAAGCATAAAAAAATCATTTCTAATCGAAAAATCCGAAAAATTGCGGTGTATAACTTTTGACATACAGGTACTTTTTGCCAAATCTCGTAGCTCTACTTGCAGCGGTCATTTCAGAAAACAAGAGATAATTACACCCACCGACATACAACCTTATATCTTTATTTTTATAGATTAGCCGGAATCATGAAAAGTATAAATTTTCAGTATATTTCTCATGCCATAAATAATTGACGGAAAATTGCATAAATAGAAAATAAATAATTTTCACCGTACGCTTAGTCTATATCTCTCTTAACGTGGATATTTAATCAAACCTGGCCGGTTATCGGCTCGGTTACGTTAGGAAAAGTAAAACTTAGAACATTCGTTGAACGTTTAACTTTTTCATGGAGGGTGGTATTTTTAGGAAAGCACTTCATTTTAACCCTTTGCACTCGGCGTCTCTTACACAAATTTTATTCAATCGGCACCACTTTTTAAAGAGAAGTTTTGTTCAAGTACACAATTTCAAAGTTAATCTGATTAAATAAGATACATTTTATTTTCCTTTATTACTGGTGCCAAAAGACAAATTTTGCAAAGAAAGATTATGTCTCCGCAGCGGAGCCCTCGAATGCAAAGGGTTAATTCCCAAATGACACAATGACACTAGACTTTTTTGTCTAAAAATTTCCGTGTATTATGTATGCGAATTATAGCCTTTATTTTTTTAAAATAAATTTATTTCGTAAATATCGGTGTCATTCATTCATTTCAACATTTTAGCAATGGAATTGCTTTGCCCCTTAAGGGGTTAAAATAATCTGTCAGGTACTTTTCTTTGATCAGTTGTATAGATAAATATCGTACATCTCGGTAAATACAATTACATTATTAAGATAAATAAAAAAAAAACAATTTTATTCAAATTGTTTAAACTTTCTTTGCACTTATAACAGCTCATGACTACGCCTGAGTATATTTTGAAAAATTTACTACAAATTATAAGAGACCAATTGAAATAATCAAATTGTAGAAATGTTTTTATTGTTATATTTATGTGCATTTATGACAAAACTGCGAAATTATAATGACTGATACCTATAAAAATATGTAAAACTCTGCTGTGTCATTCAAATTTAGAAGAATTTCTATAGTACATTTATTTTCATTATAAAAACTGGTTATTTGGTAGGTACCAAATGAACATATTTCGACTTGAACCAGAAATACATTCAGAAAATAAATAAAATATATATTACGCAGATATAATAAAATGTTTGGTTTAAAAATCTTTTATAAAACTTGAGTAATATTCTCGACAGTGTTGCCAGATTGGGGGCTTTTTAATTCAGATTATTTGATTGTCACCGCTTTTTAAAAATAGTATAATTTAGTATAATAGAATATAATATATAGACATAATAGAATAGGATAGAATAGAATAGAATAGAATAGAATTTTTGATTTATTTTTAAACAGGTCGAATATTTCTATTTCAAAAAAATTGTGACAATCAACAATCTGGGGACAAAAAAGTCCCCAATCTGGCAACCCTGATTCTCGGTATGTTTAGTATTATAGAATACCTTACAATATTTTACTTTATCCTCTGACTCTCTCATTCTGTTTTGATGTTTTTGTTTTTTAAGTTGTAAAAAAAAGGTCTCTGTAGTTCACAACAGTATCTTAGAAAAATTTTAATTATTTTTCATTTCCTTGCGATTCTCCAACAAAAAGTTGAGGAGTTGCAATACAAAATTGTCTCTATATTTGGACTGAAACTTTTTGACGCTTTTTTCGTGTTGTTTGCAAACTTTTTATGTCCTTTTTTCTCGCTCGCTCCATGCCAAATTGCTTAAATTTGAATACGATCGACCCCCTTCAATATTGATGCAATTGTTAAAAAGACATGTAAGTGAAGATGGGCATCTGCACACATTCAGAGACAGAAGTAACATAGTTGGGTTACCATGTGTCTTTTTGTAAATTTCCCTATTTCACAGATGAAGAAAAACTATCAAATCAACAAGTTTTTCATCTTACTCCCCATGATAGAAGGAACCTTAGTATGTGATCTAGAACAATTTTGTTTGCTCAAAAACATAACTACAGTATTAAAGATCAGAAATCAATGCTTGGCTCAAACTAGGCTATACATACTAATGCGATGAATTTAACACTTGTTTTAACAAGCTGTATCTAAAGAACAATTTATAAATAAAAACTTGCTTGAAAAACTAAATCACTAAAAAACCAACGTTTGAACACATAATGTATTCAAATCAAGCACTATGAAAATGAACAGACGTATACATTCCGTGAGTACTAGGACTCGCATCATCCGCGTATAAAATAAAATCAACATCCCCCAAATACATGAAATCAAAAGACGAAAACTCAAATGTCAGTAAACAATGCACCAAAAGACTATCATGTTCCATCAACCAATGAGATGAAGGCGGAAGTGAGGCATCGTGACATGACAAATCCACCCAGAAAGGTGAGATGTAAGGTACATTGGAATCGTTGACCAGAGAGTTTCAAAATTTATGAATATGAACATCTTCAAAAAAGTCTAAATGTGAAGGAGTATTACATTTCTTGATAATAGGGACCGAATCAAAATTGTATTCGGGGGATGGGGGGATGTTTATTGTGGTTGAACGAGTCACGAAACATTATACGTCTGCTCATTTTAATAGCGCTTTATTTGTATATACTGTGTGTTAAAACATTGGTTTTAGTGATTTACAGAAAAAATTAGTTTTAAAGAATTTCTATTTACGAATTAACTATGAAATTTTTTCCCTCCTGCTTAAATACATATTAATTTATTCATCTTCGAATTCCCTTTAAAAAATTCATAAATTCAAACCAATTTTCGGACCTTATATCTGAAAACGGATACTTTTGATTTTTTTACCGTCAGTGCAACTGGAAAGAACCCACCTGAATTGACAAGAAAACATTTTTTTCATTTTTAGCCTTTTCAATATGACGTAAAAATAATCAGTATTGAAAACACATAATTGTGTGAGATTCGAAGCTAAATGTAGGTTCAAAGTAATGTCCCTTTACACTCAAATATCTTTTGAACGGATAAAGCTAGAACTATGAAACAATTGCCTACCTATAGTGAAATAACTATGCGCTATCACATGAGACTGGCAAAAACGCCCCTAGTGGCAAATTTTAGGAATTTTTCAACAATATCTCGAAAGATAAGAGAAATAGCGAAAACTATATCGATTACAAAAGTTAGATCATCCTCTATTTAGTACGAAATGACGTCTTACATGCAAAAATAACTTTCATAGAAACTTTGAAACGTTTATTTTTCTATTAACAATCATCCGCTTAAATAAGTAACTAATCGCTTCTAGAAGAGAGTCATCATAACAAACATACATATTTTCTAATAAAACTAACACAAAGCAGGCAAGTTACAATTTATTTTAATTTGAAGTTAAGTATGCTTAATGTATCCACTATCAGCAGCAATACACATTCACAACATAGCACTGCATAACTGCAAACAGTGGACACTTTGAGTATACTCAACATGATTTTAGTACATATCTACCTCATAATGCCACATTTCTAAAAGCAATTAGTGACGTATTTAAACCGCTGATCACCGCCCCCCTGCATACTAGGCCTGAGAGCTGTGAACAGTGTTGCCAGATTGGGGAATTTTTTGTCCCCAGATTGTTGATTGTCACCGCTTTTTCGAAATAGAAACATTCGACCTATTGAAATGTAAATAGAAAATTCTGAAAATAAGCGAATTATACTATTTTAAAAAAGTGGTGACAGTCAAATAATCTAAATTTAAAAAGTCCACAATCTGGTAACACTGACTGTGACAGAAATGGCGGCGGCCTCAGACGAATATTTTTAACGTTTGCTAAACGCTTGCACCAAATTTTGAAACCAGTATTTTTTAAAACTTTTCTTTGACTTGTACAAATAAAAAGGGAAACAAATTATAGGTACTAAATTTCAAGAGACCGTACGCGCGCTGAAAAAAATCCGCCATTGGCAGCCGCCATTTTTGTGTCAAAGTCAGTGGCGTAGCCAGAGGGGGGGTCGAGATGCAGTTGACACCACTAATTTTATGAAGATTTCTTCCAATCATCTAATCAGAAAAATTTCAGCTGTTAATGAAGGCCGAAAAAACTTTGCAATTTTAGTGGTGTGAAGTGCATCTGGACCCCCCCCCCCCCTCTGTCTAACCACTGGTCAGCGTGGAGGCCTAGTATTTCGAGGGAGGTGCGCTGATTTGTTACCGTAAAATTATAATTTCAGGGACCCTAATCAAGATATTATATACTGTGTTTCAGCTTGCTGAAATACAGTTAAATTTATCGCCATAATCTGCATGGCCTGGTGCGATATCAATTGGTGATTAACGCATTGAATATTTAATTTTAATGTTTGTGAAATCTTAAAAAAATTGTGTTTCACTTTGCTAATTACTGTTATTGTTAACTACACTGGTGTCCAAAATTAAAGACCAATCACAAAATGCTAATTTTTAAGTACGCGAATACACAAAAGAAAATAATTTAATTCGAATAATTACTATCGCTATATCACAGCTAGTCCGTATAACATCTCATTCATGTCACACATGGTCACAAGTGTCACAAACACTACGGTGAAGCAAAAAATAGGAAATTCCATACATCTCATCATGAGTCTCAAATGATCACTATATGTGACTCCAGTGAAACGTCACTGTGACTGCTGCTTTGTGACGAGTCCCCATGTGACTTTACAATGTAGTTACATTGTGACTCTCATGTGACTGTCATCTGCAGATTCAATTTCAAAGTGATCGCGAACGCTGCATTGTGATAAGTTACCGAATAATGTCACATTAAAGTCACATGATGACTTTCAGATGACTGAGAGACTACTGTGAAGTCATCATTGTGCTCGTTTGTGCAAAGTCACCATGTGATTATAATGTGATATTATTTGGTGACTTATCATAATGCAACGTTCATGATGACTTTGAAATTGAGTCTAAAAATGACAGTCACATGAGAGTCACAATGTAACTACATTGAAAGTCATCTGGTGGCTCGTCACAAAGCAGCAGTCACATTGGAGTTCCATATAGTGATCATTTGAGAATCATAATGAGACGTGTGGAATTTCCTATTTTTAGTTTTACCATAGTGACTGTGACACTTGTGACCATGTGTGGCATGAATGAGATGCTATATGGACTAGCTGTGCTGTAGGGATAGTAATTATTTGAATTATATTATTTCCTCTTGAGTATTCGCTTACTTAAAAATTAGCATTTTGTGACTGGTCCTTAATTTTGGACACCAGTGTATTTCCATGAGTTCTTGTAGTGTAAGTCACATGCTACGATTTTTGGCTACCAGTATTTTAGAACGGAAAAATGTGACTTATTTTATCGGTGATATCTCATCAATTGAATAAGGCGAATCAAACTTTTCAAAAATAATGGTGGCCAACACGCACAGCGTTTATCAGCTATGTGACTCACACTACAAAAACCCATGGAAACCCACCCTGCTGCAATAAATACTGCTGTTTGTTTTTGTCTAATTGTTGACGCAGATCAACAATCCGCCATTTTTGGCGGAGTTATGCATTAGTTTTTAACACTAGAACAGCCGGAAATTTTTCTCAAGTGTTTTACAAATATTTTACACCAGAATTTTTATTAAAAACTATCTAACTTATTTATTTAACTTATTTCTCCGTGTTACATATTTAACTTATTTTAAAAAGAATTTTCTAGTTCGAATCGAAGTATTTTTATTTGGTACCGGTCAAAATGACCGCTACAACGGTTCTAGTGTTAAATATATCCAGACAGAAAATTATGCATTTTTGTAACATGTAGTTTTATAAATTTAATTTTAAAATCTGTGATATTCAAAGGAAAGTTGGAAACGCTAACTTGGGTTCCATTATTAAAAAAAAAAAAAAAAAACAATCTTCGTGATAGATTTGTTTTTCAAATGTTTTATAAATCTACCATCAGGAACATTGCTAGGAAATTATGGTATGCTAAAAAGTAATCAAGCTAACGGCTAATTATTCTAAATTTTATTCAATGAAAAAGGACGTTAAATTAAAATATTAACTTACAGAAATGGTATAAAAAAATTCTGATTTATGTAATATTATTTCTGGCCTTAAGCAGAATGTGACTCGATTTGTTTTAAGCCTGCACAATACATACGCGCAGTAGAAATCCTGTACTATTATGAAGTATAAGAAATAACTTTATGCAAATTTATTTTATACGACAATAAATAATAAAAACTGGTTAATCATACCTATCTAATTTTTGGTGAAAAATTTACACTTTTGAAACTGCTGTGTCTTTTCTTCCGGAAAACTGTGAATTAAAGTTAAAATTCCAAGTAAAATATTTCGAAAAAAGTTCTTTCTGAATCTGATCCACAGATAAATACACCTTTAAACTGAAATAAATAGATGCAAAACTCAAAAATATATATCTTGAAAAACAAAATTTACATAAAGTTGTAGGTAGATATCTCTTGTATATTCTGTTGCGTTTTCCAGTTAAGTTATTGAAACTAGAAAGAAAATATATAAATTTTCTTATGTAAAGACTGTCGATAAATTGAAATTTAATGAATAAATTTTAAGTTAATATTTTAAAAGGTTTTCATAAAAATATTTTCGACATTGGTCATTCTCTGAAAAGTGGCAATTTTATGTTCCAGGTGTCTTGAAGACATATTTTTAAAATTACTAAAAGAAAAAGTGATTTAAACTATCAATATTAATCAGTTATACATATAAATTGTAATTATTTGCTTATTGAAATTGAAATTTGATAAATTTAATGTATTTTTTAATGCAAATATAATTCACTCACTATGTCCCCATTCACATATGTAGGAAAGAAAATGCTTTCTCTGCCATTGCAGCACGTGTATTTATAATTATTTTTTCTCAATTCATTAAACACACTTAAATACATGTTTAGCCAATTAATTATATTTATATTTTATATAATGAATGAATTAGGGCACTTTTTAACGATGTCCCTAACATTTGTCGTCATCTCGCCACATAACTATAAATTTGCCATTATTTACTTAGTAGAAAGCAGCACATGCTTTATATATGTCTAGGACAGTTTGTACAAGAGTAAAGTGAAGTATCCGTCTTGTTGTTTGCTCAAAAACGTTCTTAAATAGTTAGTATAGCGCTCTGTAGTACTAGATCAATGCAAGTATTTTTATTACACGTCATTCCCTCATCTATTATAAATTTAATAAAAACTAATGAAATGACTTTTTATGCTGTTATATTATTAGAAATGTGTTTCAAAAGATATTTAGTAACAGAAAATATACCTGACTAATCATTTTTGTATAACATGGTTTTCAGAAGTATATCGTCATTCCCTCATAATTTTAATATGAGGGAATGACTTAAATTGTGAGGGAATGATCTGAATTCATTTATATATGTACGAAACAGTAAAATGAGAAAATCTAATGCAATAAAATACACATTAAAAAACTCATAAGACTTTTAATAACCGTACATAAAGATAGTACATTTTTAATTTTTATTATTTTACAGGGAAGTTTAAAATATATATATATATATATAAAATTGTTCTAATTCAAATAAACGTTAACTAATATTATTAATGCTTAATCTTTATTTTTTCAATTGACATATAGTGAAAACAAATTATTTATTGACAGTATGACTTCTAATTATAATTTCTTTTCTTTTTTAACCCTTTCAAGGGCGGTTGTATGTTTATGAAACGACTTAATTTTAATTCCCAAGCGTCACAATGGAACCAGACTTTATATAAACTTTTATCTATAATTTAATATGCATTTGTAACATAGCATTTTTCTCATTTACAAATAACTCTGTCTTCAAATTCCGGTACCAATCATTTATTTGAACATTTTAGCAATGGAAATGCTTTGAAATTAAAATACCTGAAGAACTTTGAGATATAGTTTGATTCATATTATTTTTTGATAAATATAGCAATAAGGTACTTGTAGGCTAAATTTTGAGGTTTTTTTGAGGCAATTTTATTGGGCCGCAACTTTTTTTTTTTTTTTTTTTAAACAGCGACTTTTCAGAGAATGACCCACATACAAAAGCATTTAATAATACACAAATCATACTGCAGATTAAAAAATTTATGATGATATCGATTTCATGTCAAAAGGTTCCGAAAAACGTCATCTGATAACATCTGTTGCATAACAGAAAATTTCTAAAATTTATATTAAAAGTTAATTCAGTAAATTTTGGTGCTTTCATTTTAAAGCTTTTAGTTTTTTATAAGTCAGAGATTGAACAGTTTTTATCCCTTTAAGACTAGAAGAGTTTTGGTAGACATGAAAAGTTTTGATAGTTTTCCCTAAGTAATAGGATCATATTTGATTGGAATAAATATTTATCAAAATACCCGATGTCAGGCTATGCCAAGGGAGGATCCACGGCTTTCTGCTGGTACAGGCTCGACATTAAATCGCACGAAAAGAGGAAAATGTTTTTCTTTTGGATCACCAGATCTTAAAGGGTTTTCTTTTTGTCGTATAATTGTATTACTACGATAATGATATACGTTAGTGAGGTTTAACATTTTGGACTTCGGCGTCTCTTGCACAAATTTTATTCGGTCGACACCACTTTTTTAAACGAAGTTTCCTTCAAGTACACAATTTCAAAAATACTCTGATTAAATAAGGCCAATTTTAGTTTCCTTTATTACTGGTGCCAAAAACAAATTTTGCAAAGAAAAATGATGCCACCGCACCGTCAACAACAGAGTGCAAAGTGATAATATAGTTCATTATGTGGTACTATAAATGAAGAGGAATTGACATATTCTTAATTCTCCCATATTTCCACATAAGCATATTCCCTTTGCTCAAAATAGCCAGGTTTGTTAAAAATTATTGAAATTTTATTTTTAATACCACTATTTTTGTATAGTATAATTCACCTTATTTAATCGCAAAACATCTGTAATTAAAAAAAACCACTGTTTCTCAACGAAATTAGTGGTAGTTAAAATAAAATTTTAGAGTTTCCCTAGCAATCGTGCATATATCTTTATTTGGGATTTTTTCGATAATTATTATTATTTAATTCTGTTTCCAAACGTATTTAACCTGGGTCAAATAAGCTTACATTTTACTGAAGAATACTGAGATTTTGGAAAGTATCTAACAGACATAACTGAAGTTGGATTGATAGCATGATGAATTGCTGCAGAGAAACTTGGGAGGGGTATACTTTTTTTTCTATATCTGTAAATAAAAAATTAATATATATTATATTTTAAATGGAATATTTCGTCGTTAAACTATCTTTTATTTTATCCTCTTAACACTTTCAGATCATTAAGGTATGCAATCGTTCATTTCAGGAATTTCGTTTTTCATTCAGAAATTTCAATTTAATACAAGAAATGATGAATAGGGATTTTTGATTTATTTAGTGAAATGATGAAATTATTGATAGACACTGGAATTTACGAACGACTTTTTTAGAAATTAAAAATTCGTTACTATAAACTTTCATTATAAAAGCAACATTATATTAAAATATTATTGGTGCCGTTTGTAAGTTTGGTATTAAAATTAGGTGGTCCCGACGTGGGACCACTGCGCTGGAAAGGGTTAACCCCTTGGGGACGAGTGACGTATAACATGCCACTTAAGGTGCTCAGAATCCCACCAGTTATTTTTTATTGCACAGTTTACAGCATTTAATAAGAGCATTTTAGCGACTCTGTTACAGAAAATTTTCTGCTTTGAAAAACGAGTGGTAAAAGATTAAAAATTAAGCGAAGAGGTTTATGGTAGACGTTTCTTGATTACATAAAGTAAAAATTATTCTTTCTAAATTTCTGTGTGGACTAGGAATTTCAAAATATAAAAGAAATTCTTCAAATGCACGTATATAATACATTAAATATATAAATTAAAGAAATTAATCCTTTGAGGAGCGGTGGGTATAGTATCCCACCTAATTTTAATCAAGATTTTCACCATAAATATTTAGCCAAATTTTACTTTTATATCTTTGGTTGAAAAAGGTTAAAAAATTGCTTTTTCTTAATTTAAAATATTTTTTTTTCGAAAATTCCGCTGTCAGTTCAACATTACAGAGCCCCAGCATTACTTGCCCCTGACAGGGCTAATGAATCTTATGTGAATTTGAATTGTGACATATTTTGAACACATGTTTGAAGAAAAGGTAGTTTTAGCAGAAAGTTTACATAATAACTAACTTGAAGTAGCGCCCAATGGCGCTTTTAAATTACAGTAAAAGATTCCTGCACCAGTTTGTAAGGGGCTTGCGAGAGGGATTCATTTGGAAAAACTGCCTTTCACAAATTTATATCTGTTTTCAATCAGAAAACATATATATAAAAGAGTTGAAACCAAGCTAGAGGATTATTCCTTTTGGACATTTTTGGCTGGACATTTCTTTTTTATTTTTTCTTGTTGTTTAACACTAGAAGGGCAATGAGCGGTCATTCTGTACCGTAGAATATGAGTATATTTCGATTTGGATCACAAATATCTTTAAAAAATAACTTTAAAAATCACAAAGAATTACAATAATGAAAAAAAATTAAATAAATAAGTTGTACAGTTTTAAATAAGAATTCTGATATAAAATATTTTTATAAAACTAGAATAAAATTTCCCGTATTTCTATTTTTAAATAATTGCATATATGTAAATAATATGTCTATGAGTATATAATAAACTCCTTTTACGGTTAAATAATTTCATTTATTAAAACTATTTAAGGTAAACGCACCAAAAGTGGACCACTTAAGAACATTTATCTAAATATTATTAAAGTGTTAGTGAATTCCAAAAGTTATATACATTTTTTAGCCTTGTCCTAACATCTCAGCCTAGTCCTTAGTCCTAAGTTCATGTACCAGAATATGCATTCAATGTTTCTGGAAAAAAAAATGAAATATATAGAATGTTACCTTCCGCTATCCTGCAGTAGTGGGCCTAGTAAATTTGTGACGCATGAATCTTTAATAGGGTGTCGAGTGGTCAGGAAAAAACGCAGGCAAAAGAAGAGGAAACTACCAGTATTTTCTTATAAAAAATAATTAGGATAACATAAAGGGATTAAAGAAGGCTAATTTCTCTTTAACAAAATACTGGTATTTAAAATCTCTTTTGATTTTGTTTTTCCCTGATCACTCGCCACCCTGTTTAAGTTTTAGGCTCATCCAACAAATTATCTACAATGTAATAGAGTATATCAACAGTAGTTTAACCCTTAACCGGAAACGTCTAAATCCCATGCACAAACAGAGCACTAAATAATTTACCAAATAGTGAACTTAAACCTTTAATCTTTAATAGTAATGCATTAACAGGACCAGTTTTTTAATATAACAGCATAAAAATAAGTTTGGAATGTCGGAGAGAGAAAATATTAAAGGCAGATATGTAGACACAAACATATCACAGACGTGCGTTTTCGGTTAAGTGTTAATTTAAAATAAAACATAACATTAAAGAAACAATGTTTCAAATAAAACCTTATCTTTAAATGAAATCTCTAAGAATTTGCTAAAAAAATCTGTTTTTGAACTCTCGACTCTCTTTCGAACTGTTTCGACTCTCAAAAATAAACTAATGTACCAACAGAAAAAAAACAATTATTTCAAACGGTTTACAGAGATTTAACCCATTAACGCCCAGTGGCATATTTTTAGATCGCTAGACTCAATGGCAAGAAAGCGCTTTTCACACCACTAAATATGAAGATAAATATATACTTTCATTCACGAGACAAATTTCTTGATAAAATAAGATAAAAATTACTCATATTTTAAAAGTAGTGGGAAAACCAAAATTTAAATTTTAACGAAGAAAATTATAAGTTCCAAATTGGGGACTGCGTGCAACAACGACAGCAGATATAGTAAAAAAAAAAAAATAAATAAATAAAAAAAAAAAAAAAAACGCGGTTAAAGTTACATTCTTAAAACTGGCATTTTGTTTTCCAAATTGTTGAGAAAAATAGTGGTCACACAAAATTAATTACCAATTGTAATATAAATTATTTGCTTTTAATATTTTTTAAGAGACGAGAGCACTTGTGGTGCATGAATACACAAGGTGTTGCATCACGGTGGTTACAAACTTTCAGGAGTGATAGAGTATACCTAGGCGATGAGAAATCACATAATAATGCATGGTCAGAAACGCTTTCCTTTCGCGGTATAGACGACTAGTGTTGCCGCGTAAGTCAATGCTCTAAAAATGGAGTTAGGAATAAAGAGGAGGAGACATATTGTGTACTGTCTACCGGTTGCGAGTGAAGCAACTGAGGTGGTTGTCACAAGATGGCGGCTGACCTCTTTTAGATCGGATTTACAGTATCAAAATGCCGCTGTGGCAAATTTCCCGCCAGTATAATTCAATAGAAATTTTTGTCTTACTTAAGCGTCTTATTCATGGAAATATTTTCTCACAATAAATTCTGGTGTTAGTTTAACAGACAAAACAATCTGATTTCAACATCGGTTGTCACAATACGGCAGAAACGAAGGACCTGGCTACCGCAAAAGTAAACTTACACCACTTAAAATTAAAACAATTTTCTGCCATTATTAATGTCTGAAACATTGTATTATTAACGCTTTTAAATACGAAGAAAATTTCTACATAAATTTACTGGTGGCATCTATGACCGGAGGTAATCAATCCTTGCTAAAGCGGTTATATTTGAAGCTTCTCTAATTTAACCCCTTGATTCTCGCTCCGTGATATTCACGGGCTATGTGTTTTATTCAGATTATTTGATTCCCACCAGTTTTATAAAATAGTGTAATTGGCCTTATAACGGTATCATTATACCTGTCATTAAATACAATACCACTTTTCTTTAAAAGTAATTTTTTGCATTTATATCTTTATTATATTAAAATTTTATAGTAGTTTTTAAAACTACTGTTAGACTTTTTATCCCCAATGGCTCATATATAATAAGACAATCATACATAGCCTGGGCGTAAAGTTGACGTCAACGCGGAAGTCCCTCAAAGTGACAACGCTGTTAAGCCACTGTCATTAAATAAGTTGTATACTTATTTTTCTAAAAAGTGGTGCCAATGAGAAATTTGAATTTTTAAACCGTAATTTTATGCGACCGTTAAGGGGTTAAGGATATGTCAGTTCCTTTTTATTAGTAATTCCATGGCACTAAATGTTCTGGAAATCACTAATTTCTTTACTTTAAAATACTGGTGTCCAGAGAATTTGGAGCCCCTATTTACACGGAACACCTAGAAACATCTGATTTTAAATCTGGTTCAGCTCAACAAATTCAGCTGATCCAGATTTCAGACCAGATGCTATAACCAATAAGGTTAGCTGGGAGAAAAATTTCCCCAGATTCGTCCGGGATAGATCGGATGGTAGAGCATTCGCGGCTTCAGCCAAGAGATCCGTGGTTCGAATTCTGATCCGGACACTTTTCGTCCAGTTCGAAATTTGCATTTGATATGATTATTTCGGGGTTTATAGAAGAGTATTTCATGTGCGTCAACCCTTTATTTACTGAATTATGAATTCATGAAAATTTTATCTTCTAAAGCATTTTTCGGGAATTGTTTAAACTACATTAGAAGATTTACATAATCATTTAATACATTTTAGAAGGATTTTAGAAAGGTTGAAGGATTTAGAAGGATTCATTAAATTTGAATTTATAGGGAATTTATGCAACATTTGTAATTGTACTCAAATCTTTTATTTTAGATCTATTTCTTAGTATTTCATAGAATTAGGAAATGTACAAGTATAATGTTCTTACAATAGAAATATAAAAATATTTCCAAATTGAAAAATCACCCCCCCCCCCAACCCTAAGAAAATTGAAAAGATGTAAAGGCAAAAGAAATCACCCTTTAAAAAATATTTTTGTTTTGTGCAACCAATAATGCTTTTGATACAAGATAAAGCAATGTATCTACAACTCATTCTAAACTGCATTACAACTAATCGATGTATTAAATGAATTTTATAACAAGTAATTTTAATGGTATTTATAAGTACCATCAGTAGATAAAGGGTTAAAATATAAATATATATATTTTGTTATTAAATGAACCAATATATAATTTTCAAAAGTAACAATGAAATTTCAATTATTTTGAACAACAGAAACAAGGCAATGCCATACAAATAGTATTTATGTTATTAATAACCACTATCTTTTTTTTATTATTATCATTATTAGAAGTAGTGTTTTTATTTTTATATATCCATATTATATAGCAAGAATATGATGCTGACGTCTTATTCATGATGGCAATGACGAGACCATAAACGTTGCCTTTATTGAATTTTTTTAACTTCAAAATTACCGCGGTTTTATTCTTTACACTGTCGAATTAAAAACAATATGTACTTTCAAATGCAGTTTCTTTGTAAACTATATCACAACTTACTGATTTTTTATGTTTTTAAAAAAAATATTTTTCAAGCATGAATATTCTTTAATTAGCGCGTAATCCATTTACGGAAGAATAAACCGTTTGCACTTAAGGGAAGACAAGACTGGGTACAAACCTTTCGGAAATATTCGAGCTCAGTAATGGAAAAGAGTATCAGCAGATAATTAACTGGCATCGCAAAATTTAATTAGTATTTTTCCATTAATTTCAACAGAGAATTTCTGTCATTGTTCAACACGAAGAATACTATTAAAATTCAGTGGTGATTACTGACCAATTGTTGCGCCACTGTTCCATCACTGCGAGTTTTAAGATCCGTTTCCTCGGAAACTACCCGACCGATTTTGATGGAATTTTGAATCCCTATTCACTGGATTATGCTCAAGACTTATGGCAGACAGTATTGTTAATGCGACTAAAACTTTTTATTTTAGAGAAATGGCAAATTTTCAGAAAATTTCTATTATTAGAATTTTTTTTCTGAAACTAATTATTATTATTTTTTAAACTGTCTGTCACATGTCGCTCACCTGCAAGAAAAGTGACACATCTCGGAAAAAGAAAATATCACATGAGAAACAAAAGAACGTTTGCATGATTTTACAGTAAAATGAAATTATAGCACTTAGCTGTGCATGCAGGAATAAAAACGTGCATAAAATCGTAAAACCCGGTCACAAATGGGCATATAGCGTAATGAATTGATATAACTACACTTATGAAACTTTTTGTGTAGCAAGGCGTACCTATGACAGACCTATTAGTGGAACAAAATGTAAGATGATTTTTTTGCACGATGCGTCACTTTTCTTGAGGGTAGGCGATATCATGTTGTACTTATAATCTACCACCAAAATTATTTTATCCAAATCGCTCGAGTACTTTAGGTGTTAATGGAGTTTTTAGCTGAAAAGTACAATTTTTTGGGGAGCTAAAACACTTTGGTTATATTTAGACTAACATCTTCAGACTTTAACCGCTTCTAACTCCTTTCAGATTTTAGAAAAAAGTGCATGAACAAAAGTATGTTTTTTAGGGCTGCTTTTAGTAAAGACGCCCAAAGAAAAAAAAAGGCTATTGCTATTGGAAAATTGGAAATTCGTATAATTTTTCAGTATATACAAGGTAACCTGAAATGAACTGAACGCTTTTGAAATCCCTTTACACTGGAATACCATCTATTATTGTTGTTTGCCATTAATCTTTAACCCTTTCAGGGTTAAGTAATTGCGTTGCTGTAATGTCAAATTCACACCGGAATCTTCCAAAAAATTTATTGAAAAAAAAATAAAAAACAATTCTTCGAGATTTTCCCACGAAAGTTAGGAAAGTAAAATTTAATAAAAATTTTCTGGTGCAAACTTCATTAATCGTAGAACGCTTTGAGGGGCGCTGTATGCAGTTTTAATGCCTAAATTGCAAATGGCACTAGTGATTTTTTAGTACAATTTCTATCTGATAATATACGTGGGAAAAAAAAGCTTGTTTATTTTTAAATAAATTTATTCGCTAATTGCGGTCCTAATTAAAATTTGAACATTTTTTTAGCAGAAATGCCTTCTCTTGAAAGGGTTAAGACGAAACATTCTAAATAATTTTGAGTTATTAGCAGATATTTTTTATTTCTATAATAAAAACTGAACAGTAAAGAAGTACGCAATTTCAAATTATTGTGTCTTAGTTATCTCATGCTTGACGGGCAATAAGCATACGCGTTATATATTTTCCACAAAATTCTTGAATTTGACAACAACTATTTTCAAAAAGAACTTTTAAATTACCTAATCACAAAGTAACAGTGATTAAATAAGGTAACAAATACTATTTGGAAATAGTGGCCGATAATAATAAAATGAAGTACACTAGACGCTCCTTCGCAGAGGTTTTTAACCCTTAAATGCATGATTTTTTATTTTGTTTCGAAAAAATTATATATGATTCTCAGAAAGGTTTATTACACAGGAGAAATCCTGAAAATAAATCTGAGATATATTTTTCGTATAATATGTCAACCTTTTCGTATGTTACACATCTGCAATACAAGTATAAGCTAAAAGTAGCTAATTAGTTAATATTTTAATAAATATGAATGTAAATACCTTAAATATTTTTTTTTTTTTTTTGTAAAACTTAACCCTTAAATGTACGAATTATTCTTTTAGAATTGTTTTTTAATTCTTATATTAATGATTAGACACAAGAAGTTTTAAGATAGAAACGCTTTTCTTTCGCGGTCTTGAGGACTAGTGTTGCGAAGTGTACCGCGTAAATCAATGCTCTTAATGCACTGGAAACTACTAATTTCTTACAGTTTATTGCGTCATCATTAATCGCCGATAATTCTGCCATTAGATACGGCGAAGATAATTACTTTAAAATATTGATGTCCAGAGCATTTGGTGACCGATTTACACGGGACACCTGGAAACACTAGTGACGATTCAAAACACAAGAAAGGAAGGACATGGACGGGGTGAAGAAACATGTTTAATATTATTAGCATAGCAAAAAACTAAGAAATGAGAACAAAAAGAGAGACAGCGCTCTTCACCAAAGAAGTTGTTCAAAATTACGACTCAGAGCCATGATGCAGGACTCGCATCCCTGGCGCATGGAAGTTCTAAAGTTCTCGAAAATACCGGAAGTGTCCCGGACTTCCAAAGCGGCTGCCACAATGCGTGCAACAACTTCCTCAGCACTGTTCAGCATTGTCCCAGCATTTTTGCGGTATTAAGAAAAATAAATATGTTTTCTCACCCTGTTAGTGTTATTCTTTTCTTGTGTTTTGCGTCTAGGGCTCGCATTCTATAGGGACAATTTTATTGTTCCTACCACTATTTTGAAAATAATATCTTCATCGTACCACTCCGTTGTATAATTTAAATAAAATGATCGTGAACATTACTTATTAAGGGTTCTGGTAGGAACAATGCAATTTTCCCTATATAATGCGACTCCTGTGTGTCCTCACTACCGCGTCAGGAAACAGGTTTCTGACCATGCATTGCTATGTGATTTTCTATCGTCTAGGTGTATCGTATATCTCCTAAAAGTTTGTACTTGCTATGCTGAAACACCCTGTACATATATTTTTTAATCGGGTGGTTTACTTGCCTTAGTATTTTTAAATATTATTTTATTAGAACAATCCTATATATAGAGAGAGTGTTTTTTTAAATTGTAAAATTCATTTGTAATTTTATGTCAGCTATGAAACGACATTTGTCTTTTTTTAAAAATTAGATTTGAACATGAAAGAAAAAAGGCTTAGACCAAAAAGAAATGGACTAAAAAAAATGCCAGTTGGGGCAACTCAATCATTCTTGCGGTGTTATGCTTAAAGATGTCATTGATTTAGAGCATTATTTTGTTTGCGGAATGACTGTCTAACATATTATTTTGATGTAGTGGTCAATAAAAAAATACATAAAGTAATCTTTATCAGAATTTCTCAAAAAAAAAACTGTATAGCAAAATTTGCTAAATTTAACTGGCAGAATTAAAAATTCTGCTGAAAAATTGAAATTTTTAAACACCCTCCATCCTCAACAGAAATGCGATGCAGCAATATAAGCAATATAAGCAGCATAAACCAGGTGTAGGAGAGGTCACTTTTTTAGACACCATTATTTTTTTAAAATTATTTTTATAACACATTGCTACAAGGCTTTCAGTAAAAATCTCACTATGAAGTGGTTTCCTACGACATTTACAAGACAAATCTAAAACGAAAGATTTCGTAAGGAAATAGTTGTTGTAAAAGTTTTCATTTTGTTTCTATGAAAGAGACCGCTCCGAGTAATATATAAGTTAACCCTTTCAAAGACGGTGGTCACACGACGTGACCACCTAATTTTAATTCCAAACCTACAAACGGCACCACGAACTTTATAATAAAAGTTTGCTTTTATGATGAAAGTTTAGAAAAATAAGTTTTTATTTTCTAAGAAATTCGTTTTTAAATTCTGATGTCAGTTCATCATTCCATCATTTTACAAACATACTTTTTCTGCGCCTGAAAGGGTTAATATGAAAGGAAGTAAACGTATTATGATGCATAATCATATCACTGTTATACAAAACTGAATAATTAAAAATTTTGAAGAAAATCGAATGTATACAAAGTTCATAACATTGAAAAGTAAAAAAAAATAATGCTGGCTAAATAAAAAGAAATAATAAAAAATAGTGTTACTCTCGGAATCAAAACGTCTGCTTTAGTGTACATTAACCCCTTAACGCTCGAATTAAATTACGGTTGAGAAATTCAAATTGCTTATTGGCACCACTTTTATGAAAAAAAAATATTCATCTTATTTAATGACAGGAAAAACGATACTAAAATATAGCCAGTTTCACTATTTTATAAAACTGGTGGGAATCAAGCAATTTGAGTAAAAGACATAGCCCAAGAATATGACGGGAGCGAGAATTAAGGGGTTAAGACAATAAAGGTAAGTATTGATAATTTTAAAAAGAAAAGTTATATAAACCACCGTTTTGTAATAGTATAGTTAGTGTAATTCAAGAAATTAAAATATGTACTACTTTGCACATTAAATACAAGAATAATAAAGTACAAGTTAAGTGACGCAGAAATTACCATAACTTTAGAAAAAAATTAAAGAATGAATAATATAAAACTTAATATTAGATTTAAACGTCATAAATTCATCAATTAAATCAAATTCTTCTATAAAACTTTAAATAGAGTATTTCTGTATTCAAATGTTTAATATTTTAATTTGAATAAGTTATATTTATTTAAATCATTCAACAACTATATTTAAAATATTTTTCGGTAGAAAAAAAATAATTAAAAATTTCTTTTATTAACAATAGTAGAGTTATCTAGCATTATATAATTGCTAAAAAACATATAACTAGGGATGCATAGGTTATAAGTATATAATAATAATAAACATCAAAAAAAGGTTTTAGGTATGTGTCAATATGCAGGGCGACATTGGAGACCTTGACTTAGTCATTCTTTAAATTGGCTATCCATGGAAAACAAAACGCATGTTAAATTTTTCCAAAATTAAATCGTAGTGATAAGAATTCGTTTGTGTAATTCATTTTTGTACGCGGAAAATGCTTTAATGTCTCATAAAATTGTATCAAAATTTTGAAGCCAGGAAAGCAAAGTTAAAGAAAGTTAGATATGTTTAATTTTCTTCTGAACTATCAGAGTAGTGGATCCCAAACTTTTTGCTCGCGGAGCCCTTTTTTGAATGAATTTCTATGACGGAGCCCCCGAAGTCTACCGTACCCTATGTTACAAGGTAATGTTTTTTAGGTGTATTGCTACCGAGCACAGGAACAGGGATGAAAAGTTATCTAAACAATTGTGCATTGTCCGAGAAATAAAATTATATTTTGAAACTTTTACTGTAATATTGAATTTATTTTCAATTACTGTCAATACAGATGGAATTGTCAAAAGTTTACATACTAAACCTGAGTTTGCTTGCGCTGGATATGTCACACCCAGTGCTGCTTTTTTGCAGTTTTTCTCCCTAACATTTCTTCAGAAATGGATGAGTCTTTGTGTAGCTGCCTCGAATGTCATAATCTTACAGGGGGAAAAGCGGTTAAATAATTCGAACTACATATTTATCGTAATCGCCACATATGAGTATCTCACACACAATCGAGCATTTCTGTAACAGCTCTGAGTACAGATAGACGCAGGAAATTTGTAGAATGAATGTAAAAAAAAATAAATAATAATAATATATCTTTAAAACTATATATCCCACTATATATCGTAGTGTTTATGTTTTATGTAGATTTTAAGGCAAAATTATTGGAAGAAACCGCCATGTGTATGACATACCCAGAGCGAGTAAAACCGGCAGTTTTTCTCGCGCGTGCGTTCAATATAGATAGACGCAGCGAATGTACAAAATAAATGTAAGTAACACGTTTAACATCTGTTTAAAACTCTATTATCACTTCTTTTTTCCTAGTGTTTTACTTTTATATAGATTTTATGGTAAAAAATTGGATGAAACCGCCATGGGTATGACATACCCAGCGCGAGTAATCCTGTTCGTTTTTCTCGCGCGTGTAATGCCGGGTTAAAAAACCTCTAAAACTCAAGAAATCATAACATTTGCCTTAAAATAAATTTTACATTATTAGTGTGACGAACAATAACACATAAACGTTTAATGTGATTGGATCGTTTTGCACAAATATGTGAATTCGTTTCCAACTGACAGTAATTGCACGCGACTGTTTGGTTCCGCATTTAAAATAATTCTGTATTTCGTTTTGGTGGGTGCATTAGTCGAAAATCTTGCTTCACAGACACTTGTCATTAAGAAAGGTAGCAAAACTAATTTTGCATTCTAAGACAAAATTTTAAATTTATCTGATATACTTTGGTTTTAACCCCTTAATTCTCGCTCCCGAGATATTCTCGGGCTGTGTCTTTTACTCAAATTGTTTGATTCCCACCAGTTTTATAAAATAGTGAAATTGGCTATATTTTAGTATCGTTTTTCCTGTCATTAAATAAGGTGAATATTTCTTTTTTATAAAAGTGGTGCCAATAAGCAATTTGAATTTTTCAACCTTAATATAATTCGAGCGAAGGGGTTAAAATAAGATATTTAATACTAAATGTGTACCAAGAAGTTTACATTTACACAAATTATATAAGACTTCGTTCTGTTTTATTTATATTCTAATTATTTTATGAAAAATTTCTGGTTCGAATAGAAACATTTTCATTTGGTACCACCAAATAACCGGTTGTTCGTATATTCAGCGTTAACTTACTATGAGATATCAAATCAACGAGGATTCGTGTTTCACCGAGTTTAACCCCTTAACGATCGAATTAAATTACGGTTGAAAAATTCAAATTGCTTATTGGCACCACTTTTATGAAAAAGAAATATTCACCTTATTTAACAAAAGCGATACTAAAATATAGCCAGTTTCACTAATTTATAAAACTGGTGGGAATCAAACAATTTGAGTAAAAGACACAGCCCGAGAATATGACGGGAGCGAGAATTAAGGGGTTAACCCCTTGAGGGGTGGTGGGATAAAATATATCCCACCTAATTTAAAAAAGATTCTAACCAGAAGTATGTAACGAATTGTTGTAATTCAACTGTCATATATTACTGGGGACTTATCTTTCATACACAAACAATAAATTTTAATTTATAAACTTTATATAATATATAATGACAAAAAAACAAATTTAACATTGTTGCAAAAGTATAGACAATCTGTCCGTTAACAATGTTAACAGAAAAATATCCATAAATTAAAATCGAACTGCACCTACATTGTCTGCTATTAATGCAAAAATGTGACTTTCCATCGAAGAAACTAAATCCAGCATCACTTGGGGGTCTATTTCGTGCCAAACACGTTCAACATCTGATCGAAGTTCATTTACAGAGGAGTATTGTTAAAAAATTGCATAAACCGTATGAGATATGATGCCACAAAAGTTTTCGATTGGGTTCAGATCAGGGCTACACGCAAGCCAGTCGAAAGAGTTAAACCAATTTTTTGATTTTTATGCAACATGAATAGACGCATTATCTTGCTCAAATACATACTTTGGAAGAGATAAAAGTTCACCAAACGGCTGTAAATTGTTTTCCAATGTATGTATGTAGTCTTACGCAGCTTGGCGACCATTGAGAAACTCCAGTGATACTTGAGAATTAAAACAAAGTGAGGCCCAAGTCATCAACCCTTTCGAGGGCAAAGGACACATAATTTTAATTCCATTAATGGCAAGAATATTTAATTAAAATTTTCCTTTTATAATATACGTAAAAATAAGCAATTTCATATTTTCTAATAACTTCGTTCATAAATTCTGGTATCAGTACATTATTTCCACAGTTTATAAAAAGAATTACTCCGCGACAGGAAAGGGGTCAATTTGTTGTGAGATTTCAAGGCTGGTTGTTTTATCATTTTCATGTAAACTAATGTACATATTTCTTTAATGCATCTACGAAATTATCCGCTGACACAGAAAGCTCTGACTCACTTTTAATGCGATTAGCAGTCATCATTTGTCTAGATGCCAGTTTATGGATCCTTCTATAATCTTGTTTTATGGCCACACGAGTCCTTCCAGATTTATGTTTTGCTTTGAAAGAGTCACCCCCCTTAGATAGTACTTAATAAACAGACATCTTTGGACGATTCAAAGTAGCTGAAATTTCTGCAAAAGTCTTCCCTTTCGATTTCAGCTTCCATGCTTTAATTACTTCATCTGACTGAAAATTTCTTTCTCGTGGCATCTTCACTAACAGATGCTATCGCGAGGTGCACTTACATACTTCATGCATGTGATGTCATAAGTTTGAAATTTGCGTTTTTCCGTGAACAATTGCCAAAAAATCACAAAAGTGTCTAAACTTTTGCAATATGCAAATTTCACTTTTTTCAGTTAAATTAAACAATATCCAACATTAAAACCGTTATTTCTGTCCTAAAACGTTTTAAATATATTTTAAAATAAGTACAGTCATTTTTATAACCCAAGTGTTCGTATTTTTTATTTAAAGGTTAAAAATCACCAGTGTCTAAACTTTTGCTGAGCAGTGTATTTATGGATAAGTGTTATCACTCAATGAAAAAACTTTTTTCCACTTAATCAGCTGCGTGATACCCATCTAGCACAATGATATAGACCAATATAAAAATTTAATATTAGCCAACATAAAAGGACTTTTACATAGTTGCAACCTTTATCTTTCTTCCTACCACTAAAAGTTTCTTGTAAATATTGCCTTATTTAATGGTCGAAATCTCACGATTAAACAAGGCGAAAATATCTTCTAAATTTTAGTAGTAGCAGAAAAGCGTAAAAGTTGGCAGCTATGCTCTAATCTAAACTTTATTTGCAAATATTATTTTTTCGAATTTGTTAATTTGGCCAGTATTTGCCAACATCTGTGAATATCATTTTTAGGTGATATATATATTTTTTATCACTGCTGAATACCATCATTCGACATTGCGGAATATATTTTCTCACATTCTCGAATAACATATTAAATGATAGATTATAGTTATGTTACTGAATAACATTCTTAGATATAAAATGATATATCTTAAGCACCCCAAGAAACTGCATAGTGCGATTTGAGGGTTGGTGAACGCCATCTAGACATCATCATCTAAGGAGATAAGTCTGCTCAAAGGAGACTCAGTCTAATCTCGCTTATATAGCAATTCAAAGACGAAAGGAAACGCTGGTACTACGTAAGCATGAACTTGCATGACCAATGGAAAAATGTTTTTTCTAAAAGAGTTCAGTAAAGAGTGGTGGGTTAGCAGAAAAATGTCTGACTAAACTTATCATAAAATTTTCTGATGTTATTTCATATGCGCAAATCCCAATTTGCTTTTTTACTTTTTTTGTCAATGATTTTCTTCAAATATCTTTTTACATTAACCCCTTAAGGATCGCTTAAAATTTGAAAAAACTATCAAAAGAGTACCTATTTTTTTATTACAGAAATTGAATAATTATAAGGTTTCCAAATAAAATATGTACTTAGATTTTTCAAAGATGTTATAGAACAAATTCACATTTGTAGCAAAGCCATCATGCGAGAATTTACTCCATACAAATTAATGCGAAAAAGACCTTTATTTTTCTCATCTTAGATCTTTATTTATCATCATCAAACATATTTTTTTTTTGCAAATAACAGTTGAAATTATATATATACATTAAATTTGATTATTAATAATTTATTTTAATGTTATCTATTTCGAAACATGCAATACAATGTCCAACATCACAATCAGTGCCAAAACACAAGCCCAAAGGGTAGTATTTAGACTTCAGACGGAAATGCCAGTTAAAATTTTCTGGTTTCAGAAGTTTTATCCAGCAATTAAATCTTCAGCCCGGAAATATGACGGGCACGAGAAATAACGAACGACACCTCAACCCGTGATATTGACGGGAGCGAGAATTAAGGGGTTAAATGATATTAATACCGGCTTCTTATTATTAAGTATTTTAGAAATTGTCTAAAAATTTGTAATGCTGGAACTAAATTTAAAACTCGTAAGAAATTTAATGTTTCCAAGAAATTTTAAAGCTTCTAACCTTTATATATTCACAAGAGTTCCACTCGCACAACCTATGAAAAAAGATTTAAACAACCTAATTATTTAAAATTTTGTTTCATAAGTAATTAATTTAAGTACATATTTTTTATCGATTTTAAGTCATAAATATATGTACATTTCCTTAAATATTTATGCACAACTTACGCACATAAATTATCCATGTAAGCTTGCAAGTATTTTAGTACATAAAAAAAATTATCATTACTTAAATGAATAGTGTCTAATTAAAATGACCTACTGTTCAAACAAAAATATCCGTAAATATTTCACGTTTAAGAAAAGTCAAACTTCTCGAAATATAACTAGGTTTATGAAGAATTATAATAACAGTAATAAATCAAACTTTTTACTTGGTGTTTAACCTCTTAACCCTTTCCGACGCAGTGTACCCGGGTCGAGATACCTAATTTTAATTCCAAACTTGCAAACGGCATCAATAATATTTTAATAAAATTTTACATTAAAAATGAAAGCATGAAGTAACAAGTTTTTTTTTTTAATTTCTAAAAATGTCGTATGTAAATTCCAGTGTCAGACGATGATTTCATCATTTTAGAACAAAATTTGTCTGTGCTGGAAAGGTTTAACAGTCGCATTAAATTACGGTTTAAAAATTCAAATTGCTTATTGGCACCACGTTTTTGAAAAAGATATATTCACCTTTTTTTTCTTTATAACCGCTGACCAGGCCCTTACCTGCCGGGTTACCCCAGCTTAACGGTTTTAGTACCTAGCATTGGGGCGGGTGACCACCTAATCGCCGCAAAGCGGCAATAAACATGACATCTTTGTCTAGATCGTCATCCTATCTGCAGTGCCTACTGCTCGTTTTGTGTATACTTTGTTTTGCCGGTTACTTAACGTTATATCCTGTTGTTTGGCACTTGCACATTGCTACTCCAGTTGGTCCCGTAATTTTGAACCTTGATCAGAAGACGAGACCTTAAGCTGGCAAGGCACCTCCAGAGGTATAATTCACAGGTAACTTGGAGGACTTTTCACCCACCACGGATTTTACATGCACCAGGCGCCATTAGAGTACATGACGGAATTTTAGCCGGCAGTTAGCCTGGATCTTACGACCAACGGCTACGAGTATAATGCTGTACCAGCTTGGCAACCGCTGCCCGATCTAATTGGGAAAGCTTGGAATTTTTTAAGCCTAATTGTTGATGCATACTTGTCAAATGAAAATGATAGTTTTTGGTATGGAAGGGGGTGGGGTAGAGAAAACAAAGAATGGTGCTCCGCAGATAGACAAGTTGCCCCGTGTGTTAATTTTGGGCCGAATTTTAGGCAAACTTAACTTTGCAAGGGGGATGACACTGCGCCTTTCTACCGTACCCCACCGGGTAAAAACTGGCTCCCTGGGCTTTGGCATTGGAGCGGGTCCGGCAGCTCGCGCAGAAAGCACATATATAAAGAGAGGCGGTTGCCAAAAAAAAAGATAAAAAAATAATACATAAAATAAAATAAATGATAAATAACAACAACAAAAAAAAAAAAACACATAACATTATTTGAGAACTTTTTTCCCTTTTTTGTGCGCATGAAGAGGTTCCTTCATATGTTGCCCCGAAATTCGTATCATAATGATAATTCAACATGGGCAATTTCTTTTTTTAATATTCACCTTATTTAATGACAGGTAAAATGATACAATAAAATGGCCAATTACATTTTATAAAACTGGTGGCAATCAAATATTCTGCATAAAAGACACAACTCGTGAACATCACGGGAGCGAGAATTAAGGGGTTAAAACACAATGCACAAAATTATTCAAAATTTTACAGTGAAAAATAAGTTAATCGTTCGATATAATAGACCATAAGCATAAAATTACACTATGTAACAAATTTTCAAAAAAGTTGTTTCTGGATTGACAGTATTGGTTTCTGTTTAATTGAGAAACAAATATGTAGAAAAGGGTAGTTATACCCCTGAAACTTCGAATTTGCGACTGTCACAGTGGTATTTACATAGCTGCCAACTTTTACATGTTTTATTTGTTTGGTACCACTTTTTTACTAGAATTTTTTCTAATATAATAAAATAGTCGAAAAGTGCTACTTGGATACTAAATATTTCCTTTTTCAAAAGTCTCATGATAATAAACATTTCTTTTTAATTGTTAAGTTACCTGTCAGTGAGATTATTCCCGTAACAGTTTCCCTACGTTTGCTAACGACAATATGCAATTTGAAATTTTCGATGTCCTGACAACAAAATCAAAGTTTTTTTCATGCTTTTATGATAGAACCAACTAGAAAAATATTTTCATTTTCCAGAAACAAAATTGTGGTACATGATGTTATCAAACAAATCGGATGTTGATCATAAAATTGATTTTATACAAAATTTCACATCGCTTTCTACAGTACATCGCTACGCGTTTTTTAATGCGTTGACAGAATGAGTGGGCGTGACAGGCTTTACACTCCTAGCATTGAGTAGCACAACTAGGACATCACCATGCTAGTTTAAGCTTCTTAGCTTGCACCTCTTTCGTGATAACTATGAAAGGAGAGAAAGAACTATTTTCTACTCGGACCTTGGTGGAGTGCAAAATGGCTATGAAGGCGGTAGTTGGATTTTCATACCAGAAGCTGCGCTACTGGTATGCGATCAGCCGAAGTACGTGAATAATCCATGCGTGAGATATGTGTGAAAGGTGGAAGAAATTTGATTGAACTTAGGACAAAATTTCAAGCCATCAACTCGTTGGCTGATTACATGAAAGACAAGTAAAAGATCTTCAATAGTACTCAACAGATCATGTTATAAATTATATCTACTACTTTTTAAAATTTAATCTGGTGTAAATAATATTTTTTTGTAAGATCTTCTTGAGAGTATTTAAATATTTAACACGTTCCGCCGGCGCGGTGGGTCACACTCGACTGCAAAGCGCTCGACTGTCTCAGAGTTGTCAAGTCTCCAGCTTTGTTTCACACCACTATCACTTTAGAGAAAATGGTGTTCCTTTAAATCGCCCAATTATTCTAATTAAATAAAACAACATTTTCTGTATTAAAATACTGGTATGTAAAAAGCCGGAGACTTTGCAGATCTAAGACAGTCGAGTGTGACCCACCGCGCCGGCGTGAACGTGTTAAGTTTGTTGTCGATATTTCATTCTGAGTGAAAAAATAATACGACTAAAAAATGAATAGTTATACCAATAAATGAAATAAAATGATGACCTTATTTATACAGTTTCTAATAAATTTGTATTTTATTTATAAAGCTTAAGAGAGTGACGTGGTTGGGCTAAATTAATTTTTAAGCTACCTTTCGAATTTGCAAACAGCAAAAAAGGTGACATCATAATAGTAACAGTTTTATTAATTAAAAAATAAAATAATTCGCATTGGAGACAAGTCCCATCCGGGTTTTTTCTTTCTCCTTCAATTTCTTTTTCTTAGGTTTAACTGTATTTTTAATCATCTTTCTATAGAAAATGCGAATTATTTATACTAAAATATTATTATTTTGCACTCTGGTTTCACTGACTCTATACAGATACCGTAAGTTACTTAACCCGTTCGGGTCGAGAGTATTTTACAGAATTTTTAATCCTTTATCACAGGCTTTTCAAAACAGAAATTTTCGCCTAATTAAATCGGGAAAATGCTCGAATTAAATAAGGCAAACTATACAAAAAAAAAAAATACTGGTGAGAATAATCACGGATTCTGAGCACCTTACACGGCGCGTATACCAGTCCCTCCTCCTCAAGGGGTTAAATTAATGTGACTTTGCTACTTACGATATACCAAAGCATTATACTATTTCAGGGTTCGTACGGTTCCTTGAATTTCAAGACCAGAAAATTCTTCTGTACCAATACTTTTTTATAGAAATTTTCTCCTTTATTTCGCGCATTTGAACTAGATTTTTTTTTTTTAAATATTGGTATTTCACCTTGAAAATAACGGTACCCGTACGTTATGTCACTGTTACAGGTTCGTTGTTCCGTACGTACGTCAATGTTAATTAAAATTACATCAAATGGGTTTATATAAACTCATAAAAAATAATAGTACAAATTACATAAGTAAAATTGATATAAAATAGAAAAGAGTGTGGGTAGGGGGAATTAGTCAAGGAACTGATTTCCTAGAAATTCTATGTGATACAGACATTAGGTGAAAGTGAAAAAATTTGCAATATTTTCACACTAAATTTGCATAGATTATGAAATACTTTCTAACTCACTCACAACACTAACGAAACTTCGTCGTTTAACCCTTTGAGGGGCAAGCAATCGGAAAGTTTGAAAATTTTTATCTTTAAATAAGAAAAAACAATCTTTAACCCCTTAACGCTCGAATTAAATTACAGTTTAAAAATTCAAATTGCTTATTGGCACAACTTTTATGAAAAAAGAAATAGTCACCTTATTTAATGACAGGCAAAACGATACTAAAATATAGACAATTCCACTATTTTATAAAACTGGTGGGAATGAAACAATCTGAGTAAAAGATACAGCCCGGGAATATGACGGGAGCGAGAATTAAGGGGTTAAACCAAAGCGATATAAGTAAGCGTCCTATCTTAAATGGGAGAAGTAACCGCAAGATTAAAAGCGAGGTCACAACAATCAAGGTCATGCGCCACGTAGCGGATGGAGTGAGTACTACAGGTAGATACCTAACTGTTTTCTTACTGACACCACTAAAATTGTAAAGTTTTTTTCACCTTGATTAATAACTGGAGTGCTTCTGATAAGGCGAAGAAAACTTCGTAGTGTCAAGTACGTCTGGATGCACCCAAAGCGATATAAGTAAACGTCACATCAATCAAGGCCATGCGGCACGTAGCGGATGGAGTGTGAACTACATGTAGATACCAACTGTTGTCTGACTGACACCACTAAAATTGTAAAGTTCTTTTCACCTTGATTAATAACTGAAGTGTCTCTGATAAGGCGAAGAAAACTTCGTGATGTCAAGTGCGTTTGAATGCTCCTCTCGCTACGCCATTATTTTGCAATAACTATGGTAAGATGAGGGGTTCATCTTCCGGTCCCAGGCCCTTTTCAGGCCTATTTGTCGACGCAAGGAACCACCCGTGAAGCAAGCCCCGCGACGCGTCCCGAAGGTCGCCGCCAGACAAGCTCCAACAGAGCGGAACCCCACGCAAACTCCGGCCAAACCGACGCCGCTTCCCAGCGCACACGGCGACGGCTATTCCCAAGAAGAGACGAACGGCCGCTACGACAGTCCTCACCACCCAGCTAGAAAAACCAAGTGGTCCCTAAACTTGGTTACTCGAGCCGGTAGACCCCGCAAGCCATCGCAGGAACCAGACGCCTATAAAGACGCTGGGCCCACGGACTGAACCGAGGCTTCCCGACCCGAATTTAATTTACGGACAGGCCCCCAAGATCAGATACCATTTTCCGGCAGAGACATTTTTGTGGGCCAGCCGATAGGAAAGTTAATGAAGGGCCCCTAGCTTGAAAACCAGGGAGGACGGGGAAAATCCCTCCGGCCGTAAAGCGACCCAGCTCCTGGCTTTTCGCCCAAACCACCCGGCTCAACCGACGGAACCCCTCGCGGATTACGCCGGGAGCCAGTTGGCTCAGACTAGGTGCCGTTAGCGACCCCAGGCGGGCACGGAAAGCTCCACCTAGACGGAATAGACTCCGCCTCGCTAGGGGGTCGGACGGAACGGAGTCCCGCCAGCCCCCACCGACTCGACTCCATCCTAGGACAGAGAAGCCAGCGGAGGCCGACAGAAGCCCGCCCGCCACTACCTTACCTCACGACCGTCGAGGGTACCCAGGCCCGAAGGCCCCTGACCCCGTGCAGTGACCGACCGCTACCTTTGTTAGTGCGTTCGAAAGTTAGGTGGAGACACCTCTAGGTCCTCATCACCAGGCGAGGAAAACTCCGGTACCGCATAGACACGGAGGACCTGGATCGGACCAAGAGTTCACCCGAGGCACGATGAGCCGCCTCGTTACCGGCGAGCCTCCGGCCCGTTTCCCTGCGGGAATAGTGTTCGATGGTTGACCTGCCGGCCGACCCCCTCCCATGGGTCACGGCACGACATGGAGCAACCAGAGCCATACTGGCCTCCCCACGCGACCGCTCCTTGGTCAACGGGGGCACCGCCAAACCCTACCACCCTGAGGGTCGGCTCCCAACTGCTCCAGCTGAGGTCCTCGGAGGGATGAGCCACCCAAGTCATAAAGTAACCTGGGCGCTGTCCGAAACCCTCGCCCTTTGGTTGCTCCGGGAGTCCCTGCATGGCGTTCCCGCGAGCCCCGTCGTCACTAGCGAGCACCGAGGACTTTCCACTACAAAGCCCTCACTCATACTTCAGGCTCCCTCTTAGTCAATAGGTGGATGGGGTCCTATCGCCTTAGCTAGTCTTTGCCCGGCGACACCGTCCGGCCCGTAGACCGGCACCGGGATCGACCTATGGAGCGTCGCTATCCGGCTTGGCCAGAGAACCCGGCTGCCGGGGGTGCGTTGAGACAAGGACCCCGAAGGGCCTACGCACCCATGCACAACGTCCGTTAACCGTGGCCACCGTGCTCAACGCCTGTCGGAGATAAGCCTCTCGTGGAGGTGGCGAATCGTCCCCATCCGGCCCCCTCGCATTCGTACACAACGAACTCTGCCGAGCTTCCGGTCACCTCCCCCACTCAAGGGGTCGGGTCGGAACCACCCGGAGGGGCGGCCACCAATAACTATGGTAAACAAAATTCATTTCCATGAGTGACTGAAGATTTAGAAAATACGCGCCACACTAAAAGCCAGCGTATGTGAATTAACACTCCGTCCACAAGGGGGCGCAACTGTGTTAATTTACGCCTCATTCCAGCATTAAGTTTGTTCGCTTACTTATAACGCTTTGGATGCACCTCTCGCTACGCCATTATTTTGCAAAAAATGTGGCAAACAAAACTCATTTCCATGAGTGACTGTAGAATTAGAAAATACGCGCCGCACTAAAAGCCCACGTATGTGAATTATCACTCCATCCACAAGGTGGCGCAACTGTGTTAATTTACGCCTTATTCCAACATTAAGTTTGTTCGCTTACTTATAACGCTTTGGGTTAAACAATTTTCCCTCAACGTTATAAAATTAAAACTTAGTTAAAAGTTTCTGTTGCAAATCTTAATTAAACTTAGGTGCGATAAAATATATCTCACCGACCCTCAAGAGGTTAATAATAGTAGAGATGATATCTATCTTAACCAGGTGTGGCCACGCTTGAACCACTAATTTTTTAAAGAAATAGCCGACTTTTTGAATCGCAGAGATTCGATGATTAGATAAGGCAATGATTACTATAAAATTTTAGTGGTGCCCAGCGTGTCAAAGATGGCCACCCCTGATCTGAACAATTTTGAAACCTGACAACACATTTGAAATCCCGATTTCAATCATTACCTAAGATCTGTAAGTGATCTGTTATCGATAAAAAAGTATTTCGATTTCGGTTGCGGCTTTTTAATTAAAGGCACTTTCAGTTTCGGAACCGGTTTTGAAACTGAAAGTGCCTCTTTAAAAAAAAGCTGCAACCAAAATCGAAAAGGTAAAAAACAGTCATATAGATCGAGCTCAGCTATCCTATGAAAAAACAATCATTTAAAAATATTCAGATTTAAACGAGAAATTCGAAAACAACCTGCCCATTGGTTTCACATTACGGAACGGGTATTTCCAAGTGAGTGAAAGGTTCCCTGTAGGGTACGTGCCACAGTGGATCAATCCTTAAGAAAATGCGAACATACAGCCAAAAAATAATCATTAAATAACTAATTTTTTGCAATGAAATATTTTAAAAGAATATCTACAAAATACGAATATATGTTTATTTTTTAAATTATACAAAATTATATCGTATTTGTATAGCTCGGAATATACACCTTTCAGCAGAGGTATTTTTCTGGGAATTTTAGTGACTTTTTGCTGTGCTCAGAAATGGAACCTAAGTAATTTGTACTAATAACTTATTTAAAATATCATTATTAATTTCTTAAAATACATTTCAAACCACTACTGATTACAGTTTGATTGGAATTTATGTATCATTCTACATTATGAACAACACATATAGAGTTAATGGTATCATAATATTTAAAATTACGTAACTTAAATTGCTTAAAGTTGTTTGAAATTTCAAACACATGTTCGTATTCCTGAAAGCCTGTACTTTAATGTGGTACAGAGGATTTTTTGCGCAAACCTGCGCGTTTTCGAAATAAATGGACTTGAAGCCACTATTACGTAATTTTCCGTTTCCAGAAAACATGTAAAATTGGCTGTACACATTTTTTTTTCTAAGATTATTATGCTGTAAGAAATTTTTAGGACGAAATGGTGTAAAAAACTAATTTAACAATAAACCGCGAAATTAAATTTAATATACTCGTATATCGGGTTATATGAACGTTTACATGAAAATGCTTAAAAGCGCAAAGGCTCTCAGAGAGTTAAATGTACTCTAATAAATGTATGCGCTGCTGTGTCAGTGATAACGTGTTTTAACCCCTTAATTCTCGCTCCCGTCATATTCGCGGGCTGCGTCTTTTACTCAAATTGTTTGTTTCCCACCAGTTTTGTAAAATAATGGAATTGGGTATATTTTGGTAAAGTTTTTACTGTCATTAAATAAGGTGAATATTTCTTTTTCATAAAAGTGGTGCCAATAAGCAATTTGAATTTTTCAACCGTAATTTAGTTCGAGCGTTAAGGGGTTAAATTAAAAGTTACAATGCTTCTAGAAATGTTCTGTTTCTTTGAATGTTTTTTATTTTGTGTCTAATACTGGGAATGAAAGCATCAGATGTCAGATGTTATTAGCAAATGGTGCAATAAATCTTCGTTAGATGCTCTTGGACTTATTTTTCTCTTATGGGACTCCCGGTACCTTCGAAACTCTTTATTTCGCGCTTCGGTAGCTTCTTCCAATAATTATCCAATTGGAACAGCAAAATTTGTAAACATATCCTTTCCATGAGTTAGTAATTTCTGCACAGAAGCTGGCATATAACACCAACCATACTTTGAGGCACATTGTTTAGCTGTTCCCAGTGCGAAATTGCCAAATTTTTCGGCATTAATTATTTTGTCACAGGCGATGACTTTATCCAATCCAGTGATCTCGGCTGTCCTTTCAAACTCAGAAAAAAATGCCCTTGCAGTGTTTCCCTCGTGTGTCAAATCACTTCCCTGTTTTACAACATCTATTAGAAAACCTAATTCTTTTCTGAATTCACGTTGAATTTTTCTTTTTGATTCTTCTTAATTTAACTTCTCTAGAAGTATCCTCTCTGAAACCTTGAGTTACTGTTCTTTCATGAGTTTCGGTTACGTCTGAAAAAGATTTTCGTGAAGTTGATTTCTGCAAATTTTCAATTGCAAATGGTTTAAACTCACTACCAACTTTAAAGGAAAACTGAATGGAAAAACAGTTTTCATTATTGAAATAATCTAATTTTTGTTCAGATTTCAGCCAGCTATCTTTTGCTTTTACACAAAACATACGTAGTAAACTCTACTGTAATTTTTCTTCATCAATTTCTGAGGCAATTAATCCACACTGTTCACTTACAAAACTAAGCATTGATTTTTCATAACTAAAACCATTACTTAAATTTTTCAGATACAGAAGAAAATCTCTCTTTGTTATCATATTTCAAAAGAATATAAGAAGAAAGACAAAATGAAATAATCTTGTTTCAAGTAAAAAAGAAATGTGCTAAAATAAATATTACTACAAGATCATTTTTAAAAACACAAACCCAATAATAACAAATGTGCACTGAAATAAGTTCTAAAATGTTGCAATAGAACGTTTCAGTTTTACAGAACGATTTTAAAGAATTATGTAAATATCGCTTATGTTGCCAATTAAAAATTAAACAAATGTTTTAAATATTCCACAAATATCATTTGGATATAAGTAAAAACTGCATGCTTTGTTTTTTCCAGTTTATTTTAGTTATTCATCATCTTCTTAACTACAAAAAAGCGTGAAATTGTTCCTAAAAACCATGCAGATACTTTCAGTATAATTTATTTTACTCATTTAAACCTAAATATAACAAAAAACATCATATACATAGGCTTATACTATAGAGATAATCCTATGTTCGACATCGCCTATACTTTGATCCACTGTGACTGCTGTTATCTGCAGTACCTTGTTCACGTTACACAGACCTTAACCCCTGAACGCTCGAATTAAATTCCGGTTGAAAAATTCATATTGCTTATTGGCACCACTTTTAAGAAAAATAAATATTCACCTTATTTAATGGCAGGAAGAACGACACTAAAATATAGCCAATTTCACTATTTTATAAAACTGGTGGGAATCAAAGAATTTGAGTAAAAGACACAGCCCGAGAATATGACGGGAGCGAGAATTGAGGGGTAAATTACAAAGCGATACAAGTAAGCGTCCTATCTTAAATGGAGAAGTAACCGCAAGATTAAAAGCGAGGTCAGATCAATCAAGGTCATGCGCCACGTAACGGATAGAGTGTGAACTACAGGTAGATACCTAATATTTTTCTTACTCACACCACTAAAATTGTAAAGTTTTTTCCCCTTGATAAATAGCTAAAGCGTCCCTGATAAGGCGAAGAAAACTTCGTGGTGTCGAGTGCATCTGGATGCTACTCTCGCTAGACCGTTATTTTGCAATAAATGTGCGAACAAATCTCATTTTCATAAGTGACTAAAGATTTAGAAAATACGCGCCATACTAAAAGCCCGCGTAAGTGAATTATCACTCCGTCCACAAGATGGCGCAACTGCGTTAACTTACGCCCGACTCCAGCATTAAGTTTGCACGGTTACTTATATTGCTTTGGTTAATCATTAACTCTCACGATTACAAAAGAAAAATAGAGTTTTTATCCTAATATCTAAATTTTATATTATTTATGGTGTGAGTGATTCTTTATTCTTTATTCGTAGTTTATAAATGTGAAAGAGCTCACAATTTCTTTTTTGTGTGTTTTATAACATTGGTGACGTTGATGTTAGAACTTATAAATAATTTATGATCTTTTTCTCTGCCATTCTAAGATATGACATCATTTAAAAAATCACTATGTAGTAATATACCTGAGTATGAGACTATATAAATGAAATGTGGTGGTGTGGGGAGAGGAGCCATAGTGTGCACCGGGTGTCATAATTTCTACCTATATTCTTGCTTTCGTTACATACCTTTTTTTCTTATAAACATATATAATAAAGATAATTTTTTCTTGTTTTATTTATTGTAATTTCACAATAAATATAAAAAATGTATAATATAAAAATATTCTACCTCAGATATATAAGCAATATTGACACTAAAATGACCATGAGGGTTCATTTTAACCGTTTTTAGAAATTTCTTTGTAAAATAAGTTTTAAAAACACAAAGACGAAACGTGTTTAAATAAATATGTTGAACAGATTTAAATAAAAATTCCGGTGTAAAATATTTTTATAAAACTTGAATAAAATTGACGGACTTTTTAGTGTTAAAATAAATGATTCGTAAAGTAACTCTTTTCGCGGAACAAAATTTTAATAATAAAATAACATAAAGAAGAAAAAAAGAAGAAACAGAAATTTTAATTACTCGTTCAATTGAAAACACGTATTTTATGTAGATGTGTTTGCATGTTTAAAATTTTCACTATTCTAAAGGTTTAACCACAGTTATATAAATAAGCGTACAAACTTAATACTGGAATCGGCCGTAAATTAACACAGTTGCGCCATCTTGTGGACGGAGAGATAATTCACATATTGGTCACGTGCTTTTAGTGTGACGTCATATATGACAGGATCTCTATCATCTGCGTATATTTTTTAAATCATTAGTCACTCACGGAACAGAATTTTATTTACCACATTCATTGCAAAATAATGGCGTAGCGAAAGGGGCGTCCAGATGCACTTGACAACACGAAATTTTCTTCGCCTTGCCAGAGACATTTCAGCTATTAATGAAGGTGAAAAAAAAACTTTAAAATTTTAGTGGTGTGACGTAAGAAAACAGTTAGGCATCTTCCTGTAGTTTAACCCCGTCCGTTACGTGGCGTTCGACCTTGATGGATGTGACCTCACCTTTAATCTTGCGGTTACCTCTCCCATTTAAGATAGGACGCTTACTTATATCGCTTTGGGCTTTAACTTTTCGAAAGAATGCAGCTGTGCAGCTTTATGTGTTCAGCGAAACAATGTTTTATAGATACGAACAAAATATAGGTTTTATTTCTATATTTAAAGAATATTCTGATTATATTTCTATTAAATAAACGGAAACATTCTGATAAAATAGGTTGAAAAGAATCACAGTATGCTTTGTTATTCTTATTAAAAAAACTAGAAAACAGGAATTCTTGCTTTTTCACAATTTCGTAATGCCCCCGATGAATATATATATATATATAACCATTAAACGCATTACAAATTACCACAAAGAAACATAGTAAAAAAAAAAACAATTAAAGAAATAAAATGGAAATTTGTAGGAACAAGGTAGGATCCTCAGGCCCTAAATACTTAGGTACTACAAATAAAATGTGTGATTTCATCGTCTTATTAGCCATAAAAAAGTTAAATTATACGAATTTAGGGCTACCAACACACAATAAGGCCAGAAACAAATTTGGAAAACAATTATCTGAAAAATTACTACGGATGTAAATGGATTGAAAAAAAGAAGAAAAACATATTACTACATTGAGATCCTCTGTAACCAGCAATGAAGTATAAAAAACAAGGGTATGATTATATACAACTGTTGCCATAAAAAGTTTTGTTAAAGATAATGGACCAAGGTGTAATAATGCACAGTATAGTCAGGCACAAACTGCAATATACTGGACCAGCTCCATCTATAGTACATCTAACTATGAATTCCACTTTGTCTAAGGAATAACTGAAGTACTGCCATCTGTTGAGTTTATTATTAAAATAAATTGTTGAATATTAAAGACGTGAATTATCAGATTGCTAACTAAGCGTAAACCAACAGAGTGAAAATGTCCAAGCTGGGAATCGAACCCGGGCCCCTGGAATAGCGCTCCAGTGCTATAGATATGTTCACCGATGCTGGGTTCATTTGCGTCTCATGTTAGACCGCAAGATTGTGTGCTCATGAAGACTTTTCCATCTTGTAGCTGCAGTAGCAGTCTTATCAACTTATGTGAGTGAGAGATGCCAGGCTGGGCATCGTCCTTGTGGCTTAGTGGTAGAGTACTCGAGCGCTATTCCAGGGGCCCGGGTTCGATTCCCGTCTTGTACATTTTTCATGCTGTTGGTTTACGCTTAGTTAGCAATGTGATAATTCACGTCTTTAATATTCAACAATTTTTAAAGCGTAATCCAACTGCTGAAAAGTAGTTGAAAAATTAATTAAAATTAAAATTAATTGTTTTGGAATAAAAAGTGATGTATGTAATTAATTAAATATTTATAACTGTTATTGGATGATGCTTAAAAGCATATAATTTCTAGAGATATATAAGTGATAATTAAAAATATTTTTAAATAAATTAAATATATATATATATATACAGGGTGTCCCAGCTAAGATGTTACAAACTTCGAGGGGAGGTAGGGTATACCTAGACGACTCGGAATCACATAGGAATGCCGTTTCCGAAACGCCTTCCAGACCCAGTGAGGGCATGACAGTGTTGCCAGCGGGCTACTTTTTAAATTCAACTTTCTTGATTGGCACCCCTTTTCTGAAATTGTAAAATTCCTATTCTTTTTGCATTAATTAATATGCCGTTGAAGAAGGCGAATTTTACTATTTCAAAAAACTGTTTCCAATCAAGAAATCTGAATTTTAAAAATGTAGTCCACTGGCAACACAGAGCATAGAAAAGGCTAGATCACACAAAGTTGATCTTTAGCCCTGGCAGAGTTGCCTGTGGGCTACCTTTTTTTAAAATGAGATTTCTGGATTTGCACCACTATTTTGAAATGGTAAAATTCCCCTTGTTTAATGAGATATTAATTAAGTTGAAAACAAAGGGTATTCTATCGTTTCAAAAACGTGATGCCAATCAAAAATTAGAAATTTAAATAAATAGCCCACTGGCAACACTGCAAGGACTGGTATTTAGCCCGAAAACATGGCCAAAAATGATTATTATAAAAATCAGATTCATACCTTGTATTATTATTCCTCAAAAGTTAAGTAGTTACTGCATTCAAAGGCGGTTCTTGCACGACAGAGCGCGCTACGCGGCCAATCGGAAGTTGAAGTTACAGTGGTCGTGGGATTTTTCGATAAGCTCAGATTTTAGTGTTTTAAAATCTCTTGCAGTTTTGTGTCGAAACAATTTAGTGGTTGTTGTTGTGATGGATTATTCTGAACTGGATATGTGCTTTATACACACTACATTTACCTAATGAACATCCAACTGATTATTGTTTATATGGTCGACAGATTAGGTGTAATTAATAGTGGCATAAATAATTATTTATAATATTTAGAAAGGATTTTGTTGTATTTCTAAACACATCTAAGCAATGAAAACTGCTGTGTAACATGCACTAGTTAGTATACAAGACAGTTATAAAAACATTAGCCACCCGAAACCACCCCCTTATTTTTAACGAATTTTTTTTTTAATTCCTACATTTTTTTATATAAATTACTGGTATTTAGTTTTTAATTTATTTTGTTAACATGGCCTTCGGTATTGAGGTCTATGCCACAAAAGGAATTAATTATATGCTATTATATGCTAGCAGGGGTCGTACGATCAGGGATTTTTTCATGACGAAATATCACTATTTGTTTATAGAAAACTAAATCTAGGTTAAACGCGCGAAATTTCGTCTTATTTAAGAAGAGATTTTTCAAAAAAAAAAAAAAAAAAAAAAAAAAAAAAGCGATTTAACAAGTTACAACGACCATTTGGAAAATAATTTTTTCAAAGACCAAAATTTAAGACATAAAAAATCGCACGGAGTTGATCATTAGGTACGCCATGAATTAAACATTAATAGTGTTATTACACGTAAAAATTCCAAGCGAAAAGAATCGCCTGCGACTCGTACGTATTATCCATCTGAAACTTATGTATTATCCAAGCATTTCATTGGCTATTCGCGAAAAGTCTTTTCCATCGTCAGATTTCTAAGAAATCTGACGACAAATTTTAAATGAAATTTCATTTTTAAACTTCTAAACAACCCACAATATTACTTTTTACACCGTCGTATAGAGAAAAAAATGTACTTTTAAATGCAATTTGTTTGAAAGCTGTATCTCAATTTGCTTATGAGTTATTAATTTTTTTTGTAGTTTTTATTATTTTTTGTCATAGCGGCAACAGAAAGTATCCATCTCTGTTGAAAGGGAAATACAGATTACTGTATAGACCAATCAGAAAACGAATAAAATGCGGATTAAACCAAAGAAATCCTTCAGATATGCTTTTGATTTCCTACCCTGACGAGAACAATAACCATTTTTCCAAATGGTTAAAAAATACTGGTACCGAAGAATTTCCTGGTCGTCAAATTTCAGAACATGTACGACCCCTGTTAAAAGGCACTATATTATTACCTATTGCAGGTACATGAAACACAATAGATGCAAATCCTTTACTATTATTATTATTTTGCGTTTCGTATTTTGCTTATATTTCGTCTTCTGTGTAGTGAAACGAAACTTGTTTTTATTATTAGAAATATATTAATTAAACTTGTTTTTGTAAAAGAGTCAGTGCCAGTCGTACTCAAAATTTTTTTGTAAATTCAAGTGAAAGAATCAAAGCCACAAAACCAACAACCTTCGACCAAAAGACGTGGAAGTACTGACCTACGCTACCTAAATGAGATTGCGGGAGTCAGGCAAAGTAGATGCTTCCAGTATCGTAAAAGAGCTTACGAAGAGTTTCCTAAGAGCAAAATAAATATGTAAAGCCATGAAAAAATGTCGTAAAGAGCAAGAGCATCCTCACCAGTTATCACTTTTGCGTGTTTTATCCATGTATACTGAAGCAGGACTTACTAAAGCCCAATATGAGAGAATACAAGAAACAAATAAAAGCTTTTTCCCGTGCTATTCTGCTCTGCAAAGGGTAAAGAAAAGAATGCTTTCCAGAAATTCACAGGTTAGCAGAGACATGTGCTGAAGTAAAGGTGCAAAAGTTGATGGATCCCACGGTAACACGACTTATTTTACAACTTAGAATCCTTTAATGATAAAGAAAAACGATCTTTAATTTTAATAAGGAAGTGGGATTGTGACGGGTCAGAGCAGATGGAATATAAAATAAATTTTGAAAATGAAGCCGATATTTACAGAATATTTTTCAAATTTCTGTGGTTGCTCTTCAATTAATTTACGGGTCCGAAAAGAAAATTCTCTGGCAAAGCCCAACACCATCATCACCTCGCTAATGTTGACTAGCGTAGGGCTGACTAGAATAAGATACTGTTGTATAAGCATAGGATTCATTAAGGAGACAAATGACGTAACAAACAAAGAAATAAAAGTTAGAACATAACAGATCACAGTACTTACTATCACAGAAATTGAAGAGGTGTCCATAAAACATAGAATTTTATGGTGGATGGAAAAGTATGGAATGACGCAACGCACATCAAATTTACGATGGGATGCTACATAAGTGATTATATTTTAATGCCTTATCAAAGAAGAGGGAGTGTCAGAAAGAAAATGTAAGCTTCGGGCTTTCATTGCTAGATGCTCGTATACGTTTTTTCGAGAATATATTACACGTAGCATATTGATTACCTATAAAACAAAATGGAAAGTTCGCCTTTCTGCTGAAAAGAAACAAAGTGTAGAAAATTAAAAAAAAAGGAATTCAGGATAAATTCAAACAAATACTCTGTCTCTTATTGGACATCCCCAAAGCAAATTTTGGAAATACTAACGATGGAAATACCAGCAGAAGATTGTTTGAGGAATACGAAATTATAGCTGCAATAACGGGAATCAAATATCGGCTAAAAGTAATATTAGATGCATTGTGTTGCGGAAACAAAATCAATACAGACAAATTTGAAACATATTGTCAAGAAACGGCTAAACTGTATGTGACGCTATCCCATGACCGCTACAATGCACATGGTAATTCGTCATAGAGCAGACGTCATAACAGAAACTGTTCTGCCAATAGCCCAAATATCTGAAGAGGATGCAGAAGCTCGCAATAAACATATTAGTTCATTTAGATTAAAATCCACAAGAAAGTCTTCGCGCGACAGAGAGCTTAGTTTAATCTAGAGAAATTTCCGTTTCTGCAGTTTCAGGGTTAGTTGGTTTATTTTTGGAGGAATTTGAATTTTCAGTATTTGGAAGAGGAAAAAGGTCCGGTCCCGGGGCTTTTTTGGTCACTTTAGAAGCGCAAACAGGTTTGACATATAGTTAGCCATAACTTGCGCCAACATGTCTGGCGTGGCTTTGGGTTTTTCTTTTTGTGAAGTTTTGGAAGCAGGCTGATTTTTCAGGAATTGCGGGGTCTTAGGGCAACCGTGGTAGATAGCCGGGTGCGGACCAGAGCAATTGGAGAACTGGGTGTGATTTTACATGGTCACAACTGGGGTTAAGGTGGTTACCTCCACATTTTGCTCATTTGTGCGAGAGATGGCAAATCTCTGATGAAAACTGAAATTCTGTCAGTTAACATTGCTTAACAAAGTTATTGCTTTTGAATCTCTCAAAAGATACCCTTATATAGCATATTTCGTTGATACTGTAGATCTCCTCGAATTTTGCCCTGGGCAAAACATTTACGATGTAAAGTAGCATTGGTCTGCCAGTTTTCCTACTTTATATCATAGGTGCACGATCAGCAATGTAATTGTAATCCTTAAGGGCATCTATGATAAGTTGGGGGTCAGTATAAGGGGAGATTCCTCTAATAACAATTTTGCGTGGGCGTTGTTCTGCTCGGCTAAGGGTGGTATAAGCTACCGCGTTTGTATCAAAATACGATTGGTTTTTCCTGAAATGTGCGTCATTTTTGCAATGAACTTTAAGTAATTCTCCGTCCATTTTCATTAGGGGATTAGCTTAATTTTGTTCTTTAATTTTTGCGGCTAATTCATTCCATTTTCCCTTAATTTCAATGTAGAAGGGATGGATCTTGGTTTTAGGGGTGGGGGGGTGAGTAGAGCCACCGGCTGAGCCACCTTCGACAGTATTTGCAATTTTCAGTACGATGCTATCATTATTTTTATCAGCTAGTACTTGGTATTTATATCAAAGAGGTACAGTGGAATCCCCGGGAATCCTTTTACGTTTAATTGGATTAACAGGGATGAAAACCTTCATTAGTGTCCACCGCGATTGCTTTTAGATTTGTTAAAGTTTCCAATAAGTTAAAATCATGATTAGCTAATAACATTTTAACCCCTTAACGCTCGACTTAAATTACGGTTGAAAAATTCATATTGCTTATTGGCACCACTTTTAGGAAAAAGAAATATTCACCCTATTTAATGACAGGAAAAACGATACTAAAATATAGCCAATTTCATTATTTTATAAAACTAATGGGGATCAAACAATTATTGTAAAAGACACAGCCCGTGAATATGACGGGAGTGAGAATTAAGGGGTTAAATTTGCTGAGTTTACTTAACCGTACGGTGTTAAATGGCTCATAAAAAAGAAACATTAAATGACTCAAAAGGTTACTCACATTTTGTTGTAGCTCAGGCTGAGTTGAGTAATCATCTCCTTGGATGAGCTCCTTTAGGCGGGTATCGCAGTCATAAAGGAAGAATTTCACTATATCTCTTTGTTTAGTGTCAGTTATTTGCTAAAATTCCCTCCACATTGCTGATAAATCAGGCGATTCAGTTCCTTCTAATATGCGTTTTGCATTATCTGCATAATTAAACGCGGTCCTCTGTACACATAATAGTCGTTGAACTCTCCTTATAGTAGTACTATGAAGTAATAACAATTCAGTAGATAACTCCTAATTTCAGAAAATCCAGATCCAGCACGTAAAACCGTCAACACTTATCGCAATAGATAATAGACAACAACAAGAAATAACACGGCACGTAAACAGGCGCCAAGAATCAATTATCACCACGGAGAGAACACATCCGTTCTCTCCAAATCCTGACCTCCGAACGTGATGGGTATAGTTCTGCATTGATTCCGATATGTAATGTCTAATAATCAATGTTCAGAGTTTTCCGGTACGAATTGATTTCGGCAAGTTGAAACTACTTTAACGTTTAGTGCATGTTAAAAAAAATGTTTTTCACAGTATACAGTAAATTGTTAAATAACATATCATAAAGTGAATATGTTTAACAAAAAGCCACTAAAATACATTTAAAACTTAAAATAATAAATATTTTATTTTACAATTTGTCATAGAATGGGAGGCGGCAGCATAGGCAATCACCTTATCGAGGTGATGGGTGACATTCCAGAATTACTCAAAATTCGATTCGCATATCAAAACGCAACTGGTCTGCCAAGTCACATGCTGGTGGAAATCACCTGAAAACACTATTTTAGCGGTTGACTCGTAGGTTTACCATTGTGTTTTCCTGCTCCCAGTCCTCCCTGTTTTCATAGCTTTGGGTGCAGAAAACACAATGATAAACCTACGTCTCAACCACTAAAATCAAGTTTTCATGTGTTGTCCACCAAGATATGACTTAAAAGATATGATGGCAGACCAGTTGCATTTTAATATGCTAATCGAGTTCTGATTAATCCTGGAATTTCAGCTTCCAATTCGATGAGGTGATTTTCTGTGCAACCGCCTCCCATTCTATTATTTAATCAACTGAAAAACAAATTAGGTTACAATAATTAATTTAAATTTTCGCCAATTTGCGTTCAATGAAACAAGCTGATTCGTCCGTCGCATGGTCAGATTCAATTTTGGAGCAGGATTGCTGGGACCTCTGGTGAATAGCTTCAGACATTAGAAACAAATGAGAATGCATTCTCTCTTATTACATGTGCCATATTTTTAACATTCTGTATATGTTAACCCTTTGAGGGGCAAGCAATTACGTTTGTGAAATGCTGAATTCCCACCGGAAAATTAGAAAGATTTTATTTCAAAATACGTAAAAGCAATTTTACGACTCTTTTCTCCACCAATGTTAGAAAAGTAAAATTTCAAAAAAAATTTCTGGTGTAAATGTTCATTAACCCCTTGGGGCGAGCGACACGTATGCGTGCCGGAAATAGGCCTAAGTATCCTCGTGTATCCTCACCAGTAAAATTTTACTGTAAAATTTGCCTTATTTAATCCGAGCATTTTCCCGATTTGAATAGGCACAAACCTGTGTTTTTTAAAACCGGTAGCAAAGTAATAAACATTTAATAAAAGGCTCCCGTCACGAAGGGGTTAATCGTAGGTGGTATCAAATATATCCCACCGCCCCTCAAGTGGTTAAAGAAAGCTTAATTTTATCGAAAACTGTTTTCATGTATAGTAAAACAAATAAATATACTGCGTAGTGTTAATTTTTGAGAAAAAATTTAAATGATTTTAAATAGCATAGTTATTGTAATTCATAACATTAACAGGTACATCAATTCGCACATTAAATATAGTATTAATAAAGTAACACTTAACCTCTTGAGGGGCACCGGTATATATTATATAAGACCTATGATTAATGAAGTTTTACACCAGAAAAATTTTATTAAATTTTACTTTTCTAATTTTGGAGGAAAAAAGCCACAAAATTATTTTTACTTATTTTGAAATAGAATTTTTCAAAGATTCCGGTGGGAATTGAGCCTTTCACAAACGTAATTGCTTGCCCCTTCAAGGGGTTAAACATCGCAGAAGTAACTGTATTTTAACATAGAATATATAAATGAATTAAGCTTAAAAAACTAGAAAACTATCATAAAAAAAATTAGAAATTTATCAGACTTTTACAGAATTGTTGCATTGTTAAAATCAAAATAGATCTTTTTTTTTTTTTTTTTTTTTTTTTTTTTACTCTATAAGTCATTGCGCGCATGGTATCTTGAGAAATTATGTATGGATTGTCATGAAATTTGGTAAAGATACTAAACAAATATGTGTGTTTAAAATTATGTACTTTTAAGTATTTACATTGGTGATATTTTTAGTTATGACTATTTTTATGCTTTAAGAATATAAGTTTGATTTTTTTTTGCAAAAATATTTTTTATATAGTTGAGGGGCCAGGTACCCGTTGAACCAATAAAGTACATGGAAAAGTGACCTTTGTAAGAATTGCAGTCACTCTTTAACTAATTAACTTTTAATTATAAAATTGAAAACACATGTTAGGAACGATTTATTTTATCAATTAAAGTTGTTGGAAAAGGTATACACATATATAGTTTTTTTTAATTTATTTTTTAAGCTAATACAATTTTTAAGAAAAAATTATTCTTGCATACATTGCGCGCATGATTTTTCCCATTTGAATGGCTGAAGCAAGCCAAGATTTTTTTAATGAGTGCAGATATAAAGCATTTTCAAAATGACCTACAATGAAAAAAATAAAACTTGTATTTCACGAGAATTTTTTTAAAAAAAGTAATTCGAAATGTCGAGACTTGTTTTATACAAAAGTAGTCGTGAATTCTAAACTTCTTACTTGAGAAACATAATAATAGGTCATTTTGTGCTTCTGTACATCCAACAAAAATTTTGTGAAATTCTAGGTAACCGTTGTTTAGAAATCGTGGGCGCAATGATCAAAATAGCTGTTTTGAGAAAATTGGCTTTAAAGATTGAATCATCCGTTGATCATATATCAAAAGCTCAAAGTGTTTTAGACATAACTTCTCTTCTAATGCGAATTTTTATATGGAGTTTGCTTTTAAATGTTCCTAAAGAGTCATATTTAATTATAAGCTATTTAAAAGAAATTCGATTTTTGGACGCTTCAAAGGTTACCTGACCGCTTAATGAAATAATTTTTGTTTAGAATTGATCATTTTAAACACACATATTTGTTTAATATGTTTCTCAAATTTCCTGACAATCCACACATACTTTCTTAAGATATGCGCGCAATGACTTATGGAGTAAAAACTAAGAGCTATTTTGATTTCAACAATACACAAATTCTGTAAAGGGTTAATAAATTTCTAATGTTAGCCTATTACAAAGCACAATCTGTTTAATCAATAGTCAAAATTTTATGTTTATACACAAAATCGTTTTGAAGATTAAATAATTCAAACTTTGTATTATTTCGTTAATTTTCGTCACATTTAAAAGGTACAAGACCCCTGTAGGTATGCACAACCTGTGGTCCGCGATAGTTTAACGTGTGGCCCGCGAATTTTGCCAATTTATAACTTGAAAAATTTCAATTTTTGCAAATAGGTCGCAGGATGAAATCGTGAATTTCGCCAATTTATAACTTGAAAAATTTCAATTTTTGCAAATAGGTCGCAGGATGAAATCGTGAATTTCGTCAATTTTTCCGTGGGAAAATTGAAAATTTCATCATTCAGTTAAAAAACCAGAATTTCATTGATCAGGCGCGGAAAAAGTGCAAATTTCGTCGATCAGCGGCGAGAAAATCGCAACTTCGTCTATCGGGCACGGAAAAATCGCGAATTTCGTTGGTTGGGCATGAAAAAATCGAGAATTTTGCCAATCGGCTTCGGAAAATTTGCAAATTTTTTCGGTCAGGCTCGGAAAAATCACGAATATTATTGATCGGGCACGGAAAAATCGCGAATTTCGTTGATCAGGCGCTGAAATATCTGAAATTTCGTTGATCGGATCCTCCTCCCATCTTCGTTCATAAAGTGCACATTTTTTATGGCACTAGCCACTTTCAGACCTATGTTTGTTTTTTAGCACTTTTAATAAAACCATATTTACTCCCCCAAATAAAGTTAAGGTATATTATCACTTGATAATCACTTGATAATAATCCTTGCTATATCTCTGTTATATATACAAACGTAAACTGCTAATATATCCTTACCAGCTGAATTGGATATGTTGACTGGGTAGGGGAATTTAGAGAGGTAAAACTGTGGAAAAAAAACACCCCCCCCCCCACACACACACACTCTGAAACCATATTTTTTATCTGATTATAGGCCACATATAACCTCCCCAAAATAGAATTCTCTCCGTATTACTGATGTGGCCCTCGACAACCCAGACATTTTTGTAAGTGCCCGTTCTCTTAAAAAGTTTGTGCACCCTTTAAAGCAAAACACTACATTAAAAAATAAACGATGATACTCTAACACTTTCTAAGGCATTGAGAAGTACAGGGAGACCATAAAGAAGCTCCCAGAAGCTCCCCTTGAAGCAAAATTTTTTAATTCAATCGTAAAGTTAGGTTAATGTTTTATATATGTACTTAAACCTTTGTGGGGCGAGCAATTGTGTTTCTATAATGTTGAATTCCCAGCGGAAATTTGGAAAAAAATTATTTCAAAAGAAGGAAAATCAATTTTTCAGCTCTTCATCACCAAAGTTATAAAAGGGAAGCTTATTTAAAAGTTCTGGAGCAAATCTTAATTAAAATTAGGTGGATATCCCCTGAAGGGGTTAACCCTTTCAGGGGAGTGATGATTGCCACACAATTGATTATCCTTTGCCTGAGATTGTTTACGTCTGAATTTTATCTGCGTAAACAAGATTCTTGGCATTCCCCAGAAAAACAGACTAATGGAGTCACAACCACTACCCGTTACTTTAAACGGACGTAGCCACTGATGAATGGTTTCGTGCGTAGGCGCATTACCACCATACTCGCGCCGAAAGTTCCTCTGTACAATGGTAACAGATCATGTTTCTATAAGCCAGATAACACTCTGAGCCTTTTGCTGTGGCGTCACCATCGCACTGCATTAACTGAATGGAATGATGAAATGAGCGTCTGCTACAAATCTGCATATATATTAAGCGTACAAACTTAATGCTGGAATCGGGTGTAAATTAACATAGCTACGCCATCTTGTGGACGGGGTTGATAATCCACACACGCGGGCTTTTAGAGTGACGTCATATATGATAGAATCGAGGCTAACGAGAAGGACAGGCTACCGCGGTGGATCCGATTCTTCTTTTTTTACAGACCGCTGGAGTCACGTGGTGCTCTTTTCGAACACCTCCATTGGTGCATTCGAGCATCACGTGACTCCAGCGGTCTGTAAAAAAAGAAGAATCGAACCCACCGCGGTAGCCTGTCTTTCTTGTTAGCCTCGTGATAGAATATCTACCATCTGCGGATATTTTCTAAATCTTTAGTCACTGATGGAATATGAATCTCGTTTACCAGATTTATTGCAAAATAATGGCGTAGCGAGAAGGGGTGGGGTCCAGAGGCACCTGAGAACACGAAATTTACTTCGCCTTATCTAATCAAAGTGAAAAAACTTTACAGTTTCAGTGGTGTGAAGTAAGAAAACAGTTAGGCATCTTCCTATAGTTGAACTCCATCCGCTACGTAGCGCGTGACCTTGAATGATGTGACCCCCTCTTTAACCCTGCGGTTACCTCTCCCATTCAAGATAGGACGTTTAATATATATGCAGTTTTAGTCTGCTACGTTACTTCAAGGTCAATGATGCGCAGCGCTACCTAATATTGAAAAAAAAAAACTGAAACTGGTGTGGATAAAATTTCATGAGCTACTGATTTCTTCAAAATTAACTGACATGACATAATTCATACCGTTAACTCGATATGATTTTTTAAAACCCCGGAGGTCTTTTATGAATATCCTGTAATGTAAAGGACGAAAAACATCTATTTACTTTCAAATCTATTTGTTCTTGCATGCTTGTGACATTTAAACATATTCATAACATTCTTTCAATATAATTTTGCTTGGAAAATGTAAAAGTACATCAGATATTATAGTAGAGTTAGCTATTATAATATAGGATTAAATAAATTTTGTCACCGGAAAAAGGGAAAAATATAATTTTAATGGATTTTACAAGAAAACTTGCGAAAGCGTCCAAATACAAATGTCTCAATTCAGTCATGACAATTTGCTGCTTCGTGGCGGCAGATAACGAAACGTAGTAAATACAGCTGATGGGTATTGAACACTGTTGAGCGTCTGTTTTCGGCAGCTATTCATCCAAACAGTGGACTACTCGGTTACTGTTCATGAAGAGATTTTCCAGTGTGGTAGGGTGTTTCAAACCTTTTTTTTTGTTTTTTTTTGCGTAGGAAGAGTTTATTGAGAAAAATGTAGATAATGTTTTTTTCGTAAAACTATACGGCTTTAAAAAAGTGCTTTTCTATCTTCTCATTTTTAATTATTATGGTTTAACTAAAAAAATTAAATAAACCATAATTTATTTAAAGTTGTAGAAACAAAAATTCATAAATAATAAGCAAAAACATGAAGTCAGTTAAATATATTTTTTTTATTATTCCTTTTGAAAATTATCCCTCTGTTTTTTCCCTAGAACTCATAGGAGTTTTCCATTAGCCATCAAACAATCACCTTTATTTTAAGTCAATTACCTATTTCAGAAATCTTTTCTTTATTTATTAAGACTCTTAGTACTCTAATATGGACACCCGATAATTCGAATTTTCGATGAATTTGAACTACTTATAAAGTAAAGAAAAATTTGCATTAGAAGTAGTATTAACCCCTTAATTGTCGCATTGAATTACGGTTTAAAATTTCAAATTGCTTATTGGAACCACTTTTTTGAAAAAAAGAACTTTATCCACCTTATTTAATGACAGGCAAAATGAAATCATAATAAAGCCAATTGCACTATTTTATAAAACTGGTGGGAATCAAACAATCTAAATAAAAGACACAGCCCGTGAATATCACAGGAGCACGAATTAAGGGGCTAAAACTTGTTCGTTACTTCGAACTTTTCTTTTATGCCATCGCTTAGTTGAAATGTGTTGATTAAATGTGTCAGAAACATGCATTGCAAATTTCAATATTTTAAAAGTAAATAAGTAAATAATAAAAAAAAGGATGCAATATTTCTGAAGATTTCACTTGATAAATCTCCTTACAATCTCCATATAGATTCTACTGAAAAATCAGCAAAGTGTACAAATATAAAATTTTATTCAGGGATAGTCTCTACCTGCCAAAGAAATCAAATGTTATTTTCCTTCTATTATTTTCTAGTGTTAGACAAGTTATTTCTTTTATTGACAGCACTGCACTCATTTTTTTTTTACTTTTTATTGTTGGTAAAAATCCTATTCTTCTATATTTTTCCTCTCGAACAAATCTATCTCAAGGAGTACACAGACCAGACTACCGCGCATGGATATACGAAGTACTTACATTAACAACGCAATGTATTCTTATGAATTACAAAGAAGAACAAGGTATAGTTCCTTCCGATAGGAATAAAAATGTAATATTATTCCTTAATTCCAGGTCATATTTATTTCATTGTTTTCCTCAAAATGAACAGCTTTTATAACGCCAAGTCCATGTATGAAGGAAACTATTACAAAGTGTGCAATATTATTGTTTCGTTTGGATTTGATAACATATGATCTTTCAAAATTGAGAAAGCACAGATACATTTTTGATCCAAACATGCTCAATCCGATATGAGTACCTCGATTTACTCATTTTTTGAGTACTTAATTTTTTTCACTGTAATGATACAAATATTTTCGCAAAAAAATGTTTTTAATTAAGAACTGATAAGCAAAAATCACGGGATCTCTTGTGTAGTGAAATCAAGGGCTATAATTAAAATGGATATTTGTGAACGTCAGTTAGTTTATACTATTGTTTCTTATTCTGAAGAGCATATCGCTCACCCGGAAGAAAAGTGATACATATAGCAAAAATTCATTCTGCGTTTTATTCCGCTAATAAGTCTTTCATAGGTGCGTCTTGCTACACAGAACGGGTACCGTTATTTAAAAGGCCGAATATCAGTATTTTTTATAGAAAAATAAATCTAGTTGAAACGGGCGAAATTTCGTTTTATTTAAATAGTGATTTTCCATAAGAAAATACTGGTATCGAAGAATTTCTTTGTTTGGACATTCAAGGTAACGTAAGAACCATAAAAATGGCGCTACGTGTCCAATTGTGACCACAGAAGGGGGGGGGGGGCGATTGTGTCGGAGTTTAAAATGATTTACCCTGCAAATCTCATCTACGTCTGTATTCTCCAGGGTTTTACGCTGCTATGCACGTTTTTACTGCTGCATGCAGAGCTAGTTACTAAAATTTCATTTTACATTAAAAACATGCACATCTTCTTTTGCCTCTCCTGAGAAATTTACTTTAGTCGAGATGTGTCACTTTTCTTGCGGGTGAGCGATATCTGTACAACACTGATTGAAATTCTACTTCTAAAAAGTAAGTTAAATTAAATGTAACATTTGAGGATAATCTGCAAAGTAAAAGTGGTGTAAATTCATGCAACAAAAAAACGTAATAATTCATGCAATAAAAGCAAAAGAGAATTTTATTATTATTTTTTTAATTTTAGTAAATTTTAATTCTAAAATTATCCTTTATAAATAAGGAATGTTAGTTCGATAACTTAAGCGATAAGAAAAAAGACCAATTATTTTGAATTTTACGATGAAGATATTTAATGCCACCTCATTTAAAAAACATTCATTCTTTCATGTTACAGATTATTTAACATATAAAGAAAATATACCGTTATTTCTCAAGAAAAACTACCGGTATATTTTTATAGAGAAAAAAAAATCTAGTTTGAACGCGCAAAATTTCGCCTTCATTTAAGAAGATATTTTACATAAGATAATACTGGTGCCAAAAAATTTTCTGGTCTGCAAAATTCAAGGAGGCGTACGAACCATAAGACAACCACCTCATCGAGTTGGAGGCTGAAATTCCAGAATTAGCTAAAACCTCGATTCCCCTATTAAAACGCAATGGGTCTGGCAAATCATATATTGGTGGAAAACACCTAAAAACGCGATTTTACCGGTTGACTCGTAGGTTTACCATTGTGTTTTCCTGCTCACATTCCGCTATGTTTTCATACCTTTGGGTGCCGGAAAACGCAATGGTGACCTACGAGTCGACCGCTATAATCGGGTTTTTAGGTGTTTTCCAGCAAGATATGACTTGGCAGACCGATTGCGTTTTAATATGGGAATCGAGTTTTAGCTAATTCTGGAATTTCAGCCTCCAAATCGATTAGGTGGTTGTTTGTGCTGCCGTCTCCCTGTCTAAAATGTTATTGATCCAATTCTGTGCCTATGTTCTTAGATGCATTTGTTTTATAAATTTATTTTTACGATATGAGAACTTGATGTACTAAAAATATTTTGAAATCTTTGAAATGGTCGATCTAAATTACACTTTTTTAATAAATTCGTTTCTCAGTCATGCCAATAACAATCAGAAGAAAATTAAGAAAGTTGTCTTATAATTAAATATAACTTTAAAAAATTGAACTTATAAACATTAACAAGTAATTTAAATGTTGCTTTTTGTTTATCATGGTGCTTAGATGCTGAGTTTGCCAGTTTGACCTCCTTTTATATTCAGAAATCCAAATTCATACCACAATGAAAAAATGGTATTTTTTGCTTTTTTTAAATGACAGTCATTTCGTTTCTACTTAAGGGAAGACAAGACTGGGTGCAATCCTATGGGAAATGTGCGAGCTTTAACACCCGTTTCCTCGGAAACTACCCAACCGAATTTGATGAAATTTGGAATCCATATTCACTGGATTATGCTCAAGAATTTTGACAGACAGTTTTTTTCTGCTACTATAAATTTTTATTTTAGAGCAATGGCAATTTTTCAGAAAAGTTCCATTTTTCCGATTTTTTTTTCTGAAACAAATTAAAATATTTTAAAACTGTCTACCACATATGATCTAATATTTATACTCTACCACCTCAAAAAAATATCAAAATTTCTCTAGCATTTTAGATAATAGGATTTTCCCTGAAAAGTAGGATTTTTCAGGAGAGCCAAAAAACTTAGATATTCACAATTCCCGTTCTTTGCGAATGACAAATCGATTTTCTGGTTACGTATCCACAGAACAGACATTGGGAGTGTCGGTAGTCCATCAAATGCTTGTAAACCTTTTTAAAACCTTCTTATTGTTCAATCAAAAGACGCTAGCTTTTTGTATTTCGTTTTGTGTTGAACTGTGACTTGTATTTTTATTTTAGAGCAATGGCAATTTTTCAGAAGTTTTCTATTTTCAGAAATTTCTTTTCTGAAACTAATTATTATTTTTAACTGTCTGCGACATATGATCTTATATGTATAATCTACCTCTAAATTTTTTTATCGAAAGCGCTCGAGTACTTTTGGAGTTAATGGGGTTTTTAGCTGAAAAGTACAATTTTTCAGAGAGCTAAAAAACTTAGACACTTCTAACTTGTATGAAGTTCTTGGTCAATTTTATCAAACACATGAATTAAAGTATATATGAGTCATTCTCTGAAAAGTGGCAATTTTATGCCCCAGGGGTCTTGAAGAAATATTTTTAAAATTACAAAAAGAAAAAGTGATTTAAAATATCAATCTGTTATACATATAAACTGTAATTATTTGCTTATTGAAACTGAAATATGATAAATTAAACGTATTTTTGTAATGCAGATATTATTTCCTCACTATGTCCCCAGTCACGCATGTAGGAAAGAAAATGTTTCTCTGCCATTTCAGCAGGTATGTTTATAATTATTTTTTTCTCAATCCATTAAACATACTTAAATATATATTTAGCCATTTAATTATATTTATATTTTATATAATAAAAAAAAATAGGGCAGTTTTTAATGATTTCCCTAGTATTTGTCATCACTCCCTCACATAACTATAAATTTGCCCCTATTTACTTAGTAGAAAGCAGCACATGCATTATATAGGTCTAGGATAGTTTGTACATGAGTAAAGTGAAACAGCCATCTTTTCGTTTCCTCAAAAACATTCCTGAATAGCTAGCACATGGCTTTGAAGTACTAGGTCAAAGCAAGTATTTTTATTACCCGTCATTCCCCAAGGTTCGTACGGGTACCGTTTATTTTCAAGGCCATATATCAGAATTTTTTTACAGAAAAATAAATCTAGTTTAAAAGGACGAGATTTCACCTTACTTCAACCTAGATATTCCATAAGAAAATACTGGTACCTAAGAATTTCTAGCAGGCACCCGTACGAACCCCGTTCCCTCATCTATTATAAATTTAATAAAAAATAATTAAATTTTTTTAATGGTGTTATATTATTCGAAATGTGTTTCAAAAGATATTTAGTAACTGAAAATATACCTTAGACTAATCATTATAGTATTATGGGGGCGAGACTCCATACATAACTCACAACTCACTTTTAGGACGAGCAGTGACATTTATTGGGACGAATACACAACAAAAAATACAGATATAAACACTCTTCTCGTTCTTTAATTAGCTTAAAGTCTATAATTTAGGACGTCGTTGAATATATTTCTGAGGTTTTCTTACGTCGTGTAAATATTCAATCTTATTTCACCGAAATATATTCCGTTCTTTTTTAACAAAACCTTCCGTCGTCGAACTCATTTCGTTCTCTTTACTTCTTCTGCATTTTCACTTCACACAGCTTCGTTAAGGCTCGTTTCCTTTTTAATCTCGAAGCGGAAAATACGGGGACACTCAGTCTAATGCAGGTGTTGCTTGCGAAATCTCCACAAGCGGCCGTCCTGACATCTGGAGCTGCCGCAGCGACATGTAGTAAAATAGAATCTGAAAAACAAAAAACAAAAACCAGTAACTGTTCTTAGGGGAAAAGAAAAAAAAATTAATCTGCACGTCATAGTTGAAGTAGCGTAACATCATATGGGTTGACTTATAAAATTGTTAGAAACACATAAGAAGAAAAGATTTTAAAAAAATGTTTTTGAAGTTTCAGTTATCGTCAGGCCAAGGTTTCATGTATTCAGCACAGGAGCTAGTATTTATCGGTCCTTCAGTTGATGAGATTTTCGTTACGTCGTAGGTGTCGTTAGACTTCACTTTGATTACTTTATACGGACCTAAGAATTTAGATTTCAACTTTAAACCTGGTCCTTGCTGGGTTCTCTTAATTGCTACAAGGTCACCAAGCTTGTACTTACGGGGTTTCTTACGTCGTAAATTATAGTGCTTGCGGTTTTCTTGTTGAATTTCCAGAATATTCTTCTTGGCTTCTTTACGGAGCTCTTCTCTGTCTTTCATAAATTGTTCTTCGACTGCACTGTTTAAGAGGTCAATAATTTGTACATCTTCTTTCTGTTTCATTTTTATACCAAATAATATTTCAAACGGTGTTCTCTTAATGCTTCTTCGGTAAGTTGAATTAATGACTTGTTGAACTTTAGGAACATGTTTAAACCATTTGGTCGGTTCGTCTTTGGACATTTTAGAGATTACAGAAATTATGGTGGAATTAAGTCGCTCTACTTGACCATTGGCACAGGGAAGGCCAGTTGTAAATGTCTCGTGCTTTATATTTTCATCTTGACAATAATCAGCAAATTCTTTGCTTGTAAATGCAGGACCTTTATCGCTGATGATAATGGAAGGATTGCCAAAAGTATGACTTTGTTGTCGTAGTTTTGATATAACTTCGGTAGCAGAAGTACTTTTACATGGATACAACCAGACGAATTTAGTAAATGCGTCTATTAAAGACAAAATATGTTTATAATTTTTGTTGGTTGTTTCAAGAGGGCCTAAATGATCAATGTGGTAGGTTTGGAGAGGAGTCTCTTCTTTAGGTAAGGGATGTAATTCACCTTCTTGTTTGCCACGTTTGCGATTATACAAAAGGCATGTTACACAATTTGCTATAATTTTATCAATTTTATTTGACATATTAGGGATGAGAAATTCTTCGTTAAGGAGTTCTTCACAGCGTTTACGGCCAAAATGTCCTTTGTCATGAACGTGATTAATGACATTTAGCTGCATTTCATCCGGCACAACTATCAGATCGATACCTTTATGATTTTTATAGAGAACGTTATTTTTAAGGAAATAGTTGTCATATGGCTTTGTTTTCAAAATTTCTTTGATGGCCTGTATATGTTCGTCAGTGTTCTGTGATTGTATGATTTTGGTAGTAAAACTATCTTGAATGACCATACATATTGGATTTCTACTTAAAGCGTCGACATGGCGCATGCGTGTACCTTGTCTGTGTTCGATTGTATAGTTATAGTCAGCTAACATTAAAGCCCATCGAGCAATCTTGGTGCAAAGATCTTTTTTATTCATAGTAAGGGCGAATGCTTTGCAATCTGTGACTATCTTGAAAGGAATACCTAGAATGTAAACGCGAAATTTTTTAAAGGCTTCTATGACAGCTAAAACTTCTAATTCATAACTCGAATATTTACGTTCGGCATCTGTGGTTTTTTTGCTCATAAAATAGACAGGGTGAAATTGATTGTCAATAGAAGACTTTTGAAGGAGGACTGCTCCGTAACCGTCAATAGATGCATCACAGTGAACTTCTGTTTCGTTACTAGGGTTATAAATGCTTAAAACAGGACCTGAAGAAAGGATGTGTTTCAGCTGATTAAATGCATTTCGTTGCTGGTCGCCAAAGTGAAATTTAGTGTCCTTTCTAAGAAGATCTGTTAAAGTCTTAGCTATTAAAGAGTAATCTTGAATGAATTTACGAAAATATGAAGTTAATCCAACAAATGAATGTACATCTTTTATACTTTTAGGTTCTGGGAAATTAAGGACAGCTTTAGTTTTTAAGGGGGATGGGTGCAGTTGACCATTTTTAATGTGGTAACCCAAAAAATCAATTTCTCGTTGTAGAAAGTGGCATTTTTTGAGATTCAGTTCCAAACCATATTCGGATGCAGTTGTAAGGACGCGTTGTAATTTCTGGAGTCCTTCGACTTCGTTTTCAGCTGGTATTATGAAGTCATCCATATAGACAATAAGTAATTTATCATTAATCAGGTCTCGAAAAACGTTATAAATATATCTTTGAAACATTAACGGTGCATCGCTAAGGCCATAATTCATATGTAAGAATTCAAATTGACCAGAATGTGTTACGAAAGAAGTATATTTTCTACTATTTTCTTCTACTTCGACATGAAAAAAAGCATTTTTAAGGTCAAGAGTAGTAAATACTTTTGCAGAATGCAACTGATCAATAATGTCATCAATTACTGGGAGGGGAAAACGTTGTTTATGTGTTTTAGAATTTAACTTCCTATAGTCAACACACAATCTATATGAACCATCTTTCTTTTTTACTAGGACAATAGGTGATGAAAAATTACTAGTGCTTTTACGAATAATTCCTTTTTCGAGCCACTCAGAAATTTGTTTTTCGACGAAGTTTTTCTCTATTTGCGCCAAGCGCCTGGGAGGACAAGTAACAGGTTCTTCGTTTTCCAGATGAATTGATAATTTAACATCAGTTGTCTTTATTTTTTTAGGAGAATAATTTTGAATAAGTTCTGAAATTTTTGAACGTATTGTTTCATCGGTAATATGAGATAAATCAAGATTAAGATAGTCTAACACATGAGCAATATTAATCAAAAAATTATTGGACGTGTCGTCATTTTTCTCGATTTTTTGCATCGAAATATTATTTCCAGAAATTGTTAAAATACTTTGTTGAATGATATCTGTACCAATAATAAGATCAAAAGGTATGGAATAATCTGGGACTACATAAACATTAGTTGTATAATTAAAATCATCTATCATAATGTTCGTAGAGAAAAAACCTAGGGGTTTGATTATAGTATTTCCTAATCCAGTTAATGTGATAGTTGAATGTTCAAGGTTCGAAATTGTAGGGAGTTTGCGATAAATACTTTCCTTTAGTAAACTTCTTTCACTACCTGTGTCTACCAATGATGTAACATTTACAGACGAAATAATGACTTGTTTGGTCATGAAAGTGTTCGACGTGACAGTGGAAACATTGGAGGGTTCTGACTTAACTCTAGGCCTTCTTGGTTGATCACATTGAGCCGATTTATGGCCAAAATTCGAACAATTAAAACAACGAGGGCCTTTATCTTTATGTCTGCATTGGCTACTTTTATGATTCGACAAACCACAATTAAAGCAAAAAAGATCAGATTTTGGTCGAAAGGATTTCTCTTTCATTGGCATTTCAGGTTTGACTTTACGAAATTTAGTGTTCTCAAAGTCATGTCGAATTTTGTCATAAATTTTGAGCTTTTGCTTGAATTCTACAATGGATTGGCATCCATATAACATTGATTTTCTGAAAACGGGGTCGGGTATGCCGTTTATGATGTATTGCATTAATGCGGAATCCTCGATTTTACCACGCGAGCATATTTGTTTCATGATAAGAAAATATTCTTCTATTGATTCATTTTCTTGCAATTTTCGTTTATTTAATATATCATGTAACTCGGCAGAATTATAAGTGGTGCTAAATTCTGATATTAAGAGTTGTTTAAGTTTGTCATATGAATTGATATGAAATTCTGTTTGTGCTAATAACTGGGCTTTTCCTCGTAATGATCTTTTACAAAATATGAATTTATGAAAGTCAGATAAATTAAACATATTAGTAACATCCTCAAAATTATTAAACCATACCTGTATATCACTAAAAGAACTACCATCGAAAGGAGGTATTACACTTTCAATATCAGTAAAATTAATAGACGATTGCATAAAACTTTGAACTGGAAATTGCTGTTGTTTGTCAAAATTTGATAATTGAGTGTTATTACTTGAAGTCATATTATTTGAAGGCAGTTTGGGTTCCGAGTCGGTGTCACTTTCATTTTGTATAATATTATTTTGTAGTAAGGTCAAGTCTGAAAGGTATGTCACTAATCGGGTTGCGAGATCGTTTAAAGATCCCTCATTATCAATACAAAGTAGATTGCACACTGTAATCAGATCATTTAATGAAAAATCAGTTTGAACTTTAGTTATTTTATTTTTGAATTCGGTGCTGTCGGTTTGAAAACCGAAACCAGTAAAATCACGTATTCTCTTTCTATTAGAGCGATCACCGTCAGCATCAAATAGGAATTTATGCAGCAATTTAATTTTATGCGTTCGTTCGCTTTTAAACGCAACTTCCAGTTCTGGTATTTCAACTAACTTCATAATAAAATAATAGCAATGAACTCACCGTTAGAAGAATATCCGGCTTGAATATGGAGGATGAATAACTCTAATTAATCATATTGGTGGGTTAACTGTCACTTCTGACGCCAATTTATGGGGGCGAGACTCCATACATAACTCACATCTCACTTTTAGGACGAGCACTGACATTTATTGGGACGAATACACAACAAAAAATACAGATATAAACACCCTTCTCGTTCTTTAATTAGCTTAAAGTCTATAATTTAGGACGTCGTTGAATATATTTCTGAGGTTTTCTTACGTCGTGTAAATATTCAATCTTATTTCACCGAAATATATTCCGTTCTTTTTTAACAAAACCTTCCGTCGTCGAACTCATTTCGTTCTCTTTACTTCTTCTGCATTTTCACTTCACACAGCTTCGTTAAGGCTCGTTTCCTTTTTAATCTCGAAGCGGAAAATACGGGGACACTCAGTCTAATGCAGGTGTTGCTTGCGAAATCTCCACAGTATAATATTGTTTTCAGAAGCATTTCGTCATTCCATCATAATTTTAATATATAAGGGAATGTTCTGAATCCATTTATATACGTACTAAACAGTAAAATAAGAAAACCAATGCAATAAAACGCACATTAAAAAACTCATACGATTTTTAAAGTAAAGATAATACATTTTTAATTTTTATTATTTTACTGGGATAAGTTCAAAATAAATTTTTAAAATATGTTGTAATAAATTAAATAAACATTAACTCCGATAAATTTTAATGCTTTATCTTTATTTTTTAATTGAAATAGAGTAAAAATAAATATTATTTATCGACAGTATGACTTCTAATTATAATTTCTTTTCTTTTTTAACCCCTTTCAAGGGTTGTGGTATGTTTATGTAATCACTTAATTTTAATTCCAGACTTTTTATAAACTTTTTTCTATTTAACATGTATGAGAAATATAGAGTCTTTCATATTTACAAATAAATTTGTTCTTAAATTCCGGTGCGAATAATTTATATAAACATTTTAGTAATGAAAGTGTTTTGAAATTAAAATGTCAGAAGATCTATCAGGCACAGTTTGGTTCATATTATTTTTTGATAAATATAACAATAAGGTACTTGTAGCTAAATTTTGAGATTTTTGAGGCAATTTTATTTGGCCGCATTTTTTTTTTTTTTTTTTTTTTTAAACAACCACTTTTCAGAGAATGACCCATATAAACACTTGAATAAAATTTAATTACAGTAAACTCTCTGTAAGGCGGACTCTGTGTAAGACGGAAATCTGTCTAACTCGGAAAGATTTTTAAGTCCCTGCGAATTCATATACATAGAGTGAAAATCGTCTAAGGCGGAATATTGTCTACTGCGGAAAATTTTCTTGGTCCCGATCGATTCCGCCTTAGACAGAGTTTACTGTACATATAATAAATAGCATAAAATGTTAGACTGGTGGCCAACTGTAGCACGTCACACACCACTAAAATTTTATAGTAATCACTGTCTTATCTAATCAACGAATCTCTGGATACAAGAAGTCGTCTTTGGCTTTAAAAAATTAATGGTATCCGGCGTGCCACAGTTGTCCACCCTTATGTTAGAGCAAAATTAATGTGAGTGGGCGTGGCATCCCAGTCTTGTCTTTCCAATTATTTCTAATGGTCAGAAAAACACTGGGCATACCAATGGATAAAGGAAGGTTCAAAGAATTTTTTAAGCTAGTTAACAACAACAACAACAAAAAAAAAACGATTATTTCAAAAAATGTTACTCTTATCTCCCCTTAATTCCGGTCGGAAATTGAAAATTCGAAATAAAAATTGAGGACAAACTGGGAAGACTGTTTAGATGATAAGTATTGTACATAATAATAATATCACTTACAAAATAGTAATAATAATAATTTTAAACTAAGAAATGACTGATATTTAGTTTTACTATAAGAATGCTTCAAAATTTTATTTAATTCGAAGTATCAAAGGTTGATGAGTTTTGGTCGGAAAAAAATGAATTTTTTACGGTTTTGCATGTCAGAGCGTGGATAACATCTAAATGTAGATATTGATAACGTAACGTAAATGTATATAACGTATGTAGGACCCAGGGACGATATAAAAATTCAAAAAGTTATACTTTTTTTAAATAATGCCCGGAGTATTTTATCAAAATTATATTAATTCCTACATATTTTGAACACTTTTCGAATTTACATTGTGTAAATATCTTCGAAAGATATAAAATTAAAGAGCGCTTTGTACTTTTTAGGACACCCTGTATGCAAAAGTAAAATTTTAGAAAGATGATTGGCTACATAGGAAGCCCAGTAGAGTAGAGGTCAGTGCGCTTTCAACCGCGCTACAGGTCGAGAGTTCGACTCCCGGCTAAGTAAGGCTCACTCAACCTTTCATCACTTCGGTGTCGATAAAATGAGCACCAAGTTATCTTGAGAACGAAACACTGGAGTTCTTGCGTTAGGCGGAACACCGGACTGGGACACAGGGTCACGGCTGCCAAGTGAGACTATTTTTTTTATTGTATCTCGTACCACCGTCCGAAAACAAAAATTCCACTTACAAATTGACAAGGTTAAATGTACTTCAAAATTAACTTTTTAAAAATATTGGTGAGAATAAAATATAAAAATAGTCGCCAGTGGCAGCTTTACAGGCTTAATAAGTAACTCGGAACCCAGATTCACAGTGTTGGGCACAGTAGGCTCTGATCATCAATGGATATTAAAGTCTCAGATTTTGGTACAGTTTATAGGCTACACTTCAAAAAATGACAGATGTATCTTAATCTACGAAAATGTATAATAATCACGAATGTAAATATATAATAACCTATTCCGAGTCACCCACGATTCCGAAAACAGTTTCTTTATCTTTAGAAACCTCGGAAAACAATTTATTTTCGAAAATTAAAGAAGAATTTGCAAAAATAAATTTTTATTAGTTGCACGTAATTTTTAGAAACGTTTCTGAGTAGCTTTTACAATAATTAATTCCCTGTAACCGGAAAATCGGTTTTTCGGATTCTATCTATTCTCGAGTAAACATTTTTAGCTGCATAACTGAATGTGTGCATGCAATTGTAACAAAATAATGTTTTAATTTTCATATTAATGTTAATGCTGTTAATATTGTACGTTTGTCTGTTAAACATGTTTTCTGATATCAAAATATTTATTTGAGAAAGGATAGCTTCCGAAAAAGTGAAATTCCGATTTGAGGAAACGGATTATTACGCTGTAACTGTTGCGGAGAATGTGTCCAAAAGTGAGGGGCAGCTAATGAAAATTTATGTTTATTAATTCCTTTTTAAATTTCGAAAATAACTAGTATTCTGGGTTTTTTAAAGGTAAAGAAAAAGCTTTTCAGAATCTTCGGGGACTTGGAAAAGGTTATTGTACATTTTCGTTCTTGATTATAGTAAATTTTTGTAAAGTAAGAAACATCTGCCATTTTTTACAGTGTGCATAGATAACAAAAATTTTTTGGGTTTGAATTTAAAATTTGGCTTCCGCTTATAATAAAACAAAAATGTAAATGCTGATAAAATTTAAAACAAAAAATACAATTAAATCTATTTTTTGTCATAACCAGGGTTGCGAGTGGTCAAAAAAGCAATAAAAAAGGGGGGAAACCAGTATTTTCTTCTAGAAAATACTTGCAATAATATAAAGGTATTGAAGGAGGTGAATTACTTTTAAACAAAATACTGGTATTAAACACCCCTTTTAACTGTGTTTTTCCCTGACCACTCGCCGCCCTGATAACGCAATTCGTAAATAATGTACACAATAGTTTGCACATAGAATGCTTAAATAACGCAGTAATGGGTAATAAACCCAAAAAACATAACAACATGAAGAAAAAATTTTCCTAAACCTACAGCTCATGAATCATTTGATCCGTGTATTCCATTTTGAAGATTTTACGAGCGTTATTACCAGTATTTTCGATTAAAAAATGTTTTATTTAATCACAGATATAATCGCTGCTTTTAAATAAGGCTAAGGTAACCTTTCAAAACTAGAGTTAGGAAACACTGTTCGCAACTGTACAAACCTATATCTACATTCGACAATTTCAGCGTTAATAACATATTTAACACTTTAGCGGGCGGTGTCCACAAAAAAGGACACATAATTTTAATTCCAAAACTGACAAACGGCAATAAGAAAATGTAACTAAAATTTTCCTTTTATAAAGTGCGGAAAATAAACATGCTTTTAGTTTTTAACAAATTCGTTTGTAAAATCCGGTGTCAGTCCATCATTTCATCATTTTATAAACAGAATTACTCCGCCCCGAAAAGGGTTAGGCGTCATAGAATTTGTCAATTAAAACAAATTATCAAACTTTAAAAAATGTAGCATTTATGTGTTTAAAATGTTTATTTTTTTTTTCTTTACTTTCAATGAGACATACAACTATTTAAGCTGTCGCATTTACTATACTATTTCTCTAAAATTCATATTTCCCAGTAAAGTTAGTATTTTACAGAAAATTTTACGTTTTATAATCTACTTCAGTGATTAAGAATAGAAGAATTCTTTAGGGTTATATAAAACCTAATAAAAAATAAATTACGCACCGGAAAAAGTAAAACTTTATTCTATAGAGTTTTACAATAAGCTGCAAATTTGTATTCGACTTTTAATCTTTGATGATTTAATCATGGCAATCTGATATTTTATTATGTCAGATACACTACAAACGTAAGGGGATAGAAAGGTATCTAACAAAATTTCTCTAGTTTTTGCTTGCCCTACCTATTATCCGATTCAAATATTTCGGCTACGCTGAGGTGATGTAACCGTGTTTTAGGTATAAGGAAATATTTTTTGAGAAATTAGTACATAGTTTTTACGTAGAAAAATTCTCGGTTTTTCTGATCATTTTTCATTATTTTTATACAACAAAAATAGTTTATGTCTAATAATAAATTCAAAACATAAATTCCGTTAAAGATATTTTTTATACATCTTAGCAACAGTTTTTTTCTTGTGTGTGTGTGTGGGGGGGGGGGACGGGAGGCTCGAACTTACAAGAGACAGGGTGTCCAATTTTTTTAACTGCAGGCAATTTTCATCATTTTTTTTCCAATAGTGACATAAAATTAATAGATGCATTGATTTATTTAATCATACGGCTTCTGTCATTAAAAATAAGAGTTTTTTTCCCGATTGTTAAGGAACTTTCGAATTTTTATGGTACAATCGAAATAATTTTAAGAATTTCTGAAAGCTAATTTTTTTGACCGTCTTGTGGTACTAATTTCGAAAGTCTGGGATGCGTAGAAAAAAAAAACAACAACAAAAAAAAAAACGTGCCTTAACACTAGAACCGCCAAGGAGGTCATTTTGATTATTTACAAACTTTCATTCCGTGCTGATTTGATTCTATTTAGAGTATAACTTTCAGCTTCCGTGACTTTTCCTATAATTCGGAAAGCTATCATATGCCAGTGATAAATTTTCCTGTCAGCCAAAATTGATGAAGTATTGCAGTAGTATACCTAGAACCGCCGAAAAGGTTAAAATGACCGCCGTCCATTTTAATGCATATTTTGTCTAGTACATGTCACAGCAGTCTCTCTCCATACTTTATACAACTGTACTTCAACAAAGGTTACAACATTACCACACATAACATCTTTACTTCACTGCCCCTTGCAGAAAAGCTGAAGTCGCTAAAAACAAGCATTGTTGGCACAGACGAAAAACAAAATTCCACAGGCTATAAAATCTGAAAAAATCTTTGTACAGTAGCCAAATTCTTGCCAAAGTGATATTATTTTGAGTTTATCGAGGGAAGAAAAATAAATATGTCTTAACCCTCTGTCTACCAGAAGGGTCCAATGGACCCGACATGTACATTCAAAATATTTATTCAAACCAGAAATTTCTTCAAAACAAACTAAATGTATAAATCAGACAATAATAAGTTAAATAAACAAATTAAATAGTTTTAAGTAAAAATTCTGGTGTAGAATGTTTTTATAAAACTTGAGTAAAATTTCCGGTAGTTCTAGGGTTAATTCTAAGTTCCCGACACCCCTCAGTTACATTTGAAACTGGTGATAAACACTTACTAGCAGGGTCGTACTGGCCCACCGGGCAACGAGGCAAATGCCCGGTGCGCCCATCGTCAAATTTTTTTTTTTTTTTTAAGCACGCTTACAGTTCTGTATTCTGAAAGACATAAAATTTTCAGAGATTTTCATTTGGAAAATTAAAAAGTAATGCTTTTTATTTTTTAAAGTATAGCATAAGCAAACTGTGTGATCAAAGACAATTAGATAACCCAATTTCGAGTTAACATAAGTTATCGACAATCAGATATGCCATTGTTAAACATAGTATCCTGACCAGACCTTGTTTCAAAGCCTGCACTAATGATAAATTCTAAGAAAAATAATATTAAGTATTCACTTATTTAGATATACACCTAAATATGTTCTGTTCGAAGAATGCGTTTAATAAGTCTCTAATAAGTTTGCATATTTTCTGAGTCTAAGTATTTAGCGTCCCTGGTGTTGCCAGGTATTTTTGTATTTCTGCCTTTTGTGCAAGTATAAACAGCGAAACACTGTATAAGAAACAGATTCTCATTTTAAATGGATTCATTGACAGAAACTTCGACAGTCATGGCGCCCAGGTCCAGATTTTTTTCAGTACCCCGAAGAATAGTAACTTCCACATAAATTAATATTAGAATTAATGGCGTATTTAACATATTTTCTGTCAAATGTTTAGCACCCCGGTTGGCTGCCCGGTAGTTCGATATTTATGCTTTTTGTGAAAGTACAAAAGACAAAATACAGGAAAAAAAAAAAAAAAGGAATTCCAATTTAGGACAGGAGATTTTCATTTTAATTTCATTTGGTCCCACTGTCAGAGTGACGACTTTGGTAATCATGGCGCCCTTGGTCAGATTTTTTTAAGCGTTTCTATAAAAATAACTTTAAAAAAACTAATATCGTTTTTTTTTGTGAGCATGGCGCCTTTGGTCAGATTTTTTCAGCGTCTGTGTAAAAATAGCTTTCTAAAAATTAATATCGTGTTTTTTAATCACGGCGCCCTTAGTCAGATTTTTTTTTCAGCGCCTCTGTAAAAATGCCTTTCAAAAAACTATTTTGTCTATTCATGGCGCCCTTAGACAGTTTTTTTGCGCCTCTGTAAAAATAACTTTTCAAAAACTAATATCGTGTTTTTGTAATCATGGCGCCCTTGGTCGAATTTTTTTTAGCGCCTCTGTAAAAATGCCTTTCAAAAGACTATTATCGTGTTTTTCTAATAATGACGCCCTTGGACAGATTTTTTTCAGCGCCTCTGTAAAAATAAATTTAAAAAAAACTATATAGTGTTTTTGTAACCATGGCGTCCTTGGTCAGATTTTTTCAGCGCCTCTGTAAATATAAGTTTCAAAAAACTAATATCGTGCTTTTGTAATCATGGCGCTCTTGGTCAGACATTTTCCTGCGCCTCTGTAAAAATGTCTGTCAAAAAGATATTATCGTGTTTTTCTAATCATGGCGCCTTTGGTCAGATTTTTTCAGCGTCTGTGTAAAAATGAATTTTCAAAAATTAATATCGCGTTTTTCTAATCATGGCGCCCTTGGACAGATTTTTTTCAGCTCCTCTGTAAAAATAAATTTCAAAAAACTATATTGTGTTTTTGTAATCATGGCGCCCTTGGTCAGATTTTTCAGCGCCTCTGTAAATATAAGTTTCAAAAAACTAATATCGTGCTTTTGTAATCATGGCGCTCTTGGTCAGACATTTTCCTGCGCCTCTGTAAAAATGTCTGTCAAAAAGATATTATCGTGTTTTTCTAATCATGGCGCCTTTGGTCAGATTTTTTCAGCTTCTGTGTAAAAATGAATTTTGAAAAATTAATATCGCGTTTTTCTAATCATGGCGCCCTTGGACAGATTTTTTTCAGCTCCTCTGTAAAAATAAATTTCAAAAAACTATATTGTGTTTTTGTAATCTTGGCGCCCTTAGTCAGATTTTTTTCAGCGCCTCTGTAAATATAAGTTTCAAAAAACTAATATCGTGCTTTTGTAATCATGGCGCTCTTGGTCAGACATTTTCCTGCGCCTCTGTAAAAATGTCTGTCAAAAAGATATTATCGTGTTTTTCTAATCATGGCGCCTTTGGTCAGATTTTTTCAGCGTCTGTGTAAAAATGAATTTTCAAAACCTAATATCGCGTTTTTCTAATCATGGCGCCCTTGGACAGATTTTTTTCAGCTCCTCTGTAAAAATAAATTTCAAAAAACTATATTGTGTTTTTGTAATCATGGGCGCCCTTGGTCAGATTTTTCAGCGCCTCTGTAAGAATGATTGTCAAAAAACTAACATCGTGTATTTGTAATCATGGCGCACTTGGTCACATTTTTCTTTTAGCGCTTCTGTAAGAATGCCTTTCAAATAACTATTATCGTGTTTTTCTAATAATGGCGCCCTTGGACTGATTTTTTTCAGCTCCTCTGTAAAAATAAGTTTCAAAAAACGAATATCGTGTTTTTGTAATCATGGCACACTTGGTCAAAGATTTTTCAGCGCCTCTGTAAAAATGCCTTTAAAAATGCTATTGTCGTAGTTTTCAAATCCTGGCGCCCTTGGACGGATTTTTTTTTTCAGCGCATCTGTAAAAATGGCTTTAAAAAAAGTAATATCGTGGTTTTTGTTATTAGAATATATATATATAATCGACAAATATTTAGGAGGGACCTCTAATTTTATGTCAAATCATATTTCACAGTAAAAATAAAGGTAAGGAAAATTATTTCTCTTACCTGATGTCCCGGTGTTGAGACAGGAACCGTCATACACTTCAGGATACATCCATGGTACGCCTTTATGACTTTACCGACAGTTGCAGTGCTAAAATCTTTATTGAAAAAGAAATTGAAAAATGTGATTGAAGATGTAATTCAGGTGTGAGGTAAAGCATGGCTAGTTTCATTTAATAATGTGATTAAACTTTCATCTTGATTAATTGTTTTAATAAACTTTATCACATAATAGAACAGAAGACAGACATTTTATACGTCGTTAATTACAGACGCATAGAGCAGAAGTGAAAAAGTACGTGTCGAAAAAAGAGGGAAAAAAAGGGTGGCGAAGCATATACTTCTACATTAAAAACCACAATTAGGTGGAGAAACTGATGCATAAGCTATTATGCTCGCACATGACATCGAAAAGGAAGAAAAGAGTTTCAATAAGTCCGGGAATAAATGTAGCAGTTCTTTTTTTTTCTGGAATATAATTTTGTTCAGAGGGGTTCGCACATATTAACACCCCCGCTGAAACCCTGGAACAAAAAGTTTTAAATGTTCAAAACAATATTTCTGTGAAGCTCAAATCGAGGCTTGGGAAGGGGTTTGGTTAGAAGGTCTGCAGTCATTGCTGCAGTTTCAAGGTACGTCATAGTTATTGTCCCTTCCTCGACAAGGTTTCTCAGACGATGATACCGAAGGGAAATGTGCTTGGTTCTGTGATGATGCTTATCGCTTTCGGCAAGTTTGATGGAAGACTGGTTGTCCTCAAACAGAGTCACTGGTAGTTCTTGCTCGAGGTCCAGTTCCTTCAGTAGTTGTAAAATCCATATAGTTTCTTGTGCTGCGCAAGCGGCAGCCACGTACTCTGACTCAGCTGAAGACATGGCAATACAAGCCTGCTTTTTTGATGTCCACAGAAGTGGGTTATTTCCAATCATAAGTAGATTTTCTGACACTGACTTTCTGTCAGTAGGATCATTTGCCCAGTCTGAATCAGAATATGCCCTCAAGACAGGTTTTTCTAAATTAGTGTATGTTAATTTTAAGTCAAGTGTAGTTTTAAGATATCTGATTGTTCGCTTAACAGCTTCCCAATCCTTAGCCCTTGGATGCTCGTTTCTGCGACTTAAAATATTTACCGCGGCACTAATATCTGGCCTTGATACAGTCGCGATGTATAGTAGAGCTCCTACGGCTTGTCTGTAATTCGTATTATTCGGGAGGAGATTTTCATCATCCACTAACTTAACGTATCCTGGTTCCATTGGTATATTAGTTGGTTTCGAGTTTTCTAAGCCGAATTTAATTATTAAATCATTAATTTTATTAATTTGATCAAGCGTCATGGTATTTTTGTCAGGCCGATTAATATTTATCCCAAGATAATATTTCGCTTCACCTAAGTCAGTTACAGGGTATTCCTCGTTTAATTCGTTTATAAGTTTATTAATATTCTCATCTTTCCCAGCTATGAGGAGATCGTCTACATAAACGATTACGTAAGTCGTTGTTTCATTGGTTGTTTTCTTATATAAACATTTATCGATCCTACTTTGGTGAAAACCTAATTTAGATAATGATTTATGTAATGTCAGGTTCCACGCTCTGGCGGCCTCCTTCAAACCATAAATGGCCTTTTTGAGTCTGCATACCTTATGCTCCTCTCCCGGAACTGCATAGCCTTCAGGCTGATGCATATACACATTTTCTTGCAATTCCCCGTGAAGGAAAGCGGTCTTAATATCTACATGTCTTAAGTTCAGATCCTTATACAATGCCATTGCTAAAAAACTTCTAATTGTCGTATGAGACGCGACTGGCGCAAAGGTCTCATCATAATCTACCCCATACTTTTGGGAAAAACCCTTTGCGACCAGCCTAGCCCTAAACTTTTCCAGCAAACCCTGGCTATTGTATTTGGATTTGAACGCCCACTTGCAACCGATCACTTTCGTTCCTGGTGGGACTTCGACTAATTCCCATGTATTATTTTCGCGAAGAGAATTCATTTCTTCTAAAGTCGCTTCTATCCACTTTTCCTTTTCAATCGGGTTTTGCATATTTTTTATATCGTCCCAACTTTTCGGATCTTCTACTTTAACGTCATTTGTTAAGAAAGCAAATCTATCGGGAGGAACTCCCCTGTTCGGTCTGTTTGATCTACGCGGGACGTTTTGCGTTGTATCCGAATTTGCATTTTGATTTTGCGTTGTATCTTCGGCGCTGTCAATATTATCCTCGATTAATTGTAATTTCGGAACCGGATTTTCAAAATTTGGTATTTCATTGTTTTTATTTGATATGCTATCCTCAGTTATGTTTTTACTTTTAGTCTCCAGAAATTTTACGGTTCTACTTATTACGATTTTCTTACCGTCCGTACAAATTCTGTAGCCCTTACTCCTATTGTCGTAACCTACGAATATTCCCTCTATGGCGGCATTATCCAATTTTCTTCTATGAGTCTTTTCCACATAAGCAAAGGCGCGACAACCGAAGGTTTTAATATTTGAAAGATCTGGTTTGCGACCAGTCCATTTTTCGTAGGGAGTGCAGTCGTTGGATGAAGTTGGGAGGCGATTTTGTATGTAAGTTGCGGTGCAGACGGCTTCGCCCCAGAATGAGTTAGGTAAATTACTGTCTTTAAGTAGGCAGCGAGCCATCTCCATCAAGGTACGGTTCTTACGCTCCGCAACCCCATTTTGAGGCGCGGAATACGGAACAGTATGTTGATGGTTAATTCCCTCATTTTTTAGATAATTTTCAATTTCCTTCCCTGTGTATTCCCCTCCGTTGTCGGTACGGATAGCACGCACCTTCCTGCCAAATTTATTCGCGGTCATTGCAACATATTCTTTAAATTTAGGGAAAACTTCATCTTTGGTTCTCAGTAAGTACGTTATGGCAAACCGGCTAAAATCATCTACAAAAGTAAAAAAATAGTATTTTCCGCCAACCGTCGCACAGTGGGGTATTTCAGAAATCTGGGCGGCCAAAATTATTTTTTTCTTTTAAACTAATTTAAACGTTTAAAGCAGTAAATAAATGCATTTTTTTAAAAAAAATATTGTTTAATAACTTAAAAATCATGGATGTTTTGCAACTTCGTACTGATTTTTATTGATCAAAATTAGTATTATAAAATAAATGAAATTTATGAAAAACAGTATTATAAAATACGGTAATTATGGTAAATAGTATTATAAAATAAATGATAATTATGATAAATAGTGTTACAAAATAAATGATAATCATGATAAATAGTACTATAAAATAAATGATAATCATGATAAATAGTATTATAAAATAAATGATAATTATGATAAAAAGATGGAATAATGTATTTAATAATTGAATAAATTATAAAAACAGATTATTTATGATAAGAACAATTAGTTTGTAAATCCCCAAGGTGGGATCTTTTAATCAGATGATAATTCAGAATCGTAATCTGTTTCTTCATAATCAGAATCCTCTGGATCACGAGCTTCAGAAGATTCCATAGGCAGTAACATTTCTAGAGTTTCTTTAAGGAACAATTTTGATTTTTTTCTTATCGTGGGTCTCATTCCAGTTAAAACTGGATCTGAACTCAAAAGCAATCTGTTGAGAACATCACGGTTACAAGAAATTCTTGAAAATTTACGCGATAAATTTTGGCGAAATAATCGAAAATGTTTGTTCCGTGCTTCGGCTGCTTCTTCAGACAATAGGTCTGTTGGTAGTAAAGCTTTCTCTATCACAATGGGTCCATGGATTAATATTTTATGCATTGTGGGTGACATTGGATACCATTTATATAACTGGACGTAGAGCTCTGCTGTTTTTTCTGTATATTCCTTAAATTTATCAAGGTGAATTTTGTGGCCACTGGATATGGTTTCAAGAATAACTTTAAATCGATATATTAAACTTTCATCAATGCCGGTAATTTCTGCTGCTAGAGATGGGTCAGTAAAGAATCTTCTGCTGGTATTTCCATCATTTGTATTACCATATCCAGGCATAGGAATATCTACAAGTAAACCTAACTTTGTTTTGAAATTTTCTTGAATGCGCAATTTTGTTTCATTAACGAGAGCATTTTCGTCTTCTGCATTCAATCTCCACTTTTTTATCGGTAGGTTGTAAGCTAAATGCAACAAATTTTCAAATAATCGAATCATAGCATGCAAAATCGATAGTCCAAATTCTAATGTTTCTGGCTTCACATTTTTCTTTTTAGAAAGATCATTAAAATCTTTGGATGTCAGTCCACAAATGTAGCAACGCATTGTCGATTTTGTACTTGTGACTGCGTTACATATTTTTCCATCGACCATAGTAAGTATCATTTTATGTTTTACTAAAAATGTATTTTCCTCTAATGTAATTTTTGAGGGCTGTACAGATTTTAATGCATTTTTTATGTAATTAATCTCATCATTAATAATTTCTGTTGTTTCTTTTACAAATCTTATTCGCATGGACCGGCAATAACGTGGTGATAAAGGCAAAGGATTTTGCCAGATAGTCTTGTTGTTTATACTGCAATTTAGCTGAATTGGAACAAACGAGCTCTGGAATATATGCGCATCGGAAGAGGAATCACTCTCAAATTTTTGTTTGTATTGTGCTTGTTCCGATCCATCGCAGCCCCATTTATATATAAGAATTAATGCATTTTTTTCATCTTCTTTTAAACTTTACAAAACTTCTTTCAAATAAATGAATAATGGTGTCACTGTTAAATTAAGTAAATCTTGAATATTAATTTCAGCGCAAATTTCAGTAATTTTAAAAGAGTCTTTGTCTGGATAGCAATCAATTTTAGACCGTTGTAGAAGACTATAACAAGGGTATACATTTTTTTGATATCGTCTTATAATTTCGTATTGATTCCTTGAAAGGTTAGCTTCGACGAATAATGATAACGCTTGTAAAGGCGATATTTGTGTTTTCTTTTCCGTCTGCTGAGTTCTCAAATATGCTTTTTTATATTTTGTTGCTCGCATTGGTGAACATGTTAATTCCTTTAGAACATGGGCAGCATCTCTCTTCCCTGAGGTTTCTAACTTTATCTGAGCGGCATGTGTAAGTACTTCCACATCAGTCGAGCTCCTCAAACTTTCAGACTTTCTCCGCTTTGACCTGACACTTGATTCAGTGAAAGCTTTTGCTGGCCTTCCTGGTCGATTTACTTTTTTTGAAATTTCTACTGTACCTTCAAGCCATTCCTTATTATTTTTCAAAAATTTATCTATCATATATCGGGATTCAATCCATTTGCTCTTGAACTGAGATTTAAATTGGGAGAAATTGTGCTCGAGGTTTTTAATTTCATCATCGTCAAAATTATCGCTATTAAGAAGATAATTTTCAAGGAAATTTAATCTATGATTAATGTTTGGCAAATTCTGCTGTTGCATAATGTTTAAAAATTCTTTTCGAGTCATTACTCTGACATTCGAAGGCCCTAAATAAAAATAAATACAAAATATGAACAAAAAAGAATGCATAATTATTATATGCAATTTAAATAGATAACATCATTTTATCCCTTATTTTTAAAAATAATCTCACAATCTTTCACTAACTTTTAACAAAAACATGTGGAAATTTGCCTCGACTTTATTTTTAGGTAAACAAATGTTAATAACGAGCAATAAATTATTTCAATTTTGTGAAAAGTGCTTAACAAAAGATAAAAGGGAATGAATACATTATTTTAAAGCAATTTTTTTTAAATTATATAAATTTAATTTCAATCAGAATGACTGAAAAATAAACAAATGTGACCACTTTCTAATGAATCATAACAATTTTTTTAATATTAAAATTTATATGATAAATATCAGTTAAAAATCAATATATAGTAATTTTGTATTCTTACTCAGAATTTTGGAAGAGCATATTTATATCGCCTTCATTTTAAAAAGGGGACGAAGGTGGAACTACTTTAAACGAAAACACAAATAGAAGGGTGTATATTTATTGGTACAATAAGTAACTTTGCTTGGAAATGTTTGGAAATATAACTAAACCCTTCGTGAATTGGGAAACAAGGGAAAAAATAATAGAAAAATATGCGTTATTTTAAATTAATTTTGTAAATACTAAAACTATTTCTTTCTCAATTCAAATTTAATGATAATAATGATACATACCTGCCTTGTCACTATCCATAACGATTAGATTTTAAATACTTCCAAAACTAAAGTTATTCACATACAAATATAGGAAGTCACAATGAAGAACGATTTCACACTCATAGACTTAACGCAACACTCCAGTTTCAACTGATAACAGGAGGTCATCGTTCTCTGAAAGGAGATAAAAATCGCATCACATGACTCCCCAATGATTCAGTTTCAACTTATATCCATCCGTTCGATCCTGCACTGTACTTTATGAAATCGACTTTTGGCCGGCCAGATTCTTCAAATACCCCACAGTGCGTCGCTGTTTGCATAGGTCCACATAAATCGGAGTGCACTAATTCTGTGGGCTTTGTAGCTCGAAAACTAGCGGCTTTGGGGTATGGATCACTAGTGAGTTTAGAAATTATGCATGTTTCGCATGTATCACCGTGTTTACATTTGTCAATTTTAATTCCTAACGCCATATCATTATTTACCAATTCCTTAATATGATTAACGTTTCTGTGGCCTAATCTCCTATGCCACTTGTGTAGACACTTTTTATTTTCGCATTCATTTATAATATTTACAGTGTGAGACATATTTTGTTCTATTCTACATTCATATAAATTATTGCTTACATAGCCCTCGAGGTACGTAACACCTTCGTGAGTTATCTTGCAAGATTGTTTCTCAAATATGGCTTTACAACCATTTTCAGTAGCTCTTTTTATAGAAATTAAATTTGTTTCAATTTCGGGTGCATACAATACATTCTTTAGTGTTATCGTTCTGTGTGCATTATCCGACATTAATGTATTTAATTTTATAGTCCCGTAACCCTCAGAGCAAAGCTCTTGACCGTTTGCGATTGTTACGCTAGAAGCACTGTTATGAAAATCATTAAACTTGTTTTTGTTATTACAAATATGAGTTGAAGACCCTGAATCAATTACCCAGAGATCTTTTACATTATCCCCAAAAAAAATGTAACATTTCTATCATTAGGTGTTTCCTTTTCAAAATTCCTATTTTTGTTAGTATTCGGGTATGCGCTGCCTTGAGTGCATATAGCCGATTTTTGTGACTGGTTGGGAAAACGATTGGGGTATTGGTACTGCTTAGGATTATTTTTATTTTTATTTTTCAAGCTCCAACAATCGTCGATATTGTGAGAATTCTTTTTACAGTACCGGCAGAATTTATTTTGTTTGTTTTTATGGAATTTCACCACCTTTAACGCGGAGTGACTGTTCTCACTTTCACGGTTATTTTCAACTCTTTTCGTGTGCTCGTCTATTAATTTAGTGCGAATAAAACTAGCACTAAGGTCACGCTCGTCCCTTGCCTCCAAAGCAGTAATGAGACCGTCATAACTGGAAGGGAGAGAGCAGAGCATTAAAGCAGCAAAGTGTTGATCAGTTACAGTCTCGCCGATAGCGGCTAGCTTATCGCGAGTTTCATAAATTTTTGTAAGGTGATCCACCATATTGCCACCTTCTTTTAATTTGGTGGAGTAAAGTTTCCTTAAAAGAAATAGTTTACTACTTAAATTCGAACGTTCGTGAACTTCTTTTAAAGCAAGCCAACATTCTCGCGCACTTTCTAAATTCTTCACATTTGTTATTTGATCGTCATCGATCAATAAATTTATAATGGCACGCGCTTGCCTATTTTTATTTCTAAAATCATCTGTCATTGGATCGGGCGGGTCCTGACTGATAACACTATAGAGGTCCTCCTTCTGTAAATACATTTCTAACCTGAATTTCCATACATCATAATTGCTTGAGTTCAGTTTTTCTATTATTGAATCCCTTAGGATACTCATTTTAGTTTTAATTATATAGAATAAATATTTTCTTATACAATCAAATAATAATAATAATATAAATCAGTTATAACTTTGATAACTTTTGCTTACACTTAGAGTGTAGCGATATATATATTTGCAATGAAACAGTTCGTATTCTTTTCAAATAATAATAATATCAAATATCTTCTTATACAGTTAAATAATAACAATAGTATGTTTATTTTTTTTAGGTTTCTTCGCTTACATATAAAAATGTTGCAAATATTTATACGATGTCATTATAATAGTTAATACATTTCTTATAAAGAGCGCAATCTAGCTCATAATCTGTTATTAGAATATATATATATAATCGACAAATATTTAGGAGGGACCTCTAATTTTATGTCAAATCATATTTCACAGTATAAATAAAGGTAAGGAAAATTATTTCTCTTACCTGATGTCCCGGTGTTGAGACAGGAACCGTCATACACTTCAGGATACATCCATGGTACGCCTTTATGACTTTACCGACAGTTGCAGTGCTAAAATCTTTATTGAAAAAGAAATTGAAAAATGTGATTGAAGATGTAATTCAGGTGTGAGGTAAAGCATGGCTAGTTCCATTTAATAATGTGATTAAACTTTCATCTTGATTAATTGTTTTAATAAACTTTATCACATAATAGAACAGAAGACAGACATTTTATACATCGTTAATTACAGACGCATAGATCAGAAGTGAAAAAGTACGTGTCGAAAAAAGAGGGAAAAAAAAGGGTGGCGAAGCATATACTTCTACATTAAAAACCACAATTAGGTGGAGAAACTCATGCATAAGCTATTATGCTCGCACATGACATTGAAAAGGAAGAAAAGAGTTTCAATAAGTCCGGGAATAAATGTAGCAGTTCTTTTTTTTTTCTGGAACATAATTTTGTTCAGAGGGGTTCGCACATATTAACAGTTTTATAATCATGGCACACTTGGTCAATCTTTTTCAGCACCTCTGTAAAAATAACTTTCGAAAAACTAATATCGTGTTTTCGTAATCATGGCGCCCTTGGTGAGATTTTTCAGCACCTCTGTAAAAATAACTTTCGAAAAACTAATATCGTGTTTTCGTAATCATGGCGCCCTTGGTGAGATTTTTTCAGCGCCCTTGTAAAATTAATTTTCATAAAACTAATATCATGCTTTTGTAATCATGGCGCCCTTGGTCAGATTTTTTTTAGCGCCTCTGTAAAAATGCCTTTCAAAAAACTGTTATCGTGTTTTTCTAATAATGGCGCCCTTGGACAGATTTTTTTCAGCGCCTCTGTAAAAATAAATTTCAAAAAACTATATTGTGTTTTTGTAATCATGGCGCCCTTGGTCAGATTTTTCAGCGCCTCTGTAAGAACGATTTTCAAAAAACTAACATCGTGTATTTGTAATCATGGCGCACTTGGTCACATTTTTCTTTTAGCGCTTCTGTAAGAATGCCTTTCAAATAACTATTATCGTGTTTTTCTAATAATGGCGCCCTTGGACTGATTTTTTTCAGCGCCTCTGTAAAAATAAATTTCAAAAAACTATATTGTGTTTTTGTAATCATGGCACCCTTGGTCAGATTTTTTTCAGCTCCTCTGTAAAAATAAGTTTCAAAAAACGAATATCGTGTTTTTGTAATCATGGAACCCTTGGTCAAAGATTTTTCAGCGCCCCTGTAAAAATGCCTTTAAAATGCTATTGTCGTAGTTTTCAAATCATGGCGCCCTTGGACGGATTTTTTTTCAGCGCATCTGTAAAAATGGCTTTAAAAAAAGTAATATCGTGGTTTTATAATCATGGCACACTTGGTCAATCTTTTTCAGCACCTCTAAAAAATAACTTTCGAAAAACTAATATCGTGTTTTCGTAATCATGGCGCCCTTGGTGAGATTTTTTCAGCGCCCTTGTAAAATTAATTTTCATAAAACTAAAATCATGCTTTTGTAATCATGGCGTCCTTGGTCAGATTTTTTTTAGCGCCTCTGTAAAAATAAATTTCAAAACACTATATTGTGTTTTTGTAACCATGGCACCCTTGGTCAGATTTTTCAGTGCCTCTGTAAATATAAATTTCAAAAAACTAATATCGTGCTTTTGTAATCATGGCGCTCTTGGTCAGATACTTCTTGCGCCTCTGTAAAAATGTCTTTCAAAAAGTTACTATCGTGTTTTTCTAATCATGGCGCCCTTGATCAGATTTTTTCAGCGCCTGTGTAAAAATGAATTTTCAAAAACTAATACCGCGTTTTTCTAATCATGGCGCCCTTGGACAGATTTTTTTTTCAGCTCCTCTGTAAAAATAAATTTCAAAAAACTATATTGTGTTTTTGTAATCATGGCGCCCTTGGTCAGATTTTTCAGCGCCTCTGTAAGAATAACTTTCAAAAAACTAACATCGTGTAATTTGTAATCATGGCGCCCTTGGTCACATTTTTCTTTTAGCGCTTCTGTAAGAATGCCTTTCAAATAACTATTATCGTGTTTTTCTAATCATGGCGCCCTTGGACAGTTTTTTTTTCAGCGCCTCTGTAAAAATAAATTTCAAAAAATTATATTGTGTTTTTGTAATTATGGCACCCTTGGTCAGATTTTTTTCAGCGCCTCTGTAAAAATAAGTTTCAAAAAACTAATATCTTGTTTTTGTAATCATGGCACCCTTGGTCAAATATTTTTCAGCGCCTCTGTAAAAATGCTATTGTCGTAGTTTTAAAATCATGGCGCCCTTGGACGGATTTTTTTTTCAGCGCATCTGTAAAAATAAGTTTCAAAAAACTAATATCGTGTTTTTGTAATCATGGCACCCTTGGTCAGATTTTTTCAGCGCCTCTGTAAAAATAAGTTTCAAAAAACGAATATCGTGTTTTTGTAATCATGGCACCCTTGGTCAAAGATTTTTCAGCGCCTCTGTAAAAATGCCTTTAAAAATGCTATTGTCGTAGTTTTCAAATCATGGCGCCCTTGGACGGATTTTTTTCAGCGCATCTGTAAAAATGGCTTTAAAAAAGTAATATCGTGGTTTTATAATCATGGCACACTTGGTCAATCTTTTTCAGCACTTCTGTAAAAATAACTTTCGAAAAACTAATATCGTGTTTTCGTAATCATGGCTCCCTTGGTGAGATTTTTTTCAGCGCCTTTGTAAAATTAATTTTCATAAAACTAATATCATGCTTTTGTAATCATGGTGCCCTTGGTCAGATTTTTTTTCAGCGCCTCTGTAAAAATAACTTTGAAAAAACTAATATAGTGTTTTTGTAATCATGGCCCCCTTGGTCACTTGGTCAGATTTTTTTCAGCGCCTCTGTAAAAATAACTTTCAAAAAACTACTATCGGGATTTTGGGCTAAGATGTGTTATTATCCCACCCTCCGCGATGTTGAGTATTTGGCGATTTTTATCGCTCTGGTAACCCCGGCGTTTGGCTTCTAGTAACTTATTAAGGCAACCCCCTTTTTTACAACGCGAGAGCGTGCTTTTTGCGTGAACATTCATTTCACTGCCGGGTGTCGTTGCTGACGGTTGCTTGAGTCTTGTACCAGATACTCTTTGTTATCTTGTTCTATGGCTGTCTTTTTATTTTTATGTTAAATTTATTGGATGTATTTCATTGACTATAGTTTCTGTAGTCCGTTTAAACGCTCTTGCTGAAGTAATTAAGAAATATGAGGAAATTTTGACATGAAAGGGAGGTTTGTTTATAACGTGTCAATGCGTATTAAGCCTATTTTGGAAAATGACGGTGATGTTATATTTTGTGCTGTAGGTTTCAAGAAAGCAGATGTCTGTTAAGGTATGTTGATAATTTCATGTATATTTTGTTGCTTTAAGAGTTTTTTACATTTTGAGATTGCTACAAAACGAGAACTACTGAATTTTGAGAATGCTATATCACGAAAAATGCTGAATTCGGCGATGTTTTTTTTTTTCGGTAAATGAGCGCGAAGCGCACATACAACTATTGCTGATTGCCACTTTAGCAAGTTTCGTTTTTTAGGTATATTTTGCTGTTTTAAGAGTTTTTTACATTTTGAGATTGCTACAAGACGAGAAATGCTGAATTTTGAGAATGCTATATCGCGAGAAATGCTGAATTCGGCGATGTTTTTTTTCCGTTAAATGTACGCGAAGCGCTCATACAAGGATTACTGATTGCCAGTTTAGCGAATTTTGTTTATTATTTACATTTTATTTTCGTTGAGCCAAACTGCGTATAAACGGATGCTTGGCGACATTTACTACTTGGCGGAAAAGGGGTTTTCTCGCCAAAAAAATCCAAGATGGCGGAGGGTGGGATAATAACACATCTGTTCCGGATTTTGTAATTGCAATCCCCCCCCCCCCCCCACACACACACGCACACACGTGGGCAATTAGGCATGCATACATACACGCACACTCCCCACAAACACACACATAATTTAGTTCTACTTAGTACACTTAGTTCTACTAAAGTGGAGCATTCCATAATTTCTTAATGATAATATAAGTTAGACCGCCAAGACTAATTCTTCACAAGATTTCGCAATGGAAACATACGTAAATTTTGCTTTTGAAAGAAGAAAATATTAAAATTTCATATCTATTTAAAAATTCGATTATATTTTTAGCATCCAAAAATGCCGATATCAAAAAAAGTTTTTTTTTTTTTTAAACTGGATCTGCTTAACCGCTTTAAACTTCAAACACCAACCCGATTTATAAATTGAAAAATACACATGTAATTAAAATAAATAGATAAACCACTAAAATTGTAAAAGTCGTTTTACAAAAGAATGGATGACTATAAGTAAAGAGAAGTGCAGTTTGTGTTCAGTTTTCAATGCTGTTAGTCAATAATGTGGGGGTTCCTATGAAGACAAATTACCATTTCGGCGGGGTTTCAGGTTAACTAGATAAGGATTTTATATATACCCAGTGGTTTCTGTAGTAGTACCAGATGTCACACTTTTTATTGATTATACCATATTCTGAGATTTCTGGAGAAAATAGAAATCGGACGTGGAGGTATTTTCCCATGAAATACTAATTAACACACGACACATGCTCGGCGTACAGGCATCTGCGAAGAATGAATCGTTAAAAACGAAAAATAAAATATTGAATTAAGCAACTGTTATAGCAGTTTTATAATGTTTTGTGGAATAAAACAAGTAGTGTATTACACAAAATTCCTCTTCAGTCGAGAATTCTCAATTGTTTTACATCTTTTTAGCTGCCCAAAACTTTTGATGGCGTTATTAAATAATTTTTATTGATACATACATCAAATTTTTAAAAATTTCTGTTAAGGTGAAGACGAAAAATAACTTTTCCAATTAAACCTTATCATTTTTTAGATACATTTCTTTATTTCAAGATATCGAGTAAAAAATAGCTTAAAAATAATGAACACATATAAGGTTAATTGCGGTAGGAAATAAACGTGTTATTCTTCTTCTTTTCAATTTTTCCCACATTACGCAATTAAGAACGCTGGTCACTCAGCTTCCGATTTCCCCTCACTAATGTAAAGTCTATGGGCATTGGATGCATTCGTATATTTAACATATCTCCTCGGGATATTAATATTTTTAACTTCTATTTTTTGTGTACGCTTCCTAAAAGATGTCTCTTTTTTTTTCTTAGTTCTCAAAATATTTCTAAAGTATAGACTTAATTTTATATGAAGTGTTAAAATGTTGAGTACACAGAAAAAAGATGTGAATGTAAAAATGTGAATTTCCCGAGAAGATATTTTAAATATACATATGCATCAAAAGTCCGTTTTTCTAGTGCCTTTTTTTGTGTGTGTGTGTGTGTGTGTGTGTGTGTGCGTGTGTGTGCGCGTGAGTTGCGGCGGCCATTGTAATTTAAATTTGGCTTATCTGAAATTAAAACAAACAGTAATTTTTAATTAAATATGACTTATTTTAGTGACTAGACGAGACAAAGTGTGGAAATATTCAACTTTTATCGTAGAAATATATTGATTTTTGATGATATAAAAAAAAAAAATCCTTAATGCACTGCATAATTATATAAGAAAAAAAGTTGACAAAATTAGAAGTGAAACAATTCAGTTATTTTAAAGTAATCGTCTCGTGGTCATCTATTTAAAAATGCAATTTTGAGAAAAACTAGTTTTAATTTTATGTTATAATTGTAATAGAATGCTTATTGTATTGTTTCTTTTTTTTTACTTACATAGAATCGTCTATTCCAAATTTTGGCCACATACAGATGTCTTAATTCCGTTGATAAAGCCGCTAAAATAAAAACTTGATTTTCCGAAATTTATATGTTCTCAAAAAAGTATTTTTTAACGTTCAATAATGCGAAAATTTCTGCTCATTTTTACAAACATAAAAATAGTGTTCGACAGAAACCGAATTTCGGTTACCTTCCTAGTTTCGAGCGAAAACGAAAGCGAAACTGTTTTAAAAATAATTTCAAAGTAATTCACATAAACATACATATATACATGTTATCTGAATAATGTTTTGCTTAGAAACAGCAGTAAATAATTATTAATTAAAAAACAATTTGATTGAAATAAAAATTAATTAAATATAAGGGGTTAAAAACATAAAAATTATTAAAAAATACTTTAATTTAAAAATAACGAATTTAATCAATATTAGTAATACCTTCTAGATTTATCACCTTGTATGTGAATGCATAGTATGTGCGGCTCTTTGGATGGGAGTGCCGTTTGGGAGAGTCTAGGGAGGGGCAGTTATAGTAATACCGAATATTCGACAGTACTTTCGCCGAAACTAAGAATTTGGGCTAAAAATGAAACCAAATATTCGGCCAAACTCTACATAAAAGAATGAGACTTGCAAGCTTGGTTATTGGAGTAATTTGTAATACTATCGATTCTTTTCTTTAAATTAATTACATCTTGAGTTAAAATTGATTGTTTTCTCGTGACAGTTTTCTTCCTCTTCCCCCACTGTCGCGTCCGGAAATTCGGTTCAAAACGCCACCTTTGACAGCATTTTCTGAAGGATCTTTTGCTTTTCTCGAAAAATATAAAAGGCAGTTCGATTTCAAAGTTTCTGATGGGCAATAAAAAATAACTGGTATTTTCGGTCACGTAAAGCAGTCAGCAGTTGTAATGAAATTTAAGGAAAACCTTTAAAACAAAACTTATCATGCAATAAAATTCAAGTAATACTACTTTTCAAAATAATACATTCAACGTAATACTTTTAAAGAATTATTACTTTTCCGAAGATTTTCTGTCCCCCGTCCCCGTTGCCCTGCGTGCACACAGGAATCGCGGTAAAAAACAACAAGATCTTTGAAAAACAGAAACAACTCCATTATTGGACACAGCCTTTGTAAGTTTGCTCATTTGAAAGGAAACCTAAATAAATTATGTCTCAAAGAAAAGAGAGTACCGATATCAGCCATCTATTGTCCACTCCACAGAAACTGGAAATGCATGTGTTTCTAATTTTCAACCGATAGTCGGTGTAAATAAAGTTCCCCTGATGTGAAATCTGCTTCGTTTGTCTCGTTCTATCCAGTGTTAAAGAACTACTCCGTCTTTATATTATTTGCCTGTGTTTCGAGTTATTTACTTATTTTCGTGTAATCTGAAACATTTTTCGTAAGCTTGTGCTTCATACTTTTTAAAAAATAGTGTACAGTGTACAGTATTATAAAATATCATCACCACCACAGCTCAGGTATGCTGATGTTGCATCTTGCATAACAATAACTGTGAATTGTCCATGGAAAAACAATATAAGGTAAGATTACCTATATTAGTTTTTTTTTTAATTGTGCCTCTTTTATAAGAGAGTTTATCAGTTTGAATTTTTGCGAAATCTTCAAAATTTGTCTAATGTATTTCGTTATTTTCTCTTTATAACTGTTGCGGAAAAAAAAATCTGGGATGAAAATTAAATGACATTTTTAATATTTCCCGAAATATGGTTTATTTATTACTACGAACTAAACTGAATAATAACAAAAACTGTAGTAATAATATTAAAGAATATTTGTCTTTCACGCAGTTGCAGATTATATATACATATTTAACTGTTTAAATAGCGGGATGCAAACCAAACGCTTCTTTATGATATCTTTTTAACGTTGAAAAAATAAAGAAATACAACAATTTTTAAAAATAATTCACGCAAAATAGACGTCATTCTTTCCCTGAACAAAAATAACTTTTCTGAAAATTTTTACATAATTGGTATTTGTATCCTAGAGATTGTATAAAATATTATTGAATTGTATAAAATAATGTTTTGCACTTTTGAGTTTTGACCCAACGAAATTGTTTTTGTTTGTTTTATTTTAATATTTTATTTTCCATTTGGAGATAATTGTATGGAGATTGTTATTCGGATATTCGGGGTAAGGTTTGAATTAACTCATTAGATAAGGTGAGCAGAATTCAAAAATAGAGATAGCTTTTTTAGAAAAGTGTGGTGGAAAAAAAAATACCTCTAAGTTGGCAACACCGATCTAATATCAGAAGTGCAATGTTTTGCGGGAACTATTTTTGTACATATTACATTTCTATAGTATAAAATACTAATTTGGGTGTCATAATTATTTTAGGAATAAGGTTTCCGCTATAGCAATATACTCGTATATATTTTTAAATTAATTTTTTATACATAATTTATATAGTATGTGTATGTGTGTATGTATGTATGTATATATATATATATATAATATAGTAAAACCTCTCTAAAGCGACCACGCTCCGTTCCAATAAAAATTGGTCGCTCCAAGAGGTGGTCTCTTAAGGGAGGCCATGTTTAAATCTAGAGTTTTGTTGAAAAAAGGTAACAATTAATGTTACTAAAATTTATTTTTCACTTTAGGAAAAAAAAGTATCAAAACAAAAGTTAATTACTGCAGAGTATAAAAAATGAATACATTGACGTTTGCTTTGATTTTACGGTTTTATCTTTTATAACTTTTATTTCTAAGTCCTTTCGAAGTTCAGTAAATAAATGCAATTTTTTTTTTGGATGGGAACAAATAATGACGATTTTATTCATTTATCTATTTCCTTGAGAGTTTCCTGACAGAATAGGGCAGGGAAGTTTATGGACCGTCATTCTTAATTCGTCATCAGAGTTAAATTCATTGCCCAGAAAGGCACAAAGGAGTTTAAACACTTAAAAGTTACCGGAATAAAAAAAAATATCTAAACTTAGTTTAGAAATTTGATGACGAATGCACTCTCTAGAATTATTTTTCTAATAAAACTTTCTTCAAGCGACCAGGAAAAAATGGAATTTGTTTCGCTTTCTTTAAAGAAATGGATCGCTCATGGGGGGAGTTCAACTGGAATGGTCTCTGAATGGGGGTAAAATTACTATAGAGCCTATGGGAATAAATTTCGTTCCATGCAAAAAGGATCGTTCAGGGAGGTGGTCGCTTAATGGAGGTGGTCGCACAGGGAGGTTTCACTGTATATATATATATATATATATATGAGCATTTGCGCCTTTTTGTAAGGCAATCGGCGCCCTTTTTATCCATTTTGCCACCGCCCTCTCAGTTATGCCAGTACGACCCTGCTTACTAGAAACTGTAAAGTTCTATAATTCTACAAAATTTGGCGTCGGCGTGCTCCACAAATGGCACGGAAGCATTCTACAAAAGCTAGTTCTCGACGATGAACTGTACAATATTTTAACTAAAAATAAAAATGTCTTAACGCTTTAGCTAGCGGTGTCCACGAAAATAAGATACCTCATTTTAAGAGCACTAGCGCCAATGATATCTAATTAAAATTTTCCTTTTATAAGGGACGGGAAAATAAGGATTCTTTTATTTTCAAATAAATTCTTTTGTAAATTCTAGTGTCAGTCCATCATTTTATGTTTTACAAACAGAATTACTCCGTGCCGGAAAGGGTTGGGTGACTCTTTCTTACTCTATATGTGCCTTGCAATTTTACAAAAGCACCAATGTAACTGTAATTACCTATTTTTTATATATCTATGGTACGCCCTTAGGCGTGTTTTAACGAGAGTATCTCTGTACAACAAAAAGTTTTCTGTACAAACACTTAATATTTATCCACATTCAATTTAATCTACGCTGTTACTAGTATAGTTTCTTTGTTATTAAGAGAATGGTCACATTGCCTCAGAAACATGGACACCCGAAAATTGAATTAAGTCAATTCGAAAATCGATGTAAACCCAGCACACTTCATCCTGTAATAAAAAGAAAGGTAAATTTATCCAGATTTCAGTGAAACTGTAATTATGCCTCTATTACTAACCTAATAATACCATGTAAAGAAACTGAAATTTCTTTATATTCAAATATATTCATATTAAACTATATTGCAGATTTTTCTCTTAAAACCAGGTTACTGAACTTCAAATATAAAAGTGGAAACGTTACCCGAAAATGAGCCGAATCTGTCCCATAAAGAAATATATTATTATTAATCTTATCCGACGCGAACCGATGATCGCGTGGGGTTTCTGCAGAGTTGGTTTGCCCGACCAAATGCAGAACTCTAACCCATATACAATTTAAATCTCAGTGTATGAACTCAGATTGTAAAACAATTATACACATTATGTCAACTATTTTAAAAACGTAAGTTGTACCAGGTACATTAACTCCCTATTCAACATTCGATGTGACCCTGTTTTAAGAAAATTAAAGCCTATAAAGCCCCAAAAACATTCTCTGAAACAAGCATGTTCCTGAAAAAACAGCCTATGTAAAATGTACGCACATTAAATTAATTACTTTTATAACTTACTAACAATTATATAATAATAACAATTAAAGTGTTATACGAGAGTATTTATATCTTAGAAGTAACTACCATGCCAAATTTCAAGTTTCTATGTTTAACAATTCCATAGAAGGCTAATTCCATGGGTCTTTGTAGTGTAAGTCACACAGCTGATTTCTGGTCACCGTTATATTCAAAAGTTTTCTTAGCTTTATTCAATTAATGAGATATGTCCGATAAAATAAGTCAAATTTTCAGTTTTAAAATTCTGGTAGCGAACATTATATAAATTTGAAACTATGTGACTTACACTACAAGTACGCATGGAATTAGACAGAAATCTTACTTTAGAACGCTTTTCGCGCATTATGACTCCGTTTAATTGTCAATTTTATTATAAGCTGTTCTTAGAGAGTATTTACATCTTATAAGTAACTACCATGAGAAATTTCAAATTTCTAGGTCCTTCAGTATCACAAAAGTTGCATTTAAAACGTTTTTTCTCCTATGACCCCCCCCCCCCCAGCCACCACCACCCCGCCCTGAGGTTATTCGCACTGATATAAAATGTAGTCTTTGTTTTACCAGGGACCTTCAATTTGCCACCATTTCTTATGAAATCTGTTTGGTAGTTCTAGTTTCATCAAGCAAATAAACAAGCATTACTTCTTTATAGTATTAGTACGGATTTATTTATTTTGAGAAATATCAATTATAGTCTTTTGAATAGTTGACTGAAACAGTTTTAATCTTGCACTGTACGAAAGTTTGTTTTGGAAGTACATTTTCTATACTCACATTTAGGGTTAGATACCACAAGTTTTGAAAACTAGTTATTTGCCTAATTTCATCACAGACTTTTGTGATTACATAAAACTAGTATTTTTATTCAAATATAGTGGTAACTAGGGATTGAATTTATATTATAATGATTAAATTTTAATTACTTCACAGATACATGGCTGCGCAGGCAGTGTTAAGTGATTGCGTATTTTAAACTTCTCATGAGAAATTAATTTATTTATGTTACTAACAATATTACAGAAAAAAAACTAAAAATACTTATTTGGAATTATTACATATCAAAAACCTTTTAGGGATTGCTTATTGATTCAAATTCTATACATTTGTGTACGCTTTCTACTATATTTGCAATTCTATAGTAAAATAAATTTAGCAACTTTATGTATTATAAAAATATAGAAGAAAAAGCTTTTAACAATACCCCCTCTGAAAATAAATCCAGGAAATTACCTTTTAAATAAAGGACTGCCCTGTTACCCAAACTCGAACAAATACATTTCAAACCGGAAAAAATAACAAATATAGTTTGAATGTATTTACAAATTGAGGTGCTGTTTAACACTTATTTTTTCTATTCTATTTATTCCAGTGCGTCTACTGCTTTGTAGTGGCAGGTAACAACGTGAAATATTTTAGGCAATATTTAACCGTTTAGAGGCGCGTAATTGTTTTTCTGTAATGTTGAATTCACACCGGAACTTTAAAAAAATTTTACTTCAGAATAAGGAAAAGTAATTTTACATCCTTTTCCGCCAAAGTTATAAAACAAAACAAACAATCATGTTTACAAACAATCATGTTTGATCCTCTTAAATTTCTTAACACTAGAACCGCCGGCAGAAACCATATACCTATAACCGACAAAGCGATCATTTTGACCGATGTTGATTACCATGCTCGACTATTGTTTATTTGCCATTTTTTACTCTTAGTATCGTTTATTATGTTTATTACCATCATTGTCCATATAATAATATATATTTCATAATTTTATTATATATTTTTATATTTTATTATGTTATAATTATATTATATATATATATATATATATATATATTATTTATATTATTTATTTTAAGAATATTTTTAAGGTAAAAAATATTTTTCATTAGAAATCGAAATTGCTAAAAACAAGAATAAACTTGGTGGAAACAAACATTTATATTTATCGCCTGAGCAATACAATATTCAGGGTGGCAAGTGGTCACGGAAAAACACAGTAAAAAAAAAGAGGAAACAGCCAGTATTTTCTTCTAGAAAATACTAAGAATAATACAAAGGGATTAAAGAAAGCGAATTTCTATTTAACAAAATACTGGTATTTAACACCTTTTTTGACTGTGTTTTTCCGATGCCCGCTAGATCAAGAAAATTATAAAACACTTGTAAAGGTCATTGTCTACAACTAGCTTTTGTAGAATACTTCCGTGCATTTGGTCGAGCACGTCGACACCACATTTTGTAGAATTATAGAACTTTACAGTTTCTGGTAAGTGTTTATCACCAGTTTCAAATGTAACTGGTGGATGTCGGGAACTTATAATTAAAACATATTTATTTTTCTTCCCTTGATAAACTCAACGTAATATCATAGGTGACAAGAATCTGGCTACTGTACAAAGACTTTTTTCAGATTTTATGGCCTGTGGAATTTTGTTTTTCATCTGAGATTGACTGTGCCAACAATTCTTGTTTTTAATGACTTCAGCTTTTCTGCAAGGGGCAGTGAAGTAAAAAAGTTATATGTGGTAATGGTGTAACCTTTGTTGAAGTATGGTTGTATGAAGTATGACTGTTGCGACATCTACTGTATGAAATGTGCATTAAAATTGACGGTGTTCATTTTGACGATTTCGGCGGTTCTAGATATACTACTGCAATATTTTATAAATTTTTGCTGATTAGAAAATTTATCACTGGCATATCATAGATTTTCGAATGATAGGAAAAGTCACGGAAACTCAAAGTTATGCTCTAAATAGAAACAAATTGGTACGGAATGAAAGTTTCGAAACGGTCAAAATGACCGACTTGGCGGTTCTATTGTTAATCCGTGTCGTGCATCCGAAATACTAGAGGTTCTAACTTTTGAGAATCATTTTTTCGAAATAGCAGTCTTAGCTTGATTAAATCGTAGAATCCTGTTATTGAATAAGGTGAAAATTAATATTCGAAGTAGTTTACTGAAAGATAAGCATCTTTAGTCACCGTAACTGGTTTAAGTGTATTAACTTTTCTGTTACGCAATTCCAATATCCATAAATAGTAGCGATATCCAATTTCAATAATTATAAAAAAAAATAGAATTTTAATATTACACTTTTTTATATCTTTTTAATTAAAATTGGTATTCCAAAATGTTTTCAGACTCATCTATGTTTATAATTTGTGCATTTATTAATCTGCTACAGAAAGTTATCTCTTACATGTTGTTTCGGTTTCATTGATTATAATGTTTGCGGCGAGAAGGTGATTTTTTATTACACGGCTTATATATTCGACAATAAATAAATAAATACCAATGCGATATTATTTCAAATTATAAGAACTTAGTAGGATTTCCCTCAGAGGGATTAGTCTGACCAATGTTAGTGACAACCGAGATTTAATAATAACTCGTGAAAAAAATAGAAAATGAGATGCTATCTTTAATTGACAGTATGTGGCCTGTCTGAAAAATATTCAACCTTTGAACGAAAAAAATGTATAAACTACCTGACAGGATTGGTACCATTATTCATTTCGAGGTAGGCCCCTTGTGCCTTCACATATTTAGCCCACCGTTCTTTCCACTGCAGAAAATACTTCTGGCAGGCTTTTTTTGTAATGGTGTTCAACTCCGCCGACGTATTCTACATATCTCATCTCTACTCTCAAAACGGGATCCTTTTGATGTCACATTCAATTTCGAAGGCAACCAGAAGTAGTAAGGAGTCATGTCTGAAGAGTATGGAATTTGGCGAACACTGGAATTCCACATTTTGTCAAGAAAGTCTGAATCAGGTGCGACGAACGAGCTGGAGAATTGAAGAATCTTACGAACTCTTCCGCTTTCTGGATCACCAAGCTTTGATAAAATTTGATGCAGAAACTTTTTTTCAACCCGTTCAGTCATCTTGAGAGAAATCAAAATTCGACGCACACATACAACAGCACCTCACTCGGTGGAAACAGGCAACAACTGGCTAACTCAAATTCCTGGAAAAAACTGAGGCATGCGCATTAAACTGGGTCTTTCCAATGCGCACAGAGCGCCGCCTTCGAATGGCTATTGCGCGCGGGAAAAATGAAAGTCTGTTATTTATCAAACAGACCTGCCACAAATTTAGATGATGAAAATGAACAAATTGAATGGTAGAATTACAAAATACTATAATAATATAGCAAACACTGTATACACTATATATAAAATATACGCTGGTTTTAAAAAAATGGCAAAGCAAACCTACAAGACAGCTGTGCATGGGTAAAAAATTGGAAGTGCGCAACAGATTAAAAATAATAGAGAAAATAAAACACTAAAATATCTTATATCGGAATTTTATTTCTTGAAATGATGTCAAAAACATAAACAGACGTTCCGCGCCTATTTGACTAACTCTAAATGACGAAAAGGATGTTTGGAGAGAATGACGGACTTTTATATGGTGTGTGGCCCACTCGAACAGTTAATACTCTTGAATATCTCTTTTCATGTATGCGATGAGGTTGTCGATAAGACTTTAGGGAATTGTCTCTTAAAAAAGTGATATATCAAAGTCCGGAACACTTCAACAGAGGCATGCAATACGTCGTTCGCGTGTGTTACAGATATACTCGATCGGATTTAAATGATGAGTGCTTGCTGGCCACTATATACGCTGCATTGTTTTGTTTTTAAACATATTCTCGACAAGGTGAGCTGTATTACGTGTTAGCATCATTAAATAAAAGGAATCGGCATCGACTGCAGCGTAATTTATGACATATCTGGAATATTTCGTCTGCATAAACTTTGAGCTGTGAAAATGACATTTCGAGTAATTTACAAATCCGTACGTATTTTTCCAACAAATCATGCAAGCTAAAATACGTCAATATTGACCCGATTAAAAAAAAACCCGAATAAGTTACTATATAAAAAATCGTATAATGGCAATTGAGAAAATGACCTTATGATTAAATCTCTAGATTAGTGAAGCTGAAAAACAATTGCACATCAAATTTAAACAGACACTTTCCTCTATTAGAGGCTTTGGCGAGAGAGAGAGAAAAAGCCAGAGAAGTAACATATTGACAAGTGCTTTCGAGGAAATTATTTGCTGTTTCATACCGACATTTATTCAATATTTATGCGTGAATTGCAGTCTAATTCTTTCTATAACGAGCATTTAGATCCTATAAGTTACTACCATGCCAAATTTTAAGTTTCTAGACCCAACAGTATCACAGAAATTGCAGATTAGATCTTTTTTATGGTGCACCCCTTTATCATTTTTTTTTAACTGACCGGCATTTACGACTTAAAAGTAATAGCCATGTGAAATTTCAAAATTTCTTTCTCTAAGAACTCCAAATAAATCGTGATTTAGAAACTTTCTAGAACGTTTTACGTTTATTTCTAACTTTAAAATTTCGAACCTTGTAGAAAACGTTCGTATCGAGTATTTACATCTTAAAAGTAACCACTGCACAAAATTTCAAATTTTTAGCTCAAACAGTATCTCAGAACTCGCAATTTTAGAACTTTTCTGCTCCTGCACCCATGGAGGTTGTTGTACCGACATAAAATACAGTCTTTGTTGGAGGAGAGATGGTCACAAGCATTTCAAATCATTATTTATTAAATCAGCTGGGTAGTTTCAGAGATTATATTCCACAGACACACAAACGTTACTACTTTATAATATTATCATACACGTAGATAAAGAAGCCGTTTAATTTGTATTATATAGAAACATAAATAGTTTATTTAATACGTGTTAGCAGATGTATTTATTAAAATAATACGTAAACCAGTTTAATATTTCTTCAATTTTATTTTTATAGTCGTTTATATCATTTGGCAATTGTTTGATTTATTTTGTTTATTTGATGCATAGCTGCATTTTCTTCAATTCAAAGAAATTTAAATCACAACTAACCGCCCTTTGCTACCAGTTTGGTCTCCCTTAAAATTTATGGTTGGAAATGCATGCTAAGTATTGTATACTGTTACTTTTATTCATAATTTAATTTACTTGGTCTCCCTTAAATATAATTAATAGAATCCCTTTAGCTAATATTAGTTTTTGTTTCATTAAAATATCTCAACTGGTTGATTTTCTGCAAGCAAGTAAACCCTTTTGGTTTACAATGAAAGTCTATAGGAATTTGGCGAACTATTAGAGATATCACCAAGCTGGCGTCACTTTTGGCAACTAATTTTCTCGCTAAATTTAGCGATATATCGCCAAGTTGGCAACAAACGTGGCGACGTTTGGCGACAGAGCAGGGTCTGTGTATTCTCTGTGTATTAGCTTCGCTTCGCTCAGACAATTATTAGGAAAAAGGATCATTAAAACCGATTTTTCAACAGAAATTCCAGTTCAATCATTCGTGAACCATAGAATAAATAAGTTAGTTTTGGTCTAGTAAGATTTATTTCGAGATATTTGTACCGACATAATTTCGTGCTGATTTAAATTTATAATTTCAGGGTTATTTTTCCAACAGTAAACTGTAAATAAGACTTGGAAAATTATATAATTTTTTTAGTGTTTCTTTTTGTTGATTCTTTAAAAAGCACTTTGTCCATTTTCAATAGACAGGGAGGAGACAGATAAGAGAACATCACAGTCAAGTAAAATAGAAAATTCAAGCATTTCCTTAGAGAAAAATTTGCCTTATTCAATCTCACTTTAAACAAAACAAATTTTTCTAATAGAAAATACTGGTACTCTCCCTTTATTTTGACTGTGTTTTTCTCTAATTTGTTGCTGCACTGATAGATCAATTAATGTTAGTAGATGTTCATAGTACACATTCATTAAGTATATAAAAAGTATATGAAATTATACCTGCATTTGAGAAACTTTTTATGATGTATATAAAATAACAATGCATTTATTTATATTTAAATTTCGAATCTTTTAGAAACAGCTTTTATTTTGGAACATCACCAACTGACAGTTTAGGATTTTGAGGGAGTGGTATCGTACGAAAGCTATTATCACGAGGATCAAGTATTGCACAGGAATTATACTCCTGAATCCAATAACTTGCGTGATATGGACCCTTTTCTGTTTCGGAAGAAGGGATAATAAAGAAGGGAAACAACATGAGATTTCTTCAAAATCTAACGAAGGCAGGAATTTTGTCTTATAATTAATTATAATAGTGATTTTCACGATAGAGTGGTAATGGGAATACTATCCTTGTACTGGACAGATGGAACGGCCGAACATATGAAAATTATGGCCAAGCAGTCTTCCTTCCAGCTGGATAGACAAAATACCTTCAGCCACCGGATGTTTACTTCTTCCAAGGCTACAAGTACTTGGTAAAGAAAATAGGAGAATGCTAAAAAATCTCATAGAAGTATTGTCTGTGAGGTTAACACTCTTACTGTAGAAGGCATACTAAAAATACATCACTTAGTCTACAGCTAGTTCTTTTCAGCTACTTTCGATGTGATGCATCAGTATGCATTCCAATAGGCTTTAACCCTTTCAGGGGAGAGCAATTCCATTGCTAAAGTGTTGAAATTAACGAATGACACCGGAATTTGAAAACAAATTTATTTCTAAACATGAAAAAGCTATATTTCGTATATATAATAAACCGAAATTTTTTTTGACTAAGATTCTGCTGCTACTGTGGAATTTGGGAATTAAAATTAAGTGGTTTTATAAAAAAAACCAGCGCCCCTCAAGGGGTTAATGCGAAACACGAATACAGTTTTCGGATCAGTAAAACGTGTGCTTCTCTTACTACACTAACCTGTGCTGAATATCAAACAATAGCGCCCTTCATTGTTTGTGCTTGGTATACGTATGGTTTCAGTAAATTTAAACAGAAAAACTTACTAGCATGGTTAATTATAAGACAGATTTCCTCTGTTCGATAGCTTTTAAAGGAATCTCACTCTGTTTTTCCTTCTTTATTTCACTTCTTCCGCAGTAGAAAAGGGTCCCTATCTCGTAAATTATTGGATTCGCGAGTACAGTTCGTGTACATTTCTTGATCCTTGTAACAAGAGCTTTCGAACGATACCATTCTCCTTAAAGTCCAGAGCTGACAGTACGGGATGTTCCCTAGTTAGGGAGCATTTACATTTATAAGTATCTACCATGACAAATTTTAAGATTCTGTTTTTGACAATTCAATAGAAATCGTAATTTAAAACAATTTTGGAAGGTTTTTTTCTCATTTCACTCTTTTAACCCTTTGTTACTCCGTGTTCCATTACATGGAATACCCAACTTGCTTCCCAAATGCCACAATGCAACCCGAAATTTGGTATAAATATTTTCCGTGCAGTATGTATGTGAAATAAAGCTTCTACTTGTTTCAAAATAAATTTGTTCGTAAATTCCGTTGTCACTCATTCATGTAATCATTTTAACAATGAAACTGCTCTGTGCCTGAAGAGGTTAAATTTCGGATTTTTCAGGAAGTGTTCTTAGCACTAAAGCCCGCGAGCAGTCATTTTGACTGCTACCAAATGAATATATTTCGGTTCGAACCAGAATTTTTTTTATAAAACTAGTTTAAATGAAACAAAGAAGAAAACTAGTTAAATGGATAAGTTAATAATTTAAAATAAAAATTCTGGTGTGAAATATTTTTCTAAAATTTGAGTAAAATTCTCGGTCTTTCTAGTGTTAACCCTCCGTCTACCAGACGGGTCCATTGGACCCGACAGGTACATACAAAATATTCATTCAAACCAGAAATTTCTTTAAAATAAACTAAGTATATAAACCAGACAAAAATAAGGTAAATAAATAAGTTAAATAGTTTTAAATAAAAATTCTGGTGTAGAACGTTTTATTAAAACTTGAATAAAATTCCCGGTAGATCTAGGGTTAAAGATCATTTACATCTTATAAGTAACTATCACGCCAAATTTCAAATTTCTATCTTTAGCAATTCCATACAAACTGCAATTTAGAACACTTTTCGCGCATTTTCACCTTTTAAAATTTAGAGAGTTTTAGAAACTGTCCTTAAAAAGTACTTGCATCTTATAAGTAACTGCCATGCCATTTATTTCACAGCAGACTTTTGTGATTACATAAAGCGAGTGTTTTTATTTAAATATAGTAGTAACCAGGAATTGTAGCGGTTAAACAGGGGTTTATTATAAAGTTTAAATTTTAACTAATTCTTAGATGCATGGTTGCGCAAGTAGGATTAAGATTCTCATGATAAATGAATTTATTTTTGTTATTAACAATATTAGAGAAAACAAAAATAATTATTTGGTATTATGACATATCTAAAATCATTTCGGGATTGCTCATTGTTTCAACTTCTATACATTTTTGTACGTACTAGATTACATTTGCAATTTTAAGTTGCAATAAATGTAGTATCTTTGTATATTATAAAAAATGTAGAATAAAGGCCTCTCCCTCCCCGAAAAGTATGAAAAAAATTCCAGGAGCTTACTTCGAAATAATGCGCTACTTTGGCTACTCAAAAACGATTTGTTGGAAAATTCGGATTACCTATCATCTAGAATAATACAGAAATAAATAAATGAAATAAATAAATTGTATACCGGAAAATATATCAAATTTAGTTTGAAGGTATTTACAAATTAATGTCTTCGCAGCAAGCATTTTTTTTTTAAACTTGACACTTGTTCTAGTACATCTGCCGCTTCTTGCGACAGATAACAGCAAAGCGATATAAGTAAGCGTCCTATCTTAAATGGGAGAACTCTTCGCAAGATTAAAAGCAAGGTCACATCAATCAAGGTCATGCGCCACGCAGCGGACGGAGTGTGAACTACAGGTAGATACCTAACTGTTTTTTACTGACACCACTAAAATTTTAAAGTTTCTTTCATCTTGATTAATAACTGAAATGCCTCTGATAAGGCGAAGAAAACTTCGCGGTGTCAAGTGCGCTTGGATGCCCCTCTCGCTTTGCCATTATTTTGCAATAAATGTGGCAAACAAAATTCATTTCCGTGAGTGACTGAAGATTTAGAAAATACGCGCCTGACTAAAAGCCCGCGTATGTGAATTATCACTCCGTCCACAAGGTGGCGCAACTGTGTTAATTTACGCCTGATTCCAGCATTAAGTTTGTTCGCTTACTTATAACGCTTTGGATAACAGCTTATAATACACATGCCGTATCGTTAAATCGTGAGCACGAGTCAGAACCGGAAGTACCCTGTAATGTATAACTTTACGTGTGTGTAATCGGTGGATCAAACAAAACGATATAAGTAAGCGTACAATGGCGATACTGGAATCTGGAGTATATTGACACAGCTGCGCCATCTGGTGAACGGAGTGAATAATGCAAATACGCGGGTTTTCATTATGATGTCATATATGACAGAATATCTACTATCTGCGCATCTCTTGCGCGTATTTTCTGATTCTTTACTCACTTATAGAAGATGAATCTTGTTTCCCAGTTTTATTGCAAAATATTTTTATTACAGTTTGTTTTGATAAAATTATGCACATTAAAAAAAAATAATCGCAATATCATTTTAATTTTGGAAGAAAAGCACTAATGCTACGAAAGCATTACTGCCTTTAGCCCTTAAACTAAAATGACATTGCGACTTTTTTTAAAATACACATATTTTTATCAAAACAAGCTGTAACAAAAATATTTTGCAATATATCTGGCAAACAAGATTCATCTTCTGTGAGTAAGTAACAATCTGAAATTCGTAATAGAATTTTTAACAGGGATTCTCTAAATGGCTTTGTCTGCTTCAAAAACTATTTGTAATTTAAATAACATGAATACAATACGTTCAAAAGAATATTGGAATAAGTTTTCGATGTATCGTCTGCTCTTGATAAACGAAGAAAAGGACTTAAAATTGAATATTTTATTTATTATTAAATTCTATACATATTCTAAACCTTGATAAACATTCTATTTTTTCTGGAATAGAACCGTGTATATCATTTTTTATAAATTTAGCACATCAAGAATTGAGTAAAAAATAAGACTACAAAATTCAATCTTTACACATTAACTACTTACTAATTTTTATGCGTCATTTTTCATTTCATTAACAGAAAATAATTAAAATCGAGCGTATTTAAATCAACAACTTTTTATAATATATATCAAATAATATTTTATTTTTTTTAATAAATTAAAGTTAAAATACCAAGGTTCGCACACTCCTTGAAATTTCCAAGGACTCTGGCACCAATATTAATGATAAGAAAATTTACATTTAATTTTTAAAACACAGAATTCGCAAACACTGCCTTTATTCACAGATTTTGCAGTATTTTTCTGCAGTTGAATACTTTGAAAATACTGTAAAAATTTAGTGGTGAAGCTGTGCGAACCCTGAAAATACGCAACTAACTTGTTTTGCTCTTTGGAAAAGGACATATGAATTCTATATGAAAAAGAATTTTCTTACAATTTCGAAAACTAGAGTTATTCGATTGCCAACATTTTGCCATTTTAACAAATAATATTAGTTCTAAAAAAGAACTGTTTTTTTTAAATAATTAACTATAATAAATAAGTCAAAAAACACGAATAAAAATTAATAGAACATTCTATTACTGTCAGAATATAAATGCTACAAACAAATGAAAATATGATGTTGGCGCTTGCGCAGTTATTTCATAGATGTGCAATTAAAAGATTATCCATAAAGAAGAAAACAGTTAGGCATCTTTCTGTTGTTCACTCCGTCCGCTAGGTGGCGTGTGACCTTGATTGATGTGACCTCGCCTTTAATCTTGCGGTTACCTCTCCCATTTAAGATAAGACGCTTACCTATATCGCTTTGCTGTCTTATTCCGTGTCGTGGATCCAGAAAAATATAGGTGTTTACATTTGAGAATTAATTTTTCTAAATAGCAATCTCATCTTAATTTAATCGTAGAATTCTGCGATTGAATAAGATGAAAATTAATATTCGAAATAGTTTTAGTGAAACATATCCATTTCTACTCACTCTAATTGGTTTAATTCTATTAACTTTTATTTTAGGCAATTCCAGTATCATAAAGAATAACGGAATCCGATGTCAATAAGAAAAAGTGAATTTTAGTATTACACATTTTTATATGTTTTTAATCGAAATCGGTATTCCAAAATGTTTTCAAATTCATGTATGTTTATAATTTGCGTAATTGTTGATCTGCTACAGAAAGTTCTCTCTTACATTTGGTTTCAGTTTCAGTGTCGGTTCATAAAGGTTCGACGGTGATTTTTTTCTACACGGCGACTAAATAAACCGGGATCAACGTTTAATATGAATTTTGGCAATTTAAAAACATCAGAGCCTCAAACTGTATTCGGTCCAGACTCCTCCTAACCAGTACAGGGTTTCGACACTTTCAACAGAAATGCCAATATTTTTTGGTCGAAAAAGTCGACTTATATAATTTCGCAATTGCAAAAGGCGATGTTTTCTCTAAGAAAATATTGGTGTTTTTCTGACCTAAAATCAGATAAATTTCCTGACTAGTAGGAACTCTGCAGTAGCATACGTCGTAATCACAATTGTATTTTATTTAAGTAATCTGTTTAAAATGCTTCGGATTACTCTATTTTTGTTCGGTATTTTCCATAATGTTTGGTAATTCCAAATTTGTGTTCGGTATTTCTCGAATAACAAATAAATTAAAAAAAGTCTTTGAAACTTTTGAACAACACATGAAATAGATTGTTTTGTGAACCTTTTCATTTAATTGAAATTGTTTATAATAATCTAGCATAGTAACTGATTGAATAAATAACTTTTTTCAAAACTAAGTTAGTTTGAATGTTTTAGTTTTAACAAACCACACTGAGCTTTAAATTTTTAATTCGTGGAGGTGTCCAGTTTAATAACGCAGGTAGAAAAGTAAAATTTATGCAATTCCTGAGACTGGTGGGCATTCACCATTACCGAACGAACTGCACTGAGCATATGTTTCATGGCATCGTCATTAGAAAGAGGTGTAAGAGCGTACTTTTTTTATTAAAAAAATATATATACAGTTCTGTTTATCTTTTTTTTTGTTATAAAGAGTACACGTATAAGTTACTATATCGGGAAAAAGTAACAAATTGAATCTAAATGTCTACAAAAACACTCTTTTGGCATCGTTTATTGTTAGACAAAACCTAACCCGAAAAGAAATGCTCAATTTTGACAGCAGATAACAAAGTAAAACATGAGCATCTCCGAAAACTCCTGGTTGGCACCACACGTACTTCATATTTAAATATTCCAGGGCATCTGTGATATACAGAGTGGCTGCTCTGTTTGTATAAAAAATAAATTATACTTTGCACTTGTCAATATGTGATTAAGAATAATTAGTGTTGCAGACTCCCTATCATCCGACAATCCTTGTATTTTATTTAAGTAATCTGTTTAAAATGCTTCGGATTACTCTATTTTTGTTCGATATTTTCCATAATGTTTGGTACTTCCATGCATCATGGCTGCATTGTAAAATTTAAATTGTTAGATAATCGGTATGGAATTTTTTCAATTGGATTATTGTTTTACGTACTCTCGGCTGCTCGAATGTAGTCTTTCGTGATGAAAAATCGTAGGCCAGTAGCAGGAAAAAACATTATAGGCTAAGGTTTGTAAAAACTTTTAACAGGGTCCATACGCTTCAAGTACCTTCAAGCACGTTTTACCAGTTTTTTTTTCTTAAGTAATACAGTAAAACCCGGATATACGCTCTTCCGGGGGACTGGGGTAGAAGAGCGTTAAAAGCGAAAAAACATTAAATGCAGGAAAAGGTTTTCGACATTTTAAAATTGAGAATATTAGATTATCTGCTTAAAATAAAGCGGGGAATCATTTTTTCCTGTATTATTTAAAATAGAAACTCCACAGCATAGGTACAAAAACGTTTCCTTCATTTAAAATATCACAAATTTACATAGTGTTTACAAAGTGTATTATTATTTCAAATAAGAATAAGTAAAAGAATTGTTAGCATTAAAATACAGCTACAAAATACATTTAACATTTCTAATAGGAACCTTTATCCTTATATTAAACATAAAATAAAATTCTGAAAGAAACTAATAATAATATTTTGTTTTAAAAAAAAAACGTAACATTTGTATTCTTGAGCACCACTATGAGGACTATAAACTTTCACTTTACTTCAGCTACCGTTGGAATGCGCTCTTGAACATCGCCATCAGCAACTTCATGAGGGTCCTCTTTTTCTGCGGCATCCTGTACAGTGTCCCCTATAGTGTCGTCAGTGCTCCTAACGTTGCTTGTGATAACGTCTTCATCAATGTTAAGATAGTTCCGAAGACTGTGTGCGTTTTCTGCAAGATGCTCGCAAACAGCTTGCCAGCCCTCGTTTTCTATAGGATCCGACCCCTCTTCAGCTGCATCCATATTATAGTCGGCGTCCGTTATGAAGCCTGCCTTTTCAAAGCAATTTTGAATTATTTTAGGTTCCATTGCATCCCAAGCAGGGCTAAGGTAGTTCATGGCGTCGAGAAGAGTTACAGAAGATCGACTACTTTTATTTTCCATTTCATGTAGAAATCATTTCACTATACGTTTGCGATAATGTTGTTTTAAAACCTTTATGATCCCTTGATCCATCGGTTGAAGTACGCTTGTGGTGTTTGACTGTTTGCAGGTAAAAATTCCAGGGAGACGTTTGTAATATCTGGTATTTCTTGGGGATGCGCTGCGCAATTGTCTACGAATAGTATGACATGCCTATTTTGCTTCCGCATATCGACATTAAAATCAGAAACATATTTAATGAACTGGGGACCCGTCATTGAAGCCTTACGATGATGTGCATAGTCACAGGGCAATCGTTTAATGTTCTTGAAACAGCGAGGTTTGGCCGATTTTCCAATCACTAGAGGCTTGCGTTTGTCACTCCCATCGGCGTTGGAACAAACAAGCACAGTCATACGTTCTTTACTGAGCTTCCCTCCATGGCACTGCTCATCTTTTAACTTTAATGATTTATCAGTCATCACTTTAAAAAATAAGCCAAATTCGTCGGCGTTATAAATATCAGAACTGGCATAGTTTTTGATAAACCTTGGAAGACTTCTTTTTCCAATATTCTGCATTTTCCATGTTTACGGCAGCGGATTCTCCGCAGATCTTCTTGTACACATTGCCGTTGCAGATTCGAAATCGGTCTAACCACCCATTAGATGGAGTAAAATCTTCAATTCTTAGCTTTTGGACTACTTCTGCAGCTTTTTCTTTAATTATGGATCCACTGATAGGTATGTTACAGTGTCTTGATTCAAGAAACCACTCGTACATAACTTTCTCTAAATCTTCATATTTTCCTGTTTTCACTCTGTTTTTCTTTGAGCCATTTTTTTCAATATCTTTTCTGTTTTGAAGAAGAGTCCGAAGAGACGACGGCGCGATATTCATAGATAACGCAAAATCTTTTTGGCTCACAATAGGTTATTTTTTGACATAATTTTTTAGAATTTTTAATTTTTTTGAATTTGTCAGCGTCTTTCTTTTCATACTCTTAGCTTCCATGATGCGCCTAATTGGATTCGGCAGCGATACTACTTATTTATGTGTAAATGAGAAAAGCGGAAACAGTTTGTGTGAAATAAGAGACAGACAGGTGCTGCTGAGATGAACAGCATAAATTCTTTTATTCTCTGATCCAATGAGTAAAAACCCGTAGCGCTGGCTATTTTTATTTTATTTATTTATTTATTTTTTACATAGTCTTTGGGCGTTGGCTGGCTGCCAATTCCACGTATCCTATCTTTCTCTCTCTCTCTTTGTACGGGCAAGAAAATGTGAACTACAGATGCAAACCAAAGCGTAATATCAGTGATTTCTTTGTTCAAAGGTTCAATAAAAAGCGCGTTAAAAACGGGAAAACGTTAAAAGCGGGGAGCGTTAAAAGCAAGGAATTTTTACATTGTTTTTATGGATATGGTTCAAGGGATCGGGTCAAATGAGCGTAAAAGGCGGGAAAGCGTTTTAAGCGATGAGCGTTATATCCGAGTTTTACTTTATTAGCCGTATTTAATGGTAAACGTTCTATCTTTAAATGTAGCGACCAGTTCTTTACAAAATTTCTGATACAAAAAAGCCTAAAATTCCCCGAATTCTTTGATGTGTACGAACACTGGTTTTACTGAATGTTTATTTTGATATTTATTTAGCTTTATTGGTCAGTATCAGAAATTAAACGTAAATGTCGGCGCTGAACTTGACTAGAGTCTATGAATAATGGCGAACTATATTAAAAGTATTGTATTTTAGGCATAGAAAATTCCGTGTGAAATTTGAGCATTTTAGCTCTCGTAATTTGGCAAAAATATTGATTCTAATAATGAATTACAAACTTTTGGAAGAAATATCCAGTACTTACACGGGATTTAACAAACAAACACAATTTGCTGCAGAAATAGGGTGAAACCCCTAATTATTGACACATAACCAGTAACTAACAATTAAGCAAAAATGTAACTAAAATAAACTTTATCTTGTAAAATTCTGCAAAGTAATTCTACCTAGTGGTAACTTATTTGTCTTAACTGCTATAAGTTATATGTCAGTTATGGTTTTACAAAAAGGGAGTCAGTTACTGGAGTTATTGACCCTATTTATATTAAAAAAATAAGATTAATTTTTAGTAAAAAAAAGTATATATATTTTTTAATTTGGTCAACGATATTTTTTTAACTTATCTCTATTATACTTTCAAATACAAAGAAACGTATCAAAAACATTTTAAAAATCTGTAATAGTGATTTGAACAAGGAAGGATACTTAAGGTGTCAGTTACATTGGTTACACTCTGCAGTAGCATATAAAATCGGAATATAATTTTGTTTATTTTATAGGCATATTGATTCTTTTATTTCATTTATAAATTATTTTTATTTATTTATTTATTTATTTATTTTGGCCACAAAATTCACCCGTCAACCCTTATTGTGGAAAATGTAGAAAAATATTTGAAAATTTTAGAAACATTTATGTTTTAAAAACTTTAATGCAGGTTTTTTATTTTAATATACTCTTCTATGACTCTGAAATGTTTTCTTTTACAACTGTTAATCCGAGCTTATTCCAATAAAACTATTACACTCTTCAAATTTTCTTAAATGCATATATAACAAGCATTCTCATTTTTCAATACTACCATTTCCAAATAGTAATCCTCATGTTATTTAATCGCAAATTTCTAATCATTAAATAAAGCGACTATTTCTGTTAAAAATTAACAGTTTTCGAAAACCCAGTTTTAACTAAATTGTTTCATATGTAACAATAAAGTAAAAATTCATTTGGCATACAATTATTTTGTTATTTTTGAAAGGGTTTTTCAAGAGACACTATCTGTTTTCTTCCCTGTTAATTGCATTAAAATGTACTTTTTTTTATATTCCTCTGTGTTTTAACTGGTTGTTTCATAGAAAAGTTTAGTTAAACTGTTTATCCATTTAAACTCTAATTAATACTTTTTAATAGGCTATTAACACTTTCGAAGTACATTAATGAGTAACAAAGCGCATTTTTTAGCAAAGGTGTACTGGAAATAAAGAAAATTTTGCAGGTTGCTGAAGATGTTATATAGATTCTTATCTAAACTCAACAATCAGTTAAAAAATATATTTTTAAGGGAAAAAGGTTCTTAATTTATTGCATCATTAGAGTTTCAATAATGCATCCATTCTCAAAGGCAAGATTTTCTCCTTGGCAGTGAAGAGTATTCCGTTTATTACAAGGCATCTAAAATGGGAAGGATCAATTATAATCTTCCGGATTGAATGAAATAGTTTTAAGCCATTTGGAACTTAATACTTCTTGTAAGACATTTATTCAATTGATCTCAATCTAATTTAATTAACAGTATTAGAAAAAAACAAATAAAAATGCTCTTTGACTTTTTTTTATCTAAAATCCTCAAGAAATTGGTTATTATTACAGCGGATACACATTTACGTACGTATACCTTTATATTTTCAAATCTAAATTATGATAAATTAAGTAACATTATGATTTATAAAAGTGTAGAAAATAGCTCTGGTTTAGAAAAAAATCCGGGAACATTCCAAAAATAAAATGGCCTGCTTGCTCGCAGGGACAACTCAAGGCTGCCTTGCAGCAACTCAATGCAGGGCGACAAACAGCTTTAAAAAAAAAGAAATATTTGCCTTGTTTAATGGAACAATGGAACGACCTATTCATGTGTTGGATCCCCTAGTAGCAAACTTTACATCCAATCGAGAGACAATTTGACTTTCAGAGCAATACGGAGTCATAAAAAGAAAAAAAAATGGGTAAAAGTAGTAAAAACCACATGAAATAAAAAAATAACAATTTTTGAGAGATAAAAAAGTAAAAAAAGTATATAAAAATACGATTTACTTTAAAATTTAAAAATAAAGAAGTAAGGGGAATAGATAAGAAAAAAATTCCATCCAAGAAAAAAGTTCCTGCAGGACAGACGAAAAAGCAACCGATGGAAACATCTAATCTAAAAAAAAGTCTCCTTTCAGAGACCATTACATTTGTTAACTAAAGTTTGACAAATTAAAAAAAATGCTACATGAGCAGACTAACAAAGTTTTTTTTTTTTTTAATCTAGAAATATTAGTAACAAAATGAAGGAAAAGAAAAGTTAAAACAACAAAAAAGAGACAAAAATTCCATCTAAAATAACATTTTAAAACAGTATAACTAGAGAGAAATAAGAAAAATAGGGTTAGCGAACGCATAGACAGAATGTTCAGGCAGGATAAAACGAAATCTAAATGTGTTTTTCTTGAATCAAAATAACTTCTGTCTGTTTATTAACTCCACATGAACCACAATACCTCATTTCTAGCCTTATTGCCTCTATAAATGTATCGTAATTGTATTTACAGCCACGGAAAAAGTTATAAGGTCACGTTGAAAAATAAGTAATATGTATCAAAGTAATCATCAACTGAAAACAAAATCAAACATAATTTACTACTCGTAATTAGAAAACATTAAGAACCTATTAATACGAAATTAAATTACAAAGAAAAATATAAATCACATATTAATAGAAATATATGGCGTAAAATATGGAATAAATTATCATTACATAATGAAACATGACTAAAAATAAATTAATATTCTACAAAAGCACCCTCTTTTTAATGAACCTTATTAATCGTGCGGTCATTGACTGCAGTTAAAGTTTGGTCAGAAATTTTTTTCCACGTTAATTTAATGAATGATGTCAAATTGTCTGTATATGCATATTGTGCTCCATGCTTATATACTTCTCTAGGTAAAATGCCCCCCCCCCCCCAGACTCTCTTCCTCACAGGTTCAAATCAGGGCTTTCTGGCGGCCAGTCCAAAAGTTGGACAGAATTTGCCTCGAACCATGAACGTGATGCACGAGACACATGACAACTTGCATTGTCCTGTTGAAACAAAAAATCACCACATGTTATAAGGGTTGCTTCAGGCAATAATTTTTCATATAGCATATCCACATATGATTCTGAATTCCATCGACCTCGAATGGACACGATTGGCGTTGTTCGACTGGCTTGAAAACCTGTCCACACCTTCACAGAACCTCTTCCGAGTTGTTATTTGGAAAAAAAAACCAGATCGATCTGTTCGCATGTTATACCGATAATGGAGAAAATTATTTGGTCCGCCCAAATTTAAAAAAAAATTTCGTCCGAAAACACCACACCTTTCCAGCGATATCTAAACAAAACGTGTTTCTTAGCAAATTCCAATCTATGCTTCTTATCTAGTTTTGTAAGTGGTGGACGTGACCGTAGTTTAGTATTTCTAGCGTTAAGATTCTTTTGTAGAATATTACGTGCTGTTCGGCTACTGCATGGTAGATTCATTTCTGTTTTTATTTGAGTTGAACTCTTTTTTTAAGCAAGCTCGACGCGCAATTCCACGTTTCTGGTGCATAGTCAGAGAAACAGGCCTACCTGTATGTTTTTTTCTTGCCATAAACTTTTGGATTCTTCAAAAAGTTATAAATTACTGTTTTAGATCAGTCTATATTCATTGCAATTTCGCGTCCACTCATTCCACATTTTCTGTAAGCAATAATTTTTACCATTTCAAATTCAGATAGTTGTGTGCTCTTTGGCATGACGAAGAACGAGAGATACTCAGCAATCTTATTGCGCCACAGTTTTAGGCAACTTTAAAAAATGCATTGATATTACCAAATGTGCTAGATTTTGTTTGCGATTTCAAAAGAAATGCGTGTCCTTATAATGTCTACCGAGCAGCAACGTATTAAAACCTTTTAATGATTTTCCAAATTTTCAACCTAAAGTTTGTTTGGAAATGTTCCGTTTCAAACATTTTTATCATACGGATTATCTGCATAATTTTCTAGCCAAGCGGCTCCTACATTTGGCAACTTTTCACGTGTCCTAATATTTTTTTTCGATTGCTGTAGCATATAAATGAATTAAAGGACTTACGAAAGTTTCAATGATTTTAAAATGTTCTTACGACATTGATACATTCCATAATTTTGAAATGTAATTTCGAAAATTTAATTTAAAATTCGAATTGTTCAAAAGTATATAATAAGGCCGATGATAAAAAGACATCCGATTACTGAGAAGAAAATGTATTTAAAATATAGTTTTACACTAATTTAATATTTTGTTTTAACTATACACCATGATTAAAATGAAAACTAGTTGGATGTGCCAATCCCAAAACTTTCTTCTATCTTATACATCATAATATTTCAAAACCTTGTTACACATGTTAATACTTCAATATTATTAGTTCAATACTATACCAACTTTGATTTTCATCTTAAATTTCTGCTCAAGTCAATTAAACGGACAAAAAACGAGTTAATCTATATCATGATATTTGTTAAAATTATTAATGTTTCCATATTTTTTTGTTATCAGCTGTTTGCGAATAGCCGGCTTAGCAGGTAGCGAGTTCCCGCCGATGCACAATAGAACAACGAAAAATCAAGAAAAGTATACAAAAATCGCTAACACAGAGCCCCTTTACCGCGCAAGGATCTGTTGGCCAAAGCCAAAAACAAGCACAAAAATTTTGGTTCAATTGTATGCATAATTTTATACGTTGTTCGATGATGCAATAATGAAAATGGCACAGAGATCGGAATTATAGCGCCCCCTTCTGGCGGAATTTTTTCAAGTTCAGGGAGGACTTGTTTGCCATAGACAGAAACATGCACAAAAAATTTGGTTCAATTATATGGATAACTTCATACACTTTTCGATGGTACAATAATGAAAATGGTACAGACATCGCAATTATAGTGCCCCCTACCGGCAAAATTTTTCCAAATTCAGGGAGGACCTTCGTGACATAACCAAAAACAAACACATAAAATTTGGTTCAATTCTATGCATAACTTCATACACTTTTCGACGGTACAATATTCAAAATGGCGCAAAAATGGCACAAAAATCGCTATTACAGCGCCCTCTACGGGAGATTTTTTTACAAATTAAGGGAGGACCTCCTTTCCATAGCCAAGAACTTTAAAAAAAATTTTGGTTCAATTCCATGCATAACTTCATACACTTTTCGACGGTATAATATTCAAAATCGCACAAAAATCGCTATTACAGCGCCCCCTACCGGTGAATTTTTTGCAAATTCAGGGAGGACCTGCCTGCCATATCCAAAAACTTAAAATAAAAATTTGGGTCAATTCTATGTATAACTTCATACACTTTTGGACGGTACAACATTCAAAATCGCACAAAAATCGCTATTACAGCACCCCCTACCGGTGAATTTTTTCCAAATTCAGGGAGGACCAGCTTGCCATAGCCAAAAACTTAAAATAAAAATTTGGTTCAATTCTATGCATAACTTCATACACTTTTGGATGGTACAATATTCAAAATCGCACAAAAATCGCATTTACAGCGTCCCCTACCGGCGAATTTTTTCCAAATTCAGGGAGGACCTGCTTGCCATATCCAAAAACTTAAAATCAAAATTTGGTTCAATTCCATGCATAACTCCATACACTTTTGGATGGTACAATATTCAAAATCGCACAAAACTTGCTATATCAGCGCCCCCTACCGGCGAATTTTTTCCAAATTCCAGGAGGACCTGCTTGCCATAGCCATAAATTAAAATAAAATTTTGGTTTAATTCTATGCATAACTTCATACACTTTTTGATGGTACAATGGCGACAGACAGACGGACAGACGGACAGACGGACGGACGGACAGACGGACACACAGACAGACAGACATTTTCTATAAACATGTTTTTTGGAATCTCTGACCCCTAAAACATGTAAATCCGTCGAAAACCGGAAGTCGAAAAAAATTTCGATTACAATACTTTCTTCTATTGAAGATAGAAGAAAGTAAAAATAAGTAAATACGGAATTCAACATAATATGTCTTCGGGATATTATTTCTATTGTGCTCAATATTAAATGCTTAAAAAATCCGAGAAAGTCGGATTTGCATTTTAAGTATTGAAATAATAATGTAACGGTTAAATCACGCACAAATAACCTAATCTTAACAAAGCACATTTTAATGAATTAACCTTATGATACCTAACGTCAATGGATCCCTGTATCTGTCAAATAAAATCAAACAATTTATACAATTTGTAATGGGACAATTTTACATTAAATTATTTAATGAAGCACTTTCTACATTCCAATTTTTCTTAAATCATTATACGACCATACTTAAAATACTTTATAGGAATTCACAATTTACATCAAGAAATAACATTTGAAACACAGATGTTGCTTCAACACTTTTTAAAGCAGTGGGAAGCATTTATTCAACAATTTTTTAATTCGGAATGTCAAATTTGTTCCAGAATTACTGAATATATATTTTTTTAATAATGTATACGAGGAAAAATATCTATATCGTGGTGACATTCAATCATTTCAACATTCTAACAACAGAATTCATTTGCTTAGAAAGGGTTAAATTGATTACTATGTATAACCTGCTTCAGTTGTGGTGGGTCGGTCGTATAATATAATCACTCACTTAAAAACACTTTACTACCTTTATTCGTAGAACATTGATAAACGTCGATTCTGACACTCATCGTATTCGAACACACAAAAACGCAATGTAGACATTTTCGTCTGCGCTGCTATGACAACGGCTCTGGCCAGCTGCCATTCCGAACGAAGAATTTTCTCCCTTGCCTTTCTGCGGCTGCCACAGAGTATCCCCCCAGTGACGTAGGGTACCGAAGAAACGATATACAAGTGTATACTATTTCTTTTTTTTTTTTTTTTTTTTTTTTTGACTATCTGTGTCAGAATCCACGCTTGTGGAGAAAAATTACAAGGATATTTACATGAAATAAAACTGCAATATATAACAAAATATAGGCATAATGTGTAGTATGCAAAATGAACAATTTATCAACAATTTCAGTAAGTAATATAAGATGCCAGTTTTTTAGGAAAATGGACATGTCTGCCCGAACGTGTGACAGTTTTTGTTTGGTCAGGGTTACTGTCCGCTTTAAGAGAGAGTTTTAATTTAGAGTTCTCTGGAACAGTTTTCGTGGACAAGTCTGAAGTAGAAATCAAATGAGCTGGCTTCACTCGATCTATTGATACCGTAGACTTACGACCATTAAGCTCGATTGTTATAGTTTTCCCAGTTCTACTTAGGACTTTGTGAGGACCAGTATATGGTTGACACAATGGAGGTTGTACATGATCCACTCTTAGAAAGATGTGTGAACAAGATGTCAAGGAAGGGTGTATATAGAACTTCTCTTGGCAGTGAGATGATGTAGCAACTGGACTTAACTGCCGCATGGTGTTTCGTAGTTGCGTGACGAAGTTATCGTTGAAAGGTCGGATCTTGTATTCATCCAGCATATCACAGGGCAATCTCAACGTAGTGCCGTAGACAAGCTCAGCGCAAGAAACTTGTATATCTTCCTTCACTGCTGTGCGAATGCCTAGTAAAACTATCGGTAATATTTCAGTCCACCTACTGGTTTCGTGAGCTTTGATGGATGACTTTAAATGTCGATGAAATCTTTCGATAATGCCATTCGATATCGGATGATATGCCGTTGTGCGGATCTTCTGTGTTCCCATCATTTTTGTGAATTCATCAAATATTGCTGATCGCATTTGTGGGCCTTGATCCGTGGTTATGAGCGAAGGGCAACCAAATCTTGATATCCAATGCTTTAATATGGCACTACAAATTGTTTTAGCTTGTGTATCAGATATAGGTACGGCTTCTGGCCATCTGCTAAATCGGTCAATCATCGTTAAAAGATAGCTGAAACCGTCAGATGGAGGCAAGGGACCTACGATATCTATATGTATTTGGGAAAAACGTGCATCAGGAAGAGAGAACGTGCCAAGAGGTGCTTTGGTGTGCCTCTGTATTTTTGATCTTTGACACTTCTCACAGCCACGAACCCAGTTTTTGATGTCTCGTTTCATATTTGGCCATACGTATCTGGAACAAATTAGTTTTGTGGTAGCTGCTATGCCTGGATGGGCTAGGTTGTGCAAATGTTCATATATCAGCCGACGAAAGAAACTAGGAACTAAGGGTCGAGGCGTACCTGTTGAAGTATCACATAGTAGGCTACAATCAGAAATGAGGCAAGGTTTCAATTCCAATTTGAGCAATGTACTATTATGCAGGTTCTGTAGCTCTGAATCATTTTCCTGAGCTTTTGCGAATTCCTCAAAATTTAAGATTGGAGATTTTGAAATAGAATCAATTTCAATTCTTGAGAGGCAATCTGCAACAATGTTTTCGGAACCTGGTACATGTCTAATGTCAGTGGAATATTGGGAAATGTAATCTAAATGGCGTGATTGCCGCGGCGAACATTTATGGGGATTTTGCTTAAATGCATAAATTAGCGGTTTTTGATCAGTATAAATTTGAAAAATTCTCCCCTCTAGCATGTGCCGAAATTTTTTTATTGCCGAATAAATAGAAAATAATTCCCGGTCATATGTTGACCAATTCCGCTGACTGTTGTTTAATTTCATGGAAAAAAATGCTAAAGGTTCATAACGTTCCTGATAAAACTGCATAAGGGTGCCGCCGATCGCGACATCTGAGGCGTCAACCCATATACTCAACTGAGCGCCTGGAATAGGGTGCCGTAAAAGAGCAGCCTGAGATATTGCATTTTTGGCAGCTACGAAAGATTTTTCAGCATCTTCGTTCCAATTAAGGGGTTCTGTTTTAGGAACACGGGAACGAGATTTCTTTTTGTTTGTATGGCCTTCTAACAATTTCACTAAAGGTGCAAGTATGTGTGCAGCTTGATATATGAAAGACCTATAAAAATTAAACATACCCAAAAATCTTCGAAGTTGAGATAAGGTTGTGGGCTGCGGAAAATCGATTATGCATTTAACTTTATCTGGAAATGGTTGAATACCATGTTCAGATATTCGAAATCCTAAGAAACCAATGTTAGAATTGTTTTTGCAACGATTACCAAATTCTGCTCAGACAATTTTAGCGGCTGTTTCTGAATTAACCCTTGATAAAGCAGCGGAAATTTCAGATCGTATTTCAGAAGTTACCCCTTCCCCAGCTTCTGCAATTGCCGTGTCCTGCTCGAATGAACAGGCGATAGAGGGTAAATTATTGAAAGAAATCGAAAAATTAAATAAGCGCATCGATCAGCTTGCTGTTTCACGTGGTCGGTCCCCATACCGCAGAAACTGGAGTAAACCTCGAGGGCGAAGTAATAGTGATAATCGGGATTCAAGTATCTGTTGGTATCATAGACGATTTGGAAAAAAATGTAGGGAAGAAAAATGCATAAAGCCGTGTTCTTGGGCGGGAAACGAAACCAGCAAAGAGTAGAGGCGACTTATTCTTTGCCTCAACAGTCACGTCGCCTGTTCATTAGAGACCGGACAACAAATGTTTCTTTTCTGGTCGACACCGGTTCGGACGTGTCAATCCTTCCTGCCAACAATGTACAAAAACGGAATCCACCCGTACAAACGCTTTTGGCTGCTAATTCTTCCCCTATAAATGTTTATGGTCAACAAACCCTTTCTCTAGATTTTAAGTTAAGACGAAAATTTAATTGGACTTTTCTAGTGGCAAATGTTAGTACACCAATTTTGGGAGCAGATTTTCTCCATAATTTCGAATTGGTTCCAGATCTCCGCCACAAATGTCTAAGAGATTTAAAAACAAAATTTGAAACAACAGGTCACATGAAATGTGCATTAATTCATTCAGTAAAAACAATCAATATTGATAATATATATAATGAACTTCTTAAACAATTCCCATCTATTACAAAATTACCAGATCCCAATCAGCCTGTCAAACACAACACAATGCATTTTATTTCAACAAAAGGACCTCCAGTTGTGGCAAAACCCCGCAGGTTGGCTCCGGATCGCCTGAAAATTGCTAAAACAGAATTTCAAAATATGATACAACTCGGACATTTAAGACCTTCACGTAGCAACTATGCATCACCTTTGCACATGGTTCCAAAAAAGGGAACTTTGGAATGGAGACCTGTAGGTGATTATCGTGCCTTGAATGCGCAAACCAAAAAAGACAGATACCCGATACCATGTATAGCTGATTTTACTGCTAATTTACGTGACACTAAAATTTTTAGTCGACTTGACCTCATCAAAGCATATCATCAAATACCAATCAATCCTGATGATATTCCCAAAACAGCGATATGCACACCTTTTGGATTGTTCGAAAGCACACGCATGCAATTTGGCTTATGCAATGCATCTGCAACATTTCAGAGATTCATAGATGAGGTAATACGTGATTTACCAGGCGTCTATGCTTTCGTCGATGATATACTCATAGCCTCTAAAAATGCCGAGGAGCATTATCATCATTTAAAAGCACTATTTTCCAAATTAGCAGAATATGGTTTGTGCATAAATGTATCCAAGTGCACATTTGGTAAACCTACCATTGATTTCTTAGGATTTCGAATATCTGAACATGGTATTCAACCACTTCCAGATAAAGTTAAATGCATAATCGATTTTCCGCAGCCCACAACCTTATCTCAACTTCGAAGATTTTTGGGTATGTTTAATTTTTATAGGTCTTTCATATATCAAGCTGCACACATACTTGCACCTTTAGTGAAATTGTTAGAAGGCCATACAAACAAAAAGAAATCTCGTTCCCGTGTTCCTAAAACAGAACCCCTTAATTGGAACGAAGATGCTGAAAAAGTCCGGGTCACCATTGTGGTGGGTCGGTCGTATAATATAATCACTCACTTAAAAACACTTTACTACCTTTATTCGTAGAACATTGATAAACGTCGATTCTGACACTCATCGTATTCGAACACACAAAAACGCAATGTAGACATTTTCGTCTGCGCTGCTATGACAACGGCTCTGGCCAGCTGCCATTCCGAACGAAGAATTTTCTCCCTTGCCTTTCTGCGGCTGCCACAAGTTTATAATGTATAGCAGAATTATTCAGCGTAAAATTAGATTGAGTAAATAAATTTTCTCACCAGAAAAAGTGACAAATTAAATTGCAATGTGTTTTATAAGGATATAGGTGTTATGAACAGTTTATAAGTTCTGCATTAGTCACGATAATCTGACGCTTCATTACGGCAGATCACCTCCTCCTGAATACTAGGCCTGAGCGCTCACACAAAAATGGCGGCTGTCGAAGCCGGATTTTTTTTTGCGTAGGTACGGTTTCTTAAATGTAGACACCGGGATTTTATAAAAACTTTTGCTACCTTGTTTATTCTCAGAAAAATGAAGCGGAAAATTAAAAAAAATATTGGTAGGAATATTTAAGGGACCGTACACACGCTGAAAAAATCCGTTTTCGGCAGCCGCCATTTTTGTATCAGCGCTCAGGCATAGTATTCAGGGGGCGGTGGGCAAATAATGAAACGTAGACAAATAAGATGATATTTGGCATTTTTGAGTGGATCTTTTCGACAAATAGTAAACGTTTTTTTCCCATGAAGAGATTTCCATATGTTACAGAGATTCAACTTCACTTTAGGCGTAGGGATAGATTATTTAAAAAACGCTCTTGAAGATAATTTTCTGGGTGCAAATTTATACATCTAAAAAGATTTCTTTTCCTGGTTCTCATTTTTATTTTTTATGGATTAACTAACAAAAAATAAAAGAGAAATTAATAAATAAACTTAATTCATTTAAAGTTTTAAAAACAAGAATTCATAAATCATAATAATTAAAAAAATCTGTTAAAGGTTTTTTTTTATTTATCTGGATTACTTTTTTATTCATTATCATCCCTATGCTTTTTGTTATTATTACATGCTTTCTTTTAATTCTTAATTAAGATTGTGTGTGGCATTCAAACCTTGTCACTCATTTTTTACACAGTGTCTGTTGACATACAGCTTTAAAATTTCGAATATTAGTGTATTCCTGAGGACAATACACGAATTGAACATTGATTTTTTTTTAATTCGATCTTTAAGTGGGGGCAAATTTAAAAAGAAATCACCATATCTCATAAACCAATGTAAATAAAATCTTGAAATTTGACATGCCTATAGTGCAGTGTTGGCGTACCTATGGCACGCGTGCCGTAACTGGCACGCGGGAAGATATTTTTGGCACTCCGTTTATTGAAATTCTAAATCAAAATTCAGTCAAATTCCCAAAATTCTGCACCTCTTAATTCTTTTTTTTTATTAATACATAAGCTTGATTGTAAATAGCTTTTGTTTTCTATAATAGGTACTTGTGTACTTGTTATATCACTGAACTTCCCATTTAGAAATATTTGACCCTTCCCAACTCCCCAATTCCTCGATTTCGTTATGATGGCACCTATGATTCGCATAGAAAGAGAGAAATCTAGGAAATCAAATTATTCTTTTCTTTAATATTTCTGCACAATTTAACGCGTTTTTATCTGCACATGAGACTATATTTAACTTTTTCTAGAATTTGATGATTGATCTTTAATTTGTTAAAATGCAAAAGTATTAATAAAACTAATAAAGCATGACTTTTTTCATAAGTTTTGAAAAAAAATAATAATTTGATTGCCAAAACATTTGGAAAATGAAATGAAAACTATAATTATATTTTTCTATAATTATTTCTATAATGCGTATGTTGGTATTACCCGCATGTATGTTAGCTATTATAATAATCTAAGAATGATAATAGTAAATATAATTTTGACACGATTATTTATTATTATTAGAATTAAACTAACTTATAATTCGCTATTTTTTTTTGCGGTAATGACAGGTCGGGGATGGGGGAGAGGGAGTTGCGTTGTTGGCACGCCATATTCAGTTAAAAAATTTTTTTGAAAAATATTAGCACGCGGATGTAAAAAGGTTCGCCGACCCTGCTATAGTGTAACTAAAATTAGTAAACATATGTTTCGGGATTTTTCAAAATTCAACCCTAAGTGGACAAAAGTTGGCCTGCCTATAAGCTCCCTCCGTTTTTAAAAGACATCACAAAAACACTACTACGGTTAAACTAACACTGCTTAAACTTATGGTTACTCAATTCTAGTTTGATTTCCTATGCAGAAATCCGTATCAGCTTCAACAATGAGTATTTCTCCATTGATTTGGTCATTGATTATATGATAATCTTATATAACATACCATCCGTCCTTTTAAAAATATAATTTGATTGATTTTATTTAATACGACGCAATATTAAAGATAGAAACTTAAAAATTGACATGGTAGATACTCATAAGATGCAAATGATCTCCAAGAACAACAAATTTCTAAAAATTTTAAAGGTAAAATGAGCGAAAAGCATTCTAAAAACTTTCTGCATTACGATTTCAATGGAATCTCTAGAAATACGAAACGGATTCTAAATGTAATATTGGCAAATTTATCGCGACAGTCCCTGCTGCAACATAAGCTATATTTTATGTTTGTGCCACCATCACTAGGGGGCGGTAGACCATTAGGCTAGAAGCTTGGGATATGGCATGATCAGAACATGATTACCAACGGTGCGTACTTACACCAACAAATTTTAAAAGAAATGTTCGCCTTGTCTAAACTTCGTATTCATGTAAAATTTCTACCAAGTATGAGACAAAATTCTCTGTTTCTTTTTACTGGTGGCAATGTACCCCGTTGGTAATCAGGCCCTGGACATAATGGTTATTTTTAAGAAGTAAATGCTTGTTTTAACAGAACCGCCTTAGCGGTCATTTTGACTGCTACCAGATAAAAATATTTCGATTATCACCAGAAATTTCTTTCTAAAATAAGTTTACAACGTACAACGGATAAAGAAGTTAAATAAATAAGTTAAGTAGTTTCAATTAAAATTTCCGGTGTGAAATATTTTTATAATACTTCAGTGAAATTTCCGGCGGTTCTAGTGTTAACGGTTTCTAAAAAAATTGAAACTTCAAATAAAAACTCAAATGAGCCTTAAAACTCCAAAATACATTCTAAATTATCATTTATTTAGAATTAGTTTTCATTCTTCTCAGTAATTTAAATCTCATTTTCACCTCATGCAGTGTGATAATGAACTTTAGTCAATCTGTGGTTTAACACATTCACGCCGGCGTGCATCACCGGTGGGTCACGCTCAACTGTGCCATCAGGCGGCGTGCATCACCGGTGGGTCACGGCTGACTGTCGCATCAGGCGGCGTGCATCACCGGTGGGTCACACTCAACTTTTCCGTTGAAGGCGTGGTTTCTAACTTACAGAAAATACATTTATATCATGTTGACCATATTTCTTTAGATTGTAACACATTTTATATTAAATTCGTACATTGAAAGATATTTGCCGATGCATAAACTTGGGAAACCAATCTATAACACCAATTTACAAAAGCCTTTACAAACAAGGAGGAGCTTCTACACTTTTGCCGGTGATGCGACGTGCATCCCCGGTGGGTCACGGCTGTCTGTCGCATCAAGCGGCGTGCATCACCGGTGAATCACACTCAACTTTTCCGTTGAAGGCGTGGTTTATAACTAACAGAAGATACATTTATATCATGTTGTCCATATTTCTTTAGATTGTAAGACATTTTATATTAAATTCGTACATTGAAAGATATTTACCGATGCATAAACTTGGGAAACCAAGCTAGAACACCAATTTACAAAATCCTTTCAGAACAGGGAGGAACTTCTACACTTTTTAAATTCAGATTTGATAAAAATTGGCCGTAGGCAATGTGTTAATATAATATTTGTTTATTTATTTCAATGCAATTTTTTAAGCATTCCAAACAGAGTGCTGGCTGTCCCTTACAAAGGTTTCAATATGCGTTTACTTTTTAAGTTTTCTTCTAAGTATACTGTCTGCCTTTTCTTTTAGATAAACATTTGTATTATTCTTTGTATCTTTGTCTTTTTTCTTGCAGACACTTTATACGAATGAAAAAAACGTGAATCCTTTTTTCACGGTATTTGCCATCGAATTGCCATTTTTTAGTGTGTTGAATATTGATCAAAAGGTGATAAATAATTTATTCTCTGAATTAAAAATAATATTAATTATGTTTATTAGCCCGTTTTTTATTCTAACTTTGATAATAGACCGCAAGCTAGCAGCACAGACACATGGTTCGTACGGATACCGTTATTTCTCCAGGACAATTACCAGTATTTTTTTATAGAGAAAAAAAATCTGTGTTAAACGCGCAATATTTCGCCTTCTTTTAAGAAGAGGTTTTCTATAAGATAATACTGGGACCGAAACACTTTTCTGGTCTCCAAAATTCAAGAAGGCGTACGAACCATCAGACAACCACCTAACATATAATTTGCTTACTCCTTACCATCTTTCAGACATTCACAATGAATTCTAATTATTATATTCGAGTTCAATTTAATAAATATGAGAGGGGCGTGTCATTACATACAGTGTCTAAATAAGCGAAAGTGCCGTGCCGCCAGATGACGCAAAACATGAATTCGAACGCCGCCTCACAGAGAAAAACACGAATATCGGCGCCCGCGTGAAAGTGTTAATAGTAATTTTTTGAATCACCCTTAGAAGAGCCTTAGCTTTTATTAAAAATAGGCACAAAATACTCACTTGGCATATTTCATTACACTGCTCAGCAAAAGTTTAGACACTGGTGATTTTTAACCTTTACATAAAAAATACGAGCACTTGGGTTATACAAATGGCTGTACTTATTTTTTAATATATTTTAAACGTTTTAGGATAAAAATAACGGTTTTAATGTAGGATATTACTTAATTTAACTGAAAAAACTGAAATTTGGATATTGCAAAAGTTTAGACACTTTTGTGATTTTTAGGCAACTGTTCATGGGAAAACGCAAATTTCAAACTTATAACGTCATATGCATGAAGTATTTAACTGAACCTCGCGATAGTATCCGTTAGTGAAGATGCCACGAGCTAGAAATTTTCAGTCAAATGAAGTAATTAAAGCATGGAAGCTGAAATCGAAAGGGAAGACTGTTGCAGAAATTTCGCCTTCTTTAAATCGTCCAAAGAAGTCTTTCTATTAAGTACTGCCTATGGGTGGCTCTTTCAAAGCAAAACATAAATCTGGAAGCCCTCATGTGGCCAGAAAACGAGATTATAGAAGGATCCATAAACTGGTATCTAGACAAATGATGACTGCTTATCGCATTAAAAGTGAGTCAGAGCTTTCTGTGTTAACGCATACTTTCGTAGATGAATTATAGAGAGATGTACATTAGTTTATATGAAAATGATAAAACAACCAGCCTTGAAATCTCACAACAAATTGACCTCTTTCCGTTGCGGAGTAACTCAGTTTATAAAACTGATGAAATAATTGACTGAACCCAGAATTTATAAACGAATTTATTAGGAAAATCGAACTTGCTTATTTTTACGTACATTGTAAAAGGAAAGTTTTAATTAAATCTTCTTGGTGCCGTCTGTCAGTTTTGGAATTAAAATTAGGTGTCTTTTTTAAGGACACCGCCCTCGAAAGAGTTAATGATTTGAGCCTCACTTTCAGGGCCTGATTACCAACGGGGCACACTTACACCAACAAATTTTAAAAGAAAAGTTTGACTTATCTAAACGTCGTATTCGCCCTCGAAAGAGTTAATGATTTGAGCCTCACTTTCAGGGCCTGATTACCAACGGGGCACACTTACACCAACAAATTTTAAAAGAAAAGTTTGACTTATCTAAACGCCGTATTCAAGTTAAATTTCTGCCATGAATGAGGCAAAATTTTCTGTTTATTTTTAGTGGTAGGAATTTGCCCCGTGGGTAATCAGGCTTTCCTCACTTTGTTTTAATTCTCGAGTATCTCTGGAGTTTCTCAATGATCGCCAGAGGTGCCAAGTTCGCACTAATCTTCCGTAATGCGTGGATTAATTTAACCCAGTTTAACAACGTTTCGAACCAGAAAAATTATTTGATGAATCTTTATTTATTTAATTCCAGTTTTCTGCGCGGATCTAATTTAAGTTCATCCCTGAAAAAAAATTCTGGTGCGAAATGTATTAAACCAGGGTTAAATTAACCTACATATTACGGAGGATTAGTGGCAACTTGGCACCTATGGATCGCCAAGCAGCGTAAGACTACATACATACATTGGAAAACAATTTACAGAAATTTGTGAACTTTTAGCTCTTCCAAAGTATGTATTTGTTCAAGATAATGTGTCTATTCATGTTGCGTACAAATCAAAAAATTAGTTTAACTCTCAAAATATTGCTGTTCTTGACTGCCCCGCGTGTAGTCCTGATCTGAATCCAATCGAAAACTTTTGTGACATCATATCTCATACGGTTTATGCAATTTTTTGACAATACTCCTCTGTAAATGACCATCGATCTGCTTTTGAACGTATTTGGTACGAAATAGAACCCCAAGTGTTGCAGGATTTAGCTTCTTCGATGGGAACTCACTTTTTTGCATTCATAGCAGACAATGTAGATCAAGTTCGATTTTAATTATCGATTTATCTTTCTGTTAACAAACAGATTGTCTACACGTTTGCCACAATGTTAAATTTGTTTTTTTTTTTGTCATTATATATTATGTAAAGTGTATAGATTAAAATTTATTGTTTGTGTATGAAAGATAAGTCCCCAGTAATATATGACAGTTGAGTTACAACAATTCGTAACATACTTCTCAGTACAGAAGCATAATCGATCATTGTCTAAACTTTTGCTGAGCAGTGTATAACGTCGCGGATATTGCTAATGTCTTATAAAATTCGAAGTGGATTAGGAAAATATTCGTTTTCCACTAGGAAATTACCCGTCTTTGAAAGGTTATTTTATTTTTTTGATTCAATGAATTAAAACAACATTATTCAATTAAAAAATTTTAGTATATATTCGATTTCTAATGGCTTAGTAAAAAAAAAAAAAAAAAACAGAAAATGCATTCCATTTTTCTTCCTTCTTTGGTAAAATATATATATATATATATATATATATATATTTGACTTCTTTCTTCTTATACTTTTCAATTAATCAGAAAAAAATACTTTTTTTTTTGTCAAGAGCAAATTTAATTATGGGTAAGAAATGAAATATTTATAAAAAATAAAGTAAAATGTTTATTCTTTTTGCTTCTAAACATATCTATCAGCGTATTTTTCCTTCTTTTTCTCTTATTTTATGTATGAAACTATATCGACAAGGAAGCAAAAAATTCAAACTGGCATCTTATTAAAAAACAGATTTATAAAATTAATACGTATGTAAAACATGCAACATTCTGATTCGATTAAGCAATAAGAGAACATGGAATTGAAAATTTGCCTTGCCATTTAAATATTAAAAAAATATTTTTTCGTGTTTTTATGGTTCAACGAATAAATGATTTTTTTCTTTTAAAGGTATTTTATTATTTTTAAAAAGGATATTCTTATCTCTATCCGGAAATATTTAATACTCGAAAATTGTACCTGGAAGAAAAAATTTTCTTTATTTACATGTATCGTTTTATGGTTCATATACTTTGCTGAGAAAAAATACGTAAATTATTTTCGGATTTTACTTACCTCATAACTTCTGATTTAACCCTTTCGGGTCTGGTTTAATAATGGTAAAATTCGCCTTAATTTTTTTGCCATTAAATAAAGCAAATTTTACCATTCCAAAAAAGGGGCGCCAATCAAATTTTTAAAAAAGTAGCAATACTGATGCCGGGCATGTGATTTTTCGAATGTCTATATGCTCAATTTTAGAACTGTAGCTGCTTGCTCTATTAACATTTTTTTTTCGTTTTTTGTGTGAGAGAGATCGCACCTAGCTTGAAAGGGGGCTTGGAGGGTGGCAATGAATGAAAGGTGGCTACTATCATTTGGACTCGGGATCATAGTGATGCAGCCACGTCTCATCTACTGTCACAAATCTATCACAGAACTGCTTCGGGTCTGGCTCCATAAGCTCCAAACCAGCTTTACCCCACCCCACCCCCCTTACAAGCTAGCTACCACATGTCACACCTAAAACGAATAAAACTATGTTAATATAACAGCTACGGTTCGAAAATTGAGCATATAGGCATCTAAGACAATTCACTTCAATATTCCACATCAACAATCGCAGTACAAATAGTTTATACACACTCGAGACAATAATTATTGAACCATCCTCGTATAACAGATTAATAGTATGTCATTTAATGGTCGGTACGTCATTACCTTGGCGTCCGAGGCTAACGAGAAAGACAGGCTACCGCAGTGCATTCCACGTATATTTTTTTACAGACCGCTGGAGTCACGTGATGCTCGAATGCATCAATGAAGGTTTGCGAAAAGGGCATCACGCCACTCTGGCGGTCAGTAAAAAAAGACATGTGGTATGCACCGCGGTAGCCTGTCTTTTTCGTTAGCCTCGCTCGTTAGCCATGGCGTCACACTGTGTGACTGGCATTGTATTTCGTTTGTCACGATTTCAATGGCTACGCGTGTTGAGTGGTGCTGCCATCTGTTAATCTTGAGAGGAGATTATTCAGGTTGTTGAAGGCCGCTTTCGTCCGCATCACCAGTGAAGAGTCGAGGCAAACGAAAAGGGCAGGATACCGCGGTGCATTCAACGTAACTTTTTTACAAACCGCTGGAGTCACGTGATCCTCGAATGCACCAATGCAGGTGTACGAAAAGAGCATCACGTCACTCTAGTGGTCTGTAAAAAAAAAAAAAAAAACACGTAGGATGCACCGCGGTAGCCTGTCTTTTTCGTTAGCCTCGTGAAGAGCGTGGATAGGCGCCGGATAAAGAAGTGATCTCATGAACACTGCGCAATAGAAAAGCATTGCGTAAAAAGCCAAGACAGTTACTCTAAGTAAGTAACTCGCTATATATCGTTCAGATGAGTTTAAATCGCAACGCTATTGTCCCCTTCGTGACAAGCGTCACGTATACGTGATGTATAAGCTGCTCAGAAACTTTGATTATTCCCACTAGTTATTTTTAATTGTAAATTCTACTTTAATTAATTAGAGCATTCCTGAGATTCAATTACACAAACATTTCTGTTTTGAAAAACCGGTGGTAAATGATTAACAATTCTGCAAAAGACGCTGTTCGCAACCAGTTTATTACTTCATTTATGTTTCAGTACTATACTAATGTAAAAAAGTTTCTCTCTCTCTGTGTGTTTCCTTGCCTGTCGGCGACATAGCCCTTTTACAACTAAATATCGATATTTTTAATGAATGTTATACACAGGTTTCAAAACCATTATATATGTAACTGATAAAAATTTCAGACTTTGGACAATAAGTACTATTTTTTAAACTATTAAGTGACCTGATGTGGAAAAAAGGTTTCCTACTATCGCCTTAATCACTAAATATGAATATTTTTTTACGAATATATTGGAAAACATTATATTTATGACTCATAAAAATTTCAAAGAATTCCTAAAATAAAAACTTTTTCTTCAAATATTTTTGAACACAAGAAGAACAAAAGAAAAATACTGCACAATTTAAAATTCTGTATCCGCTATTTTTTGTCGAAATACGGAAAAGCATATACCAAGTACTTAAAGAGCGTAGATTTTATTTTAAAATGACGCATTCTCTTTTAAAAATATAATTATGGAGAGACCATTTAGATCAAGGTTGGCCAACTGTGGCACGCCTGATACCACTATTTTTTTTTTAAGAAATAGCACATTTTTTTAAATCGCAAAGATTCGATGATTAGATAAGACAATGATTACTATAAAATTTTTGTGTTGTCCAGCGTACCACAGTTAGCCACACCTGATTTAGATGTAACATTTATAAAGTTTGAAAAGGATATATATCAAAGCGATATAAGTAAGCGTCCTATCTTAAATGGGAGAGGTAACGGCAAGATTAAAGGCGAGGTCACATCAATCAAGGTCACACGCCACGAAGCGGACGGTGTTAAACTACAGGAAGATGCCTAACGGTTTTCTTATTTTACACCACTAAAATTGTAAATTGTTTTTCACCTTGATTAATAGCTGAAACGTCTCTGACAAGGCGAAGAAATCTTCGTGGTGTCAAGCGTATCTGGACGCCCTTCTCGCTGCGCCATTATTTTGCAATAAATCTGGTAAACAAAATTATGTTCCATGAGTGACTAAAGATCTAGAAAATATGCGCAGATGGTAGATATCCTGTCATATATGACGTCACACTAAAAGCCGGCGTATGTGAATTATCACCCCGTCCATAAGATGTCCACAAGGTCAACTGTGTTAATTTACTCCCGATTCCAGCATTAAGTTTTACGCTTACTTATATCGCTTTGGATACATGTATTATATTGATTCGGGTAGGTAATATATATCCCGCAGAAATAAAACTGCCGTAACTATCGTTCATAGCTAAAACCCACAAAACTTATGTTATATAATTCATGATTCTATGCTAAATTACTGTTTTATATTATTTCAATTGGATTTTATATTAATTACCATATTTAATATTCCATTCTTAATAAACGTATTTTAAATTACTGTTTTATACACAAATTGCGATTGACAACAATTTCGGAGATGTGTCTTCTCGCTACGAATAATACGTAAGTCCAATATTCCATAAATCAAAGATGAAATGAGGTTCAGATTAGAATATAATGGTATTTATATTAGATCAAGTATTTGGAAATTAGGATGTTCAAAAGTAAAAAAAGCACAACACTTGAATTTTGCTGAAATCACTTATTGTTTCTTTAAATACAGAGTGTCTACAAATTAGTTGGGCAAAAAGAATGATTTATTGAATGGAATTGACAGGAAAAAAAATTAAAGTACATATCATTGTAAGATAGAAGAAAGAGTTCGAGTTTACCATTATCACAAACGTTCGATGTGATTTCGTTTCGTGACTCTGCAAATGTGCACCGGTAAATATTTTTTTTGCCACAGATTTTTCAGCATGTTTCCGTCGATAAAATTAATTGCAGTGCCGATTCTTAATTTTAGTTCAGAAATGGATGCAGGAAGCGGCGCCTTATACACTTGATCCTTTACAAATCCCCATGCACCGAAATCAAGCAGTGAAAGATCGTGTGATCGTGGTGGTCATTGAATAACACCTCTGCTCCATAAGCAATAGCATCAGTTATGACACCTAACGCCATCTATGAATAAACTTCGGTAATATTACTAATAGTCTGACTTTCAACTAGTTAATTTCATTTAATATTTCGGAAGTTCTTATCTTACGAAATTTCCCAAGTAACTTGTAGACACCCTGTATTTAATTTTCTTATGCCATAACAATTCCAGTTCTTTGATAATTCTTATTGTTCAAACCATACTCTGATATCACAATCTGTTATGACACCCTGTACTGTACTGAGCAGCTAATTGAGCTCTTGGTAATGGACACGTCTACTATTTTATTTTAATATGTTTATATTTTACAAAGAGAAAGGTTAATTTATTGCAAATTCCGTTAAATTATCTTCATTATTGATAAAGTTGCGAACGAGTTACGGTTGAAGCGAGACGTCCTGTATTTTTAACTGCATAAATTGACTGTGATAGAATGTGATAGAATTACTGTGTTGTAGAATGTTCTATCAACCTTTAAAATCTGTATGTTGAATTTTGAGACGCATTGTATAAATTGTTATTCTTAAAAGGCACTTTTCTTAATTACCAACACAATGACACATTTAAAACCAATTTTAAGTTTTGAAGTCTAATTTTTAAGTTTAAAATCGTAAACTAAAATACTTTTTTTTTCTTTAAGTAATGTATTTATAATGTTTTTATTTCAAAACGCTACTCATTTCCTTTTTCTTGCTCATAAATGTCAAACATTTTATTCGTTTTAAATGAACCTTTAAAAATTTCATCTTTACTTTTATAAAGTGTAATTAATCTGTCAGTATTTCCTCTAATTAAAACATCAAGTTTCACTGCCTGCGTGTAGAAAAACAAATATATTTTTATTCAAAAATGTTGCTTTGGAGACTACAAAAAAAAAAAAAAAAAAAAAAAAAAAAAAAAAACATAACATGACAATATACCTGGCAACATTGCTTTCAGATCAGAGAGAAATACTTTTATTAACTTCCTTTATAATTAATATGTACAAACCGATAATTTAATATTTACATTTCTATTAAAGTTCTAGGCATTTAAATAAAAACATACATTTATTTTACTTAAATTGGTGTCACAAATAAAAATCAAAATATATTGACATGTTTCGGTTTAATCGTAAAAACCGTAATCATAACACACACATTATCAATAGAAAGGAATGACACTGGGTACCAAAAGATAATCTAAAAACAAAAAAACATAAAACTGCAAACATGGCGCCCTCTATGATCTCAAATAGCCTACACTACCGCGTCTCCTTCTATCAGACTCCCTTTTTAAGTATTTATTAAGGAATTCCAACCATAAAATTGGAATATCAGAGGATAAAGAATCATTACACACAGTATCCCTCTTAGAATATATCTCAATAGATTCCCGGATGATTGACTTGCGGTATAAACCAACACCGTCTCGATATATATAGACATGCCTTCCGACGGTCATAAAAAGTAGCCCGTGACGTCACAGAAGGTGTTCCAAGTTTTTCTCCACTCACCCCCAAAATCCAGTGAGAATTACTGAATCCCGCGCTGATTTGAATGTTTTCCGTTGTGTGTGACGCTATTGGGAATGAATTCCAATACGTTCCATAGTTTGTTTTTAAAATATTTTATTACTTATGAATAAAAACAGTTTTGTTAAGATTAGGTACAGCTTGCTGCATAGCACACTAATGAAATTATACCAGCTGGGATGGTTATAGAGCTGAATGTAAATAATTCAATTCCAGTTCTATAGCTAGGCTAGCTAGTTTTCTTCCTGCATTCTTTTGGATATATAAACAGCAAAGCGAAGTAGTAAGTAATTAAAGATTTAATATTATTTGAATTTTTCTTACCCATTAAAAAGTCTAATCTGTGTTGATTGTTTTTGTGAAGAAACATGCTCATTTTATTTTTAAATAACTATTTATACTTGAATTGCATTTGATTTTACTGAAAGAATAAAATTTGCAATGAAAAATTAATTTTATAAATAAAATAAGAGCTTTTTAAAAGGCTTTAATTACTGAATATTAACTCCAAATTATGTGGTTAAAATGTCAAACATACCTATGATTTAAAAACAAAACAAAATACAGTTTCTTTTAAATAAAACTAATAATGCTTTTTATATGAGTAATATTAAAAAATAATAATAATAAAAGTTCGAAAAAAGTTTGGTTTGAAAACTATTCATCATTAGTCTTGAAAAGGAAAATTTTAAATACAAGATTCCAAGTAAAAAATGTTACTGGTGAATTACTTTTTGTTGGATACTTATTTTTAAATAACTATTTACATTAATGTTAGACCTGCATTTGTTTCACTGAAAGAATAACATTTTGGTAATTGAAAGTTAATATTATAAAAAAGCAATATAATTATTTTAAAAGCAGTAATTGATGAATTATTGACGTGATATTATGTGGTTAAAATGTGAATTATGTCATAAAAATCATGAAAAATTATTTAATAATATATTCATCTAATGTAAGAAATAAGTCAAATGAAATGTCATGAAATAAAATTTAATATGTATAAATAAATGTTAAAGGTATTTACTATTTTATAATTCATTGAAATTATATAATATTTTACCGTAATATAACCGCAAGAAATATATTCTCTCAGAAAAAGAAATTGTTTTTTACACCATTTCAAAAATTTCGGAAATTTTACCCCTCTATATATGATAAAAATAAAATATATGGTAAATCATATCTGTGAATGTAAGCATACGAGTATATTTTAATCTCAAACTTTTAATTTAAAAAGTACAGATTATTATTATCATTTATCAAATGTTCTTAATTTTTAAAATTCATAATGAAATAATTAAGGTTGAGTTCAATATTACTTCTTTTATATCTATAATATATACAAAAGTATGTATATTACTTATTGTACTCACATTTTTTATGGTTTAAAGGATATGAATTGTATGTAATATATATATTGCTGAAATTAATTATGAAGGCGAGAGGTTAAATTTTTATAGTAAAAAATAATGAAAACATATTTAATAATACATTCATCTAAAGTAAAAAAATAAAATAAAAATTTAAAACTAGTATGTATAAATGTTGCAAATACTTATTATTTTATATTTTATTGAAATGATCTATATTTAATTGAAATATAACTATAAGGAAAAAATATAATAAATCACCTTTTCCAGGAGTGAAAACAATAAAATTGTTTTCTATCACTTCAAAAATTTCGGAAATTTTACTTCTCTATATCTGATGAAACTAAAACACATGTGTGAATGCAGCCATATATTTTAATTTCAGACTTTTCATTAAAAAAAAATAGAGAGATTATTATTATCCTCTATGAGAATAATAAGATTTATTATTATAATATATTATTATAATGAAATGGAAGAGATAAATATTACTTTTTATATATCTTTATTAAATAAACAAAACTTTATTACTTATCAAAGTATTTATATTTTCTTACATGTTATTAAATAAGAAAAAGGTTACTTATTCGTAAATAGTAGTACTTATTTTAAAATAATTATTCATCAGGGTTATGTCTAGGATTTTCTTACATGGTCCTTTTTTGCGAAATTGTGAACAGTTTTTAATATTTTTGAAAAATCTAATCACAATTTCGTGAATTTGAATTTATCGTCATATATAGGTTTCTGTTTATCTTTTTAATAATATTATTTATGTCTAGAAAAGCTCTGTAATAGATATTTTGGTAACTTCATCCGTTTTGTGATAGGTTAAATTTTATTTTAAAATTATTGAATTTGCGAAAGTTTAAGTTTGGAGACGTGAAAGTTTTACTTTTAATACAGTGAATTACTGCATACTAACTCGAAATGTTGTGATTGAAAAGTGAATTTAAAATGAAAATCAATTTGATAAAATCTTTTGTTTGAAATTATTTTTTTTGTTAGTCGTAATTTTTTTTTTTTTTTTTAAATTCACGATTACCAATAAAACTTTTACTAGCAAATTAATCTTTCTCAGATACTTATTTTGAAATAACTATCTATGTAATGTTTGAACTACATTTGACTTCATCGAAAGAATAAAATTTTACAATTGAAAATTAATATTATAGAAAAAAATATTTAAAAGGAAATTTCTGAATATTAACTCGAAATTTATTAAAATGTGAAATATTTCTATTATTAAAAAAAAAAAAAATCAAAATTTGGTGTGTATAAGTATTAAAGGTGCTTACTAATTTATATTTTGTTGAAATGATATATTTAATTGTAATATAACTATTAGAAATAATATCATATAATATTAGAATAGAAATAATATATAATTTATTATATAATTTATTATATATATATAATAAACTAGCTTTTTGAGGGGGAAAAATATAAAATTCTTTTCCACTACTACAAAATTTTCGAAAATTTTATTATATTTTAATTTCAGGCATTTAATTTTAAAAGCATAGATTATTATTATCCTCTATGAGAAGTATTTATTTTTTACAGTTCATAGTGAGATGGATGATACAAAAATTACTTCATTTATATTTCTGTTAAATAAATAAAACTATATTATTTTTCAAGGTACTCGTATATATTTTTTTAACCTGTGATTACATAAGACAAAGATTATTATTCGCAAACTGGTACATATTTTAACTCTTTGTATCTGATGAAACTAAGAAAATATAATAAGACTTATTTGTGAATGTAACCGTATATTTTAATTTCAGGCTTTTCTTTTAAAAAGTATAGATTATTATTATTTTCTATGATAAATGCTTATTTTTTACATCTCATGAGATAGATGAAATGAAAATTACTTCTTTTATATCCCCATTAAATAAATAAAACTATATCTTTCTTTATCTTGATTATATAAGACAAAGAATACTTATCTTTTCTTACCTTGATTATATAAGACAAAGTGGTACTTATTTTTAAATAATTATTCATATAATATTTTAGGCTGTATTTGATTGTATTAAAGGAATAAAATTTTATAATTGAAAATTAATATTATAAATAAAAATTGGATTATTTAAAAGGCATTAATTACTGAATATTAACTTGAATTATATTATTAAAATGTGAAATATTTCCATAATTAAAAAACAAATCAAAATCCGTTTTATTTTAAATAAAATGCCTTTCATAGTAAAATTTAAAATGCAAACCAATTTGATAAAATCTTTTGTTTGAAATTAATTTTGTTGTTAGTCGTAAAAAAAAAAAAAAAAAAAAAAAAAAAAAAAAATGATTACCAATGAAATTTTTATTAGCGAATTATTCTTTCTCGGATACTTATTTTGAAATAACTATCTATGCAATGTTTGAACTACATTTGACTTCACTGAAAGAATAAAATTTTACAATTAAAAATTAATATTATAAATAAAATAAAAAATATTTAAAAGGAACTTTCTGAATATTAACTCGAAATTAGAAAACATTTCTTGAAAAAAAAAAAAAAAAAATCCGTTTTGTTTTAATAAAACTATGAATGATTTTCATATGTTGTAAAATTTAAAAGGAAAATTTATTTTAAAGATTTTAAAATTTCCTATTGTTTCAAAATTAATTTTATTTTATTGCTTGAAAATTAATTTTATTGAAAACGGAAACTTTTAATTCGCGATTCCCAATAAAACTGTTACTGATGAATTATTCTTTGTTGGATATGTAATTTTAAATAACTATTTATATCAATATTTGAACTGTATTTATTTCCCTGATAGAATAAAATTTTATAACAGAAAATAATTATTATAAATAAAACAATAATTATTTAAAGCTATTAATTATTGAATATTAACTCGGAATTATGTGGTTTAATTGTGAAATATCTTCATGATTAAAGAAAGAAAAAAAAAATGTTGAATGTTTTTCGTATTCTGTAAAGTTTATAATTGAAGAAAAAAAAAGAAAAAAAGATTGTTAAAATTTTGAATAAATCTTTATTTTTCCCGAAAATAATTCCTATTGTTAGGTATAAAAATAAATTTTTTGTATTGAAGATTCCCAGTAAAAAGGTTACTTGCGAATGACTTTTTGCTGTAATGCATTTTCTCCAAAGCACTTCATTCCCCGCCATATTTAATGGGTGGATAGGCCTGTCTCTTCGAGACGGTGTTGTATAAACTCGAAACAAACACTAATCTACTATCTCTGAAACAAATATTAACCCCCCTCTTTAAAAACAGCCTTGATAACGCAGTCTTATCCCTACCAAATTTTATATCAGATACATGCTCTTTCCTTCTAATCCCAAACTTTCTACCTGTCATACCAATATAATAATTAATACCCCCCCCCCCTCATTCTCATATGGAATTTCGTATACCCCTGCGAGATCATTCTGTGCAACCGGATCAAAAGGTCTGTACAGAAGATGTTTCAACTTAGGAGGTGGTTTAGCCACTAATTCTAACTTAAACTTCATTAATTTACTTTTAAGTCTCTCAAAATTACCCTTGATATATGGATACGATAACCTTTTAAACCTATTAACCTCCCCCCTCTCGCACACCTTATCAACCAAAGTACAACTAACCTGTGAATGACCTTTACACTTATAATTTTTAATCAAATTATTAATCTTCTCTCTTTTGTAACCATTTACTTTAGCAATATTGAAAATATAATTTAACTCCTCGTCCAAAAAATTAATAAGAAAATTGATAATGCAGAAATGTGTAGTGATAGCATAAAATGTACTCTGAAAGATGGTTTGCAGTTAATTGTACAAAGTAACTATTTTATTTTTGACAGTAAAATTTATAAGCAAAACATGGGTGCCCCTATGGGATCTCCTATTTCGGGTTTTTTAGCAGAGTTTAAAATGAGACCTTTTGAAGAGAATATTTTTGTAAAGTTTAAGATAGTTCCTAAATTTTGGAAGAGGTATGTTGATGATGTGTTTTTAATTTGGGAGGGGGGGGGGTGAGTCTTTTATTGATTTTGTTGATGAAGTTAACAAACTAGATGGGAATATTCAGTTTACTTTTGAATTAGAAAATGTCCGTGCTCTTTCATTTTTAGACGTGTGCCTTATAAGAGAGGGGTCTGTTTTAAAAAGGAATGTTTATAGGAAGGATATTAGTAGTCAGCATATTATTCCAAATTCAGCGTTTTCACCTTTTGGGTATAAATTCTCAACGTTCAGGTTCATGGTTAATCGTGCGTTTAATATTTGTTCAGTGGATTTTTTGGACGAGGAGTTAAATTATATTTTCAATATTGCTAAAGTAAATGGTTACAAAAGAGAGAAGATTAATAATTTGATTAAAAATTATAAGTGTAAAGGTCATTCACAGGTTAGTTGTACTTTGGTTGATAAGGTGTGCGAGAGGGGGGAGGTTAATAGGTTTAAAAGGTTATCGTTTCCATATGTGAAGGGTAATTTTGAGAGACTTAAAAGTAAATTAATGAAGTTTAAGTTAGAATTAGTTGCTAAACCACCTCCTAAGTTGAAACATCTTCTGTACAGACCTTTTGATCCGGTTGCACAGGATGATCTCGCAGGGGTATACGAAATTCCATATGAGAATGAGGGGGGGTGGGGGGATATTAATTATTATATTGGTATGACAGGTAGAAAGTTTGGGATTAGAAGGAAAGAGCATGTATCTGATATAAAATTTGGTAGGGATAAGACTGCGTTATCAAGGCTGTTTTTAAAGAGGGGGTTTAATATACGTTTCAGAGATAGTAGATTAGTGTTTGTTTCGAGTTTATTCCGCAAGTCAATCATCCGGGAATCTATTGAGATATATTCTAGGAGGGATACTGTGTATAATGATTCTTTATCCTTTGATATTCCAATTTTATGGTTGGAATTCCTTAATAAATACTTAAAAAGGGAGTCTGATAGAGGGAGCTGCGGTAGTGTAGGCTATTTGAGATCATAGAGGGCGCCATGTTTGCAGTTTTATGTTTTTTGGTTTTTAGATTATCTTTTGGTACCCAGTGTCATTCATTTCTATTGATTATGTGTGTGTTATGATTACGGTTTTTACGATAAAACCGAAACATGTCAATATATTTTGATTTTTATTTGTGACACCTATTTAAGTAAAATAAATGTATGTTTTTATTTATATGATAAGAAAGGGTGAAGTAAAATTTGTTTGAGTTTTTACGAAAACTTACAACGGTTTTTGACATTCTAGGCATTTATTTCGGATACTAACAGTGCCCTGGCATTTCAGAAGTTATTCGCGAATTTTTTACTTTAATATTATTTGTTGCTTACTTTTTAACTAACTGTAGTTTGTTCGTTCATGTAAAATCATTAGATGTTAAACAAATTACTTTTATAAAAACCTCCTTAAACATTTTCAATTATCGGAAATGAAAACTTATTGGTAAAACTTTGCCCAAAACTAATCAATGTAACTTATATATTTAAGAAAATGAATCCTGTTGTCAGATTTTTTATAAAATTAATTTCTAGAATTAAAAAAAAAAATCATGAACATATTTTCTTCAAAAAATTGTTACGCTGGTTCTGTTTAACCCTTTCCGGCGGAGACAAATCCTATTCGCAAAATGAGAAAATATTGACTGACACCGGAAATTGCAAACGATTTCTTTTAGAAAATAAAAACTCCTTAAATTAAGGTTTCACTGTAAAATCAAAATTTTGTAAAATATTCTTGGTGCCATTTGCAAGGTTAGAATTAAAATTAGGTGTGTCCAGACTGGACACACTGCGACAGAAAGGGTTAACGAATGCGACATTAAATGTCAATATTCTGCAAATACACTGCAAATAGAGGCGTCTTAAATTCAGACACATATGTGACTGAAAAAGAATTTCAGTCACTTAAGTTTCTGAATCTGAAAGTTCAGACATAACAGACGTCTAAATTTAAGACACATAAATGTCTTACTATGATCATGCTATAAACGAACCGAGAAACATGTGTAAATTATCCAACAACCGTCTGATTTTAAGACGATACGCTCCAAGCGATAGTTAAACATCATCTTTGGTACTATTCTTAACAGCCAATCAGAACGCTGATTTCCGCGCGTGTCATCTACACCACCTTCATGAGATAAGAACAGAAACAATTACATTTTCACCGCCGCCATTGCTTGGATTAAAAGGAAATGTGTTAATCTTGGTATTTATTGAACGAACGAGTAAGTCATATTTAATTCTAATATTTTATTCCGATAGATTTTCATCCCTTTGAATATGAGTGAAATCGTTTATAAAAATTTATCTCTTTTCTGTAGTTTAATGCTAAATTTTTGATTTCACTAACGGTCGTCTGTTATATGCCTTCTTAATGTAACGGAATGAAATATAATTGTTTTGAAAATTAAATAGCAATGCTGTAATTCTATTTGCTTGACCTTTGTAAATAAACGAATGAGTGATAGTTTAGTCTTCATTTTCGATAGGGTGATGTGAAATAATTATAATTTGTCTTTGCTCAAAAACAAAACTTGCAACATAGGTTTGAAAAGTTGAATGATTCATCGCTTCATTTATCAGAGATAAAAACATTAAATTGAAGCCATTTGTAACTGTGTTTATTCTATGTTTGTTTTTTACTGTTTACTGACTATAAACGCTTGTAGTATATGACATCAGGCATTTATTTTATTTTTTGTTATTATTATTATTTTGGAGCTAAATATGATTATTCATATTTTTATGATATTAGGAAAAGTTTTCAGATGGAAAAAAAGCATTAATATTGTGAAATTTGACTGTATATATTGCAGTTTTTAATCACGGAACTAAAACTTTATAAAGATTTATTCTTACTGATTTTTTAATTTATTATTGAAAATCGTAAATTTTGATATCCAATGTTTCAGATTTAAAATTTACCAAATTTCTAAAAATAATATGAATTTTTTATATCATCCAGTAAAATTTTTGAAAAAACGGAGAAACATTTTATTCATATTTTGCAGTTTACGTTACTGTTTAGCAGTATAATTATAAAGTTTAATTAATATTTTTTGTGTTTTTTAAATTGGTATATTAATTTTTTTTAATTTATATGCAAGCATTTTTTTGCGATATTTTGTTCATGATTTTAAATTTTTAAAATTGAGTAACGCGAGAAATAATTATTAAATTTCCTTTTACTGCAATCGAATTTGCAACGTTTCTGGTACAAGTAATTGTTGGCACTAAAAACAAATTACACATGATAATTTAGACATAAATAAAGAGTTGTTTATGCCTTGATATGAAGTTTATGTATAAAACTGCCTTATATTTTTAAAAGTTCGTATTTACTTATATGATACAGTATTAAATATATTTTTAAGCCATTTAATAACTGCTTTTTATGTTCAAAACGTTTTTCAAACAATTAAGAATAGTACATATACTGTATGATATATATTTTTTTTACTTTCTATTTTCTTCTGTTTTTTTTTCTATTTCTTAGATCAATATTTTCTTATCAAATATATAAAATCTATTTAGCTCATATTCAAAGGATACAAAGTTTACTGGAATAAAAAATAAAATAAATTAAATATGACTTATATCGTGTTGTTCTATAAAAAAGAATAATAATGATATACATTTTTAAGCAATAGCGGGTGAAAATTTTAAATTGAATACGGAATATGTTTAAAGAAAATTATACACATATTCCGAAGAATGATATATAAAATTAGATACCAAACTGGTGTTTACATTTAACTAAACAATGAAAAATTACCACACATTTAAAAAGAAAAAATAATCTTACACATTTTTACTACTTAAAATGACTTAACGATTTTATTTATATGTTCTTAAATGACAAATACAAAAATGGCTAAGTTTTGAAATTAGAAGTAATTTTTTTTCTCAATGCTATTAAAATAGAATATTTATTTACTATTTTATTATTTACTCATGGTTATATAGCTGTTGTGATTATCATCAGATACATATGTAAAATTGCCTATGGGGCAAAATCTAATTTTTGAATTATATGAATTTTCCTTTTTTGGGGGGGGGGGGGGGATTTTCTTGCCCATTTTCGCGTACACGGGATTTTTTAAATCTCTTTCGACATTCCACCGAGTATGATAAATATTTTGAACTTTTAGAGTAGGACAAGATTAATATATATATATATATACATATATATATATATATATATATATATATATATATATATATATATATATCCATATACCTTAAAAACCCTTAATAGCGGACACTTCGGGACCGCGAAATTTGTCCGATAATCGGAGATGCCTGCTTTTGTGAGGTAAAAATAATAAAAATATGTATGCCTTGCGGATCACAAAAGTATTCGCTAAATCGAAGTATGCGCTATTCGGGAATGTCCATTAACCTCCATAACGGATACTCCCGAATACCGGGCATCTGTATTTAGCTAACCATACTGCAGGGTTGCATTTTTTGCAAAAGGACTCCTTGATTAAAGCATGGGTAGTGCCCCGTTCTCTTACGATGTTAGTTCCCCCCCAAATTTCATGTGCAATATTTGCGAAGCTTATATTTTAAATCTGTTTCGAAATTGTACTGATTATAATCAATATTTTGAACTTTTAAAGTAAAATAAGATTAAAAACAAAATTTTAAAAAATCTAATATTTAGATAAATATTTTTTCTTTTTAATCTTATTCTACTCCTGAAGTACAAAATACTCATTATAATTAGTACAATGTCGTAAAAGATTTAAATTATCAGCTTTATGAAAATTGCATACTAAAATTGGGAGCACCAGAAAATCAGGCGGTATGGGGGTAGAGGGGGCAAGACAACGGCCAAATATTTTTCCAGTATTCAGCGTGGTCAAACATGGCTACATAAAATGCTTACAAAAAATGTCTGCGATTCAGACGTTTCAAGTGTCTGAAATTCAGTCGCAAAAAGTGTCTGAAAAAATTCAGACATTTTAAAATGTCTGAAAATTGAACACTCCGTTTCAGACACTTAAGTGACTGAATTTCAGACATTTTAATTTACAGTGTATATTTTGAAATTGCAGAAAAATATATCTTATTAACTTTCCTTAATTAAAAAGTACAAATAAAAAATTTCCTCATTCTTTTCTATTACAATATTTGACATTTCTTATTTTGGACATAAATATTGCTATGGCATTTCTAAAGTTTCTAAAGTATATTTTTTAATTTTCTACTAAATCGCATTCTGCATCCTTTGGTTAAAAATTACTCGATATTCATAAAATTCATTTGTAAAAGTTGCTTAAAAATTTTTCAATTATTAGAAATAAAAAAAAATATTGAGAAAACTCCACTCGAAAGAAATTGACGTACATTGTATATTTAATGAAATGGAAAGTATTGTCATATTTTTTTAATGAAAGTTATCCGCAGAATTAAATAAAAAATTACCACCGGAAATTTAAAGCATCGGCTCAAAATCATCTCAGTTGCAATTCTTTTCATTATATTATTTCCATTTACTTTTTAATAAATATATATTAAATTACTGTTTTAAACATAAATGGCGATATACAACCATTTTTGGAGGTCCATCTTCTTGTCATGAATAATGCGTAAGCACCAAAATATTCCAGAAATCAATGATTAGATCTAACTTGTGAGGTCATTACAGTAAAAGCCAATTTTTGGTCACGTCAGTATATTTGCATTGAAAATATTTGCATATTTCACATTGAAAATATAATATCTAAGGCGGTTAAAGAATATAAGTCAAGGTGGACTAACTAGACTTATATAGTATTTTAACCGCTCATAAATATCATGCTTCCAATGTGCAATATGAAAATATGCTGATTTGACCGAAAACTGACGCGCACGGTTATGGCTACTCACCTGAGAAATGAAGTGCAGATTACAGTACAGGGGCATTATATTTGATTGATTATTTGAAAATTGTTGTATTCAAAAGTTTTGCATCTTTCACATTGAAAATATAATATCAATGGCGGTTAAAAGAATATAAATCAAGATAGACTACCTAGACTTATATAGTCTTTCCAACCGCCCGTAAACATCATGCTTCCAATGTGCAATATGCAAATACACTCTGATTTGACCAAAAATTGACTTGTACTGTAGTGACCACCCCGCCTGAGAAATGAAGTGGAGATTAGAGTACAGTGGCATTATATTTGATTAAGTATTTGACAATTGTGGTATCCAGAACTTTTGCATATTTCACATTGGAAATATAATATGTATGGCGGTTAAAAGAGTATAAGTGAAGATGGACTAACTAGACTTATATAGTCTTTTAACCGCCATTAAAAATCACACTTTCAATGTGTATTATGGAAATATACTGATTTCACCAAAAACTGACTTGTGCTGTTTTTGACCACCCCGCGTGAGAAATGAAGTGCAGGTTATGGTACAGTGGTGTTATATTTGATTAAGTATCTGAAAATTGTGGTATTCAAAAGTTAAAAGAGCACGACCCTTGGTTTTGCTGAAATCTTTTATAGTCTCTTTAAAATATCTTGTTTTCTTAGACCATAAAAATTCTGACTGTTTCAAAATTCTTATTGTGTAAACCGTACTCTGATACAGCTATTTGTTAAGTTATGACACACTGTATTAAACAGCTAATTGAGCGCTATTTAGTTAGGGGTAATGGTCATTGTTCACGTCTACCATTTTTTATATATTTGCATTTTACATAGGGAAAGATAACTTTTTTTTGCAAATTTCGTTTTAAATTATCTTTATCATCGATAAAGTTGTGACCAAGTTATGGTTGGAGTAAAACGTCCTGTAATTTTAACTTAATAAACGGACTGTGACTACTGTTGCGTAAATCGGGACTCTAAATGCTCTGGAAACCACTAATTTCTTACAGTTTATCTCGCCATCTTTAATAACAGATAATTCTGCCGCTGGATTTGACTAATAAAATTACTTTAAAATATTGTTGTCCAGAGCATTTTGAGACCTGATTTGCGCGGGACACAGGGCAACACTAACAGTGACCCTCGTTTCTTACACAAAAATTGCTTGGTGTAGAATGCTATGCCACCCTTTAAAATTTTTACTTAGAATTTTAAACCGCACCGTAGAAATTCTTATTCTTAATAGGTACTTTTCTGAATAATAAACACAAAATGCTACATTTAAGAATAATTTTAAGCATTAATGTTTAAAATCGTATATTTGTAAATTGACAAAAATGCTTATTTTATCCAAACTAATGTATTTATAATGCGTTTATTTCGCGCTCATTTCTTTTTCCTACAGATAAACTTCAAACAATTCATTCATTTTAAATAAATATTTAAAACTTTCATCTTTATTTTTATAAAGTGTCATTAAACTGTCAGAATTTCATTTAATTAAAACAGCAAATTTCACTCCTGCGTGAGGAAAAACAAATATATTGTTATTCAGAAATGTTGTTATGGAGATTACAATTAAAGAAAAGAGCATAAAATGTCAATATACCAGACAACATTTTTTTCATATCAGAGAGAAATATTTTTTATTAACTTTCTTTATAATTAACCCTAGATCTACCGGGAATTTTATTCAAGTTTTAATAAAACGTTCTACACCAGAATTTTTATTTAAAACTATTTAACTTATTTATTTACCTTATTTTTTTTCTGGTTTAAATACTTAGTTTATTTTAAAGAAATTTCTGGTTTGAATGAATATTTTGTATGTACCTGTCGGGTCCAATGGACCCGTCTGGTAGACGGAGGGTTAATATGTACAAACCAATAATTGATTATTTCAATTTCTGTTCAAGTTCTTGACATTTATTTCGGAAATTAACATTGCTCTGTAATTTCAAAAGTTATTCCCAAAATTTTTGCTTTCATATTATTTGTTGGTTACTTTTTAACTAACTGTAGTTTGTCCGTTCATGTAAATTGATAAATATTAAATAAATTGCTTTTATAAAGAAGTTCCTGAAACATTTTCAATTGTTAGAAATGAAAAAATATTGATAAAGCTTCACCCGAAATTAATTAATGTAAATTGTATATGTTGTGAAATGAGGCGTGTTGTCCGATTTTAATTAATCTGTAGAACTTTAAAAAAAATCATAAACATATTTTTATTTAAAAAAAATGTTGCGGTGCTTCTATTTAAGAAAGAAGACATTAAATGACAATATTCTAATTTTAAAAAATCAAATGCAGAAAATTATGTATTATTAACTTTCCTTAATTAAAATGCACAAATAAATTAATTTGCACATCCATTACTGTTACAAATGTTGACATTTGTTATTTCGGAAATAAATATTGCTTTGGCATTTCAAACGTTATTAGTAGGAATTTTACTTTTGTATTAAATAGCATAGTCCATCCTTTCGTAAAAAAATGATAGATATTGATAAAATTCATTTGTAAAAGTCGCCTGAAAATTATTCAATTATTAGAAGTGAAAAATGTTTGATAAAACTTCATTCGAATTTAATTAATGTACATTTTATACTTAATGAAACAAGGCGTATTGTCAGATGTTTTATTAATGAAATTTATCTGCAGAATTAAAAATAAATCTAATAAAACAGAAAGTTGAAATGTATAGGCTGAAAACTATCCAGTGGTGGAAAATTGGCGCAGAGGTGGAGCCTATTGACACCACTAAATTATAGCAGCATTTTGCCTGTTACCTAATGATCAAATTTCTGAGTTTTTATTAAACTGAATAATACCATAAAAATTTAGTGGTGTCGATAGGCTCCGCCTCTGCGCCAATTTTCCACCACTGACTGTCTCAAGCACAGCTGCCAAAATCTTGCGCTTTTTCAGACGACAAAAATTTTATAGTAAATTTTACCTTTTTAAATCGCCGTAATCTGCCGATTAAATAAGGCAAAAATTTCTGTTAAATTTTTGTGGTCTAAAAAATCGGAAGAGGTGGCAGCTATGCTCAAGTGAAAATATTTTCATTTTTGTAAAAAATAAGTTTGGAAAGAGGCTTTAATGGTCGGTAAAATAAATAAATAAAAAAATGTAAAAATTACCTACCTCCGAAACAAATAGAATAGTGAATTATATAGAGCATAAAGTTATAAACTGAATTGTATTCTTGAACCTATAAAATGAATCCAAATTGTTCTTGCACGTATATCATTTTTCGGAAAATAGTTTTATGAAATAATAAGTTGTATCGAAATTTTGAAACACTTGCCTATTGTAAACGGTTGATTAATATTTTGAAAATGGCTAAATAAACTGTGGAATAGCATAAAAAAGTAATAAGTTGAAATAATGCAGAAAATTTAAATGCAGGGATGACAGAAAAAAAGACGAATATTACCAAGCACCCATGCAACAATATCTGGAATTCAGTTATTGCTATAAATAGAATGGATCGAAAAAAATCTAAACTTTATCAGAAACTGATAATCAGTCAAAACAGACACTTTTTAAATACTTCTGCCTTTACTTTATTTCTTCGTGCCGAATTCTTAGGGTAAATTTTGTTATTTATATCAATAAATAAAAGCTAAAATTCTAGTGCTATATTCAACTTGAGTTAAATAATTAAAATACATATAAAAAAGCACAAATAATTGTACAAAAATTATTTTGATGTGCATACATATACTAATATAAAGATATTTAAAATACATTAAAAATATTTTAAAAAACATTAGAAAAATCCAGAACGTTTTCAGCCATTAGAAGGCCGCCATCAGCGGGATTTAAATGTTGTTATTATTTTCTTTGCGCTAATTCGAGAATTGTCCAGCACAAAACATTCTAATTTAAAGGTTGTACGTCAGATCTTGCGCATATTCGAGAATTGTCCAGAAGAAAACATTTTAATTTAAAGGTTGTACGTCAGATTTTTATCTAGCACCTCATTTGACGTACAACCTTTAAATTACAATGTTTTCTTCTGGACAGTTCTCGAATAAGCGCAATGAAAATAATAGCAACATTTAAATCGCACTGATGACGGCCTTGTAATGACTGAAAACGTTCTAGATTTTTCTAATGTATTATAAGATATTTTTAATGTATTTTAAATATCTTTATATGTATGCACATTAAAGTAATTTTTGTACAATTACCTGTGCTTTTTTTAATCTGTATTTTATTTGGTTATTTATATAAAATGTTCTAATTAATTTAAACAGTACCTCGGTAAATAGAATAAGAAAGGAAAAAGTCAAAAAAAAATTAATTAAAATGTTGATAAATCTCTGGTTCTTTCTGTTGGCTCTTTGTGCGTCGATAGACTTCTCACTTAATCTTTGCAAATTTGGAAAGATTGAAGTAACTTCTTTTATTGCAAAACAAAGAAATCACTTTTTTTTCTCTTTTACTAAAATGAAAATACCTGCTGTCACACTTCTTCTTCTCTCTGGTTTCCTTTTTACTTTTTTACCGTTTGACGTGTACGTTAAAGATAAACAATAAAATCTGTTCCTATTTCAATTAAGTACAAAAGTAGAAACTCGGGTACAGATTTTTTTTTCCCTGTTATGCATATTTTGTTAATATCTTTGTTTTCTACTCAGTATTTGTTTTCTGTGAAGTTACATATCCAATTTTCAGATACAGATTTCCATAAATAAAAGTATACTGAGTTATTTTCTGTCGTTTTATTTTCAATTTTTTATGATTTGGCGTAAAAATTAAAAATAAATAAAAAAAATCTTTTCAATAAATAAAACAATAAATAAAACAAATTTTAATAAATAAAACAAATGTGCCAAGGCAGAGATCAATAAAAAATCTAAACTTTTTCAAAAGCTGATTAGCAGTAAAAATATGCACATTTTCACTACTTATAGATTTCTCTGCCATTATATCATTTCTTGGTACTGTTGTTTTAGGGTAAACTTGGTTATTTTTATAAAGTGTTCCAATTTAATAAAAATCTACGTTTACAGGACTGCCATAGGCAACTATTTTTATATTCTATTCGCACCATTATTTTTTTACTACATTTTGTTGTATATTTCTCTTGCAAATGTTGCGAAAACATACGTAAAAGATATTTGTTTCTAAAACGTGGTGCGAAATAGAAGTAAAAAATAGTCGCCTGTGGCAGCCCTGCGTATGAAATAAGAATGAAGAAAGTCTTAAAAGAATAACACAGGGCTCGTGCGCATCAATTGATTCAGGGGATTTTAAGTGTTTTAGTACCAGAAATATCGTAAAGTACTTGTCGCTATATCTGAAGATACACCTTTTTTTCCATTAAATAAGGCGAATATTACTTTCAAAAAATGCTGGTAGAAGGTTCTTGAAATTCCTTGAAGTGTACGAACCCTGTAACAGTGAGAGAAAAAAATGAGAACTGTGCTTCTTTTCGTCCGCTCTTTGTGCGTCGATGCAGTTTTCACTTGCTCTTTGCAAATTTGAAAAGACCGCTCAAGTAAATTCTTTTACTGTAAAACAAAGAAATATTTTCTTTTCTTTTTCAATAAAATTTAAATCTTGCTGTCGCACATCTTCTTTTCCGTCGTTTTCTTCTTATTTTTTATCATTTGACGTAAATTAAAGACATTATAATCACATCAAGAAGAATTTTTAATTGAAAACTCTAACAGATATTTTACCATTAATTATTTTCCCGGATTCCCCACCAACTACCTCAAAACGCATTTTTGATACTGTCGTGTTTGCCATATGCCAGCGGTAAATCGAGAAACGTTTTATTATTTGCAACAACCTCTTCCATTCTGAACATTTCAGTGTTTAAGGCGTCAATTATGTTAACCCATTAACCACCAAAACTATTACGATAGAAATTTTCAAATTTCTTGTTGAAAGTAGTTTCCCACCACAAATTCAGTAAGGTAAATTTCGCTTTACTAAAATAGCAAAATTCCTGCCAATAAATAAGATATTTTTTAAATTCTAAAATAGTGGCGCCAATGTAATTAATTCATTACATGAGCAATTATTTTGACTGTTGCGTGAACGCAACGTCAGCGGTTAGTGGGTTAATTTTGTGTTTAAATGATCTTTGTTTGTTTATTTATTTGTAAAGTTTGTTTGAAGTTTGCAATTTAGTGTATTTAAAAGTACATTTCTTTTTTCTATTTGAATGTGTAAAATTTGAAATTGTGCAGTGTTTAGATGTTTAAAAAAATTGCAGAAAAAGTGATTCACAACACTTCAATTGCCGGTTTTGGAGCAAAAATTCATACACGACCTGGTTTTTATGGTTCAACATTCTGGTTCACTTCTATTGTTCAACGATTTTTTAATTCGAAATTCCATGAATTTTCGTCGATGTTTGGTTAAACGTAGCACTGAAACATTTAAGCCTATATACGCACTAATGCATGCTATGTATGATTCAATTAAAGCTGAACTTATAAAAAAAAATTAATGAATTTCCAGGCTACGCTACGTTTAGACAGTGATATTCGCCGTGCGAAATTCGATAAGATTGCTATAAAAAACGACACGAGTTTCTCTTTAAAATTTCTGGTTTCTACTAAAATATTATAAAAAAATGTACTTTCAAATGAAAAATTCATGCTGTGTAGAGTTAACAGTGGAAACATACAAAAAATGGCTAAACACAGCTAATTCTATAGGAAAATATTTCTTAAGTAAAAATGTATAATATTTGCAGAAGAATGTTTACATTTCATCGTGTTTCTCAAATAAATTTCTTCACTGTTTTCAATTTGCATTTTATGTACAATAAACTGGCATCCTTCACATTTAAGCAAATTTTTTTGTAATATAAATTTTGCCGTACAAAGATCCAAAATATTATTGTAGAAATCACTGTCGTTAAAAATTATCTCTTAAAAACTGAATAATATATGTGGGTTTATAACATAGCTTCTATCACTCCCGTTTTTTGAATGCCTCTATTTCTGAATAATAATCTTCAGCTTGTTTAATCGCTGAAGTTCAGTTACATAATAAAGCAAATTTTTATATTTCGGAAAGCTGGTACTCAAAAAACGTAAGGGTTTGCAGCTATATCATGGTGTCAATAATTTATAGCTAAAACAAGAATTTTAAATAATTAATAAAAAATTAATGTTAAGTGTTATTAATCCAAAATATAATCAGAGTTAAATATTTTGCATAAAAATAGTTGTATTTTTTCATAAATTACTTTTTATCTGCAGAATTTACACTTTAACTAAATATAACTACACTGAATGTAAAAATATCTTTTTAATTACTCAAGTGCAAAGCTTTAATTTCACCGATCAGTATGTGCAAACACACATGAAACAGATTTTGGAAGAATTCTGATATATATTGTACATTTTCCATACTTACAAAATAGAGATTTTGAGACTCGTTAACCCCTTCGGGACGGGAGCCTTTTACGAAATTTTTAATCTTTTGTCACCGTTTTTTAAAAACATAAATTTGTGTCTTCTTGAATCGAGAAAATGCGCTGATTAAATAATGCAAACTTTACAGGTGAAAAAAAGCAAGGATTCTGAGCGCTTCATGGGGCACGTATACGTGTCGCTTGTCCCCAAGGTGTTAAACCGGTATAATCCAAGTATCTTATTATTTCCAGAAAAATTTCATTAATCTTTTTTCCATAATGTATCTTACTATTGATATAAAATTCGACTATATGTCGTAAGAATAAATCAATAATATCACTCATGCAATATAGGGGTATTAGGCATCTCTGATAAGTTTGGTCTATGTCAAAATAGAATAGCAAGGCAAATATTTTATACCAGTTTCTTGACAAGAAAAGGAATTATATTACCATATATTTCATTATTACCTCCTTTCGTGAGAATGTTTATATATAAATATAATAAGATGGGACAAAATATCAGAGTCAAAATAATAATATAGTAGAAGTATTGAAGTCGTTTCTTAAAAATTCATTATTTAATACAAAATTGTTTTATAGCATTTCAAGAAAAACCTCTTTTACGAAGATAAATACAATGTAACTGATAGATTTATTTACAGGAGGAGTTTGATAAGTTTATCATCTTTTAAAGAGATTTACATCTTTCATAAGCTTTGTCCATGTCAAAACGTGTTCAGCAGTATTTTAGTTACCATAGTTTTCAGACAAGTAAAAGAATCCTTACCCCCTTCATTTACTTGTTTCCTCATTTTTTAATACTATTTAAAAAAGCCTCTTGTTTACAAATTCAATAAGATGGTATAAAATATCAAAGCCAAATTAATAATATATTAGGAAAAAAAGGTGGAGTTGTTTCTTAAAATCTCCTTATTTTATACTAAATTGTTTTATGGTATTTCAACGAAACGATTAAAAACAGATTAGAAAAAAGATTTTTTACAAATCTTGATTTTTTAAAAAAAGGATATTTGAAACCGTATATTGCGTAGCATTTCAACAACAAAAATATTTTACGGAGTTAAATATAAAATAATTGTTAGACCTATTTAACGAAGGAATTTGCTGTTTTCAGCTTTTTAAAAATATTTTTATTTTTATTTTTACAATTATTATACTATTCTTTTAATTTTATAACAAATATAATTAATTACGGATTACTTTTTATAAGCATTTATAAGTTTGTTATTTTTTAAATTACATAAACAACGAGTTGCTTTTAAGTAGCACTATTTTTATTTCTGTCGAACTCCTTATCAGCGACGTCAATTGAGAAAGATATTTATTTTTTAAAAACTACCAAAATTTCCAAGCAGTAATTTTGTTTTATCTAATTATGCAGCAAAACAGAAGAATGTCTAATCTTTGTGAAAACGAAAAACCACTGATCGGAAATTCTATTAACCCCTTGAGGGGCCAAGCATTTGCTGAAAATGACTGAATGACACCAGAATTTAAAAACAAATTTATTTCAAAATGGGTAAAAGCTTTTCTTCGCGTACTTAATAAAATTAAAATTTTAATTCCAAAATTATGGTGCCAATGTGGCATTTGGCAATTAAAATTAGGTGGGATATATTATATCCCATCGCCCGTCAAAGGGTTAAATCATTTTTGAAGGATTAAAGTTGCATTACAGCTTACAGATTGCGCTCTTACAGATTCTTCCGGGATGGCTCAGTTGATAGAGCACGGCTTGAGCCAAGAGATTCCTGTGTCGAATTCTGGCCTCGGACGATAGTTATTTGCAAAACATTGTCGCGAAAGTTAACATTGAAACTCAAAGCAAGAGATTAACTTCAAAAACGACTACTTCCACCGAAAATGCACTATCTGTAATGAGCTGACGTATCCCATTTGACGACAATTTCAAACATCTTCATAACATTTATTTAACGCGATCGCTTCAAACATCGATTCAAACAAATCATTGAATTTCGGCACCCACCCCTTAGATTTCTGCAACCAAAACTGCCAAGTCAAAGATCTTAAAAGCGATGCCTGTTTGGCAGTAAAGACCCAAGCTTAATAAAGATAATCTATTTATGTGAATATGTAACAGAATATGAAATTTGATTAAAATCCATCTATTAGTTTTTGAGATAGTTATCGCGAAAATCGTGAAAAATGCAGCATAACAGCGCCACCTGTTTTATGATTTACACGAAAACCTTATCAGCACCAACTTATGTCAATATTTTACAGAATATGAAGTTTTATTGAAATTCCGTACATTAGTAATTTAGACTATCGCTAAAGTCATATAAATCCTGAAAAATGAATGGAGTTATGAATAAACAGGAGGAGACATATAGTGTACTGTCTACCAGTTCGAGTGAAGTAACTGAGGAGGTTATCACAAGATGGTGGCTGTGTTTTTTATCGGAACTCCTCCAATAAAAATGAATAGCCGTTTCAGCCATTATTTATAACTGACATTTTGCATTAATAAGACGTTTAAATAAGGAGAAAATTTCAGTTTAAATTTACTGGTGAAAGTTTCCGCCGGCTGTAATCAGGCCCCTACGAAAACGGTTACAGTTGGAGCTTCACCATTTTAAGGATATGTCAGTTCATTTTTATTAATAGTTCCAAGGAAAAATGCAGCATAACATCGCCATCTGTTGATCGATTTACAAAAAAATCAAATCATCAACATCTTACATCAGAGTCAAACTAAATCTGAAGTTTATTGAAACTCCGTATTTTAGTTCTTAAGAGCTTTACGGAAATCGTGAAAAATGCAGCATTGCATCGCCACCTGTTGCGCGATTTACTCCAAAACTTAATCAGCAGCAACTTATGTAAACGTCTAACTAAATCTGAAATTTGATAAACATCCGTGCATTAGTTCTTGAGATTAGCATCCACAAAATTTACATAGAGCTAGCTATATTGGAAATCTTGAAAAAATATCCTAGTAGCGCCACCAGCTGTACGATTTACATTAAAAACTAATCAGCATCAATTTTTTTATCAAGGTCTAACTGAATCTAAGTCTGATTATTTTCAGTTCATTAGTTCTTCAGACTGAGCGCCCACAAAATTTTTGTCCCACTCATACAGAGATATTTTCTAAAAACAATCTAATCGTGTTCAGGACCTTCACAAATGTATACATCTGTAGAAAACTGGAACTCGAAATTTTCCAAGAATCCAATTCTTTCTTCTTGTAAAGATAGAAAAAAATTAAAAAAAAAAACGGAAGTAAAACTGTTGTGAAGTTGGATTTTTCGGCAAAAAATTATGGATAACTCAAACCAGAAAAATAAAGCAGGAAATATTAAATTAATATTTTAACTATTTTTTTAGTGCATGGAGTTTTTACTAAACTGCAATTATTCGAAGTAATTGGGACCGACCCTCTTTCGGAAAATCAAAATTTACAGTAATCGAGAATGCTTGCATTTTAACCCAAAGCGATATAAGTAAGCATCGTATCTTAAATGGGAGAAGCAACCGCAAGATTAAAAGCGAGGTCACATCAATCAAGGTCATGCGCCACGTAGAGGATGGAGTGTGAACTACAGGTAGATACTTAACTATTTTCTTACTGACACCACTAAAATTGTAAAGTTTTTTTTCACCTTGATTAATAACTGAAGTGCTTCTGATAAGGCGAAAAAAATTTTGTGGTGTCAATTGCATCTGTATGCTCCTCACGCTACGCCATTATTTTGCAGTAAATGTGGCAAACAAAACTCATTTCCATGAGTGACTGAAGATTTAGAAAATACGCGCCACACTAAAAGCCCGCGTATGTGAATTATCACTCCGTCCACAAGGTGGCGCAACTGTGTTAATTTACGCCTGATTCCAGCATTAAGTTTGTTCGCTTACTTATAACGCTTTGTTTTAACCCCCTAATTCTCGCTCCCGAGATATTCTCGGGCTGTGTCTTTTACGCAAAATGTTTGATTCCAAATCGTTATAAGTAAGCGAACAAACTTAAAGCTGGAATCAGGCGTAAATTAACTCAGTTGCGCCACCTTGTGGTAGGAGTGATAATTCACATACGCGGTCTTTTAGCATGGCGCGTATTTTCTAAATCTTCAGTCACTCATGGAAATGAATTTTGTTTGCCACATTTATTGCAAAATAACGGCGTAGCGTGAGGAGCATACAGATGCAATTGGCACCATGAAGTTTTCTTCGCCTTATCAGAGGCACTTCAGTTATTAATCAAAGTGAAAAATACTTTACAATTTTAGTGGTGTCAGTAAGAAAACAGTTAGGTATCTACCTGTAGTTCACACTCCATCCGCTACGTGGCGCATGACCTTGATTGATGTGACCTCGCTTTTAATCTTGCGGTTACATCTCCCATTTAAGATAGGACGCTTACTTATATCGCTTTGTTTGATTCCCACTAGTTTTATAAAATAGTGAAATTGGCTATATTTTAGTATCGCTTTACCTGTCATTAAATAAGGTGAATATTTCTTTTTCATAAAAGTGGTGCCAATAAGCAATTTGAATTATTCAACCGTAATTTAATTCGAGCGTTAAGGGGTTACGATTAACCCTTTATTTACTGACGGTACTTATAAGTACCACTCACTTTAAACTTTTATACCATAGTGAATATTACTAATATTATAATGGTACTTTGCAAAAAACGCTCTTTTAACTCCACTTTATCCGAATACATGGCAGCAGTAGTTCTAGATTTGTTATTTTATAGAGGAATGAGGCTATCTTTGAAGCAGTCGATGTGTTTTGTGCCGACTTTTTGTGCAGATTGCCACGCTCGTCTTTTCTTTGGGTTCAGTTAGACTTTGACATAAGTTGTTGCTGATTAGTTTTTGATGTAAATCGTTTAACAGGTGACGCTGCTATACTGCATTATTCACGAATTTTGCAATAGCTTTATCTCAATAACTAATGATAAATATAATATGTTAAACATAAAATGAAATAGACAAAAATGAACATAAAATTAATGAGCCGGATTCGGTTAACCATTTATCCACAGACGGTACTTATAAGTACCACTCACTTTAATTTTTTTTAATTTTTAACTAATTTTTTATGTGTTCATTATGTTCTTAGAATACAATTTGACCAACTATTTTAGGTGAACGGTGTATGTATTTGATTTAACAGTTGAATTACTCGGTGGTACTTTTAAGTACCGTCAGTACACTGGGTGTTGGAGAAAAACTTCTTGTTTACTTTTCGTCTGTGTAGTTATCCATCGTTTTCATCGGATTTAAAATGTAATTAATAAGATGTAGTGTAGTAATGATTTCCCTGGTATTTCTTTCCTGTTTCATTGTTATTTTTTATAGGAAATCGAAAAAGTTTTGTCACCGGCTCGTTTTTGCTATGGTAAAAATGGCTTATGTAAATTCATATGTTGAGTATGTGGAGATTCGAGTGAAAATGTTGTCCCTGGAATATTGACGTCTCTACACTAAAGGACTGCTAACAAGATGGAGACATAAAAAAAAATAGTTTTTTTTTACCCTTTCAGGAGTAAAGCATTTTCAGTTCTAAAGTGTTGAAATAAATCATTGGCACTGGAATTTGCCAAACGATTTATTTGTAAATACGAAAAAGCCTATATTTCACATACTTATTAAATCGAAAATATTTTCTGGTGCCAATTGAAATACCTTGTGGGTTTTCTGTTACGATAATTTAGTCATAGTCTACTGACGGTACTTAAGAGTACTACTATATATACCTCTAAAAAATTAAATATCTCACGGGTGAGTATTTTTTCATGTTTATCCTTTAATTTTCATTGTAGTAACTGAAAAAAAAATATTACATGAAAAAAATTGCAGTAGATCATAATGCCGCAGATAAAGGGTTAATGCGAAATATGTGCAATATTTCTTATTGTGTTAACAAGTGCTTAATAAAAATAAAGCAATAGCAAAATAGAAACAAGAATAAATTACCTGAATTTTAATTTTGAAATTAAGTACCTTTTACATATATCACAAGTGTTTGAAACAATGTTTTGTTTGTCGCACTTTCGATTGCCTTTGCTTTGAAACGCAATCAAGGAGTTTTTAATATTATTAGTTCCCCAGTGTCACAGTCTTTCTGCTGCTCCAACCATGCCAAGCCTTTTGCAAAATATTCAAAAGCCAAAGAATTGCTATTTTGTTCGTTTCTGCGTTCCACTCCGCAGCTTACGGGAGCTCAAGTTAAATTCAAAGGAACTCTAAGAAAGGGGATCTAAAATAGTTATATGTATTCGCAGTTCGGAAAAGACCGCTTGCTGACAAGGAATATGGTAGTAAAAAGAAAAACAACAACAAAAAAACTTTTAATATGGATTTGCACACAAGGAATGTGATAGTAAAAAAAATGAAGCTTTAAAAATGGATTTCGGTTAACCGAGAGTTTTGGTTAACCCTCTGTCTACCAGAAGGGTCCAATGGACCCGACATGTACATTCAAAATATTTATTCAAACCAGCAATTTCTTCAAAACAAACTAAATGTATAAATCAGACAATAATAAGTTAAATAAACAAATTAAATAGTTTTAAGTAAAAATTCTGGTGTAGAATGTTTTTATAAAACTTGAGTAAAATTTCCGGTAGTTCTAGGGTTAAAAGAGTTTCGGATAAAAGAGGTTCTACTGTACTAACATTCGTAATGCCTAATTGTCTTTCACAAGCGATTAGAAATTAGATAGACTGGAAAAATATATCCATGCTGCTTTGTTTTGTGCCAAAACGATTACACGATTTCGTTTGAGCGTCGCGTACTCGTGAAATATAGTGTGCTCAGAATCGTTGATTTTTTTCTTCCGCTATTTTGATGTAAAACTTTTAGCCTTATTTAATAATAGAATTTCTGCGATTAAATTAGGTAGCGATATCTAATTCGAAATACTGGTGTTGAAAAATTAAAAATGCTGTAAGGGACGTTCGTTGCAACGAGTTCATGCCGAATCTTAAGTTCAGGCATCGAAAGAGATCTTCTCAATTTCTCCATGTTAATCTAGCATGTAATCTGCAATCAGCGTCAAATTCCCTCTTAAAAATCTCTTTAATTATCCATAAAATTGCAATGTGATAATTCATTTCATAAATAGTAATATTGCTTAAAAATTTGTTTTTTAAAGATGTTTTCGTCACAACCATATTCTCTATGATACGAACCAATATTTCCGAATAGTAATTTGCGTCTCTTTTATGACAGAATTTTTCCGTTTAAATAATATGTCGATTACTATTTAGAAACAGCACTACTTCCTTACCGTTTCAGCTGCCACTAGTACCCATGAGCTGTTTTTACCTCCAGGGAGTACGTAGAGGTGCATTTTTATTTTGCTTTAACTATTTCGCAATTAATATTATTTCGAAGTGATGAGACAAATGTAATCACTTCTATGAGTGATGCTATGAGTTCGAAATTAGTTAAAGGACATGGATACCATAAATACCATAAATATTTTTTTTTACCTTAACCCCTTGAGGGGTGGTGGGATGTATTTTATCCCACCTACGATTAATGAAGATTTTCACCAGAAAAACTTTATGAAATTTTACCTTTCTAACTTTGGTGGAATAAAGTCGTAAAATTGCTTTTCCTTATTTTGAAATAATTTTTTTCTAATTTTCCGGTGGGAATTCAGCATTACACAAACGTAATTGCTTGCCCCTCAAGGGGTTAAAGGTATAGCCTGAATTTGAAACTTTTCGGTTCTGAAGTACGTGGCGATCATTTAAGTAGTTTTTATATCTTGTTTATAATAGAAATCTACTATGCAGTTTACTTTTTAGAAATTGTGGTGCGCAAAATACATAAAAAAACAGTCACCTGTGGCAAACCATCGTCCGCGATTTCACGCGAATCACATAATCGGCCCTAATTTATAATCTGGGAAAATAGTGTAAGCTGTTCATCATATAACTAGCACATATTTTTTAATCTTGGTCATTTGTTGCAACAGACTACATCTTTTTTACTGTTTGTTTACCACTATTTCTGAACAATATTAACTTTGGTAAAAATCTGTAATAACATATGCCATGAAATACGTGGTAAACAAAACACTAAAAATTTTCATCTGGTGCAACCTTTATCATAAATAACTAGCTCTAATCTACGATTATGAGAGTACATTTAAGTTTTTAAAAAAATCCAACAGAAAAAAAATATAGACGCAACTGGCGACTTGGAAAATGATAACATTCATGTTTTCTTACCAAATATGGAGTTTTAACCATTTAACAAACATTCGATTCATATATTCCATTCACCTTTCTTCAAATTATATTTAACATAACTTTTTTAAGTATTTATACTAATTATTTTGAATGATTGCAAAAACATACGTTCGCAATTTTGATTTTAGACACCGAAGTATTTTATGTATTGGCCCTGAAAAATAAATCTTGGAAAAGTAAATTAAATGCAAATAATTTTGTTAAGTCTTCTATACTTATGGATTTTTTAGTGCAATATCGTCAGAAAGCTGTTATTATTTGTAAAAAGTAGATGAATTTGATATTCAAAAGTAAATATTGAAATTTTATCCTTTTTATCTATAATTTTTTTTTGTAAGTGAATTAATATGAAAATGTGATCTAAATCCCTATTTGAAATTTTTTTAATAAAGTTCCTTATAAATGCTGAATTGTCACATCTTAAAAAATTATATTGGATCTGTCCGGGAAGATAATTTACAAACTTTTCATTTTAATTAATTTCATTCATTAAAACACTTTAAAACTTATTTTATTTATTCGATAGCTTTCAAATAAAATCTTTATTAATAAGGTTTTTTTATTTAAGTAAAAACACTTTTTTTCCCGTAATCAAATCATTTGAATGCTTTTTATTGAATTTTTATCTCTAATAAAAGCGTTTCAAAACGTTTTTCGTTGTGACACACACAAAACAATTCCAAGTCGTTTATAATTAACATTATTGTTTAACCGATGTAAATGTTAATTAAAGCAAATTGAGGTATATTTTTTTTCAATTTAATAGGTATTAATTCCGGCTTTTTTCAGAATGTAAATCCGCTTTTTTAAGATAGATTTAAATTCATATGGGAGGCGGGAGATCTTGTATACATTCTTTCTGCTTAGTTAAAATCAACGGTTTCAGACATTGTGACTGCGTAAAAAAAAAAAAAAAAAAAAAAAAAAAAAAAAAAAAAAAAAAAAACTTTTTATTTAAAGAATTTTTCAAGCTCAGAAAGTTTTTAGGAGAAATAAAAATAAATGGGAAAAAGAATTACTCTTTCGTTCTTTTGAATAGAACCACCATATCAATTAAGAAAGAATTTCCAATTAATGGAGCCATTATCAAGAAGATTCTTTTGCCATTAATTTTTTGGTACTTTTAGCAAATGTAAATCATTAGATAAATAATACCTACGAATTACCAGGAAAAGAAGTATTGGGATGTATTTTTTAATCGATCATGCAAAAACAAAGCACATCTACCGATTCATATTTTTTACTATTTAAAATTTTCTACATTTCAATTAAATTGCAGAGTTGGGCAAATTTGTAATTGCGATTATTTGCAGTGTAATTGCAGTTAAATTTTATATAATTAATTATAGTTAAATTTATTTGCCGTAAAAAAAATCTTGCAGCACTAGAGGCGAAAGAGCCGCCATCCCATTATTTTTCGAAATATCCGCGTTTGAACCTGTGTAACTATAATCAATTGCATGCAATTAACTTGTAATTATATTGCGGATAATTAAGATTACAAATTTGCTCATTCCTGTGAAATTGTAGTGTTTAAAATATTGCAGATAAGTGCACTTTTTTAATGGCAGATAATGGCAAGAGTGCTGGCTATTATATATATATTTTTTAAATTCATATTGCTTGAAAGTCACCACTATTCTGATGTAGAAATATGCGCCTGATTTAATGACAAATTAAGTAATGCGAAAATAAGTCGAACTACACTATTTTTAAAAAGGGGCGGGAATGAAGCAATCTGAATTTAAAAAAAAAAAAAAAAGTAACGTACAGTCAACACAGGCTTAGGCCTCCTCATTTCCTTTCTTAATTTCACTGTGTTTTTTATGTAATGGTTATTTATTTTCTATCTCTTTGCAATACTATCTTTCTATACTATCTATTGCTATATCTCTATTTCTATATCTTCTCTATACTACACAAATGTTAGCATTTTGCACTAACAGATTTTTTTTTCATGAAGGAGCCAGGAACACCGCAACGTTTTTAAGTTTAATTCTTCGAGGCACAGTTAATTGTGTTTCCGTAGTGTTAAATTCACACAAGAATTTTTCTCTCCTGTTGGTTTATTGTATTAATTGTATTGAAGCGCGTCTGAATAAACGTACCTTTAATAAAAAATGAATTCAGACGTTAATATATGTGCTTTAATAACACACCAGAATTTTCGAAACTTATATTTGAAAATATGAAAATGCAATTTCACAAGTTTTTTTTTTGCCTCCAAAGTTTTAAAAGTAAAATAAAGTTCATAATTTTGGTACAAATTTTGCTTAATTTTTTATGGAAATTAAGGTAGTGATTAAGACTCACAGTTGGTGTTGATGCAAATAATAACATGGTGAGTGAGACTCATCTTTGCAGTGCTAAGGGTTAATATCTGTCATTAAAATTTTAATAGTGACTAAATTACAACTAGCCAATGTAATTTTCACGAATCTTTAATTTCATGGGAAAATCATAATTGCCAACTCACTAGTTCTTAGAAAACTACTATTTTCGAATAGTTAGTTCTGTCTTATTTAATCTCAAAATATATATTACTACATAAAGCGGATATTTCCATCAGATGTAAATTTCCGACTGGGCGAAAAATGTCCGGGCCAGGATTCGAACCAGGAATCTCTTGGCTGAAGCCGCGAATACTCTACCATCTCAGCTATCCCGGACGAATCTGATGGAACTTTTTCACCCAGATAACCTTATTGATTATGGCATCTGGTCTGAAATCTGGTTCAGCTCAACAGAATAAATCGCAGGTAATGGGACTCCAGAAATCGCTGGATACGTAATTACACTAGATTAATTTTAACACAATTATTTATTCTGTTGAGCTGAACCAGATTTCAGACCAGATGCTATAATCATTAAGGTTAGCTGGGTGAAAAAGTTCCATCAGATTCGTCTGGGATAGCTCAGATGGTAGAGTGTTCGCGGCTTCAGCCAATAGATTCCTGGTTCGAATCCTGGTCGGGATATTTTTCGCCCAGTCGGAAATTTACGTGTGGTATGATTTATTTACCAATTAAAAATAATTGTGTTAAAATTAATATAGAGGATAGTTCTAGTCTGAAAAATGTGGTATTAAAAGAGGGAGTACTAGCAGCTATACAATAGGCTTAGCTATCGTCTAGGCGCTCCTTAACTAAGTTGCCACCTAAAGTACCTCCTTCGCTCCATTTAATTTTATTTGACTGATTAAAAAAATGACTATGTGAAAACAAGAAATGTGTCGACTCATCTGATTATATCCGATAGCTGCAATGTAAATTTAGTGGATAAATTTTAAATAAAATTTTGTCACATATGTTTGCATGTTTAACAAAATTAAAAGCCAAACTAAATTCTGTCGCTTTAAACTGCTGTTATGTTCAAAGCTATACTAAATCGAAAATTTACGTTCAAATAAATAAATAAAATTTAAAACATCTATTTTTTCTTGTAATGCTTATTCGAATATTAAATAATATAATTTTCAAAATTTCTATTTGTCTGTTTAATTGATTCACTTTTTATCATAGAACTGATTTATAATTCTCAAAATAAATTAGCAATTGAATTAAAATAAATTTAGTTTATGAAATATGTCTTATCTCTCTTAATTATCCTCGTTATTGCAATATTTCTAATAAAGATGTCTTGAAAACGTTTACATTCTGACTTTCTTAAATAGAAAAATAATTTAAAGTGTTACAATCATATAAAGGAAATTTCTGCTTAAATTTTTATTAAAACTATTTATATACCTTTCTTTACAAGATTCAAGTTACGTTTTAAACCCTTCGGGACCAGAGCCGTTTACAAAATTTTTAATCTTTTGTCACCGTTTTTTAAAAATAGAAATTTGTGTCTTCTTGAATCGAGAAAATGCGCTGATTAAATAAGGAAAATTTTACGGAACAATTTTACTGGTGAGGAAAAACAAGGATTCTGAGCGCTTCATGCGGCATACGTGTCGCTCGTCCCAAGGGGTTAAGCTTCCAAGGCGAAAAACAGATTTAATAATACCAGGTATGTTGTGACAAAAAATAAAATGGAGTATTAGGTGACGTGTCCTTGCGGCATTAAAATTAATTAAACTACATCTATTGTCGATTTGATACATGCTGATTTTTGCATATTACCTGTCAACTTTAATTGTTTAACCCGTTCAGGACCGGCATATTTTACACGAATTTTATTCGTTTCGCACCACTTTTTGTTAATTATTTGACTTAACTTTACAAATCACGAAAATGTCCTAATTAAAAAAAATCAATTTTACTGTTATTTTTTACTGGTATCAAACTCAAGCGTTTTAAGCACTTTTTGAGAGTGCATATATGCACCCATGGTCCCGAACGCGTTAATGTTAAGTGTAAGTGTGAGAGCGACCGGTGTACGTGACGCGTAAGGTGCTCAGAATCCGTGATTATTCTCACCAATAAATTTTTATAGTAAGTTTTGCCAATTTAATCCGAGCATTTTAGCGATTGACCGAGGGAAAATTTTCTGTTTTGAAAAACCGGTGATAAAAGACTAAAAATTCTGTAAAAGGCGCTCGATCCGAAGGGGTTAATGTGACAGATATTGGGAAATTAATATTTTCATACCGGAAAAATTAACAGTAATTAACTTTTATAAAAAATGAAATACTCTTTACATCTCATATGTTACAAAATAAAACAATTCATGAAACCATGCTGTCGCTAAAGACGGCATAGTAAACAAAGAACAGAAAATAGTTCATTCAAAAACTCATACGGTATTTATTCGTATACCATAACTTTATGGTAAATTTTACCTTCTTAAATCGCAGTAATCTGCCTGTTAAACTACGCAAAAATTCTATTAATTTTTTGTGGTACAAATAAGCGGAAGCTTTGGCAGTATGGTATACAATGTGCACTTTTTCCCAATTTTTCTGACTAAAATTGCGGTATGTATAATACACAAAACATTTCTGGAAAATTCTAAAGGCACACATACTTTTAGAAAGTTACTGAATTCCATTTATAGGCCATTCCACGGACAAAATGACCTACAAGTGACACTTATAAAAATACCTATATCTGTCCACTTATAAATTGTTAGAATATAAACTATACATTAATAAACAGTCAAGTTAGTAACTGCATTATTACAAAAAAAATCATTGCTAAAAGAATAATTAGACTTTGTAAAAAACTATATAACGTAAGCTTAGGTATAGCTGCTTATACTACACCGGAGTGCAAAATTACAGGTACGATCAAGTAATTGTCTAAATAAAAAGTATAATTATATTAATCCACATATAAACCATATAAATTAATTTCATCTAACTAGATAGTAAATATAAACATAAAGAAAACGTTGTAAATCAATTGTTATAAATATAATATAATAATAATACGTTACTTTTTACTGGGAGCAAAGTGATAAGAACAGAACCGATTTTTCTAAATTATAGAAATATTACATGTCAATCGGCTTCCTTTGTATTTAATAATTTTAATGCAACATTGTAGTATAGAGTTACACGGTTTCGAATTTGTCGAAGTGTCAAAAAAGTGATACTCTCAAATGCGAGATTTTAATTCTGCTTTCGAGTTATACTGCACGATTTGGCCATTTCCCGTTAAATGTTATGCACTATAATACCCCAAACGTTCTTCATGGTATTTAGGTTCGGACCTTTGGCTGTCCAATCAAGTTTGAGAATCTTATTTACATTAAAACCACTTCTTTGTGTCTTTTTCAGAGTTAATTTAGGCATTGTCTTGTTGGAAATTTATTTAAAGCCGGTAATTTTTTCACTGAGGTTCAACAAATGGCATTCTAGCATGAGAATATAAGGATGTCTATTTTGTTTATCCGTCTAGAAAAACAATTCTAAACTTACCTTCCGAGTAAAAAGCAGCTCAATCCATTAAACCCTTGGAGACGAGCGACACGTATACGTGCCGCATGAAGCGCTCAAAATCCTTGTTTTTCCTCACCAGTAAAATTTTACTGTAAAATTTGCTTTATTTAACCAGCCCATTTTCTCGATTCAACAAGACACAAAATTATGTTTTTAAAAAACGATGACAAAAGATTAAAAAATTCGCAAAAGGCTCCCGTCCTGTAGGGGCAGAGTTGCCAGACGAATACTAAAATTTTATTTTGAATACCACTATTTTCGTACGGTATTATTCAGTTGATTTAATTGAAAAACTTTTGTAAATAAATAAGGCGACTATCTCTCTATGAAAATAGTGGTATTCAAAATAAAATGTTAGTATTCGTCTGGCAACACTGTGTAGGGGTTAGGGAACCTACACCCAATTGACTCGTGGAAAATACGTCCTTATCCTTGTGAAGGCCGTATTAATATGGATGAACACAATCTGGAATATCGAAATTAAACTTCTTTTCAGCACTGAAGACAATTTTAGACGAATTCGTTTCTTGCTTCAGACGTTTCTCTGCAAACGGAATGCAGTTTTTTTTTATTGCAAGACATTGAACACGGACACTGACGTGGTTTTACATTATAAAGAGCTTCCGACATTTTATTGTTCTCACAATCCATACTGCTGCTGGCGTCTTTATCTAGCTTCTAATTTTCTTTGCTATCATTATTTTACTTGGAACCGTAGCAACAATCTAACTTTCACATCGTTTCAAAAGAATTTTCGGCCTCCCTGCAGATTTTGTAGTAACATAAATAGTTGGATTCTGCAAGACATTAAAAATGACACTCTTTGAATGTTTAATAATATCATCAAATCTTTGAAGTGACATTCCGATCTTGTTATGAATTAGGATTTGCTCCCTTTTGAAGCCAGACAGCATTTTGCCTTACCCGGTAGTCCAAATATTTTGTGAATAAAATGAATGTGCACAAAAATCTCTTTTAAATGCGTTTTTAAACGATATGTGAAAACACCCGCGAATCATGTTCGGCCGTTTCCAAATGTTCACTGCGTTCTTATCGTCGTTATCAGAATTACATTGAATAACTAGGCGTTCGCCTTTAGGTTTTTTGGGAGTTAATCTCCGTATTTTGCCGGGCTAGCGTCGTCCAATTGTTGTCAATTTCGATGTAAAATGGGTTAGCAGTTTTTTTTTGGAGTTACCATCTGGACGGTATTATCACTAACGTTAGGCTGTTCCATATCAATATTTTCACTTAGACTAACTTCATTAGAAATATTCTTAAATTTATTGCTTAGAGGGATAGCAGAACTCTCCTCTGATAAAGGACGTTTAACTCTTTTTTTGACCGCGTTGAAAAGTTCATTTTTTAGATTAGTGTTATAGTAAATAGTGAGCTGTTTTCTTATACTTAATAGAGCAGAAAAAACTAAAAACGGCTGAATCTATCAAATTATCGTTGGTTGGCTCCTTTAGCAAAGAAAATGTCTGAAGGGAGGGGTTTCTTACCTCCCCTTGCTCAGAAGAAGGTGTAGGACAAAAAGAATAAAAGAAAAGAAAATTGCTATTAAAAATTTTCTGGTGTGAAATCCAACACTAATGAGAAGTTGGTCTATTAGTGATGACGTCACAACTCGTGTCCTCTGGCCTTGAGTATTTCGATGGCAGCGGTCTGACTCGTAATTGAGTGCGAAAGAGTTTATAATATCACAATAGTGGGAGCAGCAGGTTTAGGAATCATTTTTGCCGTATTATATATATTATGTAGATAGAACTATGTACGTATATTCTATTTTTCGGTTCTATTTTTAAACAAAGACGTGATAATTTTATGAAACAGCAATCGCTTTAATACTTAATTCTACATCCATAATAATGTAGCATAGTTTTTTATTATCAATCATTGTCATGCTCTGTACGTAGCTCAAGTTGCACACATCTTTTTAAACTATTAGAATTTAAAATATATCAATTAAAAAAGTGTAAAAGGTTTTGTGTTACCAAAGCATTTTTTTTTTTTTTAGTTTTAGTTTCTGGTTTATAAGGGTTTCAGTTATTTAAAGCTGTTTATGTCCACGTTAGTTTGTAAACGCAAGAATGACTTGCAAGGTTCCCTAAAATGGACTGAAAGTTTTTAAAGTTCAATGACAAAAGGAGGTCGACTGCTATTGAATTTGTCCTAATTCGTGTGATGTCTGTAATTTCCTTACGTCACTTTCTGGTTTAGTTCAAAATATCGCCGATAGATAACGGTACGCTATCTAAAACTGTTAAAACACTCAAAATAACGCATGAAACTGGATCACAGTTCTGTGTGCTTTAAATATTCATTCTGTTTAGCTGTGAAATTATAAAAAAAGTGATTTGCGTTTTGAAACTGTAAGTTTTATTTAAACGATATTTCAGTTTGGGACAATGCAGCGCAATATATCTGTTATGTTTGGAATTAAAACAAGGAGGTCTATTACAGAAATGTCTAATTTCACGCATTACTCTCGTGGAAGAATAACTTCAATACCACCATTTACTTATTACTAAAATTTAAAAAAGATCTTCTCATTTTGGGTCACCCTGTATACTTCTTTAGAATAGTTATCAGCATCAGATAACATAAATATCTTAACACGAATACATTAAAACTCAGAGTATATTTTTATATCAAAATGAAACAGCAGATTTTATTTTTTTCCTTCCTAGTTTTTTTACACTGTCTTTCAGAAGAAATAGAAAGTCCTTTAACACTAGAACCGCCGGAAATTTTACTCAAGTGCTATAAAAATATTTTAGACCAGAATTTTTATTAAAACTATTTAAATTATATATTTAACTTACTTCTCTGTGGTACAATTTTAACTTATTTTAGAAAGAAATTTCCGACTCGAATCAAAATATTTTTATTTTGATTATGACCGGTCGAAATGACTGCTATGGCGGCTCTAGTGTTAATCCAGTAAATTATTTTAAGTAATCGTGTTAACATCCAAATTCGATTTTCGTCGCAGAAGAAATTCGAGACTATAATTTTGAAAAGATACACGAAATAAAAACTAGAATATATAAATAAATAAATAAATAAATATTCATGTTCTGGTAAATTGTTATTAAAATATGAATTATTATTGTTATAGAGAAATAAAATGCTAAACACTGTTAATAAGCTTTAAAAAAATATTTTATTAAATGTCCTTTTTTAATTAAGTAATGATTTTCCCTTTTTTTATATGTTTTAACTTATATGTCTACGGCAGAATTCTCCTGAACTTTATTTTACAATTAATAATATTACTTTTTGTCAAATTAATTAAGAAGAAGTCTCCCTTTTTTAAACGTTATATAGTGTTTCTTCGTAATTTAATGAAAATTCATATTATTAGGAATACATTACATAATTCCTTTATTTTTTTTTCAAATAGAAATTATATTTGTTGTTTCATACGATAAATATGCACACACGTGTTTTACCAAAGTTCTAATTTACGATGCTTGAAATAGCCTACATAAATAAATATATAAATAAATATTTTTTCACAGCCCATTTCTGCTCTGACACAAAAACTGAATTTCTATTTACTCTGAAAGTTATAACTCTACTTTGAAAATAAAAACAAAGTGAAACTTTAAATTAATCAGTAACACTCCATTGATGATAACGTAGTATTTTTGTAATATTTAAACTGACTGAAGTTTACGATCACACATATTTTTGCACATGTAAACATCACAGTTTCTACACGCATTCTAAATTTCGAAACACCGCCCCCTGAATACTAGGCCTGAACGCAGAGATAAAAAAAATGGCGGTTATCGTAGGCGGATATATTTTTTAAATATTTGTACGATCCCTTGAATTTGAACACCGATAATTTTTAAAAGTTTTACCTGCTTTAAATTTCGGAGGGTAAATAAGTCACAGAAAACTTTTAGAAAATACTGGTGTCTAAATTCGGAGTTCACACAAACACTTTAATAAATGTACCTACGATAGCCCCCATTTTTGTGTTAGCGCTCAGGCCTAGTATTCAGGGGACGGTGGCCTAACGATGAATGATGTTTCATACGAAAGGTTTTTGAAAAGGTGCTTTTTACGTGGTGTGCTCATATTCTGTTAAAAGACATTTCTTTTATTAAAATTTGAAGGTTCTTAAAATTAATGAAAAACCAGGTCTCCCACAGATTCTTTTTTTAATACTAGTATTTCCGAAGAAAATTTTTCATGCGAGGTTTCTACAACATTTGCATTAAAATTTATCTTCTAGGTAGCTTTCTTCAAAGTTTGTAAGAAAACTTTTTTTGTTTGAAAAAATTGGTATTCAAGAAACGGACCTAACGGATTGCCTACAAACCGTATCAATAAATCCTCTTAAAGATCTTTACACGTAAAGATCTTTAATGTAAGAAACGTACATGTAAGAAATCTTTACACGGCTTCGTTGCACTGTAAAAAAGACACATATTTCTTAATCTGGGAAAATATAATGTAACCAAGAACTAAAATATACGAAAATCTATTCCGATTTACCACGATTCCCATAAGCGTTTTTTTTTTATGTTTAGAAACCTATAGATTTTCGAAATTTAAAGAAGAATTTGTAAAAACAAAGTTTCTTGTGCTGCCATTGATTTTCGAAAACGTTTCCAAGTAGCTTCTATAGTGCATTATTAAGTTTTCTCAATCCGGAACATAGATGTTTTGATGCTATCTATTCTCAAGTAAACATTTTCATTTTCAACAAACATTTTTACAGGCAAACATGCCATGATGAAATAACATAATTAACACTAATATCTAAATTAGTAGTACTGTGTTGAATTCAAGAAAGCAGATGAAAATGTTTAACTTTATTAAAGACTAACGCTGCGTTTTCGCAATATGATATTGGTGATTTTTATATATATATATATATTTTATACTAGTAAAATAGAAAAGTAAAATGTGCCCTATTTAAGTAACAACTTTCATTGATTATTAAAGTAAAAGTAAGTATTTAACAAAAAGTGATGTGAACTGAATAAAACTCCTGTAAAACATGCTGGTTCATAACCCTCTCGCCGCGCAACCCGAAATTTCCTCGGGGATTCATTTTTTTCCATTGGTGAGTATTTTTTAATTCAACTCGCGCCAATTTTTAAATACAGAAAATTTCATATAGATTTTAACAACTATATCAGAAGTGTACTGCAAAAGTAATTTTCTTAAAATATTGGTGCGAGAATTTAAAAATATTCTCCAGTGACAGCCCTGATTTAGCCTCATTTATATGTAATGTGCGCAATTTTTGAGCGGATATTGATTGAAAGAAAAAAAAACGCAGCGAGAGGGTTAATGGATTAATTACAAAATTGTACCTAGAGTTATGCTTTAAATATTTTAAATTTTAAATAGATTAAATATTTCGTTTCAGCTTTTTTTACATAAAGTATTAAATGACCTTCAAACGCAACTTCTACAAAACTTTCGATTTCTGAAAGTGCATGTTAATGCTAAAAAATTGTACATGTAAATACTAATACATGTAATACTGTTGTTACATGTAAATACTAAAAAATGAAAATTGAACAGGTTATACTTGTCCTGAAATTTTAAGACCAGAAAATTCTTCAGTCCCATTATTTTCTCATAGAAAATATCTTTTTAAATAATGCGGAATTTCGCGTGTTTAACCTAGGTTTATTTTTCCATAAAAAAATGCTACTTTTTGTCTTGAAAAATTCCCTCTAACATAAGACCCCTGTATGTATTTTCTAAATAAAACTTGAAGTTTTATAAAATCATGCTACTTAACTAATTGTTGTTTATGCGGTAGAAAAGAATAAAGGTAAAAAAAAATCTGTTTGTTACGAATTTCAAACTTTTCATACTTCCTAATTTTAATTGCTAAAAGGCGTGAATTAAAACTTTAAAAGCAGTATATTGTTACAAGTTGTTAATTTGTTATATAATCATACTTCCTTTAAAATGAAGTTAAATCATAATTTTAATTCAAATAATTTGCATAGGACTTTCGAAGGCTGTTAGATATCTGTGTGGTCCAGTGTAACATCGGATTTCCGCTAGATCAGTTGCTACGTATTATTGTCAGCGGACTTTTAATTGGGAGGCTTTCAGGACAGTGTGGAGCTGGCAAATAAATCATGATTTTGAACGTTTTAGAAACTTTCCTATATTTATATAGATATTCCTACCCCATCGCGACGAGCATCGTATATATGTGTAGCATAGAATGTAATTAATTTTATCTATAAATCTTTTTTAATAGTAATTTTTTGCCTTATTTAAAAACGTAACTTCCACAAATAAATTAGTCAAATATTTCTTTCTGGAAATAATGGTGCTTAAAGATCAAAAATCGTGATCCTGACTCGACACTCGTAGCATAGAAGCACGGTTATTTATGTCTTAAAAAATGGTAAGACTCACAGAATATCACAAATCAGGACCAGATACGTACTTCATACTGTAAAAATAGAACTTAAAGGTTGTACATTTTCTTAAAGCAATTTTTAAAAAGTTGTGTATTGCCGTATTAAAATTTTTTTCGGATTAATAAATGATAATCATTTTTTTAAATCTACAATTTTATAGACATTTAAAAATACGGTGTTTAACCGTTTTATGTACTTGTTACCACATAACCTTTTTGATTATGGGCTTGGACTGGCGACTATTTTTATATTTACTCGTACCACAATTTACAAAAAAAATTCTTTGTGGTAGATTTCTCTTGAAGTGTTTCTGGTATAAGTGTACGGCAGAGAATAGTTTTCAAAACGTGGTGTGAATAGAATAAAGTAACAGTCTCTGAATGACGTATGTCCCAGCCCCGTAATCAAAGGGTTAAGCAAAAAATTAAAAATCTGATATTTCCGTCATTTTTTCAAATGTGAAGTTTCCTTAGGCAAACTGTAATCATCAGTTTGCTGGATGGACATTCAAGCTATTTTTTCAGATAGCGGTAAACAGTGAAACTATAATTTTCAAAAATATATGCAATTAAAAAGCATAAATGATGTAACGTTCTGTGAATTCAACTTTCATTTACGCACCAGAAAGGATAAGATAAATACTTTTAATTTTTAAATTACTTCCATACTAAATACATCATACAGGTATAATTTCCTTATCCATTTGATTGCCTACTAACATGCATCTTACGTATAGGGTGGTTATAAAAAATAAGTCCCCGATATATTAACCCCTAGCGACCTAATCGCTCAACCAACCGAAAAGAAATTTTCGATATATCTATTTGAAGGTATACGCTCGAGATCGTGATGATTTAAAACAATAGATCTCTCATGGTTACGGTTACAGTGAAAAAATTTCTAATTTCAACACTCATTTTTTTCATGCACAAATTCATCAGCGCATTGAAAAACGATAAATGGCGTTGAAATGATATAGGTACGATGAAAATTGCCGGCATAAAACACTTGCAAAAAGACCATTGCGGGGAACGAAGAAGTGGCTACAAGACGTGTTTTTCAGTAGCAGATTTTGTTTTTACTTGTAAACTGAGTAATGTTGTAATATTTGTTTTAAAATGTGTTTTTGAGTTGCGTTTGTGTACACATAGTGAAAATGAAAATGTAATCATTTCTTGTAGAGTGCTGAATATTACGTTACATCGGAACTGATTAGAAATGCGTGCCACGGTATTACACGGGCAATTTTAGCCATGCGTGTTTCGTTCCAACGCCATTTATGGTTTTTCAATGCGCTGATGAATTTGCGCAGGAAAAAAGACGTGTTGACATTCAAAAATTTCGAAAACTTTTCACTGTAACCGTAACCGTGAGAGAGCTATTGTTTTAAATCATCACGATCTCCAGCGCATACCTTCAAATAACTAAATCTGAAATTTTCTTTCGATTGGTTGAACGGTTAGCTCGCTATGGGTACATATGTCGGGGAAGTTTTTTATGACCACCCTGTACGTATATGCTTCTTATATGCTTATATATTATAATCCATCTTACATGTTCCTAATACACTTACATATGTGTTTATATACATACATGCATTTATAACAACAAATTTTAATGCATACAATAGTATACAATCCCTGTTTTATAAAAAAAAATTAAATAATAGTGACTAATAAGAAATGTTTCTCTACTCCAAACCACTACACAAAAATTTCTACGACAATGTTTTCTTTCCATGATCGCTGTTGCTACGTTTTCTTCAGTATTTGAATTAAAACCACTCTGTTGCTTGAAAAAAATCTCCTAACACTGGCAAAGCCTAACTGATTAACTCCCTTTCATTAAACTTAAACATTAAATTTATTGAATATCAAAGTCATTTTCTCAGCCTGTGATAAACATTCAAATTAAATCTTCAAAAATTTATAAACATTAAATAAATAATTAATTCCAGTTAATGATTTAGTAATAGAAAGAAAACCACATACTGAAACACATTTATTAATTACTTAATTTCACGCAATATAAATACAAACTTTCTCGATTGATTTATCAAAGTCATTTTATGCGACTGCAAAAGATGAATTAAAATAAAAGGTAAAAAGATGAATTAAATTAAAATTAAGCCTCTGCTCATTTGGAAACGAAATAGTTGTACAAACGATTGCACTTGAAATACTTTAAGAATCCTTAAAAATTCTTACAAATCGCAAGTGTAATACTTTAATGTTCTTTAATAACAAGATTTTACAGAAAATCGAAGCATCACTGTGTATGTGGAGATGTTTAATATCAAAATTGAACACTGTTTCCCATTGAACATTAATATTTTTTTCCAGTTACTCACGAAATTTTTTAATGAACTTTTCATTTATAAAAGAGAATGCTTAATTGTTTGAATAAAACTCACTAACCGATTTCATTGCATTTGTTCAACACGAAATTAATTTGTTTTTCAATAGAAGAACAATAAAGTAATCTATTATTTTAATCAAAATAATTAGAAAATATGATTTTAGTAAATATAATCTAATTACAGTTGTTTAGATTAATATTTATTTCACTATACAAACCCGTAAATCTAAACTATAATCACAAAATTTAAAATTGGATGCATTTTAAACATAATATAATACAAATGATAAAAGAAAATCAAAGCCAGCTATAATGTTCATCCGAAAAACCACAGGCTCTCGAAGCTGGTAGACGGGAGGTGCTGGGTTCGATCCCAATCGCGCCCGTCGGCATAATCGTTCGGAGTTTTCGTGGTTTTCTTTGAACCTTGGATTTCCAAGCGTTAATACGGGTTAGGTTCCCTTAAAAAGACCCCCACGAAGGGCACTCCCCCCCTGGGCCTATATCCCTCGTGCAGATAATTGGCCGTCATAAATACAACCAACCAACCAACCGAAAAAGCACAGCATAGCTAAAGATCTTCCTGATGAGTGATCAAAGCCAAAATTCAATTATCGTAGTTTTTCATAAGAAGCATTTTACATGTTAAATTTGGTGCAATTACATTAATTAAATGCCTTTCACGGAATTGATTTAAACACAGCATTGGTTTATTACCTAATAGCGATGCAGACCAAAATCTAATAGGCATCAATTTGCGTTCTTTTTTAACCCCTTAACAGTGACATTTGTTTTCTTACAAGAAAATTTAAAATGGGGCTTGACACCACTTTTTCCATACTAAAATATTTACCTTACTTAATCGAAAAATATCTGACAATCAACAAAGATAAATTTACAGTTACAAATTAGTGGTATCAAAATGCTTTTAAAAGCAAAGTGTTCTTGCCCGAATCCAGTTCGGGCCACACTGTTAAGGGGTTAAAAGAATATAAAGTTTCTTGGAATTCCGTGCATTAAGTCTTGAGTTAAAGCTAAAACGAAATCTACGAAACACAGTAGACTTAAAGCATACAAATGGACCAGGCATCGGCAACAAAAATTTCTACGCTATCGAGTTTTGGGAATTAACCCTTTGATTACGGTGTTGAAATTAGAGTTGCCGGGTGTCCCGCGTAAATCAGGGCTCCAAATGCTCTAGACACCAGTAATTTCTTACAGTTTTTTTTCACCATCTCTAATCCTAAATATTTCTGCCATTAGAAAAGGCGAAAAAACAATACATTAAAATCCTGGTGTTCAGATCATTTGGATCACCGATTTACGCGGGATACCTAGCAACGCCAGTTGGGATATATGTCGTCCCAACAACTATTTCTTTATTCCATTTGTACTACACTTTCAACAATAATCTCTGCTATTCATTCACACCAAGATGCTTTCAAAAGAAATCTAACACAAACAAATTCTTTGGTCAATTGTAATACCAGTGAATAGTCGCCAATCCTAGCCCGTATTCAACCGGTTAACACTAGATCCGACATTAGGGGTCATTTTGACACCTGCCAAATTGATAATAGTCGATTTGAACCAGAAATTTTGTTATATGCTAAATGCAACACTCGCAGAAATAAGCTAATTAAATAAGTTAAATAGTTTTAAATAAAAATTCTGGGGTGAAGCACTTTTTATAAAACTGTAGAATATAGCCGGCAGTTCTAGTGTTAATGTTATAGAAATATATTATCAACAGTATATGAAATAAAGACAGATATGTCTCGTCTTTCTCGTAACGATATGAGCAGCATAAAGCGCCAGTTCGTCATTTTTGCGTTACTACATCATCGAGTATCGGCATAAAATGAGTCATAAATATCTGTTAGTACAACATAAATATTTATGTCTGACTCGTTATATCTTGGAAAGATATGAGTAGAAGGGCGAGACAAATGTTAGTTTTGTCTGTACTATCATGTCATTGCGTTTTGTCACGGAATTATAACATGTTGCAGATCTTGAACTCGATAACTTGATAATACAATCCGAATAAAGAATTAGATGCCGCTTCTGATTATATAGAAACCGAGATTACCAAGATATCCTGAAGCAAGCAGAAATATTTGTAATGTACAATCGATATCTGTAACATGCTAAACTTTCATGGCGGAACTCACGATAGTAACTACAATATACCGCATTAACGATCTAAACTGCTCATATTGTACCAAGATATGATGAAGCAGACTAGTCGTTCCTTTATGTTATGTTAAAAATCTATTTTTATATCTAATTCAATTCGAAACTCAATGACGTGGTCATTTTGTTTCGGACCGCTCTAAGAATCCTATAGACGCAGAGGTTCCCAAACTTTTAGACAGACGCACCACTAAATAGAAGTTCATACTTGCGTACCACCAGGTTACAAACTAAAAGCTAATACAGAAAAACCTGCGTAAACGAATATGTCTAAAGCTAAATATTTTTCCAGTCTTTTGTGATTCCGTTTGTGCAGTATTTACTGCATTTAATTGCATGATTACATTATTAATTTGGTTCTTAGATTAACTACTTTATATTAACCCTCTAATTTCCATTGTACAATAATTTCTAGAAATTCCGTAATTCAGAGAATTTAAATTCATACCAGAATATTTCAGTAATAAACATTGCTTTGTTTATTGTGTTATTAAAGCAAATATTGTTGTTTGTTAATTTTTAATATCTGAATGAAAAAAATCCACTAAATTGAAAACATTGGTCGTAGCATATATGCTACCCTGGGCATTAGAGGGTTAACATTTAAATAAAAGGTAGTATCATCATTATATTTTAATAATGTGTACATTATCAAATCTCAGTCTGTTGGTAGAAAAAAAGGCTACAATACTTAAGGATGTTCTCAAATCCAAAGGGGGAAAGTTTCTGACATGAGTTTTAATTCATTTTTATTCGGAAATGCATGAAACTGTCAGGTATTGTTATTCAGAAACTATGTGATCGAAAGACATTTCAGTTTTTTGTAAACACAAAACATCTTTCAGAAAATACTGCCAAAGTGGTCGTTTTGAATCGAATTTTAGGACGAAAGGGGAAAATCCAGTTATAATCGGGAGTAAAACGTCTTGTCACGTGATGAAAATAGCTTATATCTCGATTGGTAAATTATTTATCAAATAATGAAAATTTCATTTTGATTTCAAATGAGTTCCATAGTCAACATTGCCAATTTTATACCTATACGTTTAAAAATGCGTACGTCATTATGTCAGAAAGTTTTGCGCTTGTTGAGCAGCGAACTTGAGTGCCTTAAGAGTCCACACTAGTCACTCGAAAAAATCGAATTCTAATGGTGAGTCTATGGGAGCGTTATTTTCACATTTCTCGCTGAAATTTTAAAATTTTTGAATGCTTTTTTGCATAGGATATCTGATTATGATCTACAACCGGGCTAGTATTTACTTTTTTTTTATTTTGGTTATAGTTTTTTTTATAATAGTTTAGTTTCAATTCGGAGCCGGTTCCGAAAGTAATTGTAATTTTTAAAAACAATCTGAAACCGAAAACGAAAAAGTAAAAAATAGCCCGTTTGTAGTTCGTCCTCAGCTATTCTATGGAAAAAATCATACAAAAATATTAAAATTTGAGCGCGATATTTGAAAATAACGCTCCCATAGACTAAGCGTTAGCGTTTTTCCTTTCGTCCCGTGACTGAAGTGGGCTCTTAACCCACTAACGACGAGTCTTCTTTACTCTTCTTTTAATTCTTCTACTCCAGTTTTTGCGACTTTGTAATTTTGAGTTATTTAATTATTCCAAATCTGAGATTAGAAAATGTGAAAAATTCCAAACTAAAATACTGGTATTGAAATTAAAAAAAAAATGTTCGCCTTGCATGCCAAGTTTTCTCACCAACCGGCTTTAATGAGTTAATGAGATATTGTCGCAAATTCCGAGTTCTTCCGATGTCACTTTAAGTGATGCCTTTAACCCTTTATATACTGAATTATGAATTCATGAAAATTTTATCTTCTAAAGCATTTTTCGTGAATTGTTTAAACTAAATTAGAATATTTACATAGCCATTTAATAAATTTTAGAAGGAGTTTAGACAGATTGAAGGATTTAGAAGGATTCGTTAAATTTGAATTTATAGGAATTTTGTGCAATATTTATAACCCCACTCAAATCTTTTATTTTAAATATTTTACTTAGTATTTTGTAGAATTAGGGAAATGTACAAATATAATGATCTTCCAATAGAAATATAGAAATATTTCCAAATTGAAAAATTTCCCCTTGCTCCTCCCCTACGCCAAGAAAGCTGAAAAGATAAAGGCAAAAGAAATCATCCTTTTAAAAACATTTTTGTTTTGTGTAACCCATAATACTTTTGGAACAAAATAAAATAATGCATCTATAACTCATTCTAAACTGTATTACTACAAATTGATGTATTAATCCTTTCCGGCACAGGCAAATTTTGTTGTAAAATGATGAAATCATCGACTGATACCGGAATTTACATACGACTTTTTTAGAAATTAAAAGCTTGTTACTTTACGCTTTCATTGTTAATGCAAAATTTTATTAAAATATGCTTGGTGTCGTTTGTAAGTTTGGAATTAAAATTAGGTATCCCGACCTGGACACACTGAGACGGAAAGGGTTAAACAAATTTTATAACAAGTTATTTTAATAGTACTTACAAGTACCATCAGTAGATAAAGGGTTAATAATAATTTTGCAAATAAAAATTATAGTGAAAACAAACAAGTGCGCATCATCCGGATCATTGATAGGTAGTATAGTCAGTGGTTCCCAACCTTTTTTTGGTCGCGCCCTACCAAAGCATCTCTAAAGTTATGATGTCCCCCCCTGCCTTCTATATCATATAAATTATATTACATGAAAAATAAACTTCTATTTTCCCGGAAGGATCCGAAATAGCATTAACACCGATAAGGGATTACACATTCTTTAATTTATCAAAATCATATTCTTTTATTACAAGTATGTTTTTAACATAACTCTATGAATGCAGTGAGGCTATGGAACTTTGCATTTACATCTACAAGAGTTTTATCGTTTTTTGGCAACTTAGCTCAAATTTAAAAGTTATAAATAGTCTACATTTTTATCTTCGTAAAATTTCTTGAAATCGCTCTTACATTTTGTATACATTTGATAAAATTGATACATTTTATAATGGATTTTAGTACTTCATAAAGAACAAGTGATATTAGTTTATCACCGAGACTGTATGGATAACATACTTCACAAGTAACATTTCAGGATCCGTGCTTTCATTCATTTTGAGTATTTTTCTTTCCCCTCATAACAAACTTCTTTAACAGGGTTCGTATGCATCTAGGAATTTAGGGGATTTTAGATGTTTTAAAACCAGAAATTTCGTCAAGTACTGCTCGCTATACCTGAAGATAGATTTTTTTTTATTAAATAAGGCAAATATTATTTTACAAAAATTCTGGTAAAAGGTCCTTGAAGTGTACGAACCCTGTTTGATAGCGGGCTTTCTTTTTCCCATTATTATTATTCGACACACATGTTTTCTCTGATTTAAAATTTTATAATTAATAATATAATATAACAAAGAGGTGTGTTTTACTAAAATAAACTTAAAACCAGAAAAATGCAAATAATTTTTAAATGCTAAACGGTGTAACATATCAAAAAAGATTTCACATAATTATTCCGGTGTCAGTATATTTTGAACTTTTAAATGGGAACGTTTCAAAAAATAAATTTTATTCAGTTATTTTTAAATTTTTTCATGTATTATTTCTATTTTTATACTACGACACTACTTTCATAAAAAAATGGCAGAAACTTTGTTCATAAGGATTCCGAAATTGCCCCCTGCAAGACGTACGTCCCACGTTGGGAACCACTGGCTATTATATTCCTACCTGCTGTCTGAAAGGCGGCAGATTTCCTTGAATTTTATAAAGTTTCGATTCGCCCATGTGTGTGTATAAGTTTAATTTGTAAACACATTTAAACTAAATATTTCACTTTTTCCAGTGTTCGTAATTATTTATTCTTGTATTAATCTAGGACAGAGGCTCTCAAACTTTTCAGAGTGACGTATCACTAAATAGAAATTCACACTTCCGCGTACCAGCAGGTGACAAACTGAAAGCTAATACTGAAGAATATGTGTAAACGGAATATGTCAAAAATGAAACATGTTCCCAGTCTTTTGTGCTTGCATCTGAGCAGATTTTACTGAATTAAACTGCATGATTACAATATTAAATTGGTACTTAGATCGCCTACTTTATATTAACATTCAAATAATAAAAAGGGGCATTTTAATAATATTCACATTACCAAAACACAGTGTTTTGGTAGAAAAAAGATACAATATTTAATCGCATATTGGCGTAAACTGATACATTATACAGTAGGTGTGACTCTATTAATTCCGTTGCATTGCTAATGAAAAGCATGTTCCTGCTTTATCAAACCCAGATTCCTCACGTCTGGTTTAGTTTTTGAAGTAAGTCAGATTCGATGTTTAGTTTATTCCTGTATTTCCTTTCCATGTATAGAACTGAAGGGAATGCACATTTACGAAGATAAGACGTGCTAAAAAACAAGCAGGAATTTTAGGGCTTTTGCAGAAGGTCAACTTCTTTTCTCCGCAAGCCCAAATTCTATTTTTTAATGTGGATTTCAGTAATCCATCAGAGGCGAGCTGAATAAACTGATTTCTTTCCTCTTTCGTGAGAGCCAATGGCAGGTGTCTCCAATTGGACACGTATTTCTTATCCAACGTTCCAACGTTAAATTTACAGAAATGTATTCTTCAAAATCTGTTATTAGAATTTACCAGAGCTCATTATGTCACTTGCCAATTCTCGAAGTAGGGTAAAATCACCTGTCATGGCCCATATCTATATTATAAAGGACAAACATATCTGTGCGTAACACATACGTCATTTTGCGACTGACAACATTTTGAAATTTGAAATAAAATTTTGGTTTTGGAATTTTCTGTACTGCAAATTTTTAAACTTCTAAACATCGCACATTTTAAATTTTTACACCGTCGTACAAGGAAAAAAATGCCCTTTTAAATGCAATTTTTTTGAAAGCTGTATCTCAATTTATTTTCGAGATATCAATTTTTTTGTAGTTTTCAATACCATTTTTCTTATTGTGGCAACAAAAGTACCCCATTTCTATTCAAAGTCATTGAAAGTAAACTGAAAATAGTCAAAAATAGGAGATACTGTATATTTTTGTTGCCATTTTCTCATAAAACGTGAAAAAAAAGTTTAAATTAAAATATGGGCTATGTCAAGAATGCTGTCTGTAACTTCGTCATATGTATACTTTTCTGTAGACGAAGTTTAAGAGTGGATTGTAAAAGTGGATTGCTTTAGCGGATGCAAATGACGTCATTTTATAAAAAAGCGTGTATTTTAATTCTTAAACCTGAATTATGTTTTGTAGAGTTGCGTCATTTTCACAGCCCAGGGACTTTAAAATTCTTCACAAGTGAAAATGCTTCACTTTTGAAAATGATGTAAGCGAAATCACACACTGATAAAACGCAATGTTTTACAAAATATAGAGTGCCTTTATAGAATAGAGGTGACATGCAAATAATAGCGATTTATGTTACGGAAATTGATAATTCTCGACGGGATGGATTTGCTTCGTCGAGTTAGACAAGCAAACAAATAATTAGTGGTTTAAAATAATATCATGTTCCTGAAGTTTTCGTCCAAAATTCTCTCGAATAATAAAATTTTAATTCTATTCTTTAGGACATTCTACTATAATTTTATCAAAATAACATAATTTGATTAATTTAATTTTTCCTGATTTTATATAATCTATATATTTAAAACACAGATTTAGTCATCTGCCCTGATCTTTCTTCTGAACCAATTTTACTAATATTTTTTTTTAACTGAAAGCTCTTCATTTGTAGATGTCATTGCACTATCTGTTTTTTTTTTTTTTTTTTTTTTTTTTTAAGTATCCCCACTTTTATATTTTAATTTAAGCATTTTATGAAATTTCTTCAGAATGGTAAAAATTAGATAGCTTTTATTATTGCAGACAAGAGAGAAATAATGAGGTATTTTTATCTTTATTCATACTATTTTCTGATAAAAATTTAAAATTATTGATAAAAATTGTTGTATAAAGCTTAGTGTCGCAAAATCCCATTAGGAGCAAAATATTATATTCGGGCATAATAACGAAAAATGACATACTGCTTTTGAAAACATGCATTTTTCCTCATAAATTTTCTATATTGTTTCTCCTTCGGCATGTGAACTGATACTAAATTTCAGACACTAGGCGAAATGCTTATTTAAGTGAAAATGAAGTCATATTTAAAAGAAAACGATCATTTTCTTAGATAAAACTAAACATTTTAACACAAATGCGTCTAAAAAACATAAATAACGGAAATTTTTACTCTCCGGAATTAAGTTTAGAATCTCAAGTAAAGGGGGCATCTGTTCACATAAAAGGTGTTGCTGACAATCGTGACTTCAAGTTTTGAGTTAAAATGATTTTTAAATGATCAAACAAATAAAACTTTTTTTTTAAATGATGAATATGGATATGAGAAGTGCGTATGCAAATTTTGAGGAGGTGAAAATTGCTGTTTTTCATTCCGGAATACCAAGCATAAGAGCCTCAATTGATAACCACATCCTAATAACTGATCTTTTTTATATTTTACTGATTAAGTATTTATATTATAAAGAACAAACGTATCTGTGCGTAACGCTGACGACATTTTGCGAATGGTAACACTTCACGATCAAATTTCGGTCTTGAAATTTTCGCTACTGCAATTTTTTAATCTTCTGACCATCGTACATTTTCAATTTTCGCCGCATAGGGAAAAAATATACTTTCAAATGCAATTTGTTTATAAACAGTATCTTAATTGACTGATGTATTATATTTTCTAAAATTATTTGTAAGCATGATTTTTTTAAAGTTTATCTTATCACCTGCTTGTTTCAATACATAATAATAATAAACATTTTGCACATAACGCAACAAAAATTTTTCAGCATTTGTTTCTGACTTTTTTTGCATAACGAAATTACTACTTCCTTTATAAACAAATAAAAGAATAATATTAAAAAAACCACAATCAAACATATTTGTGAAACACAAATTAACGAAATTAATACTTCTTTTATAAACAAATAAAAGAATAATATTGTAAAAACACAAATCTAGCATATTCGTAATCGTACAATTTAAATTTTTAGATCACCAAATAGGATTTTTTTCAAATGGAATTTGTTTGCAAAGTGCATCTCAGTTTACTGATTGTCTATGGTTTTAAAAACAATTTTAAAGCATGAAATATTTTTTAAATTTATCTATATCGCGCGGAGTTAGATTACGAAAGATTAATCCGTTTGCCCTCAAAACAAAATAAAGAGTTCATCATTTTTTTACGGCTATTATCCATTAAAAAAAAACTTCCCTATGAATAAATAAATGAAATAATATAAATAAACACAAATTTAACAGACATTTATAAGCTCTGAAATTATCAGAATATAAAAGGATGCCATAAGTAGTAAAATCTTTGTCAAATAACTCTTAGCATGCGGCGAATAAGAAAATATCGCTTTTGATAAATTTCAAAAATTTATTTGATTGTATAATTCGTATGAAAAATGCTTTTTTTAATGCAAGTGGGCAATCTAAAAAATTTATTGCATATAAATAATTATTAGTTTTCAATTTAAAAAAATGTTTTCACCTATATTCTTTAACCCGGGAAGCCCGGGTACGTTCCCCTAGTACCAGTAATGGCCCATTATATAGTCTTACTACGCTAGACACGAAACCCCCAACATTTGAACTTAGCACCAATCAGAAGTGATAAAATTGTCTTTTGACTGTCACATTATGTCTTTGTTTTCGCAAATCATCGCACATCGCGTGATCATTGACTGCTCCTACCGAAGCTTCTTTTTTTTCCTGTTTCAACTGTGGTTTCTTAGCAAGATTTTTAGTGAGCAAAGTTGGATTTCGTAATGTGTACGAAATTTTCAAGAAGGATAAACGAAAAAAAGTAAGTTTTAGTAACTTATATAAAGTTTAAGGAATACGTAAACATATTGGTGTTATCAAAATAAGCTTATGAAGCCAGCTATTGGGGTGGGCCACTACTGATGCTGTTTTTTCATGATTGCAGTAGTGATGGCCCACACTTACTTTTTTATATTTTATAGCTATGTGTTGTCATTAATTAAAGTTTTTAACACATATATTTCTTTCAAACATTTAAAGCATTGTGTTTGATATCAAATTTATATTAGCATATTCCTTTCATTTATGTCCACTTTGTTTTATACTTTTTGTACTCGCGACATTCCTTTCTAAATGGCATAATTGATTACTCTTTTAAGCTAGAATCTACACCCTAACTGCCTAACTTTGGTAACCCAACTAGCGTCTGTAGAAGGACATGAATATTTAAAATTTAGCTTTAAGCTTTCTAGAGTGCAAGGTAATTCAGTGGTACGACGTTTGCTGAAGAGGAATTCATATCTAGACCGAACTTCATATCTAGTGAGAAAAAATCTTGAAAAAAAAAAAGAAACTTTTTATTTTTCAGTATGTTTAATTAAGTTATAAAAATAATTAAAAACAATTTTAACTTTAAATATATTTAAATATTATTTTTATACTAATATTATAATGAAGAAACGTTTGTTTGTAGTAGAGAGGATCTCTAGTTTGTAGAGGTTTATCTATAGAACTAATAACCCATTTCAAACGTAATGTTGGCAAATTAATGCTGACAGTCCTGTACATCAGTATAGGCTATATTTTATGTTGGTATAATAATTCCAACAGAATATAGGAGAAAAATCTTTCTAAAATGCATATTTTTGTGATTTTGAAGGGTATAAGAACTAGAAATTTTTCTTGATGGTAACTTGCAAGATATGAATACTCTCTAAAAACAGTTTCCAAACACATTCAAAATTCAAAAAGGATTTAAATGCACAGAAAACGTTTTCTATATAATTAAGATTTCTATAGAATTACTAAGCATATAAAATTTAAACTTGATATGGCTGTCATTTTTAAATCACATATGTACGCTCAAAATAGTTTTTTTTAATCGGAATGTATGCTGAAATAGTTCTAAATTTCCTATTCTCGTGATACTGAAGGAGCTCGAAACTTAACATATGTTATGGTGGTTAAGATGCAAATGCTCGTCAAGAATGTTTTCTCAAAAGGGTCAAATGAGCAGCAAAAGTTCTAAATTACGATTTCTATGGTCTTGTTTGGAATATAAACTTGAAATTTGACGTGGCTGTTACACTTAAGGCATAAAATCTCACACAAAACTGTTTTTAAAAAATCGTAATTTAAAAGGGCACAGGAAAAAAAGTTCTAAAGTTTCAATATCTGTGATATTGTTGGGGCTAGAAAATAAAAATTCCCATGTTGGATATTTATAGGATATAAATGCTAATTAAGAAAGGTTTCTAAAATATATCGAAATTTAAAAAGCTTAAATGAACTGAAAAAACTTTAAATTATGAATGACTTTGAATTCTTTACAGAAATTGATATTTTGATTTACATATTACTTTTACTATGTACACGCTAGTGTGTGGGTATATAATAAGTAATTCGTGGCGTGGGATGATACAATTCCATTATTTTTCCTTTTGGCAACAAGCTAAGCAAACAATAAAACTTTAATTCTGCGATTCTGCTGTGTTAGTGCAGCTATCTCTTTCTTTTATTTTAGAATAGAGATAATGGTTCCAAAGAAATTGAATAAAGAACAGGAGGATCAAGTTGAGAAGGCAGTTGATGCTGTTAAACATGGAATGTTTGTAAGAACTGCAACATTATCTTGGTTTAAAATACCACGGTCTACATTGAAGCAAAGATTGAGTGGAAAAAATCAACAAAGAGGACCTCACTCAATTTTGAAAACCGAAGAGGAAATTCCCTAAAGAATTGGATTATTCACTGTGCAAAGAAAGGATTCCCCAGATGCAAGTGATATGTTATAGACAGTGTTAAGGAATTTTTATAGAAACGACTAGAAGTAAAAACAAATTTTACGAAAGGTAAGAGTTTAATCATTTCTGTTTATATTTTTAGTTTCTGAATGTTTCACATGTTAAAAGAATCTATGGCTGAAGCCAACATTACGTTTTATGAATGAATAGGAAATGTCTTCGCCCTTTCTTTAGCAAAAAATGATGTTAAACTGCCGGTAATTTTATTTGTAGATGTGCACAACACGCATCTTACGCGTGAAACCAGTGAACATCGCAAATCTCTACGGATAATTTTGACAGCTTTATACCCAAATCCAACCCATATACTTCAAACTTGCGATGTAGCTCCTTTTCGTCCGCTAAAAGCTTAGTGGAACCCTTCTTCGCTGGCGCAAAAATCATCCACATGAAACTGTGGCTGAAGTGCACATAGCTCCAATCCTGAAAATCATGCTAGAAAATGACATGACGATGGCAATAAAAAATGGTTGACTGGGCAAAAGGACTATCCATTCAATACAAACGCTGTAGACTATTCAAAGTGCAAGGGTCACTTCAATAATGTCATCAATGATGTGATGATTGTGGGTGATGTTTCAACAGATACCGCTTGTAATGAGGCTCCAAACACTACACCGATATATACATCGATTGACGACTTCCATGAAAATGTAATGAAGAATTCGAAAATACTCAACAACCACCAAGTGAAGAATCGGAAGCTTTACTCTGTTTGTATAACATTCTGGAAAAAAAAACCAAACATTCAAACCAGGCTTACAGACGGCAACGGATCCAGCTGAGGAAGATTACTCAGACAAAGTAGACATCATGGTACCCAAGCCAAGAACGAGATTCAGAAACAGATTCGGTAACCATCGAAAAAAATGCCTATCAATCTCAGAATTGTTCAGCAGGAGCCGAAGAGTTTCGACAAAGACAGATTTTTAGAACCGGAAAATAAAGACAATACCACAACTGAATACCGCTCTCAACGGTTAAAAGAAATCCTTGAATGGTCGCACTGTAGAGAAAGGGAAGAGAATAGGAGATTGGAGAGAATGCCTTTCATCCTGACATCGCAAAGATGGAAAAAGATGCAAAAAGACAAGGTAAAGAAAAAGAAGAATTGCAACAAAAAGAAGTAAAACAGAGAGAAAGAGCTCTAAAGCGAAAAAACAGAAGCTGGCATGGCCAACAAAAGGGTTAAGATGACCAACAAAGAAGCCACCAAAATATCAGGGCCAAATTCTGCATAGATAATCAGAAAAAAGAAGAATCGACTTCGGTGGGCCATCACTAATGCAGTGATGGGCCATTACGGGTGCAAAACGGGTCATTACTGATGTTTTTGTACTTTTCAGTAAAACAAATCTTGTAAAGGAATAAATTTATATTTTGTTGATTTTCTTCACACGAAAGCCTTCCTCCATCCTCGCTTGTTATATTTTGATCATCGGCATGAAACAAATTCGCACGGCATAGTAATTATTAGCTAAAAACCGAAAAATTCGTCATTAACCCTAGATCTACCGGGAATTTTATTCAAGTTTTAATAAAACGTTCTACACCAGAATTTTTATTTAAAACTATTTAACTTATTTATTTACCTTATTTTTGTCTGGTTTATATACTTAGTTTATTTTAAAGAAATTTCTGGTTTGAATGAATATTTTGTATGTACCTGTCGGGTCCAATGGACCCGTCTGGTAGACGGAGGGTTAAACGGGTCATCACTGGTGGTTTTACCTTACTATTATTATTATTGTGTAGAGGCAATTTACCTTTATAAGAACGGAAAAAGTATCAGAAATATACAGTTCGTGCTCTTACTTTCAAGAACTCGTAGTTCTTGAAAATATGGCCAGGACCTATACAGGGTGAATCTGCAAAAAATCCCGCCAGCTTGGCTTACAGGTTGAGGTAAATTTCGATGTTAAGTACTAATTTCCCCAACAAAACATAAATCAAGATTAGAGATAAACCAAGTTTCTTCACTGTGTATGAGCTGTAGGTACCTAAACCTTTTGTGAAAATTGTAATATACACGAATACACACACGCATATATAGGGAATAGGTTTGAAATTGGCGAAAACAAATTCAGAGACCCTCAAAATGTTAAAATATGCTAATATTTCCATAGTCGGGTTTAACATATTTTTTTTTAACTCACAAGACGTTACATATTCACCTGCTGACGTCCATTATATTTCCTATATGACGTAATATATATATATATTTAATTAGTCAAACTATTTAATTCATTTTCAGTTTTCACGGGGAAATCTTGTTCTAGAAAATTTATGACGTAATATTCATTATTTTTTCAAATCGTCAAACTATTTATTTCATTTTCATTTTTCACGCGGAAATCTTGCAATAGAAAGGTAATTGTTGTGGTGAGAATTTTATTGTTTTTTTAAATTGTTGGCAACTGCTATAATGAAAAAAATGTTTATTTTTTTCCTGTCATTTTTCTATAAGAGCTGGTTTTATCGGAATCATCTTAAGGCGATATTAAAAATTTTTAACCCTTCACATTTTCACCCCTTTGGGCCGATTTTCAGTGGTGGAAAATTGGCGCAGAGGAGGAGCCTATTGAAACCACTAAATTTTAGTAGTATTTTTTGCCTTATCTAATGACAGAATTTCTGCGTTTTTATTAAGGTGATGAATACTATAAAATTTTAGTGGTGTCAATAGGCTCCTCCTCTGCGCCAATTTTCCACCACTGCGATTTTGCTCATTTGCAATACTCGCCGAGATGTTAGCCATCTCAATGTTTTTGGCGAGTTTGAAGACGATCCGTGCATAATTGCGACTTTTATCGTGCGGACAAAATTTAGTACATACATACATATATATATATATAAACATTTTAGATGTATGTGCTTTTGGGTTCCTGGGGTCATATGATGAAAAGCTATGAAAGAATATTTTTATTCTCGCACCATAGTAACGACTGCAATAGGTTAAATTCATCATATAATGTATGGTCGGAACGCAAGCTGTGAGAAGTAATTCCTTAACTGTGACAGTGGAAAATCACCTTTTATTTTCTCACAACATCCGTTCCGACCATACGTTTTATAACGAAATATGCTCTTATAGCAGCTTTGTATCACGCAATAAAGTTTTGCTTATTTTTTCAGTATCTCCCTGTATAGGTCTTGCTGTTACTCTCAAGCAGAACTGCGATTTTCGGAAAGAAAGTGACCTAAAAATTTATACAAATATCTATGTTAAATATCGGTCGAGCAGAGTAAAACAGACAAATTTTAAATTTTTTAGTGATGTTATGCTGAGCTACCTAGTTAAGCAGAGTTAATAACAAGTTAGTGTAAATAATAAGGAGAAAAACAACCAGTTAACGCAACCTTTTTGAAAGTCAAGTAAATGTATTTCTGTAATATTAAACTGACCAACTGATTGAATTAATTGAATTTTCGAAAATGTCATTTAAAAATAAGGAAATATAATTTCACGTTTTTACATCCTCCAAAGTTATAATAAAAGTAAAGTTTTATTTTAAAAATCGGATGAAAATCTTAATTAAAATTAAGAACTATAAAAAATTCCTGACGTCTTTAAGTGTCTTAGAGAAAAGTAATTATAATTACTTAAAAAAAATAGGGTAACAAAAGAGCGACATCATAAAATGTAAGGATTTTTCGGGACTTTTTTTAAAAGAAATTTCGAGCCTATATAAAAATGCATTTATACATTAATTGAATAAACATATATTAAAGAGGTAAAATATATTTTTTATTTGATATATTAAAAAATGTCGACATGAAAACTCGACAAAAGATTCGAAAAAAAGGAGGGTTAATCGGTGGACACAATAATTCATAGCAGACATAACCTAGAACAACAATAGCCAAAATATGCTTTTTTTTATCTATCAGGAAGTGAAATGCGTTGCCGTTATAAAAATCATATAATTTATTTTAATCACATGAAATCTAAGTAAAATGTTTATTTTAAACAAAACATTTCATTATTTAATGACAGGTTCTACCTTTATTAGCTAAAATTCACGTGATTGTTACGATTTTTTTTTGTCGCTTACAGAGGAAAGAGGTACCACTTTCAAACTTCTTGTATTATACACATTGATATATGCATTTAAATTTTTGCGTGTAAAAAAAAAAAAAAAAAAAAAAAAAAAAAAAAAAAAAAAGAATGATACGCCTTTGTGCGACCGGTACAACCTACAGGTTTGTGTCTTGAACGCAAGGGCGACCATTTTTTTCCTGGTCACAAGCATTTGAAACGAATTTTTTAACCAAACTCTTTAAAAATCTGGAGCTGATTCCAATATTTAGCTTAAAATGTTGATTTTTGTCAAAATGGCGATCACTTGAACTAAAAAGATAATATTTTTGTAGAGTTATTCTAATTTCAGGTCTAGAGGGGTTAAAGTAGTTTTTTTCTCTAAAGGCAGACTAACTAGCAAACGCACTGTAAACTGAAATGTCTGAAATTCAGACACATAAGCGTCTGAAACGGAGTGTTCAATTTTCAGACATTTTAAAGTGTCTTAATTTTTAAGACGCTTATATGCATCTGAATTTAAGACATTTCAAACGTCTGAATCGCATCCATCTTTGACCACCTTTCATTTCTATGCAAAAGCAGTCTTTTTTTTTTTTTTTTTTTTTTTTTTTTTTTTTTTTTTTTTTAATAAGCATTATACACTTTTAAAAAAATCTATTATAATATGGAAATTGTACCGCCAATCAAAACACCAGTACAATTTACATCAATTTACGTATTTTAATGGGAATTTTCTTCCGTTGAAAAATTTTATTTTATTTTTTTGGAAATTTCTGTATTAAAAATATATATATATATAAAGCTTTTATGGAAGGGGAAACTGCATATTTAACTGACTGGGGAACTGCCAAAGTCCATTACATTTTACAGGATTTATTAACTCACATTACATCAGAATTTCAAACTTACCCTTGACAGGATTCGAACCCGGGACCTGCTGGCTTCCAAGCTGTCCCTTTATCCACTCGGCCACGACTGCGTTAGCTGGAAACTCAAATATTGTTACTTATTATGCTACGCAATGAAACGGTAGTGGTAGATATTTTTCCGATCCAGTTAACGTTTTACACATTTCCCCCCCCCCCCCTAGAATTTTGAATATTTGTTTAATTTCATGCGTTAAAGACCAGCAAAAAGGTTTTTTCTTCTAGCGGAAAAATTTTTTTAGAACAAAAATATTATCGTTTTATACAGAGGAAACTTTATTTTTGAAATATTAAGGATGTATTTTAATCTAAACTATTTATTTTCTGATTCATTTTTAAATTCATTTTTGCTCTCAATCGCATCAAACTAAGAAATTTTCTTATTTAGAAACTACACGATGTGCCGTGCTTCTCGATTTTTTGATAAATGCACAAAATATCGTAAAAAATGTTGTCAAAGTTGGTGTTTTAAATCGAATTTTCAGAGGCGGGAGATCAGGGAATAAAAAAATGGTTATTCTGAGAAAACAATTGTTTAAAAATTAAATTGTAAATAATTGAGCTAAAAATGAAATCACATGGCCTCTTATACATCTCTTCAAAAATAACCTCAGCAGGTTTCATGTTTTTACTTTTAAAAATGAGCCTGAAAATATCTCAGAAAATTTCAAGCTGTTGAGGGTGGAAAAATATTTTTATTGTTTTAAAAGTGTATATATTATATATGCACTGTTAAAACATTTAACTCGGGACCAGTACCGTTCAGGGGTGAAAAAAAAACAATCTTTCATTAAAAAAATGAATTTTTTATTGCCCAAAGACAGCGTATAAATTTATCGGAAAAGTATTGAGGGCTCTGTTTTCTTTCTTTCTTTTTTTCTTCTGATGATTGAATATATGGCAAAATTTTTGAAATTGGACTGATTAATTCCTTCCTGTGCTGCATATTCTGAACCAAATTTCTCAGTTTTAAATATTGTGTATAATTTTTCTGCCAAAATATTGACATTTAATTATAAAAATCCTTGTTTTACGCATATAACATACATCAGTAGAAATCCAGAGTAAATTTTTTTGATTTTCCGAGTAATTTTTCTGACAATAAAATGCGATTACTTCTGAACTCAATTTTTAGCTAAAAGGTTAGTGTATAAAATTTCAGAGCTATTGTAAATAATTCCAAAAAATTAAATAGGTACTTTGATTTTTTTAATTATATAAATAATTAAACAAATACTTAAATATAATAAATAAGAGAAATAGATAATTAAATAAATTCTTTAAAAGTAGATGGCGCCACATTTATATCTTAAGAGTATACTAGTAGGATTATTTTCAAATCCAAAGAGATTCTTATGAAGCATGTATGACAATTTTTGATGAATAAATTACATATCGAATTATAAGCGATTAACAAAAATTTGAAGTTTGAATACAGATAAATAAATTATGTCTAATATCATGTCTGTATGGGTTCGTCTTTGAAAGATTATATTTTACTTTTAAACGGAACCTTCTAAATACAGAAATATGCAAAAAATGGAAATTTTATTGGAATTTACGAAAAGAAAAAATTACATTTTTTAATGTAATTTTTTCTTTTCGTAAATTTGCGTCTCGACTGGCAGTACAATTTCTATATTTTAAACGGATATTTTTTCACAGTGTTAGAAGGTCGAAACTAAGGGGGGGGGGGGGGCAGAGGGAGCATGTTCCCCCGGGCAGCAGACCGAGAGGGCGCCAAATGAAGGTATTGTCTGTCGATTTTTCGCACATTTATGTAGCACAGTATTGTTAAAATCATCTGTCTGGGGTATGCCAAAGCATAGAAGAATCTAAAGATGATATGATATGGCATAAGAATCCTGTATAAAGCGGAATTTTTTTCGATTCCGTTTTCAAGATTTTAATGAATAAATATTTGACAAAGCAGATTACGTAGTTCAGTATTACATATTTTATGATTACATATTCTAAATTTTAAAATAAGTAGGCTATTAGAAAATTAGTAAAATTCTCTTTGTAAGTATACTTTGCGGAGGAGAGCGGGGGGGGGGGGGGGGTGCTAAATCCATGTTTGTCCCGGGTGCAAAAAAGGCTAGTTTCAGTCCTGACAGTGTATAAAGCTTACAAAAAAAAGTGAAAAAACGGCTGCCTATGCCTATTGCCGAACATGCAGGTTGATCAAAGATGGATGCGATTCAGACGTTGAAATGTCTTAAATTCAGACACATACACGTGTCTTAAAAATTTAGACACTTTAAAATGTCTGAAAATTGAACACTCCATTTTAAGTCACTTATGTGTCTAAATTTCAGACATTTCGTTTACAGTATTTATACTATGATCATAGTTAGACACTTAAGTGTCTTAATTTCAGACGCCTGTGATGTCTGAAATTTCATATTCAGACACTTAAGTGTCTGAATTACTTTTTCAGTCACATATGTGTTTGAATTTAAGACGCCTTTATTTGCAGTGCGTGATTTTTAATCTAAAAAGTTGTATAATAAACTAACTAACACGATTAAACATAAATGTTTTTAAATGCAAAAGAATTATCAACCTTTGTATTCTTCATTAAACATAATTATTTAAATCGATCATTATGGAAAATGTAAAAATGGGTAATTTACACAAATTAAACAGAAGCAATGAGTTGAATTTTTTAACCCACTAACCGATGCACGACGTGGGCTCAGATCGCCATATATACTTGAAATTGAATGAGACATGCGATAATTGCCATCCTTATGTTATGCAAATTCTATTAACATCACATTTTCGCCCCATTGTATTAATGTTTTTTGTACCACACTCTTTGTTTCCTACGGATGTTTTGTATTGTTAACGATGCCTGGGTGATGATAAAAATATTTAAAAAGATTGTAATTAACGTGTTTATCTCTGCATTTGGTGTAATTTTTATCTTATAAACTTTTACTTTATTACCTTGTTTTTATGACGGTTCTGAAATTCACGAAACTTCCTGACACATTTTCCGATTCCTTTTGTAAAATAAAGGCAGAAAATTGGCAGGCCTGACTGTTAAAGCAATTTGGGATTGAATGGCGTTTCCCATTCTTTAAAAAATAAATTACTTATCGAGATATAAGCGATAGCTGTCAAGTGACGAAAGGTTTTTCTCCTGTCCCGCGTTGTCGCGTCCGATAATTCAGTTCAAAACGCCAACTTTAACAGTATATTTTGAAAGATATTCTATCTTTACCAAAAAATTGAAAACGTCATTAAATTACATACTTTCTGGATTAGAACACCTGCCAATTTCATGCTGTTACGAACAAAAATGTATTCATATCTGTGTCACAAAATAGCTTGAGAAAAGCCTTAAAAGTATTTTGACATACTTCATATCTTCTCTTTGTTAAAAATAATTTTATTTCTGTTTCCAAATTACCTAATCAAACAAATAATTTACCTTTCACTGTTAGACATTTCTGCTGAAAAACAATATAATATTTCATAGGCATTATAAATATAAGTATAAAAAATTCTGTAAGAATTAATATAAAGTTATATTTTATGCATAATACTTTCGTATGTGCGATATTACAGCACTTCACAGAAATTCTTATGTAGTAGTTTCATTTCGTTTATAAATTGAACAGAAAAAAATGGTGCATATTTACTTCATTTTTAATAAAATTTCTCTTTACAAAAGTTCAAACAAATATCTTTGAGAAAAGATCAAAAAACTTTATTTGCATTCCACTTAAAAACTGCATGTTTAATAGAAAGAAAAATAAAAACACAGGTCGCTTATAAATCTTTTCAAAAATCATGTTAGCAAGTTTCGTATTTTTTCTATTAAAAATTAATCTGAAAATTTGCCAGAAAATTTCAAGTTGTGGAGCATGGAAAAGTATTTTTTTAATACCGCCTTAACATGATTCTGATAAAACCTGCTATTATATAAAAATGAAATAAAAACTCGTCAAAAGCGGTGAGAAAAAACTGTTAAAGTGATATCTACTCATGATTTTGTTTTTGTTGGTGCAATTATTATACTTAACTTCGAAATCTACCTCCGCCTGTAGGTCAGGCAGGCAGGGATTTTTTTCAATTTTATTATTCTTTCTAATAGATAGTTGTTGTTTTCAATCTTATTTTTGCCAAATTTCTATAAAATTATCTTCCCGTCGATACATTATTTATGAAAATATTTTATTTAAATCATTTTTAAATATGTATAAGATGCATGAAGATACAAGAATACATGAAAGTTTGCACCAATATGTGTTTCCTTCCTACTAATGTGTTAGAACAGAAGCATATCCAGCATAGCTAAACATACTGTCAAATTTAAATAACAAAAGCTTACATACTGTTTGAAACAAACGTGTCTTTCTAACGCCTTGCAATTTCCATTACCAAATAAATATTTAAACATGCTCATTTGTTCCATTCTCTTGAAAACAATTCCTTTTCTAAATCTAAATTTTTGAAGAACTTTACGGATTTGAAATAAGTCGAATTTTCTACTAAATCGAATTTTCTGAAATCCCCAGATGATTTTCTCATGGAAATCAAGCAAGTTAGAGAGCATATAAGCGTAATCAACATAAATTAGGTATAAGATTCGAATTTATTTAAAAACAAATAGCATTATGTTTAGTCTCGAAGTACTGCAGAATAAATGAAAAAAAAAACTAACATTTAGATGATATCATGTTTTAATATAATCACTGGTTTAATATCATAATATTACCTGTTTCTTTTGAAACTTAATCCGAGAATAAGTGAAAGATTTTCGAAATCAACGCCAGTTTTAAATTTAAATTTGCTTTATTATGACAGGTATTAACACGTTGACTTCCACGCTACGAGTATACTCGTAGCTTTAATATTCGTGGCTTTAATTTATTACTTTCTCACCATTATTTTAAAATAAAAACAATTGCCTAATTTATTGGCAGAAATTTCGCTGTATTAGTAAAGCAAAATTTACCCTTCAGAATTTGTGGTGGCAAACGACTTTCAAGAAGAAATTTGAAAATTTCTTACTTTTTGCGGCAGTGAACGTGTTAATATACATATATACCAAATATACATTTTGTTTGAAAAATGTTAGTGCAATTTTAGTGACGGGCAAAAATATATAAATAAATAAATAAAATAATAATAATAATAAATCGCCTGCCTGCAAAGTAAATATGTGAGATGTATACATCTGACATTATTAAATCTATCAAATTTCTCCAACAAGTACCATTTTCCCGAAAAATAGCTTTCTAATAATAACATACAAGGAAGATATATTTATATACAGCATTTAGATACAAAGCTAAATAAAATAGAAAACGTGAAAACACCGTTAAAAGATTATATTATATTATATAGACAGTTAAACATGATAGAATATTAAAGATAATAATTGAGTTAGAAAAGAAAGTACTTTTCAGTTCTCTATAGCCACAAAATGGTTGAAAAATGGTTCAGATTATAAGCCCATTGTCGATGTGAACGAAAATGAATACAACTCTTGCTATAAGTGCTTATAATGCATACACTAAATGTGAGCTCAATCGAAGGGGACCTGCAAATGTCAGAAAATACTAATAAGCATACATACATATAGAATATGTTTAAAAATAGCAAAAACTGATACAGGCAAAACTGAACATCAGAATGTAAGCATACACTATATGGCCATTAATGACAGGCAACTTAGAATTGTAGACATTTTCTGGTATATATAAAAATATAATTGTCAGATTCTTCTGGAATTTTAGGATTAAAAAGAACAGGTCTAACTTCATATTCATCAACGTCTATTTTATAAGGAGGACAATTAGGGGGCCAAAAAAAATTAAAGAAAAAAATAATACTTGGAATCACCCTGTAAAATAAAATGCACGAAATAATCTGTCGCTGCAGAATATACATAGGCAGACATTCCACAATATGTGTATTCATTTGTGTAAGAATAGCATTTATATTAATAGAGATATAGCGATTTTTTTTTTAAATTAAAAAAAAACTCTTGCATGTTTTTTGCTTCTAACATACAGGGTTTTAAACCGAATTTAACGCCAATTTCAGAAAAATTTACAAAGTGTAGTAGCAAAAATATAGTGCAATTTGAATTAAATATATTAAATATTTAAGGAAATATGGGTAGTTGTATAAAATAATTTTTATCTGCACATGTGCGAATGATAACAAGGAACTTTTTTCATAATTTAATAGTCAACTCTATGGAGCAACTTGTTAAAAAAAAAAACAGTCGAATATTGTAAAATTTCAGAGAGATATCGGCGTTAGAGTGAGCTATTTTTTTGTTTATCACTAAAACTCGCTGAATGACAAGGGATTGTCCACAAATTGTTATTTTTAAGTTCTCTGACAGCGTTCGGAGCAAGAATTTTGAAAAAGTTATTTAATTATAGTTTACGGTTATGTTTAGAAAGATTTTGACTCTAAACTACGATGAAAAGGAAAATATAGTCCATACATTGATAACATTTAGGTAAATTGAGGAGTTTATAGTAAAATTTTGTGAAATTTAGCTCAATACACAAAACACTCTATAGTAAATTCTATCGCAGTAAATTCTTTCATATATTATATTATGTATAAGTATTTTCTGTATACACGTAATTTGTATGGCAAATTAACTAAAATCTAAGATATATTATACATTTTTGATGAGTTATGAGTCAATAACTTGCAGTTTGATTTATATAGGGATATTTCAATAGCTTTTTGAGAAATTACGTTTTGCGATGGAATTTTCACAGAAAAATGCATTTTCCGTAAAATACATTTAACTGAAACATTTACTTAACTATTTTAAACTTTATTTAACATTTACTTGACAGTTATGTCAATTGGAAATTTACTGTACTTATTAATCAAGTTTTTTTTTTTTTTTTTTTTTTTTTTTTTTTTTTTGTGCCGTTTATATCTAAAAGACAGTTTTGGCAGTTTTTGTATGAAGGGAAAAAAATTAACGCTGAAACGTTTGGCACTTCCGGTTTCATTCACAGCTATCAAGTGTTTTTAAATTTCTGATAACATAGGTTTTATTTACAGTGCAATAAATGTAAGCGCAGATTTGGAAAAGTAAAAATGCGGAATTTATTAAAATGTAATACAAAGAAAACGGAAATTTTAGACAATAATCGCATTTCAAATGTAGTCAGATATCTTAATTTGTATGCTATTTTTCCATTGTTTAGTTCTCCTTGGAAAATCAGCATGTACTTGGCGATTTGTTTTGAAACGGATGCTTTGATTTTGATAACTCTTTTTTTATTCGAATGGGCTCATTATGCTGGCTTTACAAGGAGAACTAAAGTATCAATAAAAAATGAAAAAAAAAATATATAAATTCGGATATCTGATTGCGTTTCAAATCAGATTTTTGTCTAAAATTTTCGTTTCATTTGTATTACATTTTATTAAAGCCCACATTTATACTTATCCTAATCTGCGCTTACACTTATTGTACTAGGAAAAAAATCTAAGTTATCAGAATTTAACCCTCCGTCTACCAGACGGGTCCATTGGACCCGACAGGTACATACAAAATATTCATTCAAACCAGAAATTTCTTTAAAATAAACTAAGTATATAAACCAGACAAAAATAAGGTAAATAAATAAGTTAAATAGTTTTAAATAAAAATTCTGGTGTAGAACGTTTTATTAAAACTTGAATAAAATTCCCGGTAGATCTAGGGTTAAATACTACTTGAAATCTGTGACTGAAACCGGAAGTGCCAAAAGTTTGACCGTTAAATTTTTTTTTCCTTCGAACAAAAACTGCCAAAACTGTCTTTTAGATATAAACGGCATAAAAAAGAAGGCATTGATCGATAAATACAGTAAATTTCCGATTTAAGTAAAGTTTAAAATAATTAAGTAAATGTTTCAGTTAAATGTATTTTATGGAAAACTTTCCAGTGAAAATTCCATATGCAAAACATGATTTCCCAAAAAGCTATTGAAATATCACTATAAAAATCAAATTGCAAGTTATTTTTTGACTCATAGCTCATGAAAAATATCCATTATATCTTACATTTTTGTTTATTGTCTTCACCATTGCCATACAAATTACGTGTATACAGAAAATACATATATGCGACAGAATTTACTGTAGAGTGTTTTGCGTATTGGGCTAAATTTCACAAAATTTTACCGTAAACTGTTCAATTTACCTAAATGTAATCAATGTATGGACTATATTTTCCTTTTCATCGTATTTTAGAGTCAAAATCTTCCTAAGACCAATGTCAGAGGGGCGTCTTTCTTGCTACTTTTTTGCTTACGTATTATCCATTCACAATGCTATAGCATTGTAAATGGATAATACGTAAGCAAAAAAGCAGCAAAAAAGACACCCGTCTGACATTGGTCTAAACATAGCCGTAAACTATAATTAAATTGCTATTTAAAATTCTTGCTCCGAACGCTGTCGGAAAGTTAAAAATAACAATTTGTGGACAATCCCTTGTCATTCAGCGAGTTTTAGTGAGAAACTAAAAAAAAGCTCACTCTAACGCCGATATCTCTCTGAATTTTTACAATATCTGACATATTTTATTTTAAACGTTGCTCCATAGAGTTGACTGTTAAATTATGCAAAAAGTTCCTTGTTATATTTCGCGCCTGCTTAGATAAAAATTATTTTATACAACTACCCATATTTCCTTAAATATTTAATATATTTATATTCCAATTGCACTATATTGTTTCTACTACAGTTTGTCAAATTTTTTCTGAAACTGGCGTTGAATTTGGTTAAAATCCCTGTATGTTAGAAGCAAAAAACATGCAAAAAAATTTTGAATTTAAAAAAATCGCTATATATCTATTAATATACATTCTATTCTTACACAAACGAATACACATATTTTGCTATGTCGGCCTATGTATATTCTGCAGCGATAGATAATTTCGTGCATTTTATTTTACAGGGTGATCCCAAGTATTATTTTTTTTTCTTTAATTGTTTGTTGGCCCCCTAATTGTCCTCCTTATAAAATAGACGTTGATAAATATGAAGTCAACCCTGCTCTTTTGAATCCTAAAATTCCAGAAGAATCTGACAAGTATATTTTTAAATATTCGACAAAATGTCGAAAACTGAAAGTTGACGGTCATTAATGGCCATATAGTGTATGTCAGAGTAGCCATAATCGGGTTTTTATCACGGAAGCTATAAGTCCCTTACTCTGTAGAAAGTAAAAATACAAATAAATATGCAAACAAAAGCATTTTTTTAAGAATTTCAAATATGCGTGCATTTCTAAATGTTATTTGTTTAAAGAAGTTTTGACTGCTAATAAGATAATACTTTTGCTTAAACTCGAAAGCACAAACGCTTAATTTTAAAATATTATTTTTATTTAAGTATGTGTAGCATAATTTTGATACCCTTTCACAGTCCGATGGTTTTCCTGTATTTTTATAAGAATGCTTGTAAGTTCCAGAATAAATATATTTATTAATCGCAGTTTGATGCTATAATATCTTTAATATCACTTCTTTCAATATATGGTTCAAAATAAAATTCTGTTCAAAATATTTTTGTCCACAGCCATTTTAACATGATTTCTAGAAACGGAAAAATCCGGGCCAGCCGGTTACAGGGTTAATATTTAAAGTTTTAAAATTAATCTTATTAAAATCTTACAGTTCTAAACTTTTAAGTCATAAAAGTTTACGTGACTTGATAGATTATTTTTTTATTAAATATTTTCTTTCAGATTTAAAAATATTTTATGAAACATTCATTTATTTATTCAGAAAATCGAGTAGACCTGATCAACTGCAGCATTTCCTAATATGTAGAAAATGTAACAAATTTCAGTTATTATTTTTCGATTTGTAAATCGTAAGAAAAAAATATAATTTAATTTTATAAACGTTGTGCACTTTTTTGCATATCATACACATTGTATTGGCGAAATTTCTTTCTTTCAGAAGTGTAATTCTTTTTTAAATTCTTTCTTATTTTTATCTTATGTTTAATCAAAAAATATAGTTTTAAAAATAAACTTTTGAAAACAAGTTTTAAAAAGATATTCTGATGTGTACAAGAACCATATAAGAAATAAAGCAGCGTAAATCGGTTTTGAAAAGCAGAATAATTATAATTATTTATAGTTTTTAAAAGTATTGATTAATAATTTCAGAAATATCTTTAGACCTCTGTGTCCTTTAGATATAACTAAACGTAAAAAAATACAAATTTCATTCATGAAGCCTTAGAATTAAAATTTCTACTCCATCTGAAATATTTTTTTTTTTTTTTTTTTTTTTTTTGCCTCGCAATTTCGAAGAAAAATCTCAATAGTATATATTTTTATTTTGTGTATTTAATAGAAGTATTTTTAAAGACAACTGAATGCATACAAGAATATTACAAAAAATGAAACGCTAAAGCACAGGATGAATTTAAGAAAAAAAAGCTGTTTATATTTATATATTTTAAAGGTGAGAGATTAAAACTTAAAAAAAAAAAATCTTTTAAGATTCATAAATTAGGCTTTGTACTTAAAGCATAAGTTAAAAATGCAATTTTTTTTTTTTTTTTTTTTTTTTTTTTTTTTCTTTTTACATCATGCTAAATACAGAATTCTTAGTTTGTTTCATAAAGAACTATCGATACTTTTCCTGTATATGGACTTTGGCGAGTTAGAGAAAATGGCCTTGGCAAGGAAAAATAATTTGGCAACATATTTTCTACAAAGCTAAAAAATGCAATAAAAGTGATGAAGCTTTATTTAGATTAACGCTCGTTCCATCGCACAAACGGCGACATTTTCAAAATCATTCATGAATGAAATATTTTTGCAAGCAAATTTCAAAAACAATAACTTGGTAAATAATGTCACGTGACTTCATGCATAATGAAAATCCGTGCAAACATAAAATAAAATGAAATTGGATATTTGTGAGCGTGGATTAATTTTTTACTATTGTTATTAAAACAGCATATCAACATTTTCGAAATTTTAGGTAACTCAAGGGACAATGAATCATTGCAAATATTCACGTTGCGTAAAAATGTATCTATTGATTCCCGGATAATGGATGGTAAATAAAATCTTGACGGATAAATTATTCTGCTATTTTTAAAATCGATCTGTATAGGTTCTTTGCTACATAATCTGGCCAAAGCTGTGGTTTTCCTGTTGTATTTGGTGCTTGCTACATGTTCTTTGATTCTAGTTTTAAGTTGTCTGCTTGTCATACCTATATAAAACTGCTTTGCTCCATCTTGTTTAGTGAAAGGTATTTCATGTACTCCTGATATTTTTCATTATGCAGGAAGTCTCGTGCCATCTCGTGACATTATTTACCAAGTATTGTTTTTAAAATTCGTTTGAAAAAATATTTCTATCATGAATGATTTTGAAAATTTCGCCGTTTGTTCGATGAAACGAGCGATAGTCTAAATTAAGGTATTATATGACTTTTATAGCATTTTTTATCTTTGCTTCATTATAAGTGATTAGCATACATATTTTTATAACATGTTTTTTGACAACCTATACATTGTTTCTATGAAAAAGCAAGTTTTGCAACTCATCTGAACACAGATGAATTGCGCCATGCTTCGAGGGATCGTACGCATAGCAAAGCATTAGAATAATTTATTTTATGTGTGTCTGCATTTTAATTGAAAGTGCAGTCACATCGTGCAAGTATTACGGTAAAGTTAATTTATATTAATTAATTTTCAGATTGGTTAAAATAATTAAATTTTAACGCATATTTTATTTTAAAAGGAAATCAGGATGTTTCTTTTCATGATTTTGTTTAACAAAAATTGTGATATTTATTTCACTTATATTTTTAGTACAAGTGATATGCTTTTCTTTAATATTTCCGTATAAAATTGATTTCAAATTTATATAGTAATTGTATAGTAATTATTATTTTTTTTTATGTCTGACGATTATGTATACTAGTAAATTTGTGTATGGCACATACTTAATATATAATATATAACTTTAAACAGTTATTTCTTTTTGTACAAATTTATTTTATATGAAGTTAATACTGTATTTTTAAATTCGGATTATGTTTATAATTAAGTACACTAAATTTTTGTTTCTATATTTATATTAATAATGTTACTATTTATTAATTGTAATAATTATTTAATAATTATTATATTTTTAACATAATAATTATTTATTTATTATTATTATTAATTGATTATTGTCAATGTAATAATTATGATAATTAATTAAGTAATAATAAATATTAACAATTATAAATTGTTTGTAATTTTTTAGGGTTCCGTACTTAAAAAGTAAAAACGGAACCATTATAAGATCACTCCTGTGTCTGTCTGTCTATCTTCTCACAGCCCTTTTACTCGTAAACTATGCAATGTGGAAAGTTCAAATTGGGGGAATTCATAGAGATTATTAACCAACATATTTACAGATTAATAAATATTCATAAATATATTTAGGAAAAATGTAGAGGGGCTAATTAAGTTACTTGAAAAAAAAAATCTTTTCTTTGTATGTCGTGTGGGGTATCGTGTGAAAGCTTTCGTAACGCTTAAATCAAAAATATATTCCATTTAATTTTAGGTATTATATTTTCAAATTTATGGTGGAAAATGTAGTGCAAAAATATGTTCCCCCCCCCTCTAATTCCGAAACTATTGAAACTAAAATTATGAAAACATTAGAGGTAGTAGACATTAATTTTAACCTTACAGGAAAATGATAGCGATTATCCTAGGTCTAATAGTTTTTGAGAAAATCGCATTTTTCCGTTACACTCAAATTTCGATTTACGGGCTTCAGCAAAAGTGTTGAGCAGAGTTGGAGGTACCTATCTTAGCAGAAGTATAAAAGCATTATTGATGAATTTCGGAAAAAATAGTCGGTAATTAGCCGAGATATTAACCCTTAAAGATACGGACGGTTTGGCCATACATAATGACAGGGACGGCGTACTCTATGCTCCATCGGCATTTAAAGCCTAGATAACAAATTTTAAGGATATATTTGTGTAATGCAATGCCCAGCAGCAGTATAAAAGGAATAAACGTTAAATTGTTAAAAACAAAGAATTAATGAACATGAGAACTGATCACATAAATACTATGGGATTCGCGACTAGTTTCCATTGAGTGGCTCTCTCAATACAACTACTATGTCTTTAAAGATTAACAAAAAACCTATATAAAATAACAAATATACAGAATAGCTATATTTGCTATTATTTAGGTTCCATATATCTGTGAACTTTCATGGTATACCCATTTATACTTTTCTAATATACAGGGTGCAAAGGAAAGTCCCGTTAACATGAAAATACTTGTGTACGGAGAGAGCTATGCAATGGCGTGGCGTGAAAATTTTCGGTGGTCATCGCAATTATTTAAGTTTGTGGTGAAAAATTATTAACTCTAAAATTCAATGGTTGAATGTTCAAAAAAGAAACTTTAAATCTTACCTTCACTTATACATGAACTCCAAATGTTCTGCTAAAACTGGATCGTAGAGTTTTAAAAGCTTATTAAGAGTTTTAAAATATTGCTTGGTCATCGCCGCATCCAGCGATGACCGGACGCCACGCCACTGAGCTATAGCTATGCAAGTTAGGTAATGGTATAGTAAAGCGACTACGCCCGATTTAATGAAAACGACAGCAGCATCCCCTAGTGGCGAAATTTGGAAGATAGTCACTGCAAATCGAAACCGAAAAGAGATAGGGCAAAATTTACAGTTAGAAAGTTTTAGAGCATCAATTAATTAATAGAATACGACATTTGGTATACATGGATAAGACAAGTCTTCATTCTTTGCCAAAAATGTCCGAAATCGATGCACTCCATTTTGTGTAAACGCTTAAATGGAATAGTCAGAAGTATGAAGAAATACGCACAATTTATGCTATAAATACGAACTTATCTCAATACATTCTGATAACATCACACACACACAAAAAAGACAAACTGTCTCGCAGTGATAAAAAGTTAATATTCAGTGTGTTCGGAAAGTTCGCCATTGCTCACGATACAGTTTGTATTCCTGAGAGTAATTCTGCATGTACATTTCTCAACACGGAACGTCAATTCCAAGCCTCTTCAATACAGCGACATAGATTTAACCCTTTCAAGGGCGGTAGCTAGACGGTCTAGCCACCTAATTTTAATTCCAAAAACTGACAAGAATGACTGACCAAGAATATTTTAATAGAATTTTGCTTTTGTAATAAAAGTGCAAATTAGCGGGATTTTGTTTTATGAGAAATTCGCTTGAATATTCTGGTGTCAGTCAATTATTTCATCAGTTTACGAACAGAATTCTTCTGGCCCTGAAACGATCATTCTAAAATTTTATATGTATTGGAAATTAAATCTTTACAGACATTACAGCACAGTACAACGTCACAATCTGTAATTGTGCATTGCTACATTTCCGGAATGTGAATAGGAAAAGTAGAATCGTCGTTCATCGATTTCGGACATTTTTGGGTATGCAGGAGACGATTTATCTTATCCGTGTGAACCAAATGTCGTTTCATAGTAATTAATTGATGCTCTAAAACTTTCTAACTGGAAAATTTGCTATACCTCTTTTCGTTTTCGATTTGCAATGGCTATCTTCCAAATTTCGCCACTAGGGATACTGTTGTCGTTTGCATTAAGTCGGACGTAGTCGCTTTACTGTACCATTACCTCACTTGTATAGCTGTAGCGTTCTCCGTTCGCAAGTATTTTCAGGGTAAAGGGACTTTCCTTTGCACCCTGTATACTATAGAGCTATAACCAACCCTACGTTGTATAGTTTTTATAAAGTCTTAGTATTCTTTTAGCAATGGTATTTTTTTAATAATACACTTACTAATTCATATATTATTGTACGGAGCCCTCTGTGCGCGATTAATACTCGCAATTGACCGTTTATTTATATTATACAATTAGTTTAAATAAAAAAAAATATTTATAATATTTAGGAAATTAATTTTTATCACTAATATCAATTATTGTTATTAATTGTATAATTTTCTGTACATTTCAAACAACACCATAAACAACCAACAATTTAAGATTTTGCATATTTGGTAATTTTTAAGGTTTTGTTCATCTGACGAAGCCCTATTCGCCTCACTCATCTGTCTGTCCGTCACAGAGCCCCTTCTCAGAAACTATATATGTGTTAGAGACTTGAAATTTTGGTTATATCTGAACACCTCACATCAAACGACAAATCATAAAATTTTGAAAAACTCTTATACTTATCCCTCTGGGCTCTAACTTGTGTATTTTAAGCTTTTTTTAATAATTGAGCCCTTAATTAAGTTGAAGCCTTGAAATTTTGGATTATTATAGCTGACCACCTCACATCAAACGACAAATCATAAAAAATTGAAAAAGTCTTATACTAGGCTTTTCTTGTAGTAGGCTCTAACTTGTGTATTTTAAGCTTTTTTTTTTTTCTAATTGAGCCCTTAATTAAGTTGAAGACTTGAAATTTTGGATTCTTATAGCAGGACACCTCACATCAAACAGTAAATCTTAAAATTTTGAAAAAGTCTTATATTTACTCCTCTGGGCTCTAACTTGTGTATTTTAAGCTTTTTTTTCTAAATGAGCCCCTAATTAAGTTGAAGACTTGAAATTTTGGATACTTATAGCTGAACACCTCACATCAAACGAAAATCATAACATTTTGAAAAAGTCTTATATTTATCCTTCTGAGATCTAACTTGTGTATTTTAAGCAATTTTCCTAAATCAGCCTCTAATAAGGTTGGAGATGTGAAATTTTTCATACTAGTAGCAGCTCAATTGCGATCACACGAAAAACCATAAATTTTCAAAAAGTCTCATATTATTTATCACTCCGGGATCTAACTTCTGTATTTTTAGCGCAAAACGTTTTGACGCATTTACAAATTACTTTTTTAACGGAAACGTATAAAATTGGAAGACCTGAGTAGGGAAGCGATTTGGAATCGAACTGTGTTTTCCATTTTTCGATCAATAAATTACGTATCGAATTATAAGCGATTTTGATCACGCGACAAAGCCACTTTTTCACCCTTCCTTGAGTGGTTATTCTTCTTTCGCGAGGAAATTCAGTCCAAAACGCCCACTTTGACACTATTTCTTGAAAGATCTATTGCGTTTGCAAAAAAAAAAAATGGAAAACATAATTCATTAACATGGTTTATGAACAACAACACCTGCACGTTTTATGCATTTCCGAATAAAAATGAATTAAAACGTACGTCATAAAGTTGCCCTTTTGGATTTGATAAAAGAGGGCCCCAAAATGACACTGTGCTTCTCATAGTTTTAGAGGTTAGTCGGGCCCTGCGCAGAACAACGATTGTTTTTAAAAAATTGCAATTTATTGTGAAATTATAATTTGACAGAATCTAGACTGATGGTGAAACTGAGTGAGTTTCTAATATAAGATTTTATTCAGTCATCAAATTTAGACAAATATGTGCTTAACAAACTTAACAACAACAAAAAAAATGCGTAAGCCAGTGATGTAGTCGTAAAAGAAAAGAAAAACAGGGGATGCACACTAAAATCATGAATGGTCATGGCTAGAGTATATATGTAAAAGCTTTATTTGAGAAACCCAGAATATATGGAGCTATAATAAAAAAAAATCCAGATAATATATAGCACATATGGGGCATTATAACTGCCCCACTACATCCTTGGCGAAAACTGAACGCACTTGAATTCATAACACACTTGAAAAAAAAAAAATAACAGATTAACCTATTAACCGAAAGCTGTTACAGAAAAAAGTATCTCAAATAGTACGGGACGGTCTATTTGACTGCTAGCATTTACTGGTGCATCTTATAAGACAATAGAGAACTGGAGCTATGAGATGTGTTAACGCTTGAAAACCACAGTTTTCGCTGTGAACAATAATGCCATGTGACTTATAATACTTCTGTTTAAGTTGCTGACCTTGCCTTGGGTGCAAAATTCCCATCAGTCAAATACGAATAAATAAAAAATTAAGCCTTACATATACTCCACTTACCTGGTCTACATAACTAAGACTATCAGTTCACTTAAACTGTTAAACAGATACGGGAACAAGATATATAGACAAAAAATAAGTAAAAGGAAACACAAATGCTTAAAGAAAAATTCGTTTATGTTGATTTTCGTGAACTAATTGTGATTTTTACTTTCCCGTCTCTTTAATTTATATTCTTATACAAAGAAAACATGAAATTTTCATTTGAATATTTTTCATTATTTATTCATATACAATACAGTCTTCTTACTTACTTCCAAGGAAAGTTACAATTTTAAATTAATAAAGGAAAACTCATAAAATATTTCAGATTAAACCATTCTTCGTCTACACAAAAAGGCTGATACTTTATATAAAAGCTATTTATAAAACCTTAGTTTTAAATAACTGTTTTGTATTAGATTATTTAATAATTTATTCATATGAAAAATGATAATAGTTTTTTCTCAAACAAAACTTTCTAAAAGCTAAATGTTGTAACAAAACACAATTGGGAATGGAAACTTAAAAAATACAGTAGATTCCCATAAATCGGCATGCCATGGGACCAGATATTCAGATTTTAGAATATTGAAGATTTCTGGCCACTGTTTTGTTTACGTTTTTAAACACTAATTTTTATGTAATAATGCATTCGAAATTATTATGAATACAGAGTAAATTAAGTCATGAAAAGTAAATTATCAAAACAATTAGGCAAATTAATATAAATTAAGAAAATTTAAAAAATATACATTAAAAATTAAGGTTAAATAAATAATAATGTATGCATATGAAGACAGAAATTTTTCTTCAGCTTCTCAATGAAACTTGCCTCATAAAAATACACTAATAAATTAAATAAAAAATTAAATAAAAATATAAAAAGATTTCAAAAAAGGAAAAAAAAATATATTTCATGTTTAGTTAGATTTAAAAAAAAAATGTTATTACATAAATATGATTGTTAAAAAGAATGCAATCGTGCAACTAATATCAGTGTTTTGATGACTTTCTTTTAGCTGGACAAGCTGTAAACAAATATCCACGCATGCGCAAACGGTACTTTTTGTGTAGATAGTTAAAAGACCTATTGGTCGGACGTCTAGCCACTTCCAACAATTAAATTACTTCAAACAAAAATTACATAGATCACAATAACATCATGTAACGCAGAAACATTGTTTAAAATTAACACGCTATTTTTAAACAATATACACAACAATAAACATTCACTGTTTTTAACAATATGCATATTTATGCATTGTTGTGTAAAATAAAATTTCGCCTACAAAGTTTAATATTGTTGCTTCTGAAGAAAACTATATTTATCATTTGTTGCTTTATGAAAGTGCTTTATAAATCTTGTTATTTTCAGTAACATAATCACATTTTATAAAGTTTTGATACTTATCTTATTATCTCTTTAGAGAATTTACCTGATTTATTGTGAAGAATGGAAAGAATGAGAAAGTGTTGGCAAGGATTCATAGAAAATGTGTAAGTAACTTACTAAAAATTCTTTTCAATTACAAAAATTTAATTTTAGGGATGACATATCGTAAATTTTGGTTTCAGACATTTTTTCTATCTTAAACTTTCTGAATTGTTGACAGTTAATTGCACCAATTATATTTAAAGTTTTTAATATATTTTTTAATATAATTAATTCAACGAACTTAAATTAATAGTAAGTTATATGACATGCAAAATTTTATTTAGAAATTTTAAGGGGTCTCAGGACTCTTAAAATTGTAAATAAACGGTGGAGTAATAATAATATAAATAAACGGTATTACTCGCGTACAGTGGGTTCCGTGCAATAAATATATTATTTAGTAACCGCATTATTACAAAACAAAATTGTTGCTAACAGAATAATAAGATGTAAAAAACTATATAACGAAGGGTTGTGTGCAGTTGCATATGCTAGAAAAGATAAATGAATATAACAAGAAAGTTCAGAGAGATATGAAGCTTAAATAGTATCAAATATTGCTATTCTATATAACCCCCCCCCCTTTTTTTTAATCTTATCCTAATATATTTATGATAAACGTAGTTCGGTGCTGACAATAAAATTAGTGCATATTTAAATATACTTTGGCATTTAAAAACCACAATTCAGCGCAGTCAAGATCTTTTCTTTTTACAGCGTATCTAAAACAAAACAAATTTTCCAAAGTTTAAACTTGCCATTGTGCTAATCGCGCTTCGAATACGGTTGCAGTATTGATAGAGCCACTTAATTCAATCTAGTCGCGAATACCATAATAATTATGCGATTAATTCTAATTAAATTAGACTGTTTTTAACAGTTTGACGTTTATTGTTTTTATACTAATAGTGGGCTTTGCGTTAGACAAATATATAATTGAAAGTTGTTATCTAGGCTTTAAAAGCCGATGACACATAGAATACGCCGCACGTGTCTTTATGTATGACCAAACCGTCCGTGTGTTTATGGGTTAATATCTCGGATAATTACCGACAATGTTTTTCGAAAATCATTTTTACCGATCCTTTTAAACTTCTGCGAAGATAGATACCACCAGCGCTCCTATGCTCCTACTTTGAACAACCGCAAATTGAAGTTTGTGTGTAACGAAAAAATGCGATTTTCTTAAAAAATATCTGGCCTAGGGTCATCTCTAGAGATTACCTGCAAGGTTTAAATTAACTTCTATTTCCCGTAGTTTTTTCATAATTTTAGTTTCAGTAGGTTCGGAAATAAATGGGGGGGGAGGACATATTTTTTCCTTACATTTTCGACAATATCTCTCAACATATAATACCTAAATAAAAAAAAATTTATTTTAGAATTTGGCGTTACGAACGCTTTCCCACGCTTCGCCAGAGGATATACAAAGAAAAGAGGTTTCTTCCAAGTAACTTAATTAGTCTCTCTACATTTTTACTAAATATATTTCTGAATGGTTAACAATCTGTAAATATGTGGGTTAATAGACTTTACTGCTTCAGCCAATTTGATCTTTCCCTTTTCCATAGTTTACTGAGAAAATGGCTGTGACAGATAGACAGACACAGGGGTGATATCATAATGGTTCCTTTTTTACTTTTTAAGTATCGAACCCTAAATTTGAAAAAAAAAAAAAAGCATTTTCAACATTTAATATCATAAAATGTATAAGATTTTAAAACAAAATTTTAAAATGAATAAATATATATGTTCATTTATTTCATATATTTAAAAGTTAGAAGTTGTAGAATTAATATTTATAGGGGCTTCAAACCTTCAGTCATTTCTCGAGCAGAAAATTGGTATGACAGCTTACGCGTAGGATAAGAAAAATAAATTTTGCTGCCTAATTATGCTTCAGATTACAATAAATACCCTGAACGAAAATAAATTTGTATTTAAAGCATTTTTATATTTTTAATACAAAGTTGTATTTAGCTATTACGAAATTTGAAAAATTTCAACATTATAATCACCTAAAAATATATTTCTTTGAACAATGGAAAGAAAATTTTAGGCCCAGTTTATACAGACTAACATGAAATATATATTTTGAAAATTTTCCAAAAATGTCATGTTTTAAAGCGTCATTTTAAGTAAAATCTTCGGAAACGCCGCTTCAGCAATTGGGTTGGTTATTTCCTAAAAGCCATAACTTTTGTTCGAATTTGACTTTCGAGGAAACATTTATATCAAAATGTTCAGAAAAGATAGGATTTTGACATATAAAAGGAATGATATTTCGGAAATTTTGAAGCTTGAACCCTTTGATGGGTGCCGTTTGCAATCTGCAAACGTTTAACTTTAAAGCCCAAACTCACAAATGGCACCAGTAATTTTTTAGTACAATTTCGATCTCATAATATACGCAAAGAAAAGCTTTTGATTTTTTTCAAATAAATTTGTTCTTAAATTGCTGTGTGAATTAATTAATTGAACATTTTTGGAGAAAAATATCTTGCGCCTGAAAGGGTTAAGAGCCTGAGACCCCTTAATAACTGTTGGCAAATCTTTAGAAATAAATCTTAAAATCTCTTGCGTAATCTAATATTTAAAGCAGTTTATTTCTTTTGCAGAAGGTTTTTGAATGATACTGAAACAGAAGAACAAATTAGAAGAAGACAACGGGCAGAAATGAACGAAGTCGAATGGTATGTTTTATTTATATCAAATGTTAATTTTCTTCTTTATTTATTTTTCATTATTTTTAGCTTATCATAAATGTATAGCTAGATTTTTGTCCTAATTTCAATGTATTATTATTACGCTATCTTAAATCTTTTTTTTAAATACATGCAAAGATGTAGCTAAAGCTGATATTAAATGCATAGAATTTCGGAAGAAGCATGTCATATAACACATGTATGTTTTTTTTCAGGTACTTAAATCAATGTGTTCGTATTATAGATAACTTACTTGAACGAGCTGATTGCCTAATCTTTAATCATTCAAGAATGAACGAATTAAAATTTCGAATAACCAAATACATTGAATTCACATCGAATAAGTGGATGCTTCGTCCGTTAAATATTCGACTGGATGACTACCTGCGCACAGGTTATATGTGGAAAGAAAATCGCCACTGTGACTCAACTAAATTGGATCTTGCCATACTAGAAGACTGTCTTCAAACAGCCAATGAATTGAGTGAACAATTTTGGAAAAAAACGTAAGTTTTTTAGTGATTTTACATATTTAACAGCATAATATTTAACTAAGAAAGCTTTTCATGAAAAAAGTAAGTTAATGCTAAATTTGAATTTTTTTTTTTTTTGCTTCGGTCGGGAAAGTACTTATATTTCACTATCCAAAACATTCTTAGAGTTATGTGATATTCTAAATCGTTGTCCAACTACATAAAATTATATGTAAGAAATATTGATAGTTCCTCCGATTCCCATGTAATTAATAAAAGAACTTAAAAAAGATTCATTTATATTCACAATATATATATTTACGTAGTTGTAATACATACAAAAAGAAAAAAAAGAAGAAAAAACACAGAAAAAAAACCCTTTATGAATTAGAATTACACGGGTCATTTGATCGTTTCTTTAGATATTTTGAATGAAAAGGAAAATTACGGTTTCCTTAATAGAAATATGTAATTTATTTAAATTTTGAATGCACGATAATTTTTGCAAGTTTACGGCCAATACATTATTTTTAATCATTCCATGTTATTTTAATTGAAGGTATTTAATTTAAATCCCCTAAAGCATTATTATCAAGGCTAAAAACCTGTTCTAGGAAAGTAGTATGCTAGTATTGTATGTAGTATGCTTTACTGGAAGGTTTTATAGACATTTATCATAAAAATTACGTTACTTAGCTGGAATTCAAATAACTGTACTTCACGTCTGCGCAGACCACAATTACGACGATTGGAGATAATAGGTGGAAATCTGCTTTTGATTCCAATTCACTTAAGGAAAGCCCTTTGAATGAAATATTCTGATAAAGTTAAAAAATGCTATAAAAAGTGATAGGAAATTTTTATTAAGATTGACGATCGTTTCGTTGTACAAACGGCAACATTTTCAAAATCATTTTGATGAATGAATTGAATGATTTTGAAAATGTTGCCGTTTGTGCAACGAAACGATCGTCAATCTTAATAAAGATTTCCTATCACTTTTTATAGCATTTTTTAACTTTATCTGTTTATAAGTGATTATTATACATGTGTTTATGAAATATTCTGGATTAATCTACTATCGCTTAATGATTACATAATTTTTGTTACTCGAGAAACTTTTTTAAAAATTGAAATTGAGAATATATAAATAAAATAAATAAATTTCGAGGTGCCCCTCTTGTCCCTATCATCAGAATCCATGAATAATCTTTTTAAAGCACCTTTAGAATCTCTAAACGTAAAAAAGAGAAACTGTATAAAAATTAATTTCGATGGGGGATTTAGTAGAAAAAACTTTTATCGCTTAAAAGAAAATCCTTACCTGTACTTTTATTTCAATTTTAAGACATTCGAAAGTAATATATATATTTTTTTGAAATCGGTCAAAAAGAAATTCTCGTCAATTAAATTATAAATGGAGCATTTGGAAGCGACCCTGCATTACTGCATCTCGCCGCTTCGTGGAGCCATTCTTAAGTATCAAATTTAAAGGTCGCGTTTCTAAAACGTTTCATTTGGCTAGTACCCCTTTATGACATGACTTCCCGTTTTATAAAAAGTATTTCTACTTTCAAAAATGCATGAAAACTGTGTCACACTTATTCCATAATTTATTTGAATTTTCTTTTCTGATACACTCTCAGAAATGAAACTCTCAATTTTGACGATTCAGCAATCCTCGAGCTATATTTCGTTGTTTTTGACAATCATTTCGTATCAAAATCACGTGACTTTTAACGACACGTAAACTCTCAAATATTTGACGAAGGTGTTTCTTCACTCACGGCCAGACTCAATGCATTTTAAGGAAACACTATCTCCTCAAATCCTGCGACTTTAGCAAGCAGGTATAATATCTGCTTGCTAAAGTCGCAGTATACAAGCAAACATAAACAAGCAAATATCTGAGGCATTTGCTTGTTTATGTTATTCCTGTCATAATTTATTTAAAAAATTGCACTTTTTAACGCTTTCAGAAAATGCTGAAATACAGGTAGTTATTGTTTCTGCATTAGTTATTTTTTTAGCTCTTAAAGTTTTTAAGAATGTTTATTATTATTATGATTATTTTACTTTGCTCGCTATGGTTTAATTCGAAAAGAATAAATTTCCTGTGTTTTACAAAATCGTTTAAAAAGAAAATTTGGCCAATAAAGTTTTAAAATTCCAAGATCTCTTTTTCATTTAAGAAATATATTCATATAGCTATCAAATTAAATATGCATAATTGATCCCTCTCCCTTCTCTTCTGTAAACAGTAAAGTGTGAAAATCTCAACCACATACTCAAATTGATAAAATCTCCCCCACATGCACTTTAAAATTCGTTATTTCTGAGCAACAAATTAACCAGACCATATTTTAATCATTCATCGAGCAAAGAAAATTTCCCTAATAAATTATATTAATCAAGCCATATTATAATTATTCATATTAACCATAAGAAATAATAATAAATTAGCCTTACTAATTAAAACTTGCAAGAATTATAAGTATAACAACATCGATAAAATTACAATCAACCTTATAAAAATATAAATATACAGTAGAATCCATTACATGCATGTAAAATCATATCCCTTCGAGGACTCAATAGCGTAATAGCTAGAGCGTCCGTCTCCCACACCGGAGGTCGTGAGTTCGAATCACCCCGAAGCTATTATTTTTTCCCCTGTCGATAGAAGAGCTTCTAAACTTTTCAATAGGTGGCACCACCAGCCCACTGATTGCGCTTTTCAAACAAGCACTTTTGACGAAATTGTTATCCTCAAACGAGTGAGGAAAGTAATTTTCTCAATTTGACGAAATATTCGCTCGGAGCATATTCCATGAAATGGTTGCGTCAAAAACGAAGAAAATTTCGTGAAATCTGAGAATCCATTTCTGAGAGTGTACACCTATTCGCAACTGCTTTGACTGATTCCTTATATTACAAACAGTTGTGTGGCAGAAAGCACGTCCAATTCGTCTTGTTATTGTCTGTGTTTATCAGCAAATCGATGTTCTACGTTGACTGCTCTCTCTCTCTCTCTATATTTTTTTTAATTATAGCTTGCTGTGAATTCTTAATTTTTATTTTGTTATTTGAAAAGTTTAGGTTATAGTGACGGCCAATAATTTATTGCGTTACTAATAAATCTATTATTCTTTTTTTTCGTAGCACATACTTTAATGCTTTTATAAGACTAAAACTCAAACATCAAAGATATCACGTATTTATGCTATACGCCAATAGTGGGATCTATAAAATGAAGTTAGATATGTTATTGGTGTAAATATCCTTTAAAGTTTTATTATGTTAATTTGGTTTAGTTTACATTCGCAATTGCTCTTTTTTCATACTACTAAACTATAGTAAAATGCCAATGTTTTAGTCATAAAAAAGTTTCCATACGAACACTTTGTTGACTGGCAGTCATAAATATTTATTGTCTGTTGTATTTTCATAACATTATAATATCAACACTGTTTATATATTGCTGCAGTTCAATTTTATTATGAAAGAAAAATTAGTAGTGCTATCTGAAATAAAATAAAGCACCCATAAATTCAGCACTTGTTACGGAAAATATTAAATAGCACGTACTGAATTTGAATATGTATTTGAACACGTATTGAACAGCACGTGGTGTTCCCGAAAACTATAGTACAGTTAAAAGTGTACCATTTTAATTACACTCCATAGTCTAGTCATCTCATAAAGCGTATTCCTATATTTTTAAGTAATGTTAGAAATTAAAAAAGTTAAACTTAAATAAGTGTAAAATTTAATGTTTATAATTTAAAATCTCATATGCAAATGTTATTTAAAAACATAATTGAAATATTGTTGTTTTTTTACTTTCTAGGTCACTTAAAAAGAGGATCCAAAAAAGATTAATGATGATGAATAATTGACTGATCACTGATTAAAGTACTTATGAATGAGAAACTGTCCTTGTCCCGTGAACGTCCTTGTCTAGTCCCGTGAACGTCCTTGTGCTGTCCCGTGATAGTCCTATTGCAGTCCCGTGAAAGTCCTTGTGCTGTCCCGTGATCGTCCTTGTACTGTCCTGAGAAAGTCGTGTGACGTACTGTCATTTTCTTCTACTTCAATAAATTTTTTCAAAATTTCTATAACTTGTCTTTATTGCTTTGATTATTATCTTTAAATTTTATATTAAAGTTTCATAACGAGAAAATTGAATTAGGGTATTGTGGAGCAAAATATTTAAATGTGGACATATTTAAAGCCATTAATCTCTCTATTCTAAAAAAAAGTAACTACCGCTGTCACCGCCGCCGCCGCCGCCGCCGCCGGTTTTGAATTTTTTGTGACCGGAGGTCTTTCTTCGTTAATATTAAAAAAACTGTTGCATACAAAAATATGAAAATCGGTAGTATTATAGAAAAATGTTTGATAAACACGTTGATGTACACAGTTTTCAAATCGAAGAATTATTTTAAGAGATATTTAATGACAAAGTTGGACAAAATCGTTCCATTAAAAAAGTTTTATAGGAGCAAAAACTGTACATAGGAATTTAATCATTTTTAGATCATTTTATGCGTCAGAATTTCCCGGTGTGCCGATTACAGTTAGTTTTTTAATTTGAATAAGTTTTCGAGGTTTTATTTCTATTTTAAATTCAAATTTTCAGCATTTCGAGAGATATTTTTTACAAATTTTAGAAAACTAGGGGGCTCGGCCCCCTACGAGCTGCGCTCGCCAACCCCCGTCCAGACACCGTAGACTCTAAATGCACGCTAATTTGATCGGCTTTAAAAAGATTTCGAAAGATTGAATTATAATTTAAAAAACAGTGGCGATCTCTCTATAAACGGATTTCTATTCCTTTCTCTTTGATTGGGGAATTTTAACGCCAAATCCGTTGCGGTACTAATTGATTATCCCGTCGACCAATTTCGCCAAATTATATAAATCGCCAAACCACTCGCCAAATTATACAAATTGACATAATTTTTATTTTAAATAACGAAAAAACAAATAAATTAGTACAACATTAATAAAAATACAAATAAAACGTCGAAATAAAAATAACTTGATGACGTAGACACGTGTAACAACATTTCAAAATAAGCTAAAATATAAAAGGAATTAAGTAAACAGAGTCTTTGTCTCCTGGTATTTTTTAACAAAGTGAAAAGAAAGTTCTTTTAAATGAGACATTTTAAATTAATCGTTTTTAATCTGACGTAATTTTGACCGAACTATTCTTTCTCTTTTTAATATTCACGTGAAAATACTTGTGTTAGAAATTAAATGTTATTTGCGCTTTCCTAACAAAAATAGTTGAAAAGTATCCTCTTAAAATATCAAATAAATGCCTAGCGCAATTTCTAAATTTAAACCGTTTTGCAATATTATTTTGTGTTCATTTTATGTAATAACTGTAATGTGACGTAAATATGACGTAATTTCTCCTATTTAAGACTTCTAACGCATGTTAATAAATTTGTTGCTTTACAAATTCCTTTCTCTCTTAAAATTCACGTGTAATTATAGTTCTTATGACACAATTTTTAATAAGTTCCTGCTTTTTGTACATAATTATTTAATTCTAATTCCAAATGTTTTTTTCTGTTTATTATAGTCACTAGTCACGTGAAAATAAATTTTTAATTTATTTACACGTATAAATATTTTTTTTTTGAAGCAAACATTATTGCTTCCGCTGTTTATACAGTTGGCAACAGTTTAAATTAATATCACTTTCTAAAATCTGTTAAAAATATCTCTAGAAATGCTGAAAATCTGAATTTAAAATAGAAATAAAACCTCAAAAAATGATTCAAAATAAAAAAATTAATGCAATCTGCACTCCGGCAAATTCTGTCGCATAAAATGATCTAAAAATGATTAAATTCCTATGAACAGTTTTTGCTCCTATAAAACTTTTTTAGTGGAACGATTTTGTCCAACTTTAGCATTAAATATCTCTTAAAATAATTCTTCGATCTGAAAACTGTCTGCATCAGCGTGTTTATCAAACATTTCTGTATAATACTACCGATTTCCATATTTTTGTATGCATTATTTTTCTTAATATTAACGAAGACAGACCTCCGGTCACAAAAAATTCAAAACCGGCGGCGGCGGCGGCGGCGGTGACAGCGGTAGTTACTTTTTTTTAGAATAGAGAGATTGTATTAATTTAAACTGTTGCCAGCTGTATAAACAGCGCTAATAGTAATGTTTGCTTCAAATTAAAATTTATTTTACACGTGACTATTATAAACAAAAAATATAAAAAGCAGGAACTCATTGAAAATTACGTCATAAAAACTATAGTTACACGTGAATTTTAAATGAGAAAGAATATTGTAAAATAATAAATTCAGTAACATGCGTTAGAAGTCCTAAATAGGAGAATTTACATCATATTACACTTATTACGTAAAATGAACGAAATAAAATATTGCAAAACAGTTTTAATTTAAAAATTGCGCGAGACATTTACTTGACATTTTAAGATGATCATAATATTTCATTTCTAACAAAAGTATTTTGACGTGAATATTAAAAAGAGAAAGAAAAGTTTGGTGAAAATTACGTCAGATTATAATTGTCAGATTCAAATTATAATTCAATCTTTCGAAATCTTTTTAAAGGCGATCAAATTAGCGTGCTGTTAGAGTCTGCGGTGTCTGAACGGGGGTTGACGAGCGTAGCTCGTAGGGGGCAGAGCCCCCTAGTGATAGAAAAGTTTCTTTTAAAGTTACTTAGTTAAAAGATAAAATTTTACCACTAAACATAATTTCATAAAAAAAGTATTTAAAAAGCTATTTCAACATGCAATAGATATATACTGAGTTTGAAATTTTCTCACCTTGATTAACCACTTTAAGTTTCAAACAGATAATCTCTCTATTCTAAAAAAAAGTAACTACCGCTGTCACCGCCGCCGCCGCCGCCGCCGCCGCCGCCGGTTTTGAATTTTTTGTGACCGGAGGTCTTTCTTCGTTAATATTAAGAAAAATAGTGCATACAAAAATATGAAAATCAGTGGTATTATAGAGAAATGTTTGATAAACACGCTGATGCAGACAGTTTTCAAATCGAAGAATTATTTTAAGAGATATTTAATGCTAAAGTTGGACAAAATCGTTCCATTAAAAAAGTTTTATAGTAGCAAAAACTATACATAGCAGTGTAATCATTTTTAGATCATTTTATGCGTTAGAATTTGCCGGAGTGCAGATTGGATTAATTTTTTTATTTTGACTCATTTTTTGAGGTTTTATTTCTATTTTATATTCAAATTTTCAGCATTTTGAGAGATATTTTTTACAGATTTTAGAAAGTGATATTAATTTAAACTGTTGCCAACTGTATAAACAGCGGAAACAATAATGTTTGCTTCAAAAAAATATATATACCTGTAAATAAATTAAAAATTTATTTACACGTGACTATTATAAACAGAAAAAAACATTTGGAATTAGAATTAAATAATTATGTACAAAAAGCAGGAACTTTTTAAAAATTACGTCATAAAAACTATAATTACACGTGAATTTTAAGAGAGAAAGAAATTTGTAAAATAATAAATTTATTAACATGCGTTAGAAGTCTTAAATAGGAGAAATCGCGTCATATTTACGTCACATTACAGTTATTACATAAAATGAACACAAAATAATATTGCAAAACGGTTTAAATTTAGAAATTGCGCGAGACATTTATTTGATATTTTTCAACTATTTTTGTTAGGACAGCTTAAATATTTCATTTCATAACAAATGTATTTTCACGTGAATATTAAAAAGAGAAAAAAAAGTTTGGTGAAAACTACGTCAGGATTATAAACGATATATTTAAGATGTCTTATTTAAAAAAGACTTTCTTTTCGCTTTATTAAAAAATACCGGGAGACAAAGACTCTGTTTACTTAATCCATTTTATATTTTGAAATGTTTAACTAAAATTATTTAATCAAAGACGGAAGCAGCCATTGTATCTTTTAACAGTAGCTGATTTGGCCAAATTCCCCAATCAAAGAGAAATGAATAGAAACCCGTTTATAGGGAGATCGCCACTGTTTTTTAAGTTATAATTCAATCTTTCGAAATGTTTTTAAAGCCAATCAAATTAGCGTGCTTTTAGAGTCTGCGGTGTCTGAACGGGGGTTGGCGAGCGTAGCTCGTAGGGGGCTGAGCCCCCTAGTATGCTATAAAAATATATTACTTCTTAAACGGATAACTATACATTAAATTGTACAAAAATCTTGAAATTTTTTTAATTGAATTAAAAATAGGGTTTTTCTTTATTTTAACCGCATTTTCATTATTTCTGTTCCACATTAAGGCCACCAAATGCCTACAAAGATTTGTTGTTATCCAAAATATTTAAACCTGTTCAATTAGATGGTATCAAGAAGCATAATCTATACTTAAATTTATAAACTAACAATTAATAGTTATAGGAATAATAAAATCTTCAATTTCATTAGTTAATAGCAGATATACTACAAAAGTGTATGCACTTTTGTCGTTTTAGACACCTCGTAGAAAAAATACAGAATAACTTGACGAATTGTGTTTGAAATGATCGGATGAAAAGAACCTGCTTTACACTAAAATTTTCAACCAACATCTAGTCAAATAAACAACCAGAGTACCGACCACAAATGGAAAAATAAAATTTATGTTCGTGATCATACTGTGTATGAAAAATTTCTTCAAAATATTCAAGATTGTTTCTTTTTATTGTTTCATGCATAACTTTACTTTCAGATAACTTGTAAAGTAGAAAAAATATTCTACAATCCGACTATAACTATATTAACTATCTGATAAAATATCCACAATTATACGAAATAATTTTTAACTGCGCATGCGGGAACGACAATAAAACTTTTTTCGCATAAGTGATTTGCTCATTATATAGGGCAACACCATGGAGGAAAGAGATAAATAAAGATGCTGTAAGGTGGCTGGAGGTGACGCCAAAAAAGTAACACTAAAATCAGTTAGAGTCGTCCGAAACACAAGCACGTTCTTTCACGAAAAAAAGAAGAAAACTTTTATTAATACAGTTATTAATTCATAATACAGTGGAATACTGCTTTGGAATATTTAAATGTAAGCAGATCAGTTTCATTTAGAGAAAACAAAATGCACAGGTGATATCAAAGAAATCGTTTTTAATTCATAATACAACGGAATACTGCTTTAGAATGCTTAAAAGTAAGCATATCACTTTCATTTCGAGAAAACAAAATGCACAGGTGATGTCGAAGAATTCGTTTTTTATTCATAATACAATGGAATACTGCTTTAGAATGCTTAAAAGTAAGCAGATCACTTTCATTTAGAGAAAACAAAATGCACAGGTGATGTCAAAGAATTCGTTTTAAATTCATAATACAATGGAATACTGCTTCGAAATGCTTAAAAGTAAGCAGATCACTTTAATTTAGAGAAAACAAAATGCACAGGTGATGTCAAAGAATTCGTTTTAAATTCATAATACAATGGAATACTGCTTTAGAATGCTTAAAAGTAAGCAGATCACTTTCATTTAGAGAAAACAAAATGCACAGGTGATGTCAAAGAATTCGTTTTTTATTCATAATACAATGGAATACTGCTTCAAAATGCTTAAAAGTAAGCAGATCACTTTCATTTAGAGAAAACAAAATGCACAGGTGATGTCAAAGAATTCGTTTTTTATTCATAATACAATGGAATACTGCTTTAGAATGCTTAAAAGTAAGTAAGCAAATCACTTTCATTTAGAGAAAACAAAATGCACAGGTGATGTTAAAGAATTCGTTTTTAATTCATAATACAATGGAATACTGCTTTAGAATGCTTAAAAGTAAGCAGATCACTTTCATTTAGAGAAAAAAAAATGCGCAAGTGATGTCAAAGAAATCAGTCCCAGTTCCAGGTGCTTGTTTTGTGTGGGCGAGTGAGAGCATTTAAATTTGAGCGATAACGCGCATCACATTGCAAACCGTTTTTACGGCATACTGCATCTCCATCTGTCTCTTTCCTCCGCATACTGCATCCCCATCTATCTCTTTCCTCCATGAGGCAACGCACATAAAAAGCCCAGTGGAACATTGTAAAAATTCATAAAGTAATTGGTGATATAGTGAGCAGAATAATTTCGGTTGCTGATAAAAAAATAGCAGGATGACAAAAAATTAACCACGAATAATCATTTTTCATTTTTTATTTTCGTTTTTGTTCTTATGCTTTGTCGATGTTTCAGCTTCCCATGCAAAAAACCATCTGAACGGGCAGATTACAACCAAAATTAATTATCGAAATCAAGGTATCAATTCAAAAGCTATGAATAAACATAGGTTAATTATATATACCTTTGTTGCAAAATCTTAAAATCCAGCTACTTTTAGAAAGCAAATTAAAATAGTTAATATCTGCTAATAGTTATTTTAATTCCATGATATAAATATATTTTTTCAGGTAATACTTTACACGGAAATGAGCGTAACGTTCCAATTTGATCAATAATTGAAGAAAATTCATAGTTTACGCTAAATTTTCGGAAACCTATCCGCTACGGACGATAACGTTTCTGATTTGTTTACAGTGCATGGACTCATTATAAAAATAGGGAAATAGCCTTCAAGGGGTCTCAATATGTAAAGATAAGCCAAATTTTTCCATAGCCGGCTTTTTATCCGGACTACAGTACTTTCCTTTATTACACATATCTTGGAAATAAAAATGAATGAAAATAATTAATTCTTAATATGATATTTTTATTATGATGTACGAAATATTTTTAATAGATAGAATGATAGAAGTGCTGTTTAAATAAAATTCGAAAGTGTTCGTATACTTTTAGACGCCATTGTATAAGCTAAACTATGGGCTGTATAAACAAAGTACTTTCTCATTTAAATGCATAGGAATGCATAGATACACAATAAAACGACACATAAATGTAGAATTTGTATAAATGAGGAACAATGGTTCTGTAATTTAATAGGGAAAATGAAGAGAAATTCGGAAAATTAAACAAGATTTACTCAATACATATTTTCTTACTGAACACTAATTATCCATTCTACTCTCGTTTTGTTTGTTTTAGTATAACGGATTTCCGATTTTCTAATAACCAGAATAAAAATTATATGCTAATCTAAATAAGTTCATACAAATAACATACAAAAAGATATTTTTAACACAATGACTACAGCGTTATTATTTTTTCTTCTACTGCCAGATGATTTTTAAAGTGATATTTGTTAAAGAATTCAACTCAGCTTAACTTTAACAACTCAGCTTAACTATTAAACTCTCAGCTTAAAAATTCTGAAAAATATTCGTTTATAGAATAAGCTCGAAATCCGTTGTTCCTAAAATGAAGCAAACAGATGAGGGGTTCTATCCACATATCCATTAATTAGCGCCAATATAGCATACACAATAAAGCATGTACTACTGTATTTGGATACAGCCCCTCATATTTTTCCTTCATTTTGGGAACAACGGATTTCGAGCTTATTCTATAAACGAATATTTTCAGAATTTTCAAGCTATGTTTTTGAGATTTTCACAAAAGTTGCACTGTACACTTAGCTAATGCATTATGCACATTATATTTTGATTGCATTCGCGCATGCGCAGTGAAATATTTTTTTGTAAACCTCGTCATTTTTCATCCAATTTTTAATATTTTTAAATTCTGATTGCAAAGTATTGTGTACAATGTTGTTTGTCATATTTTCTGAAAACAACTTTGTTTTATATTAAGATATCTACAAATTATAAGCAAAAAGCTTGACAAAATTTGGGACTTTTTTTATAAAAACCGTAATTTCTCTACTGGCATATATGCTATCATCATAAAAATGAACACAGTTTATTACAATAAGGATCTTAATCATTTTCTACAGTTAGAACGCTTTTGCGACGTTAGTTTTTACAGGGTTATCCAAAAGATATTCGTTCTTTTTCAATTTGTTGACGGTCCCCTATGGTGTTTCGGGACAAAATCTTCAAGGAAATATATGACCTGTACTATTCTGCTTACACACCTGCAGTTACAGTACAATTCCTTTGTATTTTTCTAAATATTTAAGAAAACGTCTAAAATCGCAAGTGACCGGTCACCTTTGGCCTGATAGTGTAGCAACTAATTTGGGACAGAGGGAGTATATATAATTATCTAATTATATATATTATTTATTATATATTTATACATTTATATATGTATTTATAATATATATAATTATGTAAAAATTAAATATACGTAATTGGATTTTTAATGTAAAATCATTTCGGTATTGCTTATTGTTTCAAATTCTATGTATTTTTGTATGCATTAGATTATATTTACAATTCTAAATTGAAATAAATGCAGAAAATTTATGCATTATAAAAATGTAGAATAAAGGCTTGTAACCGGACCACTCAAATATATATATATATATATATATATATATGGATGGATGTGGGTGGATGAATGGTACATTTTTACGAAAATGTTTATTTTTAATACTTTTTTAAAGTTATTATCAATATTATATATCACATTTCATACATTGGGTATTTGACTACATCTGTGCATAATATTTACTCTAGATTATTGTTATACAGTAAAATATTATAAAATTTAAAAAACGTTACTCTCTGTCCCAATCATCCCTATAGTAGGGATGAATGGGGCACTAATAGGAATGGATGGGACACCAATATTTTTCTCCCTGTATTCAATGTTACCTAGTTAAATTTTATAATTATAAACTTATATGTATTTATATTTGTAATTTATGACCTTATAATATGGCTATTATATCTCAGCGTTGCTATTCACTTCTTTTACTGCAGTTTTAACTTGTAATGCAAACTTCGACTGTCTATCTGTTTCCCTTTCCCTCTTACAAGACATTTTAGATATGAAATGAACGTGAAAAATGTTTTTGAAATATGGTATAGCCAATATTTTTCCTTCACAACTTATTAATAAATATTAATTCAATGTATCTTATATATCATGCACAAATGCAGGGGTCGTACTTGTCCTGAAATTTCACGACCGGAAAATTCTTCGGTACCAGTACTTTCTGATGGAAAAATCTCTTCTTAAATAAGGCGAAATTTCGCGCGTTTAACCTAGATTTATTTTTCTAGAAACATATAGTGACAAAGCGGTATAAGTAAGCGTCCTATCTTAAATGGGAGAAGTAACCGCAAGATTAAAAGCGCACATCAATCAAGGTCATGCGCCACGTAGCGGATGGAGTGTGAACTACAGGTAGATACCTAACTGTTTTCTTACTCACACCACTAAAATTATAAAGTTTTTTTCACCTTGATTAATAACTGAAGTGTCCCTGATAAGGCGAAGGAAACGTAGTGGTGTTAAGTGCATCTGGATGCCCTCTCGCTACGCCATTATTTTGCAATAAATGTGGCAAACAAAACTGATCTCATGAGTGACAAAAGATTTAGAAAATACGCGCCACCCTAAAAGCCCGCGTATGTGAATTATCACTCCGTCCTCAAGATGGCGCAACAGTGTTAATTTGCGCCCGATTCCAGCATTAAGTTTGCACGCTTACTTATATCGCTTTGTATAGTGATATCCCTCCTGAAAAATTCCCTTAAGCGTACGACCCCTACAAATGAAATTATGTTAGGGGACGTGCGAGTGGGAATTTATTTAACCACTTAATTCTCGCTCCCGTCAATATCGCGGCTGAGATGTCGTGTTCGTTATTTCTCGTGCCCGTCATATTTCCGGGCTGGAGATTTAATTGCTGGAAAAACTTCTGAAACCAGAAAAATTTAACTGGCATTTCGGTGTGAAGTCTTTGAATATTAACGTTCGGGTTTAGTTTTTACGCTTACTGTAATGCCGGGCTTTGTATTGCGTGTTTCGAAATATGTAATACTAAAAAAAAAGTATTATTAATCAAAATTTAATGTATATTTTGATTCACGTATTACTTGTAAAAATGTGTGCGATGATGATAAATAAATATCTAAGATGTGAAAAATAAAGGTCTTACTCGCATTACTTTGTATGGTGTAAAATAAACATTAAGACACAGATTCTTCGCATGACGGCTTTTCTACAAATTTGAAATTGTTCTATAACATCTTTTTTTTTCACCTTAACCCCTTCGGGACGGGAGCCTTTTACGAAATTTTTAATCTTTTGTCACCGTTTTTTAAAAACAGAAATTTGTGTCCTCTAGAATCGAGAAAATGCGTTGATTTTGCCTTATTGGCAAATTTTACAGTAAAATTTTACTGGTGAGAAAGAACAAGGATTCTGAGTGCTTCATGCGGCACGTATACGCGTCGCTCGTCCCCAAGGGGTTAAAAGAAAACTAATTGCATATTTTGTTTAGAAACTTTATAATTATTGAATTTCTGTAATAAAAGAAATAGGTACTTTTTGATGGTTTTTCCAAATATTAAGCGACCGTGAAGGGATTAGGCACAAATTTCAAATTCAACATAATTTACCCTATATGATCAATAAACATATATTACTTTTAACAATTTTATCTATTTTGATAATGTTTCAATAGCAATTTTTTTATAAACTATTTAACCTTTATTACAATACAATAATTAAGATTCAATGTAATTTTTAATAAGAAGCAACCTATATAATATGAACACAGTTTAGTACTAATACTCAACATAAATCTTTAATATATAAACCTATATAATATTTTTAGTTAAAAAATAAATGTTTTAACTTCTCTAGGTATGAAAAAGACTGTCCCATTCATCCCCATTCAAATTGCCCCAATCATCCCTATGATACATAGATTCAACTATCCGCTATTTTGCCGCGGGAATTAGTTTGTCACATTGGTTGATATGCACTCATTTTAATTACCAATATTGAACCTTCAAATAAATAACTACAACATATCTTATTTATTTATATTGTATAAAATATTTGACAACATCAAAATTTAAAAAAAGTTACTTTTAATCAGAGTTTTAAAAAATGCAACTTTGCAAAAAAATGAAAAGAGCCATGTGGTTTTGCTTTGGTTCTAAAGCATACTATGGTAGGGCCATATATTAGAATAGAAATCAACTAACAAAAACGTTCATTACATGAAATATTGAGAATGTCCCATCCATCCCTTGTCCCATTCATCCCCCAACTCCCCTATATATGGAGCAACCTACTTCGTAAATGATGGGCTGCTCTTGTTTCTCAAAAACAATTTATTGGGAAATTCAAATTACCTATAATCTAGAACAGGGGTTACCAACTGTGGCACGCGTTTACCACTATTTTTTTTTTAAAGAAAAAACCTACTTCTTGAATCGCAGAGATTCGATTATTAGATAAGGCAATGGTTACTGTAAAATTTTTGTACTGTGCAGCATGCCACACTGAGCCACCCCTGATCAAGAATAATACACGAATAAATAAATTTCAAACCGGAAAACGTAAAAGATTTTGTGTGAATATATTTACAAATGAAGGACTCGTCTGCGCATGATTTTAGCAATACGTTTCTATTTCAATGCATCTGTTCCTTTTAGGCAACAGATAACAACGTAAATTATACATAGGTAGTACAGTAAATTGTTTGGTTGAGTCAGAACCGCAAGCACTCCGATATGCACAGTAATTTCCGGTGTGGAATCGGAGGATCAAACAATCATTTTGATTATCTTAACTTTATTATTCCGTATCGTGCATCCGGAAAACTGGAGGTGGTTACTTTTTAGAATCACTTTTTCGAAATAGCAATCTTAGCTTAATTTAATCGTATTCTTTGGTTGAATAAGGTGAAAATTAACATTTGAAATAGTTTCACTGAAAGATCAGCATATATAGTCAGAGAAAATGGTTTTAGTAACTGGCTTCTCTTTAATGTACTGTAATTTCAGGCGTATAATCGCAGGATCGAACAAGCATGTTTGATTCCCTTAACCCTTTGCGCTCGTATGTCCTGTCTCACTGGGCATTATTAGGTTGAGCAAAAAGTTCTTTGAAAATTTGTATATAATAGTTACCAGAATTTGTATCGTATGTAGGTGTACCAGTGATATATCTATAGGAGTTCAGGAATATCGGCTCCAAAATGTCTATTGAGCAGCATGATTTTTGTATATTGATCTGGCATTATTGGAGAAAATGTCTAACGATTCTGAAAGCCGTTGATGAGTTTGCACAGTTGGACGGGTCGAAATTCTTCCACACTCCGCCTACAGTCCAGACGTGGCTCTATCCGATAATGGCCTCTTTCAATCAATGCAACACTTTTTCAAGGGCCGTCGATTTGAATCCTTTAACACGTTCACGCCGGCGCGGTGGGTCATACTCGACTCTCTGAGAGCTGCAAAGTCTCCGGCTTTTTGGATACCAGTAGTTTAATACAAAAAATATTGTTTTGTTGATTTAGAACAGTTGGGCGATTTAACCTTCCGTCTACCAGACGGGTCCATTGGACCCGACATGTACATTCAAAATATTTATTCAAAACAGAAATTTCTTCAAAACAAACTAAATGTATAAATCAGACAATAATAAGTTAAATAAAGAAATTAAATAGTTTTAAGTAAAAATTCTGGTGTAGAATGTTTTTATAAAACTTGAGTAAAATTTCCGGTAGTTCTAGGGTTAAAGGAACAACATTTTCTCTAAAATAACAGTGGAGTGCAAAAAGCCGGAGACTTGACAACTCTGAGACAGTCGAGTGTGACCCACCGCGCCGGCGTGAACGTGTTAATGCGGTTGAAGAAGCATGTCAAGAGTTTTTCGATTCCAAGGAACCGCCATGGTACTTACACAAATCCGGGATCTGGTAGAACGATGGCAGAAAGCCGTGGACTATGATGGTCTCTACTTTGAAGAATAGTCCTTGTTGCTTTTGTTGTTAATTGTTTGTTTTCGCATAACAATGCAACTTTCACAAATTTCCCAGAACTTTTTGCTCTACCTAGTATTTTTCTTTTCAAAATTTGTTTGTGGCACCAGTAATGAAGGAAAATGAAATTTGCCTTATTTAATTACAGCCTTTTTGAAATTGCATACTTGAAAGAAATTTCTTTAAAAAAAGCGGTGTGTCAACCGAATAAAATTTGTGTAACAGACGCCCGAGTCGAAAGTGTTAATTTTCTAAATGCGTGTCGTGCATCCTTAAAACGAGACGTGTTTGCAATTATGAATCATTTTTCTAAATAGCAATCTTAGCTTAATGTAATCGTAGAATTCTATGATTGAATAAGGAGAAAATTAATAATCGAGATAGTTTTACTCAAGGATAAGCATCTCTAAACACCCTAACTTGTTTAATTCTATTAACATCTATTTTACACAAGTCCGGTATCCAACGATATCCAATGTCAATATGAAAAAGTGAATTTTCATATTACACTTTCTTATATCTTTTTAATTAGAATCGGTATTCCGAAATGTTTACAGACTCACCTATGTTTATAATTTGTGCATTTGTTAATGTATTACAGAAAGTTTTCTGTTACAGGGCATCCAAATGGTCCGCGAACTGAACATCGATATTTTTAACAGAAAATTTCACTGTAGGTTTCTACAGAATTTTCTCTAGAATTAACCTCCGAAGGTGATTTCTGTGGAATTTGTACGGAAAATCTAAAAAGAAAAATTTTCTAAGAAAATATTGGTGTTCAGTTAGCGAACCACTTGGTAGCCCAGCTCTTACGTTTTGTTACGGTTTCATTTTCTATAACGTTCGAGCGCGATGATGTTTTTTTTTTTTCAATACGGCGCGGCGACTAAATAAATCAGGAAAAACATTTAATGTGAATTTTGGCAATTTAAAAACACAAGAACCTCAAATTTTGTTCTTACCAGACTCTTTCTAACCAGTACAGAGATCCTACTTTTTCAAAGGAAATACCAATATTTTTAGCAAAAAAACTCGATTGGTAAATTGCGCGATATCAAAAGGCGAAATTTTCTCTGATAAATTACTGGTGCTTATCTGACCTAAAGTCGGGGAAATTTCCTGATCTGTATGAAACCTGTAGTAGCATGTCATGAGGGGCGAATGAATTATTTTACTATTCGAATGAAGCAGTCGAGCATACGCAAAAGTAAAGCTCACAACTTTTTTTTTATATATATTCAATTCTACCAGAAAGTTTGTATCGAAGAAAAATTCTTATTTTAATTAGATTAATTCAAGCAAACCATAAAATATAATAAAAAGTTTTGCCCTCAAAACTTTTGAAGATAATTGATCGGAAAAATTACGAAGGTTGTCAACTCTGATTATGTTTCCTTTGTTATATATTGTCTGGTGGTATTTGATTAAAAATATAGACAATGTTTGGAAAATATGTTTTTGCGCATGCCCGAATTATTCAATCGAGAGTAAAATCATTCATTCTGCCCATCCATAAAAGCATGTGTGGTAATCAGTACTATATTTTGTTTAAGTAATTTGTTTTAAATGCTCCCGATCACTCTATTTGTGTTCTAAATCAGTGTAATTCGAAATCAGTGTCCGATATTTCTCTAATCACAAATAATTAAAAACGAATCTCTGAAACTTTTGAACAACATATGAGGACATAACAACAACATATATAAATTGACTGTTTTTTAGAATCAATTCATTTATTTGAAATTGATTATAATAACCTAGTAACTGCATAAATAAATAACTTTTTAGAAAAACTAAGCTAGTTTGAACGTTTTGTTAAATTTAATTCCCCAGATGTTCTTCGGCAACTGCTAAAAGTGATTAAAAAAAAAAGAAAAGAAAGAACTTGTTACTAAACACAGATCATTTCAACAAGCAAATTTACGAACTACTTCTTTTTACTTCCGCATTTAATAATGAGTGCTATTGCAGCCCACTTGAGTAACTCTCTAAAGCATATGTGCTAATAACTAAGATTTCACCACTCATATGTAACCAAAAAGGAACATCTGAACATTTTGACTGTTGCCAGACACCTTTAATTATTATATATTTTTTCTACGCTGCGAATATGTGTTTTAGCAGCTTTATGTATACTCACTCTTAATCATGTAGCCTCTCTGTTAACACGGGGTTTCTTATACTCCAGTAATATGTTTAATTATAAGTATTTAAAGCTAAAAGTTGAATCTTTCTTTATCGTAAAAACACACAATACTAATTCATATTACATTATATCTTCCCATGGATTTAGCGATTCATATTAAGCTCTCAAAGGATACTTCAAAGGATAAATAATGCTTCACAAAATAAAATAAAAATAATTTCTTCAAGAAGCTTTTGGATAAATCCCTGACCACGCCACACCGATGAAGTTATACGTCATCGCGATATTGATGAATCCCAGGTAAGAGCATTTTACCTATTTCCATTTCAAAAGCAGCATAGCCACAAGAGATTTTTTCTAATTGTTTAAATATGAGACAGCGAATTCCTGCTATCGAGAATGGGGTGCTTTTGGCTTGATAGGCCACTTAAACTCCAACAAAAAGATTATGAGACTGATAAAGTGCTCATGTTTAGCGAAAAAGAAGAAAAATTTTATATAGTGGCTTAGATTATAAATATTAAAAATATTCATGTTCTGAATAAAAAAAAAAAATAAAAAGATGCTGCATTGAATAAAATAATGAATGTTATTGTACCAGAAATATTAAGGTGAATGAAAAAGAAACATTTATATATTTATGTTTTATGTAATGAACATTTAAATAATTAGTGAATGAACAATTTGTTGGTTGTGAGTAATAATAATAATAAAAAAGAAATCGTTCATTTTACATTTTACAGTAAATAAATAAATAAAAAGGAAATAGGTTGGTCGCATAAACAAATAAAAATAAACATGGCAGGGATAAAAGAAACTCAAATAGTCGAAAAATTAAATTCGACAAACTACGCAAATTGGAAATTTCGCGCAGAAATGATTTTAATAAAAGAAGAATTGTTTGATGTAATAACACAAAATCCCCCAGATCCAATTAACACGGACTGGACGAAGAGGGACCGTAAAGCACGTGCAATTATCAACTTGAGTATTGAAGACTCACAGATCGTGCATGTAAAGCACTTAAACACTGCCAGAGAAACCTGGCAAGCTTTAAAAACAATTCATGAAAGGGCTAATCTCTCAAGCAAGTTATATTTGCTGAGAAAATTATACGGAGCAAAACTCCCAGAAAACGGCAATCTAATAAAACACATTACACATATTTTAGAACTTGTTGATAAACTTTCAGCCATAGGCGAAACTATTAATGACTCGCACATTTCAGCTCTGTTACTTTGTTCATTACCACCTAGCTACAACACCTTAATTATAGCCCTCGAGGCCCGTCCAGAAAATGAACTTAATTCAGAGTTTATAAAAGGAAAACTCACTGATGAATATACAAGACGTTTAGAAAACACAGATCAGAGCGAGAATTCCTCAAAAGCGTTTAAAACACATAAAAGGTTTCCGGCTGAACACTATAATAAAAAGGACAAACAGTGTACATACTGTAAATTAAAAAACCATACATACAGAGAGTGCTGGCATCTTAAGAACAGAAACACTTACTCACCGTCACAAAAACAACAGCCGCACAAATCCAAGTATTACACATCATCGTTATGTTATGAAGACGCAAACTATTGTAGAGAAAACAAAAACCGTGAAACAGAACCAATTCGGATTAACAAAACACAGGGCAATTCAGGAAAAGGCAGCGACGCAGCTTTTTTAGTCCAGAAACCAGGAAAACAAACCTGGATAATCGACTCAGGTTCATCGACACACATTCTAAACAGTAAAGATGCATTCACTAAGTTTAACGACACTGAAAAGACGACAGTCAACATTGCCAATGGAAAAACGCTGAATTCACACGGTACAGGTGAAACGACATTTAAAACAAAAACATCCGATGGAGGGATAAACACAATCACATTAAAAGAAGTATTATACATACCAGAATTAGAATCGAACCTCATATCGGTAAGCAAAGCAACACAGAATGGCTATAAATTAATTTTCGATAAAGAAAAATGCACGTTATCCCGAAACGGGAATATTTATCTTGAAGCAAGAATGAAAAATAATTTATATCAAGTCGAATTATTAGAAAGCGCTGAAACTAATAAAGTAAACATTGCACATGAATGTAAAAATAAAAATTGCATAGAAGTTTGGCACAAACGACTTGGCCATCGTAACTATAATGCGATAAAAGAATTAATAAATAAAAACTTAGCAGACGGTATAAAAATAAATAACTGTAATCATAATGCATTGTGTGAAATATGTATCCAAACAAAAATAAGTGATGCCCCATATCCGAAATCAACAAACTGTCCCAAAACAGGCAAAGTGCTCGATCTGATACACACGGACGTGTGCACATCTATCGGTACACCTACTATCGGGGGAAAAACAATGTTCGTCATTTTTATAGACGACTATTCAAGGTTCACAGTAATTTACTTACTTTCGCATAAAAATGAAGTTCACGAAAAGTTAAAAGATTATGTAGCCATGGTGAAAACCCAATTCGGCAGATTCCCTAAAGCTATTAGATCCGATAATGGAGGGGAATATTTAGGTAAACAAACGGAAGAATACCTAAGGGCAAGAGGTATCCAACACCAGTTTACGGTACCATTTTGTCCGAGCCAAAACGGCGTAGCGGAAAGAAAGAATAGGTCATTATTAGATATGACTAGGAGTCTACTCTCCGAAGCAGGCTTACCTCAAAAATTCTGGGGAGAAGCCATAAATACCGCCAATCACCTGCAGAATAGGCTACCAACCAAAATAACAAACAAAACACCGTTCGAAATTTGGTTCAACCGAAAACCCACCTTACACTACCTGCGTACATTCGGCTGTAAAGCTTATGCCTATATACAAAAACATCAGCGAAACAAATTAGATGATAGAGCGCAGGAAGGAATACTTGTAGGGTATGACAACAAATCAAAAGGTTACCGTATATTTACAAAAGAAAACAAAATAATAATAGCGAGAACAGTTAAATTTATAGAAAATAGTGAAAACAACTTAAAAGAAAGCGAAGAGGTAGCAAACTCAGACAATGACAACAACTACATTCAAACAGAGTTAAGTAATTCGGACGAAGAACCAACCGCGTCCAAACAACCCGACGTAGAACCGAGAAGGTCTCAGAGGTCAAATAGAGGAGTACCACCCGACAGATACGTATGTCACGTAAAAACAAATGACACATTCGAACCAACCGATTTTTATGACATAGCAAACATGAACAACCCAGTAGAAAAAGAAAATTGGCTCAAAGCCGCTCAACAAGAAATCAACTCATTAAAGAAAAATAAAACTTGGGACTTAGTGGATCCCCCACCAAATAAGAAAATTATTGGTTGTAAGTGGATTTTTAAGAGAAAGTTAGATAATTTAGGAAATGTACAAAAATACAAGGCCCGTTTAGTAGCGAAAGGATATAATCAGAAGTACGGCGAAGATTATGATGAAACCTTCGCACCCGTAGTTTCACACACAACAATCCGCACATTTTTAGCCTCAGCGGCATATAAAAATCTTTCTGTTCAACACATTGACATCGACACTGCATTTCTTCACGGCGAAATAGAAGAAGAAATTTTCATGAAACAACCAGAGGGTTTTATAGAAAAAAATTGTGAAAACAAAGTGTGTAAACTGAATAAAACAATCTACGGCTTAAAGCAGGCAGCTAGAGCCTGGCACAAAAAGATCGCAGAATCATTAAAAAACATGAATTTTGTGCAAAGCACTGCTGACTCATGTTTGTTTACTAGAAAAGAAAAGGAAAATTTCACTTATATCATCGTCTACGTTGACGATATTTTAATCGCGAGTAAAAGTGAAATAATTAAAGATGTAATAAAACAATTGCAAAATGAGTACGGAGTAAAAGACTTAGGCGAAATAAGTCAGTACCTAGGAACCAACATAATCAAAACGAATGATGGTTACAAATTAAACCAAAAGTCAAAAATAGAAGATTTGGTTAGAAAGTTAAATTTAACAGATGCAAGACCTATTGGTACACCGATGGAAGTAGGTTTCTATAAATTAGAAGATAGCGACAATTTACTTCCGAACAATACAAAGTTTAGGCAAGCGATCGGTTCGCTCTTGTATATTGCCACAGTCACTCGACCCGACATTATGGCACCAGTAAATATACTTAGTAGGAGAAGTGCAACGCCACGCGAGAAGGATTGGAAAGCGGCAAAAAGAATTATTATTTACCTCAATTGCACAAAAAACCTATGCCTAACAATAAGCAAAAATAAACCACCAATACTCATCGCGTATGCTGATGCTGATTGGGCTGGGGACACTAAAAATAGAAAATCAACCACCGGCAATATTTTTTTTCTGGGTGATAATCCCATTCAATGGACTACAAAATTACAGTCAAGCATTGCATATTCTTCCGCTGAAGCGGAATATGTTGCTGCAGCAACCGCAGGACAAGAAATTTTATGGCTATTAAAACTGCTAGAAGATCTTAACTTGTATCAAGTAAAACCTATTTTACTTTACCATGACAACCAAAGCAGTATAAAGATGATAGAAAATGAAAAATTTTCGAAGCGGACAAAACATATTGATATCCGCTTTCACGCCATAAGACAATTAAAGGAGGATAAAATTATCGAATTAAAATATTGTCCCACGCAATACATGATTGCTGACTGCTTGACGAAGCCCACACCCAAACCTCAACTTTTGTGTGACATCAAGACTATGAACTTGTTACCTTATCCATCTGAGGAGATTAAGGAGGGGTGTTAAATTTAATTCCCCAGATGTTCTTCGGCAACTGCTAAAAGTGATTAAAAAAAAAAGAAAAGAAAGAACTTGTTACTAAACACAGATCATTTCAACAAGCAAATTTACGAACTACTTCTTTTTACTTCCGCATTTAATAATGAGTGCTATTGCAGCCCACTTGAGTAACTCTCTAAAGCATATGTGCTAATAACTAAGATTTCACCACTCATATGTAACCAAAAAGGAACATCTGAACATTTTGACTGTTGCCAGACACCTTTAATTATTATATATTTTTTCTACGCTGCGAATATGTGTTTTAGCAGCTTTATGTATACTCACTCTTAATCATGTAGCCTCTCTGTTAACACGGGGTTTCTTATACTCCAGTAATATGTTTAATTATAAGTATTTAAAGCTAAAAGTTGAATCTTTCTTTATCGTAAAAACACACAATACTAATTCATATTACATTATATCTTCCCATGGATTTAGCGATTCATATTAAGCTCTCAAAGGATACTTCAAAGGATAAATAATGCTTCACAAAATAAAATAAAAATAATTTCTTCAAGAAGCTTTTGGATAAATCCCTGACCACGCCACACCGATGAAGTTATACGTCATCGCGATATTGATGAATCCCAGGTAAGAGCATTTTACCTATTTCCATTTCAAAAGCAGCATAGCCACAAGAGATTTTTTCTAATTGTTTAAATATGAGACAGCGAATTCCTGCTATCGAGAATGGGGTGCTTTTGGCTTGATAGGCCACTTAAACTCCAACACGTTTGAGGTTTTTACAAACCAGACTCAGCTTGATATTTTAAATATTTTTAATTCGTGAAGGTCTGCAGTTTAATAAATGCAGGTAGGAAAGTATTATTCACGCATTTCAGGAGACTGGTGGGTTTCCACCAGTACCGAACGAACTGCATTGACCAAATGTTTCATGGTATCGGCAGTAGAATGAGGTGCAAGAGCCTATTCCTTTTATTAAAAAAATACAGTTCCACGTATCTTTTCTTTTGTACTTATAAAGAGCACACGATACAGTCAGAGCCTGATTACCCACGGGGCAAATTTCTACCACTAAAAATAAACAGAAAATTTTGCCTCATTCGTGGCAGAAATATTACATGAATACGGCGTTTAGATAAGTGGAACTTTTCTTTTAAAATTTTTTGGTGTAAGTGTGCCCCGTTGGTAATCAGGCCCTGGATACAGTTCTCATATCGATAAAAATAACAAATTTGTTTCAAATGTCTGTACAAAAAAACTGTTTTAGAATGGTTTAATGTTAAACAAAAATTAATTCAAGATGATCTGCTCCTTTTTGACAGGAGATAAGAAAATATAGACATTTCAGAAAAGTACCGGTCAGTACTGCACGCCTGTCATATTCTAAATGGTCCTGGGCATTTGTCATATACAGAGGTCTAAAAGACAATTCCATTTGCATAACAAAATAAATTGTAGTTTGCAATTATCAATTTACGATTAAGAATAATTGTTGTAAACTTTCAATTATCCGACAATCTAAAGTTCAAGGTTTCGTCGTGAAATTGGAATCGTTAGGTAATTGGACAATATTGCAAGTTGATTAATCATTATGTGCTAACGGTTGCTCCGTTCATGTGTTGCCCGTCGTATGTGCCAATGTAGTCTTCTATGATAAAAAAATCGCTGGTCAGTGGCTTGGAAAACCATTATAGGTTACAGTTTATTTATTCTTTATTTATTTTGTAAAACATTTTACTGCTTGGTTTTTATAGCTAATTTCATTATTAATTTTGATATATATATTTATTAGTCACTATTTAAAATTAAACGTAAATGTTGTCTCTAAACTTGTGTAGAGTTCATGAAGGATGGCGAATTAAATTAAAAATGTTATATTTTAGACATAGAAAATTCCATACGAAATTTAAGCATATTAGTTTTCGTGTTTTGGCACAGACATTCATTCTTGTAATTTATTAGAAACGTTTGGAAGGAATATGCAGTATTTACACGGGATTATCTCTAGAACTATCGGAAATTTTACTGAAGTATCATAAATTTTATTTAAATCTGTTTAACTTATTTATCTGGAACAATGGAACACTATAGTGATTTTCTGGATTCATTAGTTGGCATCCAACTTTACATCCGGTGTAGAGGTATATGCGTTTTTCAATGCAATGGGAGCCATAGAGAAATGTTTAGGCGCGACTGGTGGCGATGAAAATAGAAAGTATAAGATAATTACAAAAAACAAAAAAAGAAGAGAAAGTAAAGAAGTAACAAACACAAATTATGTTACTTTAACATTATATATAAAAAAGAAAAAATGTCCATTAGATCCAAACAGCCTGAACAGTCCATAAACAGGCGAAAAAGCTACCAAAGGGATGCCCCAGCTTAACCCCTTAACGCTCGAATTAAATTACGGTTAAAAAATTCAAATTGCTTATTGGCACCACTTTTATGAAAAATAAATATTCACCTTATTTAATGACAGGTAAAACGATATTAAAATATAACCAATTTCATTATTTTATAAAACTGGTGGGAATCATACAATCTGAGTAAAAGACTCAGCCCGTGAACACGACGGGAGCGAAAATTAAGGGGTTAAAAAAACTCTTTACAGAGGCTATACATTATAGTCAAGGTTCGCACACTCCTTAGAATTTCCAAGGACTCTGACACCACTATTAATGATAAGAAAATTTACATTTAATTTTTAAAACACAGAAGTCGCAACTCCCGCCTTTATTCACAGATCTTGCAATATTTTCCTGCAGTGAAATACTTTCAAAATACTGTTAAAATTTAGTGGTACAATTGTGCGAACCCTGATTATAGTTTAACTAAATATCGGGTTGTAACGAAAGTTTCCCGCCACAGCTAATATGGTCTATGCAAACAGTTCTCGTTGACGTGTTTGCTCATATTTTGTCAAATGATTTTTGGCATTTGAAAGAAAGAGACTTGCTTTATAACATTGTGTTGTGAAATTCGTAAAAAAATATCGTTATCATTATGTACAGGGTGTTTGAAATTGAACTATCACGCTACCAGATTAGAACCATCATTTACTTCCAGTTCTGTTGCAAAAAGTCAGCAATAGAATGTCACCGAATAAAGTGTACAGCTTTAGGAGTTGTGTATCATATGACACTGTGAAGGTTTGGCGGTTATATATAAAATCACAGTTCATTATATATAGAATAATTAGCATTATCTAATGGTAATTTGGCAGAAAACTTTCGTTACAACCTAATATAAAAATGCTTAAAAAACAGAGGAATGAAGAGAACAATTAAAAATATTTACATACTTACAAATTGAGTAATATACATCTAAACATGAAAAATAATCAGATAAAAGGTAATAAAACTATAACTGAGGAGAGTTCAAACTAACTATACCGTTAAAAAATATATACAAAACGTATTTTAAGAGAAAATCAGGACGGCGACCGCATATTCTGGTAACTTTAAGATAAATGTAGAAAAACAGTAAATAAAGATATTGAAAACATAAAATAAGTATGAGTATATAGAAAAACCATGTTTAGATCGTGTTTTTGTTTTTCAAACAAAACATAGACAAAAAAAAAAAAAAGGAAAAACGTTTATCTGGAAAGAAGAAATTAATCTTCGTTAGTGTTGAATTGATTAGCAAGTTTATCAAATTCAGTAATTATGATTAGCTTTTTTTGCATTGGGTTATCTAGTTTTTTGGTTTGCGTAGACATGTTTTTAATGCAACTTAGGAATTTTTTTATTTGAAGAATTTCTTTGATGTCATTAAAAGTATTGAAGATTTCTTGGATATCATTATTATAGCTTGTAGGAATTTTAGTGAAATTAGAAGAATTTAGAGTACTGCTGGAATTTTTAATAACAATTTTGTTTAGATATTTAGTTTATTTAAAATAAATTTCTGGTTTGAATAAATATATTTAATGTACCTTTCGAGTCTGTTGGACCCATCTCGTAGGCGGATTATTATGGTGTCTATGATACTAATTATGGTACTAATTGACATTAATTGATTATGGTACTAATTAGCATATAAAATCAGCATATAATTTTGCTTATTTTACAGAGTTTAAATTCCTTATATTTATTTATTTATTTATTTACTTATTTATTCTATTTATTTATTTATTTTGGTCCCAGAATTTACATTGGAGCTTTTTTTATGAAAAATTTAGTAACCTCTAAGTTAGAAAAACTTTAATTCAAACTTTATATTATTTTATAACTCTTAAACGTTTTTTAGGGTCTCGTTCATCTGACGAAACCCTATTCGTCTCACTCCTTTGTCTGTCTGTCTGTCTGTCCGTCTGTCTGCCCGTCACAGAGACCGTTCTCAGAAACTATACATGTTAGAGACTTGAAATTTTGGGTACTTATAGCTGAACACCTCACATCAACCAACAAATCATAAAATTTTTGAAAAAGTCGGTAATTAACCGAATTACGGGCTAATTAACGTCTAAAATTAACCAATCCATCTTTTTAACAGAGGTTCAAACGGACATTCTCCAAATTTTCGGAGTTTCTGCTAAGGGTTGCCAGTAAAATCAGTCGATGCACGGTTACCACGGAGGATATTAAGCCGAAAAATGAAGTGGACATTTTAAAGCGAAATCTCATATCAGAAAATATTGCTCCGAGAAATTTGTAAATGGAATAGATAGACGTGGAAAAAAAATCTACTTTCATTTGGTATAAAGTTCACATTTCTGCGATGTGTATAACTTAAAATATCCACTAAAAATCGATCGAGGAAAATTTAATTTCTTTAATTGGAAAGACAAGGAAAAAAGATTTCATTTCAGCGGGAAAACAGCTATGAGACATAACGACGCTGCGGTTTTCCATAGTAGCATATTTTAGTACAAAATTTTAACTTTTTAAATATTAAATTTTTTGATTAAATTTTTTGGCATCCCGATGTGAAATTTCTCGCTGATTTCATTGATACCCATTTCTAAGTCCTATCTTAATTACAAGCTGAAATATTAATTATTATTTAATTAATTGGTTTATTGCTGTCAAATGCGTAGATTAAAATGGAGACACGTGCTTTTTTAACCACGAAATAACTTAAATTAGGAAATCTAATAATTTGCGTGGAGTTCTTGAACAGCGCTACGAGATAAGTATAACTCATTCATCATGAGAAAGTTTACAAGTATTCATATCACTATTTTCGAATAGTAATTTCAGGAAATATCTTGAATTATTGGTTGAGACCTCCACTCAATCTGTTTCAAACTTTAAGATAGTTTATAACACATAAGAAAAAGTGTAAAAAAGAATGGAGTGTGTTATTTCGAGGAGGGGGGGGGGGAGCTAGAATTATTTTTAAAATCTTAGCGTTTGTTACCGCAGCAAATGTTTTAAATTCTTGTTTAAGGCCGCCACCATCCCGACCCATGTATCTACGGAAAGATTGCGCAAAGGAGTTTCGTTCAGATATGCTTTTGTTAAGAATAGAGTGCATTCCCTGGTGGCGGCATGTGGAACTAACGTAACGCGATTTTGTTAAAATTAGGAAATCTAACAAGTCGATCTGTTTGAAACTTTAAGATATTTTATAACACATAAGATAAAGCGTAAAAAAGAATGACAGGTGAAATTCTGGGGAGAGGGCGCTAGATTTCTATTTAAAAAATTAGCGTTTCTGACATCTTTAGGGGACTTTTTTGAGGGAGTCCTGAGATATATGCAACTTATTTACTATAAAATTGTCTAAAGTTTAGTTACCTCTATTTCCGAATAGTAATTTCAGAAAATATCTCAATTTCTTATTTTTTATTAGAAAATACTTGTTGGTTTTTCTTTTTTTTATTCTGGAAAAATTCATAACCATTTTTTCCGTGTGAAAATTATGACGAGCTACAATATATTTTTAGGATTTCGTTCATCTGACGAAAACCTATTCGTCTCGCTCCTCTGTCCGTCTGTTTGTCTGTCCTTCACAGAGCCCGTTCTCAGAAACTATGCATGTTGGAGGTTTGAAATTTTGCATACTTATAGCTGAACACCTCACATCAAATAACAAATCGTAAAATTTTGAAAAAGTCGTACATTTAACCCTTTGGGCTTCACACACGTGTATTTTAAACAATTCTTTCTAAGTGAGCCCCTAATTAGGTTGGAGGAGTGAAATTTTGTATACTTATAGCTGAACACCTGACATCAAATGGAAAACCATAAATTTTGAAAAAGTCGTGCATTTAACACCTTGGGCTCCCACATGTGTAGTTTAAACAATTCTTTCTCTAAGTGAGACCCTATTTAGTTTGGAGGCGTGAAATTTTGCATACTTATAGTTGAACACCATCATGCGACAAATCATAAAATTAAAAAAATCATACATTTAACCCTTTGGGCTCCCACATAAGTATTTTAAGCAATTCTTTCTAACTGAGCTCCTTATTAAATTGGAGATTTGAAATTTTGCATACTTATGGCAGAACACCTGAGGCCAGGCGACAAATCATAAAATCTTGAAAAAGTCTTACGTTTAACCCTATGAGCTACCACATATGTATTTTAAGCAATTCTTTCTATGAGAGCCCCTAATTAAGTTGGAGGCAAGAATTTTTGCATACGTATAGCTGAATACCACAGACCACACGACAAATCATAAAATTTTCAAAAAGTCTTATATTGTTTACTCCTCCTTGTGTATTTTAAGAAATTTTTCTAACCTCCGCCCTTTTCACCGTGGGAGTACTTTTCCAACTTTTGCCGTCATCCCTTTGACCATTCTTTCATATTATGCACCATAGCCTTACATATTTTAGTTCCACTTTTTACCGCCAGGGGTGCCTACTTATCTCGGGTGCTATGGGCTCAATCCCCTCGACTAATATATCTACGGATAGCATGTAAATCGGGGTTTCGTTCGGATAGAGGTTTGTTTAGAATAGAGTGCGCCCCCGGTTACGAAATATGGAACTAACAGATTTTTCAAAAGGATAAAGTGTTTTGAAAGGAATATTAAACGAAACCCTCAGTGCGATATGTGATCACACTTACCCACTTGTTTTTTTTTTTTTTTTTTTTTTTTTTTTTTTTTTTTTTTTTTTTATTGTTAAACCGAACTTATTCATATATACTTATTACACTTCTCCGATTTCCTTAAATGCATATCTAGCAAAACATCTGATTTTTCAATACCACCATTTACAAAAAGTAACCCATATGTTATTTAATTGCAAACTTCTGATCGGTAAATAAAGCGACTATTTCTCTTGAAATATAATAGTTCTCAGAAATCTCAATATCCAATAAACTTAAAGCGTAAAATATTCTTATCCAAATTACTTATTTTTTTTTTCAATCGCTGTACTAGACAAGCTTCCACATAGATTTCAACTAAATTGTTTCATACATGAGCGGTTCACAACTATAGTAGACCAAGTCCCTTTTGAATAAAAAAATAAGATAGTCCATTCAGACAACGAATAAAATCCGTTTTATCCACTCCCACGTCTCCCACGTCTCCCACTCTCCAAGTCTGTTTTCACATACTTTCTCATATATGCTATCTGTTTCCAGACTTCGTTTATAGTGGGAGTAGATAAAACAGATTTTATCCAACTTTCTAAATGGACTATAACGATTTTTTTAACCCCCTGAGGGGCAAGCAAAAATGTCTCTAAATAATGAATTCTCACCGGAATAATCGAAAAATTTTATTTTTAAATAAGGAATAAGAGATTTCTCAACAATTTTCCTCGAAAGTTAAAAATATAAAATTTAGTTAAAATTGTCTGGTGAGAAATCTTGTTTAAATTAGGTGGGATATATTTTATCGTACCGCCCCTCAAGGGGATAAATGTACATGGTCTACTATGGTTGTGACCCCCCCCCCCGTATGACAACAACGTAAAGAAATAAATTCGTTAAGTTTTTTTTTTTTTTTTTAATTGAATTTGACATACATTTTTTTGCTATTTTTGAAAGAGTCTTTCACGAGACGCTATCTGTTTTCTTCCATGTTAATTGTAATAAAATGTACTTTTTTATGTTCCTGTTTTTAGTTTTATTACTTTTTTATTTTGGCATATGCTTTTGATAGAAAAGCATAGTTAAACACTTTATCTTTTTAAACTCTAATATATACTTCAATTTAAAATTTAATTAATACTTTTTAATACGCCATTAACACTTTCGAAATACATTAATGAGTAGCAAAATGCATTTGTGCAACAAAGGTGTACTTGAAATAAAGAATATTTTGCAGGCCGCTGAGGACCTTATATAGATTACTATCTGAATTTAACAATCAGTTAATACGATATTTTTAAGGAAAAAAGATTCTTAATTTGTTGCATTAGAGTTTTAACAACGCATTCATTCTCAAAGGCAAGATTTTCTCGTTAGCAGTGACGAGTACTCAATTTATTACAATGTATCTAAAGTGATAAAGATCCATTATAATCTTCTGGATTAAATGAAACAGTTTTATGTTATTTGTAATTTTATACTCCTCGTAAGAAATTAATTTAATTGTGTTGTTAACAGTATCAAAAAAAAAACAAAAAAAAAAAAAAAAAATAAAATTGTTATTTGGCTTTATTATTTATCTAAAATCATTAAGAAATTGCTTATTGTTTCATCCAATACGAATTTGCGCACGAATTTGATTACATATGGAATTCTAAATTCTGATAATTTAGTAACTTTATGTATTATAAAAATGTAGAAAATACGATTACTAAATTGGAGAAAAAAATCAAATAAAATAAAAATGATCAAAACCTGTCGTACGCAAAACTCTTGTAAAGACATAAATTCGCTAAAACTCCTTTCTATTATTCATTTTGACAAATACGTTCGCTAAAGGGCATAGCCGGATAAGCATTGGAAACATGCCTTTTAATCAAATTTCCTGATTTTTTCCCAGACGTAGCTACATATCTGACAATATATTTCCCCTATTATCACCCTATAAATATTGATATTTAATGACATAAAAATGTTTTTTCGATTTAAAGAAAAAAGGATTTTCTCAAAAACTTCTGAATGGAATTTCATGCCATTAATTGAGGATATATAGATACCAAAGATGCATAACTGGTAATTTTTGTATAATTTTCTGTTTATAAAAACTGTGTGAAATAGCGAAATAAAAATTTAAAAGAATAAAAATCATATCTTATGGTTATCCGAAAATTACCATTTTCTTGTAAAAAATCCTCCATATGTGCCCGTATATTCTATATAAATGCCGAAAGTTTGCGTTAGGTACTACATATAAATATTTGCAAAAATGTATATTAAAATTATGGAAATTCATTTTAAGGCGTTATTTTGGGCGGAGCTACTCAATTTCCACACCCGAAGAATTTTTGGAATAAACAGTTACAGAATTGCTGTATTTTAAATTTTAATGAACACATTAGTAACATTCTCAACACTGTCGATTTCAAAATGAACATGATGTTGAAAAACATAGCTTATATGCTAAATGGAATCTAAAATACATCCATTGACATATTGTCTGCTGACTTTGTTCCAAAAATTCTTCGGATGGTGAAGTTATGTAGCTCCGCCCCAAATAACGCCTTAAAATGAATTTTAATAATTTTAATATACATTTTTGTAAATATTTATATGTAGTACCCAACGCAAACTTTCAGCATTTATGTAAAATATACGGGCACATATGGAGAATTTTTTACAAGAAAATGGTAATTTTCGGATAACCATAAGATATGATTTTTATTCTTTTAAATTTTTATTTCGCCATTTCACACAGTTTTTATAAACAGAAAATTATACAAAAATTACCAGTTATGCATCTTTGGCATCTATATATTCTCAGTAAATGGCATGAAATTCCGCGCAGCAGTTTTTGAGAAAAACCGTTTTTTAAAAAATCGAAAAAACATTTTTATGTCATTAAATATCAATATTTATAGGGCGATATTAGGGGAAATACATTGTCAGGTATGTAGTCATATCTGGGTAAAAAATCAGTAAATTTGATTGAAAGGCATGTTTCCAATGCTTATCCGGCTATGCCCTTTATAAACGTTTCTCAAAAGACAATAAAGGAATTTTTTTTTTGTTTCTTGCGGAGTGCTTAAACCCTTAACGATCGCATTAAATTGCGGTTTAAAAATTCAAGTTGCTCATTGGCACTACTTTTTTTAAAAAGAAATATTCACTTTATTTAATGACATGTAAAATGATACCATAATAAAGCCAATTATAATATTTTATCAAACAATCTGAATAAAAGATACAGCCCGTGAATATCACGGGAACGAGAATTAAGAGGTTAAATACGTGTTTTCCTCTTCTTTTTTAGCCCCTTGAGTGGCGGTCGGATATCAGACCTAAGTTTAATTAAGATTCAGAAACATTTAATTTATTATTTTTTTTTAATTTGGGGGAAAATCGTTAAAAAATAGCTTTTCCTTCTTTTGAAATAATTTTTTTTTCCAATTTTCCGGTGGGAATTCAGCATTACACTAACGCAATTGCTTGCCTCTCAAAGGGATGCTTTTAAAACCCGGTAGTAGTTACTTGTCAGTCTTTTTGCCGCACATATAAATAATCTTCTCCCAAGTTCTAACTCATATCCCCTTACAAATAAAATGGAGAACTACTATGGAGCTGACTTTAACTGTTTCTCCACCACCATAGTGAAGTAACAAGACATCCCTGTTTTTTTCTTCAAGCACATTTTTACAAGCTAAGTTAACATTGATGTAAAAGGCTGCGCAACAATCACTAATATCAGTTCATTTTTACTTTTTCCCATTATTCCAAATCTCATTAATAAAATGTACAATTTAAGTAAACTGCTAATTTATAATTTCACTGAAATGTAATATTCGAATATTAAGTGAAAAATGCTTCTTATTTTTCTTTATCTTTATAAAGGGGGGCCGGCGGCAAAAAGACCGAGCGCGACTGATAACGTTCAGAAAAAAGACGCGAAGCCTTTGGCAGAAAATATCCATGCGGAACGACGAAAAACAAAACAATCATACTAAACAAGCCGAAATTTGATACACAACAAAGTAATAATAAATTTATCCATAAAGATAAAAATTTATGTTATAAAATTTTTATAAAATTATGTAACAGAAACTGACATTATTTTTAGAGCAATGAATCCTTCAGGCATCATCATTAAACCTTCGATTATAGACAAGAATTGAAGGCTCTTCTTTTATTTAATCATACGGCAATTTAAAAATATTTTCTTTTGCGCAGGGCTGTCACAGTCGGCTATTTTTATATTCTTTTTTCACCACTATTTTTAAGAAGTACATTTTGTAGTTTATTTCTCTTGGAAATGTTGTCAAAGCATTCTTTGTGCTTGCCACATCTAGATTGCTCTTATGGCTATTTCTGACATTTATATTAACTTTTATATAAAAAAAAGATCATGAAATATACCCCCAAAAATATTGCCCTGATTAGTGCTTTTTTAAAAAATAAAATGACTCTTGCTGCCTCCTTTACAGCTTTTCCTGCTCTAGCTTGGTGGGTATGTCATTTTTGAACAAGTGCTATCTTTTATTTTATTTTTTTACATTTTTCTGTATTTATAGTAGTTTTGTAACTACAGCTGTATTTTAACATAATTTTTCAACTTTTCATTTTACTATTCCACGCACTATTTCTTTGACTTAAGTTCAAAGACTTAATTTTAAATTCTTAATCTTTATATCTTTTATAAATTTTAGATTTTACCTTAATTTTTTTTTATTTAATTCTTAAGTAGTTTTATAACTACACTTTTTCTTTTCCCAATGGCTCATATTTATGCAGGACAATAAAAGAATAGACTGGGTGTTAAGCTGATCACAGCTAGGTAACCCCTCAATGCTGCTGTACTATTCAGCACTGTACTGTCAAAGTGTATGTAAAAAAAATTTGTTTTGAAAAAGTGGTCCGAAATAGAATTAAAAAAATAGTTGCCTGTGGCAGCCCTGTTTCCGGTTAATTTCTCTTGAAAACAGTCTTGTATAAGTGTATGGAAGAGATCATTTCTGAAAACGATGTATGAATAGAATGAAACAAAAACGCCCGATGTGGCATATATGTTCAAGCCCTTAGTCAAAAGGTCAATTCCCTTAAATACTAATGTACAATGACGACGCTCATAGCTATAATTCTAAACAAAGATAAAAATCTGCCCACCAAATTGATATAGGAGAACATTATATTCCAATAAAAATTTATCGATAAAATTCTTGTAAAAAATCAGTAATAAAACTGGCATTCTTTTTTAAATAAGACATTCTTCAGGCATCATACTTAATCCTTAAATAAAAGCTTATTGAGCAGCAAGAAATGCTTTATGCCACTAGAACTTACTTAAAAAGAAATTTGAAAGGCTGTTGAACATCTGAAATGAACCTTTATTTGAATTCTAAGTTCAGTTAATGCAGATGTTTTTTTTTTTTATGTAGGATAGGATTTAAATTGTGTTCTACTGTTCGAGTACTAACGTTGTATTCTTAAAGCCAAGTTATTCAAAAGAAGGGCACTCAATATATTTCAATTTTATGAGAACAAATATAATTGACTTTTGAACAGTTGAATAAAACAGTTTTAAATAATTGCTAACTTCAAACTCCTCATAAAAATGGCTTTAATTGTGTTGTGAACAGTATTAAAGAAAACTTTAACCCGGTAAGCTTTGCGCCCGATAAGCGTAGACTTTTTTTTAAAATTCAGATTGCGTGATTTCTACGAATTTTTTGAAGTAGAAATATACAGTAGAGCGCCGAGTATCGGAACTCCAATTAACCGAACTTCCAGTTATCCGAACAGCCTATTTCTAACAAAAAAAGTTTTTTAACCGAACTTCTATTTATCCGAGCAGCCTATTTCTCTCAAAAAATTTTTTTAATGATGATGAGATTGTGGATGAGATTTAAGATGAAAGAGAAATTAAAGAAATGAAAACGAATGCTCTGAAAATGATCCAGGTCCATCACATAACGAAGCTCTGAAGGTTTGGAAAAAGATATGAAATGGCTCGAACGGCAGAAGAACTCTGTTCCTATTCAGCTGACGCATTTAACCCCTTAAGCGCCGCTATATATATTAACCGATATTTTTATGGAATCATTGTTTTTTCTTAATGAACAGGATGTCATTAAAGTACTTCTGATAAAAAAATTCGAAACATTTTTTGTTATTTTTGAAAAACAGTATGTTTCCGAAATGGGAGCAATGGCGCTTAATGGGGGTAAATTTTTTACATAAATAAACTTTTGTGTCCGTGTAGTTATAACAATTATTTTTCAATTCTTTAAGAATAAAAAGGACTACATCATTCTGAAACAGACATTTTAGGAAAAATTCAGACAAATTACATCTAGAATTATAATAAACATGTAATTTTATAATAAATTTTGAAAAATCAATTTTCTTGTTCATAAGCATTTTCATTATATATCTTTATCTTTCACCATTACATTATCTTTTCTCTCTATTTTACATGAAAGAAGACTGAACAATTTTTATGCAGCTACATTGTACCTTTTGCATGAAACTCGATACTTTTTTTAACATACTTTTCACCTAGATTGTTTCCAAGTATTTTCTAGAAAATGTTTCACGCCATCAAAAGCACGGCATTTGACAGAAATCCAGAATTGTCCGAACGTGGATACTCTTCTATTTTCTGTTCTACTTTTATCAATGACGAAACAATTTCACGGAGAATTGTATCTGAGTAAGTTTTCCTTTACATTCCTTATGCATTCGCCAAGCTGCTACAACTCCCATATTTAGCATATTGATGAAAAATGGCCACCACCATTTCTTCCCTCTTATTTTTGGGCGATAAATACTCAAAAACCGATCACGCAAATCGACACCTCACATGTTTTTGTTATAAGATGCTACAAGATATGGCTGCGGTATATTAATTTTTTTCTTATCTGCTATGCTCAGTGTTTTTGCCGATGTTCAATCTAGGTTCAATATTTGAAGCCAGACAAACAATCTGATTGTCTTTCTATTTCACAATGCTAAATGATTCCGTAGAAATAGAGTCAAATGTTGCTCTGTCTTTTTTCTTCAAAGCTTTGGAATCTATCAAAGGACAATTTTGTACTTTCTCGAATTGTTCCAGTCGTCCGAAAATGTCTGTCCCTCATTTTTAATAATGTTCATAAGGACATAAGAAAATATATAATTCCGGGATCAGGTGGCAAACAAACGATTTCCGTATCATCCGAATAATCATCTGTTCAAAATAATACAAAGCTTGAGACACAGTTAAAACTTTCACAGGCATCTTTTCCTTAAAATCGAAATATGCGATACGAAAATATAGAAAAGCCGGCTAAAAATATAGATTTTAGAAAAAAAGAAGATATCTAATAAGTAAGAAACAGATTTCAAGGGTAACACTCACAAAATAAAGTTAGCTAGGAACGAATAAAAAGCATTTCCAAAGTTTCTATACAGACTGTTTTCATGCGCATAATAAAAGCACCGTATTAGGTCTTCCTAATTTGCGGGATTCCGTCTGGTCTTGAAAATTAACGAAAGCGCCATTGCTCTCGTTACGGGAGCAACTCGTTCTTTCATGACTTGTGATGAATCTATTATACTCATTAACTACTGATTTATGTAGTATTAGACAATAGACAGTTATAAACATATTTTGAATAAAAAATATAATTTTTATTAGTAAGTTATTTTTCTAAAAAAAATTCTTGCGGAAGAGGTCAAAAAGCTAAATTTCGTCTTTTTAAACCCGTTTTAAAAAATGGAAAATACAAATGAAACGTTTTTAAAAAATTACAGAAGTTATCTCGTATATTCATAATACAAATAACATAAACTTTTTGCCAATATATAATATACTCATTTTAGAAAAAAATCTTAAAGTAATGTTCCCAAAATGGGAGCAATGGCGCTTAATGGGTTAATAAGAATTCGAGATATGGCAGCATTGAAAAGAACGTCTTCTTTGAAGCAAGAAACAATCGAAAGCTTTTTTGCTTAAATTTTAATCTTTGGAGTTCAGAAAATGATAAAAAGAGGAAAATAAAATTTTAAATGATAAAAAAGTTAAAAAAAAAAAACGGTTTTTGAACACGCTAACACTAACTGGTGCTGCCAGTCCTAAGCCTGGATAAAATGTGAAGGTTTTAGTATAGTCAAAAACATCCCTTAAATTGTCTGTCCGTTTATCCGAACTTTTGCTTATCCGAACTAGGGTTGGTCCCGGCTTGTTCGGATAATTGGCGCTCTACTGTACGTCTTATTTATAGCACATAAAATGATGCGAGAATAAAGCCAGTTATACAATTTGAAAAACTGGTGATAATCAAACGGTCGGAACTTTAAGAAATTAGCCTACACTGGACGTGAAAGTCACGGGCGCAAGAATTAAGAGGTTAAAATGTTTATTTCGATCGATATTTATCTAAAATCACTAACCCTCTCGCTGCGTAGTTGATTTATCAAAATAGCTTCAAAAATTGCGCATTTAATTTCTTCGCGACGAGCGTCTTTTAAGAAGTTTTATTCTTCTGTCACCGGTTTTTCAAAACAAACATTTTCGTCTGTTTTAATCGGGAAAATGCTCCGATTAGATGAGGCAAAATTTACAATAAAAAGTAATTGGTGCGAACAGGGCCTGATTACCAACGGGGCACACTTACACCAATAAATTTTCAAAGAAAAGTTCGACTTATCTAAACGCCGTATTCATGTAAAATTTCTGCCATGAATGAGGCAAAATTTTCTGTTTATTTTTAGTGGTAGGAATTCGCCCCGTGGGTAATCAGGCTCTGGGTGTGAATGATCAAAGAGGGTTAATTAGACGGAAAAAATGCATCCCCGATGAAATCTCGGGTTGCGCAAACTTTGCTACTTTTACGTTGCCCGAGCAACTGTCGGGTTGCGAAGCTAGAAGATTAAAGGCTTGCTTATAATTTCATCTACTACACTTTGTCACACGTATTCGATTACATTTGAAATTCAAAATTGTAATAAATTTACTAACTTTATGTATTAAAAAGCTTGCAGTCTCAAAAAAAAAAATTCCAGGAACTTTCCAAGAAAGAAATGAGGTCATATGCTGTTCAAAAACAACCTCTTAGAAATTCTGGATTCCTATATCTAGAATAGTACAAGAAAAAAGAAATTTTACACCGGAAAAAGTAAGAAGTTTAGTTTAAATGTGTTTACAAATAAAATTCTGAGAGACATGGTGGTCTATCCTTGAGTTCCAAATCAAGAAAATCTGCTGCCTTAACCTTCCGTCTACCAGACGGGTCCATTGGACCCGACATGTACATTCAAAATATTTATTCAAACCAGAAATTTCTTCAAAGCAAACTAAATGTATACATCAGACAATAATAAGTTAAATAAACAAATTAAATAGTTTTAAGTAAAAATTCTGGTGTAGAATGTTTTTATAAAACTTGAGTAAAATTTCCGGTAGTTCTAGGGTTAAAAGACAGCTCATCAAACTAAGGACTAGTGTTGCCAGATAGGGGGCTTTTTTAATTCAGATTATTTGACTGTCACCGCTTTTTAACCCTTTCACCGTCCGAGGGTTTTGCAGTAATTTTATAAGAATGCTTGTAAATCCCAGGATATATATTTTTTAAATCTCAGTTTGATACTATAATATCTTTAATATCACTATTTTCTATATAAGGTTAAAAATAAAATTCTGTTTAAAATATTTTGGTCTACAGCCATTTTAACATGATTTCTAGGAACGGAAAAATCCGGGCCAGACGGTTAAAGGGTTTTAAAATAGTATAATTTGCCTTATTTTTCAGACTAGCTTTTTAATCTACTTTCAAATAGTCCGAATATTTATATTTAAAAAAAGCAGTGACAATCAACAATCTGCGGACAAAAATGTCCCCAATTTGGACGAGCGTTAATTCCCAAATTGGCTCAACCGATCCCAGCAATCTGATTGGCTAAAACTGATATTTATATAGTAGATAATTATATTTATTTTCTTATGAAGTAGTGTAATGTAAAATAGAATGCAATTATAATGACTTAAATTGATTTATTTTGTTAAATTTGATCAAAATCACAGTAAAGTAATCCAAAATATTAATATTAACAAAGGATCAGATTGCTGAGATCGGATGAGCCAATTTGGGAATTAACGGCTCGTCCAATACGGTAACACTGCTACGGAACGAGCATACGCAATCAGTAGTGTTAATAGTCCAGGGCAGTGTTGCCAGATGGGCTACTTTTTAAAAATTCATATTCTAGATTGGCGCCACTTTTTTGAAATGGTGAAATGCGCCTTTTCAAATGACATATTCATTAAGGTAAAAGCAGTGGTAATTTTACCGTTTCTAAAAAGTGGTGGTAATCAAGAAATCTGAATTTTAAATAAGTAGCCCTCTGAAAACACTGGTCCAAGGGGTGGTCGATAAAAAGAGGTTTAAAAGGTTATTCCGTTTGTATATATATATAAAAATGCACTTGCATTTAACTTTCTGCGATAAAGAATAATTAGTGTTGTAGTAGATTCCCATTTTCTCAAAAATGTAAAGATCGGGATTACGTCATACAATAAAATCTGTTAGGCAATCGAGGTGTCATTTTTCTATATAGATTCTTATTTTAGGAACTTTTGTTGCTCGAATGTAGTCTTCGATGATAAAAAACCGCTGATCGACGATATGGAAATTTGTGTAGTTTATCCTGTATTTACTGTTATTTTGTAAAACGTTTTACTGAATGTGATCATTAAAATGTGATCACAGTTAATATCAAAGTTTATTTTGATATTTGTAATTATTACTCACTGTTTGAAATTAAACGTATATTTCAACAAGGACGGGGAACTATAATGAAAATGCACTTAGGTCTCGCCAGTCTAAACCGAGTTGTTCCGAAATTATGAATAACCTGAACCACCGAAAATATTTGGAAAAAAGGGTTTTTTGAGCCTAAAATATAAAAATTAAGAATATTCATAAGTTTTTCAATAAAGTAATCCAAAATGTACGAAACTATATTAAAAAGCTATATTATAAAGATATATTATAAAGCTATATTATAAAGCTACTTACATAAAAAATGCAGTACTAGTACAAGAAATTGCTTACTGGTACACAGAATACTTCACTCACTGTTTGATTGCATGAAATTAGTCTTTTTTTTTTTTTTGTTATCATAAAGATGTAAATCTGGATGATGACAGAATTTTAAACCAGAGCATAATAAACATGACGTCCGCTGCTTTGTATTCCGATGCTGCTCTACATGCTACTATGCTACTTCCAACTCTTTTATTATTTCGGAATGTGAAATCCGACATTCCGTATAATCGACCTCATCAATTTCACTAAATTCTTTAACAGTACTTTGCAAGAATATAGAAACAATTTCTTGGTCTCAGAGTTGCTGGTCACCTACACAGTCAGCTGACAACCACTCGTCTATATCCACTTCATATGTTTTTATACTGCCTGGAATTTCTTTCGAAAAATGTAAAATTTCATTTCTCTCATTCATCTGATTTAGGCTCTTGCAAACAAATCGGTAGCCATAATTGTTGCCATGACTTATGTAGCATTAGCCTTTGTCCAACCTTCTCAAGACTTCAGTCTTATCTTTTTAAATGCACACACTGTGTTTTCGATTACTCTCCATTTATCTGTGCAATATTAAAATTCTCAATACACAATAACAATTGGAACTGATAATAAGCACACTATAATTCATTTTGACCGATTTCTCACGACTGACTAAGCTCGAATGAAATGGTTGAATACTCTTTCACTCACATCGCAGCTAATAAATGACATCAAACACTCAGGAATAAGGAGAGGAGGTTGGCGTATAATACAGTATATACTCTATACCGGTAAAGCAATATAATTGTCTAAAGTACTGTATTTATTATAGAGTAAAATATTATGTATTAAGTAGTTTAATAATAATGATAATAATTATAATAATTTTTAGTATGTCTCCATATGTGCCAATCGCCCGAATTTTTTAATACCAGTAAATACTTACAAAAACGTTCGCTTTATTTAATTGAACAAATTGTGCTATTGTATAAAACAAGTATTTCTGCATCAAAATCTTGGTATTAAAAAAATGGGAGGTTGGCAACTATGCCTCTGTTAATTTATTTTTCGGCTGATTCGAAAAATCAGCGAATCCGAACGGGCTTTTGTCTTGATTAGTTCTCCCAATTACGTTTTAATGTATTTCAAATGAGAGGAAAATTCTTCATTGTTTGTGCACACAAAGACACGCTATTTCGAATTTTAATCGAATTATTTGGATTTCTTACATATACGTAATTTGAATTAATGGGATTCTACCGTATATAAATTGCTATCTGCCGTCAAAATGCACCAGATTGCCGAGAATGTAGAAACAGGGCTGCCGTGGAGAATATATTTTAATTTTATCTCGCACCACCTTCTCAAAACAAAATTATTTAATTTACACCATGAAAACATGCACCAGAGAAATATAGTACAAAGCGTACCTTTTAAAGATAGTTATGCGAATAAAATATGAAAAGAGTCGCCAATCACATCTCTGAAAAATAAAAGGGTGGCCAAAGTGCAGGACAAGGACATGTACCATAAAGAAGCATTGAAATTCAATTTGATTATTTTTCCGGTGGCAAAACGTATTTATTTAACCTCACATTAAGCAAACTAATTATGTTATAGAAAATGAAAATAAAGGCCGTGCTGGCTCTCAGAGCGTTTATTTTTTAATACATCCAATTTCCGAATAAGAATTTTCGTCTTAGTTCATCACAAAATGTTGGTAATAAAATAAGGAAATTAAATCTATTTCGAATCTGTGGCACTCCAAGGCAGGAAAGCTCACAGCCTGCGCATATATTTTCCACCTTGCTGTTATTACTAACTATTTAAGTAGGTTTTATAGATTAATCACTTTAAACCTTTGTTGCATACTGTCAACCGCAGTAGAGAAAAATGCTGTTTTTCTTATCCAACATATTTCATTTACAATTCCTATTCTTTTGCTATCCTGTGACTTCTATTGCTTCAGGAAAAAAGTCAAGAAAGCGGCATAAGTCAGGCAAACTATTTGTTAACCCTTCCAGTGACAGAAAATTTCCGACTTAGTAAAATGTAACGTAAGTACATTACGTAACGTAACATGATACGTTAGTAAAATGATAAAATGTTTGACTGACACCATAATTTACAAACGACTTTTTATAGAAAATAAAAACCAGATTTTCTACATTTTCAATATAAAAGAAAAATTTTATTAAAATATTCTTGGTGCCATTTGTCAGTTTTGTAACTGAAATTAGATGCCCACACCTCGTGACTACCGTCCATGAAAGGTTTAAGATATTATAAATATGTATATCCTTCAGAAGCCAGTAAATTGTTCTGCATAAACTAACATGTTTTTAAATCTACAATAATGTTATTTAAATGATATTTTATTTATAAATTATTGTTTGTAGATTTCTTGGCCTAGTGCATAATTGAAACACAAGTATAAATGTACTTTATTGGTTTTGATATGGGAGGTTTTATATAATGACAACTATATTGAACGCCATGCACAGCATCAACATTGTAATTACATACTTGACAACATCCGACTTAACTTCCGCAAAACGCGACTTAATTTAAACCAGGTCAAACCTCTTTCGAACCAGAGTTTTTTAAAAATAAATGATATCAAACAAGTTGCATGTGAAAACGTGAAATTAAATAACTAATGATACATTTAAAATACTTTCCGGTACCTGAACCTAGAAACCTGCTTAACCTGATTTAAATTAACTCAAATTTTACGGGAGTTAAATCGGGAGTTGGCAAGTATGTAACTAGTGTTGCCAGATGTTCTGTGTAAATCAGAGCTCTAAATGCTCTGGACTTTATCAAATTCTTACAGTTTATTTTCGCATCTTTAATCGCCTTTAATTTTGCCATTACATAAGGCGAAGAAAATTACTTTAAAATACTGATGTTCAGAGCATTTGGAGCCGCGATTTACGCGGGATACCTGGCAACACTAATTATAACATTTTACTCAGTTAACTAAATTGGACGTAATAAGTACGGGTTTGAGTAAAATGTAATATTTATCTTCGCATCGTTGCAAAAACTTGCAGTTTTTACATGTTTCCCCATTATTCACTTTTCTCTCAAATTTGACCGCAATGAATAATATAGTACGGCAGTATCCTAACAGAAACTTTTCTAATTTCTTTTTATTTTTCTAACACCACTACATTTAGATGCTAATGCATAGTGAAAAATGTCAACAAACTTTAACACTTTCCGGCACAGAAAAATTTTGTTCGTAAAATGATGAAATGATTGATTGACACCGGAATTTAGAAATGACTTTTTTAGAAATTAAAAATTTGTTACTTTAAACTTTCATTGAAAAACTTCTTTTATTTCATTGAAGGTGTTAAGTATATCTCTAATATCATTAGAGTAATTTAAGGGAATTTTCAGATTTTGAGTATTATTAGTATTTTCAGTAGTAGGAGAAGAAAGGGTATTTGAGGTTTCACTAAACTTTATTTTTTCTAAGGCTCCCAATGAATTGAAACACGCAATATTTATAGCCCGGGGGTGCAGTTGCAACGCAACTAGGGACTCAAAAGATACTGCTCACATTGTGCTCACATTGTTCCATTGTTCCAACTTTCATTGTAAAAGCAAAATTTTATTAAAATATTCTCGAAATCATTTGTAAGTTTGGAATTAAAATTAGTTGGTCCCGACGTAGGAACACTGCGCCGGAAAGAGTTAAATGACAAGATTCATCTTTTTAATTTTCCCTTGATTTTAAAATGTAGATTTAATAAATTATTGAATTAGTTTTATAAAGAAAAATTATTATTTAAAAAAAAAAAAAAGATTAAACACATCATATTGGTAATTTCTAAATGTACGGATATCTGTTGCTTCAAAAAACTGTCTTGTTTTCATTGTGTGAATGTTTATCAAAAAAAGATTTGGTGGGTATAAATTTAAAGAATATATTTTTAAAACTGCAATTTAGGAACAAACAGGTGAAATTTTTTGTAGTGTTTTATACGCTGTAAAACATATTGGTTGGTCGGTGTTAACCCCTTAATTCTCTCTCCCGTCATATTCTCGTCTTCATTTTTACTCAGATTGTTTGATTCCCACCAGTTTAATAAAATAGTATAATTGGCTATATTTTAGTATCGTTTTTACTGTCATTAAGTAAGGTGAATATTTCTTTTTCATAAAAGTGGTGCCAATAAGCAATCTGAATTATTCACCGTAATTTAATTCGAACGTTAAGGGGTTAAAGAAATCTCCGTTTAGAGTTGCCAACGTTTCAGTTACTTTTTTGCGATTCCATACTGGGTTTGCTATCTGTTGCCATAAAGAACAAACGAGCATGACTTTGAAAGGATTGAAATGATTAGGCTGGACGCTCTTTTCTTACTCAAAATAGATTAAAAATATATTTTCATATTTTTCTGGTGGCAAAACAAAATATATTCAATTCTTTGCTATGAAAGGTAACTCGATTATTATTCTTTGTTTACCCTTTAATTCTCGCCCCCGTCATATTCACGGGCTGTGTCTTTTATTCTGATTATTCAGATTTGTTTGATTCCCTCCAGTTTTATAAAATAGTGTAATTGGCTTTATTATGGAATCATTTTACCTGTCCTTAAATAAGGTGAATATTTCTTTTTCAAAATAGTGGTGCCAATAAGTAATTTGAATTTTTAAACCGTAATTTAATGCGACCGTTAAGGTGTTAAGCAGGTATTAGAAAGTAATCAATTTAAATTTGTCTAGATAATTGTTCAAGCGATATTAACCCTAGAACTACCGGAAATTTTACTCAAGTTTTATAAAAACATTCTACACCAGAATTTTTACTTAAAACTATTTAATTTGTTTATTTAACTTGTTATTGTCTGATTTATACATTTAGTTTGTTTTGAAGAAATTTCTGGTTTGAATAAATATTTTGAATGTACATGTCGGGTCCAATGGACCCGTCTGGTAGACGGAAGGTTAAGAGCGTTCAATTTTCATCAATGCATCACACATGATTTACCTTCGTTAACTTGTATATGCAAACATTTAAAATTATTAGTGTCAGAAAATTTTTATCGTAAAGAGACGACATTTGTTACTTTTTCTCTGCTAAGAAGTTTCAGTTATCAAAATTTACATTTCATATTATTTACAATTACATCTTTCAGTTTTAACACTTAAATGCCGGGTGTTGCTTTTCGGCAACATACCCAATTTAGGCTTCTAAAATACTATTATAATAATATTGAAGCTATAATGCCTAATGTTGCCAATAAAATACATTCTGAAAATATTACTAAATCGATTTTCAACATGTAGATGGCAACACTTGTTCTGTTTAAGAATAAAGATAGATTTATTTTTTCAATTGTTGCTACATGTTCTTTTTGTTTTGTTTGGAAGCTTGTGAAATTCCTATTTTGTTGTGCAGTGAGGAAATAAAATTTATTTCTTATTATAGTTCCTAAAATTCTTGTGTGTTTAACATTATAGAATTTTATCAAGGAAAATTATTTTTTCAATTAAAGACCAGTATTACGGATTAGTAACAAACTGTTTTTTAGCCGTAAACCATACTTAAAACAAAATATGATTTTTTATGTATTTTTTCCCATGATTTAATTAACACTAGAAAGATGGGGAATTTTGCTCAAATTTTACAAAAATATTTCCATTAGAATTTTTATTTTAAATCGTTAACTTGTTTATTTAAATAGTTTTTTCTTTGTACCTCATAAATTATATTTTTTTTTTAAAAAATTCTGGTTCGAAACGAGATGTATTCATTTGGTCGCGGTCAAAATGACCGTTCACCGTCTTTCTAGTGTTAAAAAATGAAAGCCGAAAAACTTTATTAAAAAAAATTCTGGTTCGAAACGAGATGTATTCATTTGGTAGCGGTCAAACTGACCGCTCGCCGTCTTTCTAGTGTTAAAAAATGAAAACCAAAAAACCTTATTACAATGAATTTTGAAAAATCAGGCATTTAAGGGTTAAAACAGACAGGAGGCATTCAATTAGATTAATCTGTGATATGTATTTTTATAACAAGGAATTTTCTTGAAAAGAATTTAGGAATTTACACTTCAGTAAATAAACAAGTACCCTAGAATTTCTTATAACCTAAAGAAAATATGTGATATAAAAATGTTAAATATTTTTAATAAAGTAGAAAATAAGTTATAAAAAAAATCATTCGTTATATAAACTGAATTAAATTGTTTTATCCTCGTTTAAATTGTGCTGTATTAAAGAAATGTTTCCGACTTCATATTTTAAAATAGCTGCCATTTTGTTCTGATTTTTTGAACAAATCTATTATTTAAAACTTTTTATTTATCATAATACTTTCTGCATTATGACAATTAAAACTTTTTTCTTGGAGGCTATTTTCATTTGTCTAATACTAAACCCATTTGTTTTGAACATGATTTCACATTTGGTTTCTCTTTTTTCAGAAATTCCTTGTAGATGATTTCCGAATGATAATGCATACTACATGTAATGATAGACATTTTCACGGGCTCCAAATTTACGGGGGGAGAAGTAAGTAATCAGCCATACTAACCATTAATACATACCACTAATTTTGAAAAAGTTTTTTTGCCCTATTTTATTTAATGTGGTTAATTTAGACAAAAATTAGATTTTAAAATTAGTGGTGGAAGTTTGTCTGGTTTGTACTCGGTCGGTCGGTGCCTTTGGACATTTCTCTATTGCATGTAGTCGAAATTGTTTGGGGATTTCCGGTGTAAATTAGGAATATCTGAATAAAATAGGAGAAAATACGGACGTCCCTGGATCCGAATGGCAGAATGTCCTGGCATTATATATTTTCAGAAGTGTTACCACTAATTTCGAAAATTAAATTTACCATTTTTAATGACAAAACATTGCGATTAAATAAAAAAAAAAAAGATTACTATTTTAAAACAGGGTACGTATGGGTTCTGGAATTCTCTGACCATAAAATTCTTCGGTACCAGTAATTATTTCAAATTTTTTTTTTTACCTAAATAAAGTGAAGTTTCTCGAATTTAACAGAGATTTATCTTTCTATAAAAAAAATACTGATAATTTTTCAAAAAATACCCTGACCCATACGACCCCTGTTAAAATATTTTTTACAAATTTCGATATTTTGCATATATATATATATACAGGGTGTCCGAAAAGTCTGGAAACGGTCGAATAACTCGAGAAATACAGAGCAGATTGAAAAACGAAAATATACATGTTTAATATTTTTTTAAAAGCTATTCAGTGATACCAAATTTGATCCCCGCAACCGACCCCCCGGGGGTCAGAGGGGGTCCAACTTTAAAATCTTCAATGATAACCCCCATTTTTTATTGCAGATTCGGATTCTACGGACAAAAATACGTAACTTTTGTATTTAACATTTTTTTTCTAATCCGCGTTGATCACGGTGTAATTGAGCAAATAAAACAGATACATATTTTGGTTTTCCCAACCAGATTTTGACATCTCGAAATCTGATTGACCAAAACTTTTAACGTCAAAGTTGCCGTCTTTTGCGGAAATAGTGTTTCTCAAAAACCATCAGAGGAGATTGTTTTCATGGCACTTTATATGCTTTTCCCATGAAACTTAATAGAAATATATTAAATTAGTTTTCTATTTGCGTGTCTTTTTATCAAGTTGATCATTTTTAAATAATAAACTGCGTATTTTGATATTTTAACGAGTAAATAAGCACCTCACCTCCCGAGCAGAAAAATGATAGTATTCATTATTTGGGGGCGGAGTGTGTTGATATTCTGCGTTTCGATGTCTTCTGCTGTCAAAAAAATCTTTTAATTCGGGGCCGGATGGGAGTGTATAAGTTCTTTTTTTAATTATTACCATAGAATAACATAAAGGAGCAAAAAAAAAACAAACAAAAAAAAAACAAAAAAAAAACATATAAAATCTTTTTGTGCTGGCTAATCAAAGGATGGAGAAGTAGCGTAAATTTAAGGTGGGGGAGGGTGAGGTTATAGGTTTTGATGATTGATTAGTTCAACTATTGACTAGCAAGAAGGGCAGAAAACATTAAAAAATTCTAATAAATGTAATAATTTTTTGTAAATTAATATATTTTTCCATTTTAACATTTTTTTCCTAATTTTAAATTTATTATTGGGTTGGTCGGGAAGTCGTGTCCGTTTACGAAAATCAATTCGCAACGGAAAATCCTGCCCGGTAATTAGTAGACATTAGATATAGGAATCAATCTCTAATTATTAAATGATAAAATTTACCGGTACGAATTGATTTTTCTAAACGGACACGACTTTCCGAACGACCCAATAATTTTAAACAGTTGAAAATTTTTGCTCTTTTAAACTTTTGAATTAAAAATATAATTTAACTCTTTAAGCACTGTTGATTATTTCCTGGGGTAGAAGGCGTTTTAATTTTCATGGGGGAAGGATAATGTAGAAAAGTGTTTAATTATTTATTAATTATTACAATAATATAACAAATGTGAAAAAATATATAAACAAAAACGTTATTTGCAGAACAAATTAAAAACGAATTAGATTTTTCCTACATTTTTTAAGCCCGAGAAGGGACATTCATTCATATATTTCATTCAGTTACTTCGATGTATAACCCCTTCGGGACGGGAGCCTTTAACCAAATTTTTAATCTTTTGTCACCGTTTTTTAAAAACAGAAATTTGTGTCTTCTTGAATCGGGAAAACGAGCTGATTAAATAAGGCAAATTTTACGGTAAAATTTTTCTGGTGAGGAAAAGCAAGGATTCTGAGCGCTTCATGCGGCACGTATACTTGTCGCTCGTCCCCAAGGGGTTCATGTTAAAGTTATGTAACAAATAAGTTAGAGCTTTTGCGGACAGTGTCCTTAACCCCTTGGGGACGAGCGACACGTATACGTGCCGCATGAAGCGCTCAGAATCCTTGTTTTTTCTCACCAGTAAAATTTTACTGTAAAATTTGCCTTATTTAATCAGCGCACTTTCTCGATTCAACAAGACACAAATTTCTGTTTTTAAAAAACGGTGACAAAAGATTAAAAATTTCGTAAAAGGCTCCCGTCCCGAAGGGGTTAAAAAAGGACTCATAATTTTTATTTTACTGGCACCCAGAATATTTAATTAAAATTTTCCATTTATAACGTATTTGAAAATAAGAAAGTTTGTATTTTCCAATAAACTCGTTTATAAATTCTGATGTCAGTCTATCATTTCATCAGTTTATAAACAGAATTGCTCTGTGCCGATAAGGGTTATACCAAATACCAAATGAACATATAAAAATAAAAACAAAATTTAAACAGTATGATAATTTAAATACCCAAAAAATCACTAAAATTTCCCTTCAAATTAAATCGAAATAAATCTTAGACTTTTACAAATGTTTTTTTTTTGTTTTTTTTTTTTTTTTTTTTTTTGTATTTTACATGTGCCTTATCATTTTGTACACACTCATCATAAGCGGAATACAAAATCTGCAATACAAATATTTGCAACTTAAAAAGGAAAAAAGTTTAAAATTTAATAAGATTTCTTTTTAACGGCACCTAAGTTTTTAATGGGTTTTATGTATCATATTGTTTGATTTTTTTTTTTAATTGTTCAATTGGTTTAACTTATTTGTTATAAAAATTTAAGAACGTAGAACTAACCGAATGAAATATATTAATAAATGCCTCTTCAAGGGCTTAAAAAATGAAGAAAATAAACTGAACTACTTTTAATTTGTTCTGCCAATTATGTTTTAGATTATATTTTATGTCACATAAGTTATTTTATTGCAATAATAAACAAACAATTTTCTACATTATCCTTCTCTTATGAAAATTAACACGTCGTCTGCCCCAGCAAATAATCATTACACTTTAACCCTTTCGAGACCGCATCGCGTACACAAATTTTATTTGGAATACACCGTGTTTTTTCAACTGTCCCCTTTACCTGTGAAATACCAAAAAATCCTTTAATTAAAAAAATTAAATAATATTATTCATTTATTAACCCTTTCCGGCGCAGTGTTTCCAGTCTGGACACACCTAATTTTAATTCCAACCTTGCAAATGGCACCAAGAATATTTAACAAAATTTCGATTTTACTGTGAAAGCTTACTTTAAGGAGTTTTTATTTTCTAAAAAAAATCGTTTGCAATTTCCGGTGTCAGTCAATATTTTCTCATTTTGCGAATAGAATTTGCCTGCGCCGGAAAGGGTTAATGGTGCCCAAAACAAATTCCACATACACCTTTTGACGATGAATGTATGTGCCTCACAAATCCCGACATAGTTAAAGAGTTGAATTATTTTTAAAATTAAAACTTTTCAAATATGAAAATTTTTCTATTGTTTAAATATATGAAAAAAATGTTAAATTGAAAAAATATATTAACTTACAAAAACCAGTTACATTTATTAGAATTATGGAAAACATTTTTGCCCTACTTGTTATTTTCTGGTTGCAGTAACTAATCAATGATCTAAATCTCCAATCCGACCACCACCTGAATTTTACACTACTTCCCCATTCTTTGCTCTGCCCCCCCCCCCCACAAAAAAATATATGTACTTCTTTTTATTTTGTCCTATATGTTACTCTAGAGTAATAGTAAAAAAAATCCCATACACCCACCTTCTGACCACGATTTAGAGTATATATATATATATAAAACAGCAGAAGCAATCGAAATGCCGAATATCCACGCCTACCTCTACCAAATTACAAAGATTATCTTTTTTTTCTGTACGGAAGAGGGGGGCATGTTTACGCATCAAAATATAAAAAAAAACGCAGGTTAATTGATTAGAATGGACTGAATGGATAAAATAAAAACACAAATAGAAATGTAATTCAATATATTTCTGTTAATTTGCATGGCAAAAGCATATAAAGCACTTTTGCCATTGAAACAACCTCCATTGATAGTTTTCGACAGTTACAATTCCAGCTAAGGCGACCCACTTTGGCAACGAAAGCTTTGACCCATCACATTTCGTGATTGCAAAACATGGTTGAGAAAACAAAATATGTATCTGACAAATTTTGCTGGATTACACCGTCATCTATAAAGATTCGAAAAAAAAATGTTAAAAGCAAAAGTTGCGCATTTTTCCCCGTAGAGTCCGAATCTGAAATAAAAAATGGGGATTATCATTTACTATTTCAAAGTTGGAACGCCTCTGACCCCCAGGTGGTCGGGGTGGGGTGTCAACTTTGGTATCACGGAATAGCTTTTAAAAAAATATTTAATACGTATTTTTTTGTTTTTCAATCTTATATGAATTTCTTGAGTTATTAGACCGTTTCCAAACTTTTCGGACACCCTGTATTTTGTCACATTTGATATTTTATTGTAATAATTTATAAATAATTAAACAATCTTCTACATCATTCTTCCCCTATGAAAATTAAAGCGTCGTCTTCCCCAGAAATAATCAAGAGAGCTTAAAGAGTTTAATTATTTTTTAAATGAAAAAGTTTAACAGATCAAAAATTTTCAGTTGTTTAAAATTATAAATTTTAAAATTATGAAAAAAATGTTAAATTGAAATATATTTTAAATTGCAATAAATTATTACGTTTATAAGAATTATTGAAGAAGTGTCTGCCCAACTTGATATTTTGGAGTTGCAGTAACTAATCAATCATCAAAATATATAACTCCACCCCCACTGAAATTTACGCTACTTCCCCATCCTTTGCTCAGACAGCATAAAATGTTTTTATATCTTTTTTTTTTACTATTTTGTCCTATATTTTGTTCTATAGTAATAATTTTTAAAAACTGTACACCAGCATCAGTCTCCCGAATTAGATGATATTTAAAAAAACAGCAGAAGCCATCAAAACGTAGATTATTTGCACACTCAGGCCCCAAATAGTGAAGATTATCCTTTTTTTTTTTGTCCGGAAGGGAAGGTGTATATTTACACGTTAAAAAAATCAAAATACGCAGGTTATTATTTTGAAATGATTAACTGGATAAAAAAATATGTAAATACAGTAGTAATTTAATATATTTCTATTAATTTTTATGTAAAAAGCATAATAAAGCGTCATCGAAACAACCACCACTGATGGTTTTCGAGAAACACTATTCCCGCAAAAGACGGCTACTTTGACGATGAAAATTCTGTCCAATCAGACTTCGAGATGTCAAAATCTGGTTGGGAAAACCAAAATATGTATCTGTTTTATTTGCTCGATTACACCGTGATCAACGAATATTAGAAAAAAATGTTAAATACAAAAGTTACGTATTTTTGCCCGTAGAATCCGAATATGCAATAAAAAATGGGGGTTATCATTCAAGATTTCAAAATTGGACCCTCTCTGACCCCGGTGGGTCTGTTGCGAGGGTCACATTTGGTATCACTGAGTAGCTTTTTTAAAAATATTTAACATGTATATTTTCGTTTTTCAATCTGCTTTGTATTTCTCGAGTTATTTGACCGTTTCCAGACTTTTCGGACACCCTCTATAAATATAGGTAGAGTGTGAACTAATAGTAGGAATTGAAAAATATACATCTTCAAGGCTGGAGTAGCAGTTGAAGTTTCTTTGAACAGAGCGAAAAATGCCCACACCAGGATTCGAACCTAGATACTTGGCGTGCTGTGCCAACGCTTTACCTGTTAATCTGTCCGATTGATACTTGGCTTACATAATTAACTCTTATTTGTTGAACATGGCTGCAGTCCAACAAATAAGAGTGAATTATGTCAGTCATGTACCGTCCGGATAACTTAATAGGTAAAGCATTGGCACGGCACGTCAAGTGTCCAGGTTCGATTCCTGGTAGTAGTTATCAGTCCATGGAATGATCGTTGTTTCCAGTCTCTAACTTTATACATTACTTCTTCACTTTATACTTCGTTAATATTCACTTCACTTATTTTATTCCTATGATGTCATTTCTTTTATTCACCTTTCTTGTAAAGAAAACATTTCAGTTCAAAATTAAGACAATTAAAACTGAAGTATGTGCTTTAGATCTTAGTTTTTCGCTTCACATAATTCCTGAAATGTCTTCAGAATATAAGTTACGTATATTTTATATCACAGCAGAGCACCCAAATGGTCCGCCAACTGAATACCAATATTTTTTTTTTTTTTTTTTTTTTTTTTTACAAACCGCCCCGAAATTACATTTGAAAGTTAATTTTAGCGCAAACCTTAGAATTTTCTGTTAAATTTTATTGGTATTCAGTTGGCGGACCATTTGGGAGCCCTGTCATAGAGACGTTTAACCTCTTGAAATAATTTTAATCCCTTATTGCTAAATTGACACCCGAATTTTGATGAAAATTTCACTTTTATTAAGTGCGCGATAATATACTGTTGCTTCCTCACAAATACATTTTCTTGTAAATACTGGTGTTATTCAATTATTTCAACATTTTGCGAATGCAAGTACAGTGAAACCTCCCTGTGGCACCACCTCCGTTAAGCGATACCTCCATGAACGACCATTTTTTAATGGAACGAAATTTATTCTCATTGGCTCAATACTAATTTTACCTCCATTCAGAGACCATCCTAGAAGAACTCCCTCCATGAGCGACCAATTTCTCTGAAGAAAATTCCGTTTTTTTCCTGGTCGCTTGAAGAAGGTTTTATTAGAAAAATAATTTCGGAGAACGCATTATTCATCAAACTTCTAAACTAAGTTTAGATTTTTTTTTTATCACGGTAATTTTTAAGGGTCCTCTTTGTGTCTTTTTAGGCAATGAATATAACTCTGATGACAAATTAGGAATGACGGTCAATAAAACTCCTCTGCCCTATTCTATTGAGGAAACTCTCAAAGAAATAGATCAATTAATAAAAACGTCATTATTTGTTCCCGTCCAAAAAAATTGCATTTATTTACTGAACTTTGAAGGGACTGGGAAATAAAAGTTTTAAAAGATAAAACTGTAAAATCAAAGCAAACGTCAATGCATACATATTTTAAACACTGCAGTAATTGACTTATTTAATTAACTTTTATTTTGATACTTAAATTTTTATATTTTTTCCTAATGTGGAAAAATAAATTTTAGTATCATTAATTGTTACCTTTTTTAAACAATTAAAATCTAGATTTAAACATGACCTCCATTAAGAGACCACCTCTCCGAGCGACCAATTTTTATGGGAACGGAACGTTCGTTTAGAAAGTTTTTACTGTACCTTGCCCCTGAAAGGGTTAAAAGCCGGATTAGCCTGAAGACTTATATTTCTGCTGCGCACAACAACACGAGATAATGTTTAAGTAAAGTTAATGCTCACGTGAATATGGTTCTAAATGCTTATTCTTCATTCAAAGTATTATGTAGCATTCTGGAAAATAGCAAAGTTTAATGAGACTTAAAATTTGTGCAGTTGGAAACACCGAAATAATTTTCAAGTAAAATAACTGCTTGCTTCAACATGATATAAATTCAAAATCTCATGCAGCGTAACACAAAATACCATACTTTAATGCTTCCATGGAAATATATTAAAAGTAGTTCCACATCTTGATACTTTCTTGGTAAGAGATTATAACATAATTTTCTAACATTACATTTAAACTTCACTTTCTTCCTCAATTAGAGGATTTGGAGAAATGAAAATATACGGATATGCCAACTTCAAAACTGAAATATCCTTGAACAATTTGTGACGTTTTGAAATTTATTTAGTGTTTTGCATAAATGTTTACCGTAAATTATTTATACATTTGTTCGTGAAATATATCTTCCTAAACGTTGTACGTTGAATATATCTACTTAAAAGTTTGTTTTGTAATGTCAAAATTAAAATTTGAATAAAGATGTAGTCATGTAAAAGAAAAAAAAAGAGATAAAGAGTGCGAACACCTCCTACTCACTTTACCTCAAATCATTGCATACAAATGCGACTGGTACTATTAATTTCAAATGCACTCAAAAATACATAAAACCTCCTAAAGCGACCACGTTCCATTCCAATAAAAAGTGTTCGCTCCGAGAAGTGGTCTCTTAATGGAGGTCATGTTCAAGTCTAGATTTTAATTGTTGAAACAAGGTAAAATTTAATGTTATTAAAATTTATCTTTCATATTAGGAAAAAACATAAAAATTTAAGTATCAAAACAAAAGTTAATTACATAATTACTGCAGAGTTTTAAAAATGTATACATTAACGTTTGCTTTGATTTTGCGGTATTATCTTTTATAACGTTTATTTCCAAGTCTTTTCAAAGTTCAGTAAATAAATGCATTTTTTTTTTTTTTTTTGACTGGAGCAAATAATGACGATTTCATTAATTTATCTATTTCTTGAGTGTTTCTTGACAGAATAGGGCAGGGGAGTTTATCGACCTTCATTCTTAATATGCCATCAGAGTTAAATTCATTGCCTAAAAAGGCACAAAGGGGTTTAAAGGCTTAAAAGTTACCGGAATAAAAGAAATCTAAACTTAGTTTAGAAGTTTGATGAATAATGCGGTTTTCTTAATAAAATCTTCTTCAAGCGACCAGGTAAAAACGGAATTTGTTTCCTTTTCTTCAAAGATATGGGTCGTTCATGGAAGGAGTTCAACTGGGATGATCTCTGAATGGAGGTAAAATTAGTATTGGACCTATGAGAATAAATCCCATTCCGTTAAAAAATGGTCGCTCTGTGAGATGGTCACTTAATGGAGGTGATCGCACAGTGCGGTTTCACTGTATAACTATTTTCAAAATTAATAAACAAAATATATGTGAATTGTAAAGTATGAAAATTTTTAACAGAAATCTCAAAAGGTTAAAATACGGGAATCCATAATTAATTAGAAATTTTTTACTTATAATTTCGAGGATTAAATAAGGTAAAATTTACTATCAAATTTCAGTTATTATGAAATAGCGTAAAGGTTGGCAAATATAAAAATGGCTATAGGAACAATTGTTTCTTTCTTTTATTATGTTCAAACTTTATTCTTCAAAAATAATACTAAACGTCAAGTACGCGAACAGACAAGAATTAATATTAAACAAATATTTGTGTATCTTATTATTTAGACAAAATATTTAGAGATGCATTAAAATAAAAAAAAAGCGTTTGAATAATTAAGTTTGGTCTAAGAATCAAGCTTCAATAATTACACTAACCTGCAAAATTTGGATCATATCAAGTTTTTACATTTTGATAATTGATTCTTATGTATTTCGTAGCGCTTGATACAATAAAATAGATGTGATTGTTGATTTTTTTTACTTCTGATACCTTATGTATTTTTTAGCATTGAATCCTGAAATGACCTTCATTTTTAACCATCACGTGGGGTGTTTTCGAAAATTGTAAATTTCAATGTTAAAAAGTTAAAAGTGAACCAACCCCTCACCCCTAATCATCGGACACCTGAGCTGTTTAACACTAATATCATTTAAGCAGCAAGCATTTGAAACCCCAGTATATAAGCCAAAAAATGTAACAACTTATTGAATTAAACAAAATAAAATTGAATAAAGTATATTACATCAGTTTCTTAGTATTAGATTTTCGCTATTCTTTTACTTTTTAAATTTGAATTTACGATTTTCGAAAACTTCTGACGTCATGGTGAAAAATGACAGTAATTTCCAGATTCAGTGATAAAAAGTACATAAAATTCAATTATCAAAATTTTAAAAATACAACCATCTCCTCTATATTTTAGCATAAGATTTTCACTATGTTTTGACTTTTTAACTTAGCATTTACGATTTGCGAAAAATACTTACATGATGGTTAAAAATGAAGGTCATTTTCGGATTTAGCGATAAAAATACCCATAAAGATCAATTGTCAAAAGTTAAAAAACACAATCATCTTTATTTTTTAGTATCCGATTTTCACTATTTTTTTATCTTTAGTTTTTATTATTTACGACTATTATACGACTATTATTTACTACTTTATTATATACACTATTATTTACGATTTGCGAAAACTCCTGACGTGATGTTTCAAAATGAAGGTCATTTTTAGATTCGGCGTTAAAAAATGCATAAATTCAAGTATTAATTTTTTTTTAAATACAGCCATCACAGGCTTGTGTTATTTCGTTATTTAATTAAGTACGCATTAATCCTTTATCTACGGCATTATGATATGCTGCAAATTTTTCATGTAATATTTTTTTTTCAGTTACTACAATGAAAATTAAAGGATAAACATAAAAAAAAATACTCATCCGTGAAAAATTCAATTATTTAGAGGTAATTAATTAAAGTGGTACTTTAAAGTACGGTCAGTACACTATGACTAGAGCAGTGTTGCCAGATGGGCTACTTTTTTTTTAATTCAGATTCTTGATTGGCACCACTTTTTTGAAATGGTAAAACGCGTCTTATTTAATGACATATTAATTAAGTCAAAAACAAAGCTATTTTTGTCGTTTCAAAAAAGTGGTGGCAATCAAGATATCTGAATTTTAAAAAAGTAGCCCACTGGCAACACTGGACTAGAGTTTCGTAACAGAAAAACCACAAATTATTTCAATTGGTACCATAATTGTGGTAAAAATTATTGATTTAATAAGCACGTGAAATGTAGGCTTTATCTTATTTACAAATAAATCGTTTAGCGAATTCCGGTGCGAATCATTTATTTCAACACTTTAGAATTGAAAATGCTTTGCTCCTGGAAGGGTTAACAAAAAAAAAACTATTTTTTTAGGTTTCGATCTTATTGGCAGTTCTTTAGTTATGCGACATCAATATTTCAGGGACAACATGTTCTCTCGCATCTCTACATATGCAATATATGAATTTACATATGCCATTCCTAGCATAGAAAAAACGAGCCGGTGCCACGACTTTTTCGAGTTCCTATAAAAAATAACAATGAAACAGAAAAGAAATACCAGGGAAATCATTACTACACTACATTTTAGTAATTACATTTTAAAGCAGATGAAAACGATAGATAACTACACAGACGAAAAGTAAACAAGAAGCTTCTCTCCAACACCCAGTGTACTGACGGTACTTATAAGTAGCACCGAGTAATTCAACTGTTAAATCAAATGCATACACCGTTCACCTAAAATAGCTAATCAGATTGTATTCTAAGATCATAATGAACACATAAAAAAACCAACACTTATTTTAAATCCTTTACTGTGTTTGCAGTAATGAAAATACGAGCGTGGCAATCTGTACAAAATGTCGGCACAAAACCCATCGAGTGCTTCAAAGATAACCTCATTCCTCTCTAAAATAACAAACCTAGAACTGCTGCTGCCATGTATTCGGATAAAGTGGAGTTAAAACAGCGTTTTTTGCAAAGTATCATTAGAATATTAGTAATATTCACTATGGTATAAAAGTTTAAATTGAGTAGTACTTATAAGTACCGTCAGTAGATAAAGCGTTAGACTAAAATGTAAGCGAATTTTGCATTTCTTTACAGAATTTCAGTTTGTAAAATTAGTTTATAGTGCCGTATATGTGCAAGGTATGATGGTCGTTTTCACGTTCTTGCTTTTTATTTTAATTCTTCATATAAGGCTTCATTAATATTTAATTATTTTATTTTATTTCCCTGATGTCATTACTTTTACCCATCTTTGTTATAATGAAAATATTACACTTACAAATTAAGACAATTAGAACACAAGTAATTGCTTTTTAAGACATAGTTCTAATTTTCACATAATTCACGAAATGTCTTCAAATTTTCTGACGTATATTTTACGTATAGCGACGTTTAATAGCCTGAACAAGCTTGTAGGCTTATATTTCTACTGCTCGTACAACAAAGAGAGGTAATGTTTAAGTAAAGTTAATGCTTTCATGAATATGGTGATAAATGTTTATTCTTCATTCAAAGTATTGTGTAGCATTTCGTAAAATAGTATAGTTTAATGAGACTTAAAATTTCTGCAGTTGGAAACACCGGAATAATGTTCAAGTAAAATAATTGCTTGCTTCAGCATAGCGTTAAATGTAAAATCTCATGTAGCAGAACACAAAATACTATATTTTAAAGTTTCCATGGAAACATATTAAAAGTAATTCCCTGTCTTAAAGGAATTTTAGAAACTCAGATGAAAATGGCATTTATTTTGTGAGAAAATAATCATTTATTGGAATTGTTCCAAAGTAAAAACATTCAGCTGTATAGAAGTAAACTAAAAATGTACAAAAATTAAACTGTTCAGTTTTTATGAGTAAAAGAATAGAGGTCAACATTTTTTAACCTAAGGAAGAGGAAAATGTGCTATATCTGTTCAAGGAATGACAGCTGTTTTCACTCTCTGGCTTTTTAATTCTGATTCTTCATATAATGCTTGATTAATCCTTTGCTGTCAAAGCACCCCTCACAGGCACATCCATCTCTTACATAGGTTTATTCTGTTTCCTCCATTTTTTCATAAGAGGCATGTTTCTGGTACTTTCACAACAAGTGAAAGAGAAGTATTCTAAAAAGTGTACATATAAAATATAGTGATGCGAATAAAATATTAAAATAAAATCATGTTTGTAAAGTTTTGGCGGCTAATTGCCGACATTCGACTGCAAAGGATTAATATTCAATTACAGTCGAACTTCGTCATCCCGACACTCTGATGACCAGAAAAAAAAGTGTCGGCATAAGCGGAGTGTCACGGATACCGGAGTTCGAGAAAAATGTGTTTATAAAAAGCCTTATTTTTAATTAATTTAAGAGAATTTTAAATTCATATCTGTTCTTGCAAATCTAAGCAATAAAATAATACTATTAAACAAAATAAACACAAAAACAAAATTGAAAAGAATAAAAATCAGATTTATGATGACTTGTTGTTTTATTGTTACATGAAATATTGATGAATTAAGGTTTGCTTATTCCTAGATGTGCTTCCTACAATTCTTGTTTCAATATTATGCAATGAATTGTAAATCAGTATTCGTTGTTTCAGAAATGGATGTTAGATAATTTCTGAACGTTTCAATGCAATGCAATGCTTTGGTTTTAGTCGGATGAAAAACGCCGTGTAACCACAAGAAAGCGCCACCCGATCAGGACAAAAAGACCGAGAGTAGCCTGATACGTCTATCTGGAGCTTAAGACTGTCATTCCTCGTGTGCGGGTTTATTTATTCAGATAAATATTGATGCAAAATTTCTCATTTATCTCATTGGGTATTTTAGACATTTTGGTGAAATGTTTGGATAAAGCATTTCTTACCGCTTGATTTCCGTGCTTATAAGATGGATTATGAAAAATGGACAATTTTTCAAAACCGTCGGGATATCCGGTGTTGAAAATCATTCAACGACGTAAAATTCGGGGTTTATTTACATTAAATCATATACAGAAAATCGGGACTTTTAAAAATTGACGTGAAAACGGGGTGTCGGGCTAACGAGGTCAGACTGTATTTTATTTTATTTCCAAAATATCTTTACTTTTATTCACTTTCGTTTTAATAAAAAGATTACGGTTAAAAATTAAGGCAATTTGAATTCAAGTAAGTAATTGCTGTTAAAAACATCGTTCATTTTTTCGCGTATTACACGAAATATCTTAAAAATGTCTTTTAATGTCGTTTATTAGCTTGCGCAAGCTTACAGACTTACATTTCTGCTGCTCGTAACAACAAAGAGGTAATATTTAAGTAAAGTTAATGCTTACATGAATGTGGTGGTAAATGTTTATTGTTTATTCAAAGTATTATGTAACATTCCGTAAAATAGTACAGTTTAATGAGACTTAAAAATTGTGCAGTTGGAAACACTGGAATAATGTTAGAGTAAAGTAACTGCTTGTTTCATCATGGAATTAAATGCAAAATATCATGCAGCATAACACAAAATACTATCTTTTAATGCTTCCATAGAAGTATATTAAAAGTAATTTTAATATACTTTCGAGATTATAACATAATTTTCTAACGCTACATTTAATCTTCAGTTTCTACCTCAGTTAGAGGTTTTCGAAAAATTTACATATACGGATATGTCAGCTTCAACACTGAACAGCATATAATAATTCAGCATTTTGTGACTTGTTTGAAATTTATATTGTGTTTGCATAAATGTTTAGCATAAATTTGTACTCTTTTGTAAGTAAAATTCATTTTCTAACCTTTGTTCATGAAATGTATCTACTCAAACGTTTGTTTTGCGATGTCAAAATTAAAATTTGAATGAAGGTGCAGTCATACAAAAGGAAACAAAATAGATAGTGCGAACACCTCCTACTCACTTTACCTCAAATCATTGTGTAAAAATGCGACTGTTATTATTGATGTCAAACAAAACAAATGACCACGTACCAGTAGTGGGCCACTAATTTTTAAAATTTAAAAACAAGCCCAAAATGCATTTCTGAAAATGACTGAAAGAAATCCGATTGACTAACATCCTTAAATGTTAACTTTCCATAAACTGTATAGAATAATTGTTTTTTAACTACTCTTACATTTATTTATTTTCAAGAATACCCTCAAAAATAGATTTTTGGCAATATTTTACAGATTTCATTAATAGATAAGTTTTGATTTAAAACATTATTTCATTAAAATTATGTTTTATTTTAAATTAAACTAATGTTGATATACCCTATTACATTGTAAATAGTTTGTTGGATAAGCCAACAATTTAAAGATTCGTGCATCAGAAATTTACTAGGCCTACTGCTGGAGCACTGAGGAAAGTAACTTTTTTTATTTTGCATGTTTTCCACAGAATATATTTGAAACTTTGAATGTTTATTCTGATACAAGAATGTTAGTACTAGGCTAAAAATATATATACCTTTTCGAATTCACTAACACTTTAATAATAATTAGATAAATGTCTTTAAGTGGCCTACTACTAGTACCTTATAACTATTTTCAAAATTAATTTTTGAAAACAATATAAATTGTAACGTGCGGAATTTTTTTAACAGAAATCGAATTTAAAAAGCTTCAAATACGCGAATCCAAAATTTTAACTCATGTGTCCAAATAAATTTTAGGTTATGCTTTAAAAAGTATCCGCATTGCAATATATTTTGCATCAATAAAAATGAATTTAAAATTAAGAGTTTCAAATTGTAAACCTTCGTAATTCCTAAAATACTAAACCCAATGACTTTGATTCAAGTATTTTTTATTTGAGGGTAAAATGTAATAAAAAATACAAATATCATATAAAAAATAGCCAAAAATAGTATTGAACAATCCCCTAAGCAGAATTTAAGTATAATATTAATTAGTGCATTTTATTATTAATCGATAAAAACCATCCACATTTTGTACAATGATTTGCGTCTGATTAATTAGGAGTTTTCCATTAGTCTCTCTGTTTTTTTGGACGATTGTACGCTGTTGAAATATTACTTCAAGAGCGCTTTTACGTTTCCGACACTACACTGTAAATCGTACATGAAATGAGTCGTTTTCCCACATCGATTGCATGTAAATTGCATTTATATATCTACGTGTTTTTTTACTTACCTATTAGTTGAAGATTTTGTCACGATAGCTCATATGAATGCATTTTGCATGCAATCGATGTCGTATAGCGATAATCGTGTACCATTTATCGGTGTCGTATTGATAAATTTAAAAGCTATACAGCGTTAAACCATTCAGTAGAATAAAGTAATGAGAAATATGCCGACAATTTCACAATATCCGTAGAGCACATTTATGTGACTTTTAACGTGAAAGTTTAAACAAAACTGAACATTAACGATGTATCTTAAGACTATTCCAATGAACTATCCATGCATCGCCATATATTACATTACTCATTACTGTTGTCAACAGTACAATGCCCATTTGGCAATTACAATTATCATTAAACTAATTCATTAACGGAGAGATTTATTAATTTAATTATCGGATACATGAAGAGCGATTAACACTTTGCATTTCCAATAATTAATTTTGTATAATTATAGTGACATTACACGGCCTGACATTAAATAATGTTAATTAGAAATGTTTGGGCTTATATGTGCGATGTTGCATATAATTTTATGATGTATAATTTAGAATATACATAAATCAATTATAGAAATACATTTAATAATTGTTGCATTTTTTAAAGATTTCAGTTATTTTAAAGAAAGAAATATAATAGATATATAATTACTCTTGAAGAACTTTATTGTGTGAATTTTAACGTTAAATAAAAGTTAACAGAAAGAATAACATCATGCAATATTTTAGAAATACAAAAATAATTTTATGTTTAAAAATAAGAGAAAAATCATGTATTGATTAAGAAATACTTACCAACAAATCCGGAATACAGTAACAGAATTTTACCAACTAGTAATGTGAAAGAAGATAGATAAATGAACATTTAAGATAAGCATAACACGCTTGAGAACCCAATTACGACCCAATCACAATCCCAAACCCAATTAGAAATCAGTCGGGTATTCGATTTCTTTTGTGCAGATGTATATATGATTTTTAGACCAATTGGTATTAGATGCCATTTTTTAAAGATTTCAGTTATTTTAAAGAACGAAATATAATGGATGTATAATTATTTTTGAAGAACTTCTTCGTGTGATATTTAACGTTACGCAAAAGTAAAAAGAAGAAGTAACATAATGCAATAGTTTAGAAGCACCTAAAAAATTTAACGTCTCAAAAAGAAAGAACTTTCACTACGTATCGTTTAAACCTCTTGAAGGGCACCGGTATATGATAGATACCATTTAATTTTAATTCCCAAATGCCACATTGACACCAGATTTTAGGAATTAAATTTTGCTTTGTATAATGTACGCGAAGACTAGCATTTGCATACTTTCATATAAATTTGTTTATAAATCCCGGTGTCATTCAATCATTTTACATTTTAGCAACACAAGTACTTTGCCCCTGCTGGAGTTAACCTTTTCAGGGGCAAGGTACTTCTATACGCAAAATACTGAAATGAGGGATTGACACCAGAATTAATAAGCAAATTGATTTCAAAATAATCAAAAACTTTTGTTCACGTACATGGAACACGTACATTTGTATAAGGAAATTTTTCATTCCAATATCCTGGTGCCAATGTGGCATTTAGGGATTAAAATTAGGTGATCCAAAAATGAACCACCGCCGTTGAAGGGGTTAAGAAACACTTTCAAACACTGTCGAAATAGCTTAATGAAATTTCTCCATTTGGTAATGTGAAAGAAGATACCTAAATAAACAATTAAGAAAAGTATAACGCATTTAGAATTAAATTTCAATAATTATTCCCCATAGTTAGTAAGGTATTCGATTTCTTTTGTGATGATCTGTATATGACCTATAGATTTGTATACTAGACATAATCTGCTAAAATTTATTTCACTTTAGAAGCTCATGACACATTTGAAAATTCCCCTTCAGCAATTGCCGCTAACAAACGGAAATCTACTAGCATTATTGTGTGTATCCCCTTTTCTCATATAATATCTAAGATATTTAACCACACCACTCATTATATTAAGTATTAATTCAGCTAAAAAATTCATAATACAACTTAAATCATACTTAAAGCAATTACCATTCATAGAGAGCAATTTATATAGTTGTTTGTGAAACTCTGTATATGAATTTATTTACATTCTATGAACATCTCTTAGTATTTAAAAAATGGTACAGCTAAAAAATGAATAACTCAGTTAAGATTTACCTTTAAACAGTTGAAGATCATACAGGATACAGATCTCGAATTCTATTACGCAGCCGTGCATATGATCTATAAAAATTATACCCAAGCTGTGATATACAAGAATTGAATTAAAGTTAAAAAACGCAGCACAAATAAAAACGGTAAAAAATCTGCTCTTTAATCATACGCTTTTAAGCGTCCCTGCAAATAAACGATAAATATTATGTACTCCATATACAACAATAACCATCTTGTAGTGCACCTCAGTGATGTATATTAGTTTCAGTATGTTTGAAATTGTGTAACAATAAAATAGACTTTTAATGATCTGCCTCAAAGGTCATCATATAATGGAAACTCTTTCACGCGTCCCTGTAAATGAAGTATAAATATTACTTATTTTATTCTAGATAGAAAACATATTGCCGACCACCTCAGTGGATATCTATTTCAGTATGTTTGAAATTGTGTAACATTGTCAAGTTGTGCTAAGATGATCTTCTTCCTTACGCAACAGAATTCTATTGAGCGTTCCTGCAAACGACCTGTAAATGCCATAAACAACATATTCAAGAGCGAACTAACTACTGCTAACTTCAGTAGCATAGGGGAGGTAGGGGAGGTTTGATACATAGGAAGGATTGATACATTGACAATTTATCTCAACAAATGGCATTAACAGTCATTGTAACACATGTAAAGGCTTCTTTTATTAGTAGCGGCCATGATTAGCTGGACTTAGCAGTGAAGAACTGACAACGTTTTTTTTTCTTTTAATTTTGAAGACTTTTTGAATGTCAATGTAAATTTTTTTAAATATTGATTTTCTTTCATAACTCTTATTATTGTGAAGATAATATCTTGTAACTTTTTTTATTTGTAACGCACATTGTTAGGGTGAGTTTTACCAGAAAGCAGATTGGCATTTTGCAACTGCATTTATACAAAGTGATTGAAAATACAATAAGGCATGATAGGGAGAAATGATACATTAGTGCTGGGGAGAAATGATACACTTGTATATTTGAAATTTAACAGATTTTTAAGTTATAAACTAATATAGGACTGTAATATTCATTATTGTTTTACAGCAAGAGCTACTGAAATTGGTAAGGAAGAAGGAGACTATTCATATACATTATGTAGGTTATATAGAAAAGCAGTGAGATGATAGATGGTTAGTTCGTTTTGCTCGTCATGTAGATAGAAAAACGTTAATATGGCCTGAAAAGGAAGATTATCGAAATGATAGAGTTATTAGTTTTTCTTTTAAACATTTCAGGGGTGGTGTTATGTTTATGAAACCATTTAATTTTAATTCCCAAACGCCACATTGGCACCAGCATTTTGTAAAATATTTTCCATTTAATATGAGAGTGAAATATAGCGCTTTTCATATTTGCAATTAAATTTGTTGCTAAACTCCGGTGCCATTCATTTATTCAACACTTCACAATATTTTTAATAAATGAATAAAAGGTCACTTTATACGAAAACACGAAAAATTTGTTTAAAAATAGGTTTCTAAGGGTTGTAAAAAATTAGTAAAAAAAAAAAAAAGTGTATCATACCTCCCCTACCTCCTTTATGTTCTATATACAAGGCTGCCGCTGTCAACTAATTTTATATTCGCACATTTTAAACAAAACATTTTTTGTTATATTTTTCTTACAGGTGTTGTTACAGTCCATGACTCTGAAATGAGCTTTTTGTGTTTTGTAGATTTGTGACCTAACCCCTTTCACTTCATTGACTGGCCCGCCCTTACCAGCTTATATCGAGATTTGAATTTTAGAAAATGTGCTTTATGTATATTACTTTAAACTTATATTCACCTTTTAAACTTTATCATTTTATATTTCTCCATAAATTTCAAGCCTCTAAATTTTTAATTATTTTCTCACTTTATTACTATACCAACTTTTTATAAGGTATTAATCTTTAATCTCATTAGCCCTTTATCTACCGCATTATGATCTACTGCAATTTGTTTCATGTTATTTTTTTTTTCAGTTACGACAATGAAAATTAAAGGATAAACATAAAAAATATTCACCGGTGAGAAATTTAATTCCTTAGATGTAATCAAGGTTCTTCTACAATAAGGTTGTTCCATTTGAAGGATAGCCAATCAGAGTAGAGCAGGACTGAAACGTCACGTGGTGGACAAGATCGGAGCTCGATCAGCCGTGAGACAGTAAATAGATGCGTAAAAAGACCGAAATACGAAGTAAATAATTTTTTAAAAAGCAGATTTTCGAAAGTAAATTGAACAAAATTACTTTCCTTAAAATAATTTGGACAAATACTGATTGGAGTTAATCAAATATAAAATACATAATGGTTAAATAATATCGCGATACGTTTGTTAACATTCAAATACTTAAGTAAATTCGCGAAAAAAATTACCTTTTTAATGTGCAAAATTACAAATGAAAACTTTTAAACTATTCTAAAATAAAATGAACGAATGAATTACATGAATATGATTACACAGGAGTAGTAATGAAAAGACTAGCATTATCAAACAGAATAAATTAAACAAAACTCACACTTCAAAACTTTTAACAATAATGCATTGTCCAATTACTAGATATAAGTTTTCAAAAATTTTCGAATGTCATTATGCTTATACAGGATGAAAATAATACAAAAATATTACTATATAATTAAACTAATTCTATTATGAAAAAAATATGTACTATACATATTATTTACATTATATTATTAAAATAACAATATCGTTATTTCATACAGTGTTGAATTCAGACACTTTTCTCCGTGAGGGATTTCTGTGGCTCCGGGGGGGGGGGTGGGGGATTGCATTTTTTGACCATTGAAAACCCAAAATCTCAAATCTTCCGAAGGGGACATCGCATTGCTCCGGGGGAGGGATGTCCTCCCCCCGGGCCACCCCCTGAAATCAACATTGATTTCATGTATACAAAATTTCAGCAAAAACTGAAAAACTTAAAACAACTTCAGTATTAAAATTTCCATGTTATCTTATAAAACACATCAAATGTAACATTTCTTCATACAAATAGGAAACCATAGAAAGAAAATTTATGGAAGCACAGTAGAGAGACGATTATTGGAACCCCAATTAACCGAACTTCCAATTATCCGAACAGCCAATTTCTCTCTCTCTTTTTTTTTTTTTTTTTTTTTTTTTTTTTTAGATTTGTAAAAGGAACTCTGTTCAACTTTTAGCCAAATACAATGAATTTTCTCATCTGCGAGTTTTGAACTTTGAACTTTTTTTTCCCCATTTCATGGAGATTTGTCTGCATTTGTGAAAGAAATCCGGCTTTAAAAGTTTAGTCCAATATAGTAAATGCCTCTTCTTTTTCTTTCATTAAAGTTTATTCGGAATTTCTCGCGATTCTCTTATGCAATTTTTAGAGATTTTGCCGTTCTGCAGAATTTTTTTGACATTCGTAAAAGGAATTCGGTTTTAAATTTGCAGTAAGTTTTGTCCTCAGCGTTTTTAGTGTTTTTCTTTGCGATTTTCCAGAATAAGAATCGCCAGGATGTCGATGCTCGGATTCGAGACTATGTACTGTATTGTTAAATCTGTATACTTGTTCTGTGAGAGTTATTAGAACACGTTGATATAGCGCATTCATTAGATTTTATTCAAAAAGTCTGTTTAAATAATAGAATAATTAAAATCATTCACAGAAAAAAAATTCCAACGCAGAACAGCATACAGAATAATACTGAAACGAGCGAAGCGAGGCGAAGTTGTCCGCCACGTGACGTAATGCGCGAGCAGTTAAAAAATCTTTAGAGTTGGCGCATCGCACGAATGGTACCCCCCTGGATGTAATTAATTAAAGAGGTACTTTAAAGTACCGTCAGTACACTACGACTAAAATATTTTCCAAGCAGAAAAACCCACAAGGTATTTCAAATGGCACCATAATTGTGGTAAAATATTTTCGATTTAACATTTTTGTAAAAGACAGCCTTTTCCTTATTTATAAAAAAAAATTTTTAGCAAATTCCGGTGCCAATCATTTAATTCAACATTTTAGCATTGAAAATACTCTGCCCCTGAAGGGGTTAAAAACAATTATTTTTTCTTTTAGGTTTTGATCTTGTTAGTAGTCCTTTAGCTATGCGACGTCTATATTCCAAGGACAGCATGTTCTCTTGCATCTCCACATATGTAATATATGAATTTACATATGCCATTTGTGGGATAATAAAAAAGAGCCGTTGCCACAACTTTTTCGATTTCCTATAAAAATAATAAGGAAACAGAAAAGAAATACCAGGAAAATTATTATTACACTACATTTTAGTAATTACATTTTATAGCAAATGAGATCGATGGATAACTACACTACACAGACGAAAAGTAAACAAAAAATTTTTCTCCAACGCGCAGTGTACTGACGGTACTTATAAGTACCACCGAGTAATTCAACTGTTAAATCAAATACATACACCGTTCACCTAAAATAGCTATTCAAATTGTATTCTAAGATCATAAGGAACACACAAAAAAATACATCGGTTATCTTATATCCTTTACTGTGTTTGCAGCAATAAAAAGACGAGCGTGACTATCTGTACAAAATGTCGGCACAAAACACATCGACTGTTTCAAAGATAGCCTCCTTCCTCGCTAAAATAATAAACTTAGAACTACTGCTGCCATGTATCTGGATAAAGTGGAGTTAATAGAGTGTTTTTGCAAAGTACCTTTAGAATATTAGTAATATTCACTATGGGATGAAAGTTTAAAGTGAGTGGTACTAATAAGTACCGTCAGTAGATAAAGGGTTAAAGCCGGTTGTCAAGAAAACTTGCCACGTAAGCCGAACAAAACTTTAAAATTTGAATACCAGTATTTTAGTTTGGAATTTTCACATTATCTAATCTCAAATTTTGTTCGATTAAATAATTCAAAATTTCGATGTAGAAAAAACTGGTGTTGAAAAATTAAAAGAAGTGTAAAAGAAGCTCGTCCTTAATGGGTTAAACTTAAAACCTTTACGCAGTCTATGAACTACAGTTAGTCTTTTTATTTTCCAATGATTCCATAATTATACAACAATGAACTATAGACCGGTTGCAAATTTGCTGCCAACTCGAAAGCTCATAGAAGACTTTAAACTGTTAATCACTGTCAAAGTGGATGTGATTTTGTTTTGAAAAACGTATCGTTATCAAATTAAAAATATGGTCACTAGCGGCAGCCCTGTATATATGCCAATCCGAGTATATTTACGTGAGTTAGAGCACTGGCAGACCTCCAGCCAGCCAGTAAGACGGACAAACGGAAGTCATAATAGCTTTTCAACTATGTGTTAAAAAGAGAAAAATTTAATTTAATTATTTTGTTTTTCTTGAAGTATTTGCGAATAGAACCCATTTTTTCTTAAATGTGCCGATTTTATTTTTAAATATTAACAAGCTGGGAGAAAATATTGTGTTTTATAGTTTCTAACAGAGGAAATACTAAATTAGAATTTTAAGATAAAAATAAAAGTAAGAAAAGTTAATCTTTAAAAGGTAAAAAAAAATTAACAAGTTATAATCGAAAATTACGGTTTAAACTACGTATTATGAAAAATGAAAAGAATAATTTAATGCTTCCCCTCTACCGTTAGATTTTAGCATTTTCCAACTCTTTTGAAAAGTGTTTGTGGATCCAGTGTTATCTGTCGTCTGTCTAGTCTTTAACCCCTTGAGGGGCAAGCAATTGCGTTTGTGTAATGCTCAATTCTCACCGGAAATTTAGAAAAAAATTATTTCAAAATAATGAAAAGCAATTTTACGACTTTTTTTCCACCAAAGTTTGAAAAGTAAAATTTCATAAAATTTTTCTGGTGCAAAACTTCATTAATGGTACGTGGGATAAAATATATCCCACCGCCCCTCAAGGGGTTAAGTTGTGTGGATGTTCTCGGAACGACATGTAATTACGAGGTTAATGAGATTCCTTTAAGGATGTTCGCTATTGAAAATGAAGTATGCAGTATTTATAGTTCGTTTTAAAAGGACACTCAAAAGTATTTTCCATTATGGAAGATGGGGAAAATCGTTTTTGGTGTATTTTATTTAAATTGCTTACTTAGATATCTCTTTTCATCGTATGAACTTGTTAACACTTCGCAATTTAGAGGTGATTCTTACTCACCACTATACTACGCCAGGTGTCCCGCGTAAATCGGGTCTCCAAATGCTCCGAACAGTATTTTAAAGTAATTATTTTCGCCTTATCTAATGGCAGAAATATCTGCGATTAAAGGTGGCGAAATAAAATGTAAGAAATTAGTGGTGTCCAGAGCATTTGGAGCCCTGATTTACACTGGAACCACCTGGCAACACCACTGGTGAGCGACAGTCATCTCTCGAAAGGAAAGAGTTAAATTTCTTAATAACATTCTGTTAGCGTTGGAACTTTCGACGGAAGGTCAGAAAGCAGGTTTCAAACCGATATGAGAGGTCAGGAATTAGAAGTAAATTATTTCCAAATAGGCCAATAGGTGACAGCTCTATTCAACTGTAAAGACGTTAATTACGAATTTATGAAACAACAGTTGTACAAGATAAGCTGGGGCGTTCAAAAGTTGATGATGAAGAAGGGGTCGTCCTGTTGAGATTGCGATAGGAAAAACAGTGAGGAAGGTTAAGGAAATGGTTTGAGCTGACAGGCGAACAACAATAGACAGCATAGCAATTACGATAGGGAGTTTACATGGTTTAGCCAACAGCTTACTGATGCAGCAGACGTTGAATGTGAGATATATAGATGGCTGAAATAGCAGTACACAATTTTTTATGCAGCAGGAATTGGAAAACTCATAAAGAGATGGAACAAATGTATCAATGTAAATGACGATTATACCGAGAAATAAACATGCTTTTCAAGCATGTATATTGTTTCCCTTTTTTAAAGGCTTTTGTAACCTACTTACTGACTTGCCATCGTATTTCACAATCTATGCTTCATATATGATTTAACCTTCTTGTTATTTTATATTATTTGTTTACGTCATTATAAACTAACACTTTAACACATGCAGAAGTGCTTCTATACATGTCCAGTTGATATACCTCCTTCTGTAAAATTAGTAAAAGCAATGTAGATGATAGGCTCTCTACCCGAGCATTTACACCGCATGCTCGCTTTTTAACACACTTTTTACATAGCGATTATGTGACGTCGATTTCCCCCAAAAGGCTCAAAACTTTATTTGGAGCCTTTCCTACAAACTCTGTGAACCTTTCCTCTCTTTCTCTTCAAGATAATTGCTTATTTTCATTAGTTGTATTACCTTTTTTGTACAACTAATCTCCCTGTACATTATTTGTTCCTGTAGGCAAAATTTACTTAAAAAAGAAAAAAAACACAGCTTGTTTTACAGGTTCTTCTAATAATATCTAATACCATAAACAAATTTCTTAATAATTTTCATTTTTTATGCCATACTGGCAAGTTCAAAATAGTAAGATTTGAAAATCATTTGAGTGCATCGTATTAATAATTCAAGCATATAATTTTAACCAAATTCTCAAATTTTGAATTTAGCATTAAAATGTGCTAAGCATTACTTTCTAAACAACATGAGCAAATCTGTTATTGATTGCATCGTAAATAAATAACTAATCGATGGTAACGTATTCTAATAGCATTGTTTAATCTGCAAAAATCACATACTACGCAAAAGTCTTCTTAAGATCGAAAATGTAATACTCCAATGCACCTTGATACATAAATTTCGAAGAAACGATGAATCTTCATAAAAGTTAGAAGATATATGTACAGAGAAATTCGCAAGTAAGAAGATAGTCTGTTATCTTATCTGAACTCTAGTTAATATACTAACAGAAAAACATACACTATCAAAGAAAACACAAATAAGCAACTTTGATTCTGTGTGCTAGACAAAGCCATTAAATGATAAGTCTGATCAGATAAATGGAACAAATTTCGCATGTTGACAATAATGCCCTTTGACGTCTGGTGTTCTGTTTGCATACTGTAAAAGGAAAGTTGAAAGACAGGATTTATACGCACGGAGTTAACCCTCCGTCTACCAGACGGGTCCATTGGACCCGACAGGTACATACAAAATATTCATTCAAACCAGAAATTTCTTTAAAATAAACTAAGTATATAAACCAGACAAAAATAAGGTAAATAAATAAGTTAAATAGTTTTAAATAAAAATTCTGGTGTAGAACGTTTTATTAAAACTTGAATAAAATTCCCGGTAGATCTAGGGTTAATATACAAGAATTTAATTAAAGTTAAACATCATACCTGGGATAAAAGCAAGTCTACACCAGAAAAATTAAAAAATAAATTATAAAATATTCATTCCTACTTTGCACATCGCCCGCAAGGTGGCGCTGGAGTGCCAACAAATTTAACACGTATTGATCACGCTCAAAGTATGATCGCTGTGGTGTCCGAGGTCTTCCAAATTTAGCCACCGAGCTACCGCTATTTTAGAATTTAAAAGACGACTTATTTAATGACGGAAACTTTGTGATTAAATTATGGGAAGATTACATTACGTTAATTTCTGGGTGCAAACGTCTTTCTGGCAAAAACGTTTAACACCCCTATATTTTGTGCAATTTTTATATGTTTGTATGCATAAAAACGGCATTTATGGACTTTGCTTTAAAAGCATTCGAAAGTCGCTATAAAACGACTATCATCGTACATCGACCTATTAGTTTTACTTATATTAATTAGTATATTCTACTAAACTGCTTACTAGTGCTAAATTGTATTGACATATATTTTATATTGTATGGAGCCCAAGGACTTGCAATGCAATGACAAAAAAAAATCTTTTTGTATGCATATAAACGACATTTATGGACTTTGCTTTAAACTCATTTGAAAGTCGCTACATTACGACTGTCATTGTACATCGACCTATTAGTTTTATTTTTAATAATTCGTATATTCTACTAAACTGCTTACTAGTGCTAAGTTGTATTGACATATTTTTTATGTTGTATGGAGCCCGGGGACTTGCAAGGCATTGGCAAACTCAAGCTACGAATTAAGATTTTTTTTCGCTTCTAATCATATTAAACGAAAGGTAAAAAAAAAGTACACACAAATAGCTACATCAAAAATGGACTATCTTAATGAGGTAAATATGTTTAACTGAGTTACTTTCCAAATGCCGTGACGAAAAGAAAAAAATAGTTACAATTATAAGTACGCGAAATAAAAACTGGAAAAGGGAATATAACAAGAGGTATGAAAAAGTACAAAGCTGCAGGTAAAAATAGAGACGAGAATGTCTGCTTCTTAATATAAAATAATAAAAATTACATATGTCTTGTTTATTAAAAAAAATACTAACATAAAAGGTTCATACCTTAGCAAAGATTATGTTCTTTCCTAGATTGTTTTGTTACTTGCATACCTGGAGAAAAAAAAATACATAATATGATTCTATATAATAAGATTATTGTAATATGATATGCATTATTTTTTCATCTCTTTTATTTGTCTAGACTTATTTTTATCAGCAGTATGTTATTTTGGATTAATTAAATATTATCTAAAATATTTTCAAATATGCTTTGAGATATCTTTTTTTAACCCTCCGTCTACCAGACGGGTCCAATGGACCCGATGGGTACATTCGAAATATTTATTCTAACCAGAAATTTCTTTAAAATAAACTAAATATGTAAACCAGACAATAATGAGTTAAGTAAATAAGTTCAATAGTTTTAAATAAGAATTCTGATGTGTAACATTTTTATAAAACTTGAGTAAAATTTTCGGTGGTTCTAGGGTTAATTCTACTTATTATTTGTCGTTTCTCATGTTTTAATTAAATGACACAGACCTAGAAGCAGTTCTTGTATAGATTTTGTAGTATTAATGAGTTTTATTTTTAAAGAAACTGACATGAGCTGCAGGTATTGGGCCAAAACGTTTGGAATCACATTCTTCTAGAAGGAATGAGAATTATCTTTAATACTTTGATACTGAATAATATCTGAAATAAGTATGTTGGTATGGTATGTTACTTTTACATGTGCCAATAAAACAGAAAGTGTTACCTGTACATAAATTTTATTTTGTTTTATTTGCAAAATATGATTTGTTTGGTATTTCCCAGTCTACTAAATTGGACATGATGGTCTTCAACCTTTTAAAGCTAGATAACGATATATCAAAACATGTGATTGTTTTATGTAAGGTTATATTAACACTAGAAAGACGAAAATTTTTACTCGAGTTTTATAAAATATTTGACACCAGAATTTTTATTTTAAATTATTAGCTTATTTATTTAACTGTTTTTTTTTCTTTGTTTCATTTAAACTAGTTTTATAAAGAAATTTCTGGTTCGAATCGAAATATATTCATTTGATAGTGGTCAAAATGACCGCTCGCCGTCTTTCTAGTGTTAAAAAACACGATTATCATACATTAGTGGCTAATAAAAATGAGTTGAAAGCAGGAAACAATGTTGAAATTAAAAACATTCAAGTAGATATTCTGAAACGTTATTGAAAAGAATTAAACTGTCGACTGAAAAATTTGCGCGTAAGCATAAACAGAAATAAATGATATGATATAATAATAAATAAAAATTAGATAAGTAAGAGTGAGCTGTTTTAAGAAATGATAATAAAAAAATGTTAAGAAGTAAATAAGAATGATACTCATGTTGAATGTTCTTAATTCTAAGACGTTTTTCGACACTATTAAAAATTTACCACAAACTGTCAGGTAATTTGATCGTTTTTACAGGCAAAGTTTATGTAAACGTAATTTAACTCATTGACCATATTATTGTTAGAATAGAGTAAAATTATGGTTATGTGACCGTTTTCTGAAAAAAAGGTCAAATATGATAGACAGTTTGCTGCAAATTATTAACAATGAAAGAAGTAAGATTAATTTGAATGTTCCTTCCAAAGCTTGCTTAAATTTTAGAAAAAAATATTTGGGATTAAAGTTGTTAAAAAAGAAATCTACTTAAAAGAAATCTAAAGGATTTTATTGCATAGTTCGCACGTTCGTGGATCACACCTGATCTTCCAAGTACTTCGTGTGAAACTTGTTATTTACCAGAGCGCCGGGCCTAAAGCCTTAACCTGGACTTTCCCTCATGTGCTTTTGTTCTACTAAACAATGATGATGATAAACGCCATGTTTCCAAATATGGTCGTATGGAACACATTACTACGCAGTATTTGCAAAGGATATGCATTGCATACTGATAATGATAAATGGATTGTTACAGAAAATGGTCTTATGCAATATATTACTACGCAGTATTTGCAAAGGATATACATTGAATGCACTGATGATGGCAAAGGGATTGTTATCGAAAATGGTCTTAAGGAGTATATTACTACGCAATATTTTCAAAGGATATGCATGCCATGCACTGATGATGATAAACGGAATGTTACTGAAAATGATCTTATTGAACTTATTACTACGCAGTATTTGTAAAGGATATGCCTGCAGTGCACTGATGATGATAAACGAAATGTTACTGAAAATGGTCTCATCTCTTACGGAATATATTACTACGCAGTGTTTGCAAAGGATATGCATGCCGTGAACTGATGATAAAAAACGGAATGTTACAGAAAATGATCTTATGGAATATATTACTATGCAGTATTTGCAAAGAGCATACATGCCAGTGTTGCCAGATTGGGGACTTTTGGTCTCCAGGTTATTGATTGTCACCGTTTTTTTTTTTTTTTTTTTTTTTTTTTTGAAATAGAAATATTCGGTCTAATTAAAAATAGATTAAAAATTCTGAAAAATAAGGTGAATCATACTATTTTAAAAAAGTGGTGACAGTCAAATAATCTGAATTAAAAAAGACCCCAATCTGGCAACACTGATACATGCTGTGCACTGATGATGATAAACGGAATGTTACCGAAAATGGCCTTATTGAATATATTACTACTCAGTATTTGCATAGGATAAATATGCATGACATACACTGATGATGGTAAACGGAATACTACCAAAAGTAGCCTGATGGAATGTTTTTGTTTGCAATGTTTGGTACATCTTTATTGTCTAAATATTGTATTAAATACTTATACCTATATCTGTTTCTAGCATTTTGTAAAAGTTTGATAATCTCGATTTTGGAGGTTCATTATGTATGTTTTGAATTGCTTATGTATGTTTGTACTTTTATTTGTGTACTTCATGTATTCTTTAATGTTAATTTTTGTATATTACAGTTTGTATGTTTTTTTGTTAAAATAGTGGTACAAAAGCGAAATATTTTTAATAAATAACATGGTATGCATTATGTAAAAGCTAATGCTGGTGAGCCACCGTATAGATTGAATGGGAAAAGAAATAAAGAAACATGTAATCCAACGGTTACACTATAAAATAATGAAAATTAATGATTTGGCCGAATATCAAATTTTAATAAATAGTTCAATCTCATATAACATTACTTTTAAAAATTTCTAAAACCACATTTTTCCCATAAACATTTTTGCTTGAAATATATGAGAGTAAACCGTATATAATATATCAGAACATAATTAATTACCTTATTCCCTTATGACTTTCCATTTTGAGACATGATTCTTTTAAAATTCTTAATTAACTATTTACTCATTTTTGCTTCTGGGAAATCACGTTAAATTCCACCTACCCGAATATACTTGTGAAACTACATCTGTTATGCACAAGAAAAAAATGGGAACTTTTTTTAAAGGTAACATTTCCTTGGGTATCAGGAGTTTCATTAAGGCTAATCACATTAAATCAAAGTAATGAATGGAGTTTTTAAAATGCATGTTAAATAAATTATAAGCCTCTACTTATAAAGGTTATAAAATTTGCTTTAACACTAGAAAGACGGGGAATTTTACTCAAATTTTACAAAAATATTTGGCACCAGGATTTTTAGTATAAATTACTAAGTTACATATTTAACTAGTTTTTTTTTTCCGAAACATATTCATTTGGTGGCGGTCAAAATGACCGCTCGCCGTCTTTCTAGTGTTAAAAGATATAATTTTCTAAAATAGTTAATTACTTTCTTCCATCTTCAAAAGAAGAAAGTATTGTAATCGAAATTTTTTTCGACTTTCGGTTTTCGACGCATTTACACGTTTTAGAGGTCAGAGATCCCAAAAACATGTTTATAGAAGCTGTCCGTGTGTCTGTTGCCATTGTACCATCAAAAAGTGTATGAAGTCATGCATAGAGTTGAACAAATTTTTTTTCAAGTTTTTGGCTATGGCAAGCAGGTCCTTCCTTCATTTGGAAAAAATCTGCCGGAAGGGGCGATGTAATAGCGATTTTGTTCTATTTTGAATATTGTACCATCCGAAAGTGTATGGAATTATGCATAGAATTGAACCAAGTTTTTATCTTAAGTTCTTGGCTATAGCAAGCAGGTCCTTACTTCATTTGAAAAAATCCGCCGGAAGGGGCGCTGTAATAGCGATTTTGTTCTAATTTGAATATTGTACCATCAAAAGGTCTATGTAGTTATGCATAGAATTGAACTAATTTTTTTTAAAGTTTTTGGCTATAGCAAGCAGGTCCTCCCTTAATTTGGAAGAAATCGGCCGGAAGGGGGCGCTGTAATAGCAATTTTGAGCGATTTTGAATATTGTACAATCGAAAAGTGTATAAAGTTATGCCTAGAATTGAACCAAAAAATTCTTTTAAGTTCTTGGCTATGGCATGCAGGAGCTTCCTTAATTTGGAAAAAATCTGCCAGTAGGGGGCGCTGTAATAGCGGTTTTTTGTCATTTTGTACCATTTTGAATATTGTACCATCGAAAAGTGGATGAAGTTATGCATAGATGTAAACCAAATTTTTTGTGTATGTTTTTGCCTATGGATAGTAGACCCTCCCGGAATTTGAAAAAATTCCGCCGAAAGCGGGTGCTGTAAAAGCGATGTCTGTGCCATTAACATTATTGTACCATCGAAAAATGTATGAAGTTATGCGTAGAATTGAACTATTTTTTGTGTATTTATTTGACTGTAACCTGCAGTTTCTCCCTGAATATGAACGAATTCTGCCGAAAGGGGGCTCTGTAATAGCAATGTCTGTGCCATTTTCATTATTGTACCATCGAAAACTGTATGAAGGTATGCATAGAATTGAACCAAATATTTTGTGTATGTTTTTGGCTATGGCCAGCAAGTCCTCTGAATTTCAATAAATTCTTCCAGAAGCGGGTGCTGTAATAGCGATTTTTGTGCCATTTTGAATATTGTACCATCGAAAAGTGTATGAAGTTATGCATAGAACAAAATTTTTTTTGTATGTCTTTAGCCATAGTAAGAAGGTCCTCCCTGCATTTGGAAAAATTCCACCTAAAGGGGGCGCTGTAATAGCGATGTATGTGCCATCTACATTATTGTACCATGGAAAAGTGTATGAAGTTATGCGTAGAATTGAACCATTTTTTGTGTATATATTTGGCTGTAACCAGCAGTTTCTCCCTGAATATGAACGAATTCTGCCGAAAGGGGACGCTGGAATAGCAATGTCTGTGCCATTTTCATTATTGTACCATCAAAAAGTATATGAAGGTATGCATAGAATTGAACCAATTTTTTTGTGTATGTTTTTGGCTATGGCCAGCAAGTCCTCTCTGAATTGCAATAAATTCTGCCGGAAGGGGGCTCTGTAATAACGATTTTTGTACCAGTTTCATTATTGTACCATCGAAAAGTGTATGAAATTATGCATAGAATTGAACTAAATTTTTGTGTATGGTTTTGCCTATGGCCAACACGTTCTCCTTTAATTTGGAAATATTCTTCCGAAAGGGGGCGCTATAATCGCGATGTCTGTGCCATTTTCATTATTGTACCATCGAAAAGTGTAGGAGGTTATGCATAGAAATGAACCACTTTTTTGTGTATCTATTTGGCTGTGGCCAGCAGTTTCGCCTTGAATTTAAAACTATTCTTCCTGAAGGGGTTACTGTAATAGCGATTTTTGTGCCCTTTTCTTTATTTTATCATCGAAAAGTGTATGAAGTTATAAATAGAATTCACCCAAATTTTTTTGTATGTTTTTGTCTATGACCAGCAGGTGCTCCTTGAGTTTGGAAATAATACGCCGGAAAGGGGATCTGTGATACTGATTTTTGTATAATTTTTGCGATTTTTCGTAGTTCTGTTGTCCATTGGTAGGTCGTGCAGCGACGGAAAATCGCGTCCTGTTAAACCGGCTATTGGCAAACAGATGATGTGCAAAAGAATAACGAAAAACTACTGATTTTAATAAATATCATGATCGAGATTAACTCCCTTTTCACAAGTTTTGCACTTACTTGTAGAATACAATTATAAATTAATAAATGAATTTCATAATGAAGAGAGAGAAATTTTTATTTCAACTGGATAAATTGGGGATGACCAACTGTGGCACGCCTGATACCATTAATGTTTTCAAGAAAAAGCCAACTTGTTGAATCGCAGAGATTCGATGATTAAATAAGGCAATGATTACTGTAAAATTATAGTGGTGTGCAGCGTGCCACAGTTGGCCACCGCTGGGATAAATCATATTCAAGGTTGGAGTAGCTCAGTTGAAGTTTATCCCAACACAGCGAAAAATGTTCAGACCAGCACTCGAACCTGGACACCTTGACTTGCTTTGCAAATGCTCTGCCTATTGAGCCATCCGGATGGTACCTGGCTGACATAATTCATTCTTATTTGTTGAATATGCCTGCGAATTGCAGCGCTAGTTTCATTAAGCTATAACTGTAGCATTTACATGATGCAATCGTGTGATAACACGGAAACTCCAGTATACCTTGTAATAAGGCCATAAAGAATTTAGTGAGTTTTTATTTCAACTGTGTAAATCATATTCTAGGTAGGAGTAGCACAGTTCAGGTTTATTCCATCGGAGTGAAAAATATCCAAATCAAGAAAATATAATAAGAATACCAAATCGCGTTATTAGCCATGCCCAGCAAATAGGATTCGAGTATGTGATCCATGGACCGTCAGGATAGCTCAAAAGATAAAATATTACCAAGGTATCCAGGTTCGCGTCCTGATCGGGACACTTTTAGCTGTGTTGGAATAAACGTCAATTGTGCTACTCCAACCATGAATATGATTTTTTCAATTGAAAAAAAAATTTTCCTCTCTTCATTGTAGTCTAATTACATGGTAAACAGGAGCTTCCGAGTTGCAACACAAATCCATCATGTAATTGCTATAGTTATAGCTCGGATGAATGAAATTTCCACTGCAGTCAGCAGATATTTCCTACAAATAGGATTGAATTATATCAGTCAGGTACCGTCCGGATAGCTCAAATGGTGGATCATTGGCACGACAAGCTAATGTGATGTTCATGTACCTTTCTGGGCATTTCCGTTCTGTTGGAATAAGCCTCAACTCTGTTACTCCAAGCTTGAATAAAATAATGTTAATTCATTTCTTGTTTAATCTGGGGTAGTGCTAAATTACCAACTATTTCTTATGGTTAAAACAGTATACGAGTTATCACAACGATGGAATTAATGATCCGACAAATCACGCTGTATTCTGTCTGTGACACTGCAACGACGTAATTTTTTTTAACTCTATAAAGTAAAAAATGAAATAAATAAATAAATAAATGAAGATTGTAATTTATTTAAAACAATGCATGCCATTTTTTCTGTAAGTATTAGTTGTTAAATATTACATTAAGAAATATATAAAAAACAATCTTTAAATCTAAATCACTATATCTCAAATCTTGTCATTAAAAAATCTTTTATAATATGTGTGTTAAAGAAGAGCACATATAATATATCACGCCTTAACAAATGACTTTTATCTCAATTAACTTTTAAAACACTTAATTAACTGCATGCGAGTTATTGTTTAGGGAAATCACGATAAATCTAATGTCCTATCCTTGTCGGATATGCTTGTGTTCCCACATCTCTTATGCTCCGGGATTTGAAAGAAAAAATGATTTTCGTAAAAGCTAACTTTTTCTAACTGTCAAGAATATTTAAATACGGTCTGCGAGTAAAAGTAATTAACTGAGATTTTTAAAAAAAGGCTAGATTAATTAAGGTTTTATTTAATTGATGATTGTTTAAGTTCATAAGTCAGCGTGTTTAATATGCATATTGTTCTGCATGTTAAACAAAGTATCTGAATACATAAGTTTATAGTAGTATAAAATTCTATAGTTTGTTTAAAAAAAGGAGAAATATTTTCATTATTTTTCTACAAATCATTATATAATAACGAAGTAGCTTTTAAAATTCAGGGTGTCCATAAAAATATCCCAGTTTCAATTGTATATAATAACAGTTTAATTTAGACTATTTACAACAAATCGTACATCAAACTGATGGTAAACGAACCTAGTTTTCCTTACAAATGTTTAATAGGTGCACATATAGTTATACGGTGCACATCCAACCTAAAGTCCAATTCTTCCTACACTTCGGCTAACAAGTCTGGAGTAATGGATGCAATAGCTTCTTCAATCTCTCAACTCTGGTAAATCATTAGGTAGCGGTGGAACGTAGACACGATTTTATATAAAACCCCAAAGGAAAAAATCTCATATCTGTAACGGCTTTTAAATCCTCAGACCAGCAATAACTCTTTACGCTCAGGAGTCGCCATTTTGCGTAGGTGGAACTGAAAGCGAATAAATAACAAAGCAGTAGATGCGCATGCAAGGATGCAAGCGCTGCTACACAAATGGTTGGTTTGCACCACTAAATATTAATATTATCTTCGCCTAATTAGATTTCATAAATTCTGCCATTAACCCATTCGCTGCCAACCACGTGGCTTTAATTTATTAACCACTCGTGGTTTTAATCTATTAATTACTTCGTCACCACTATTTTAGAAATAAAAAAATTGCCTTATTTATTGGCATACATTTCGGCTGTGTTTTTAAAGTGAAATTTACCTTTCCGAATTTGTGGCGGCAAACGGCTTTCGACAAGAAATTTGAAAATTCTCAATTTATGATTTTGGCAGTGAACGTGTTAAATAAGGTGAGGAATAGTATAAAAATTTAGCAATGAGCCATTAGTGTCGCAGCACTTGTATCCCTGCGCATGCGCTTATCAAAAGCTGTTTGAGTTACTCTTTGTTTGTGACCTTGAACCAGCACTCCACAACGCTTACAGGTGGTACTATTATAATTTATAACCAGGACATTCTTTTATGGAAATCCTTTAGTTGAAAAGTGATTATAAATTCAGTTTGTCCTTGCTCTGACTCACGTTAATAACAAAGCAGTACTCGCAAATCAGTTTATCTAAATCTGTTCCCAGATAGCATGAACATTAGCAGCAATTTTGATTTTTTCTGATATTATCTTGCCGTGACAAATCTGAATTGAAAAATTTGCTGCAAATCTCGCGCAAGGTATTCCATCACCCACTTGCATGAGTAGTTTGTTGTGAAACTGATGGCAAGACTGTCTTTAATTCACGAAAGGACGAAAGCAAAAATTCCCTCTGCTGAGAGAATAGACAATCAGCAGAATGCAGAAATTGCAGGAATTTTATTCGGTTGGTACCGCTTTTTTTAAACGCTATACTTGTCAAATACCAAAAAAGGCTCAAATTGAAAAGTACAAACAAAGCGTTATAAGTAAGCGAACAAACTTAATGCTGGGATCAGGCGTAAATTAACACAGTAGCGCCACCTTGTGGGCGGAGTGATAATTCACATACGCGTGTGGCGCGTGTTACTTAAATCTTTAGTCACTCATGGAAATCAAGTTTGTTTGCCACATTTATTGCAATATAGTGGCGTTGCGACAGGGGCATCCAGAAGCACTTGACACCACGAAGTTTTTTTCGTTTAAGTAGACGCACTTCAGTTATTAACCAACCTGAAAAAAACTTTATAATTTTAGTGGTGTGAGTAAGAAACAGTTAGGTATCTACCTGTAGTTCACACTCCATCCGCTACTTGGCGCATGACCTTGATTGATGTGACCTCGCTTTTAATCTTGCGGCTACTTCTCCCATTTAAGATAGGACGCTTACTTATATCGCTTTGAGTACAAATATTACCCAAACTTGTTTATGGTGGTACGAACGATGCATGTACCATAACGGTGCGTATGCATCAATAGACCTAATCAGGTCTATGGATCCCTTCGAAGTTGTTAAACTTATAGTGTAACAGTTATAAATAGTTAATGCGGCATGGAAAAATTACTTATCTGCAATGAGTTTGCAGTATTTTTTATTACTTGTTTGCCGTTAATTTGCAATAAATTTGATATAGCATGAATTTAACTTGCACGACAAGTTAGCTGCAAGTTCAAAGTACGGTAACTTTGGCCTTTGCAGGTTTTCAAAGCAAGACTTCTGCAAATTTTCTGCAAACTAAAATTGCTATGTGGGTTTGAGTTGCTGTTTATTTGTGACCTTGAATCATCACTCTTCAAAGTTTACAGTTGATACTATTAAAATTTATAATGCATATAAGACACCCTGCACTTAGTTGATTTCACGCATGCAATTCCTTTTGAACAGCGGTTTCCAGGGTGTGACCAACGATGGGTCGTGAAATGTTCAATTAAGTCACCAAAAAATGTTTCTAATTTTATCTGCACTTTAATCAAGACATTTTTGAACCTACGAAAATATAATATAACAACGAAACAAAATGTACAATAACTTCCTGCAATTTACTCATGATTCCGAAAAACATTCTTTATCTTTTGAAACCCCAGAAGCTTACTCATTATCGAAATTTCAAGAAGCATTTATGAAAACAAAGTTTCTTTTGCTGCCCTTGGTTTTTAGGAACGTTTCATGATAGTTTTCATGGTGTATTAATCTGTTTTCCCAAACCAGAAAATAACTTTGATTGGATGCTTTCAATTATCGATTAAACATTTTCAGTTACGAAATTAAATTTTTACATACCGCAGTAAAAATACGACATTAATATACTTTTTTTAATTGCTAAAATGTGTGAATTAAAACTTTAAAAACTTTAAAAACAACAAATAAAGACACAGTCTTACTTAATGGTACACAAAACACGAACTTTAAAAAGTTAAAAGTTAACTGCTACGTTTCGAGCTGTTTCTATAGCCGTCTTCAGGAAAATATGATGGTAAAAAGGGTCAAAGTTCAGAGACGAAAGCTTCCTGTGCAAGAGATAATTAATCGAAACTTGACCAATGATTTGAATACAAAAATTTAGTGTTGCCATCTAGTGAAAGTAAATAATTATTAACGAACTGAGATCAAATGAATCAATCCATTTGAGCCAATGGATCAAAAATCTGGTATATATTAAATCCCTATCATTTTATCTAATAATGCTTAAAAAAATCTACATCGGCATGACAAAACGTAAGCTATCAGTAAAGATTATGGAGCATCGCAGAGACATTAAACATCGTAAACAGAATACAGCTCTTTTTGGTTCTACTTATCTAATGAAGTCTACCATATTAACTTTGCTGAATCAAAAATTATAGTTCCGTGCAACAACCCCTTTGAAGGTAAAATTAGAGAATCAGTTGAAATCATTGCCCAATGAAGATAAACCTGTAACGATAATTTATCCTATAATATCTAAAAATTCGGGCATAATATCATAAAGTCATCATTCTACATCTAATTACAATATTTCAGCTTAAACTTGCACTATGCTGCCAAAACTTGAATAAAAACTCAGTTGAACGTGGTTTAGTCCCTCATGTGTAGATGGCGGCACTCATGGTTTCTTTAATCAACCTTTTTGATTCATTTGATCTCAGTTCGTTAATAATTATTTATTTTCACTAGATGGCAACACTACATTTTTGTATTCAAATCATCAGTCAAGTTCCGACTAATTATCTCTTGCACAGGAAGCTTTCGTCTCTGAACTTTGAGCCTTTTTACCATCATATTTTCCTGAAGATGGCTGTAGAAACAGCTCGAAACGTACAAGTTAACTTTTAGCTTATTAAAGTTCGTGTTTTGTGTACCATTAAGCAAGATTGTATCTTTATTTATTATATTTTATGGTGCCAATTTCAAATTGTCCGGTATGTGTTACTGTAAAAAGAAGTTTATTCAACTGTTTACATCAGGTGTGGCCAACTGTGTCACGCTGTACACTACTAAAATTTGATAGTAATCATTGCCTTATCTAATCATCGAATCTCTGCGATTCAAGAAGTCGGCTATTTCTTTAAAAGAAGCAGTGGTATGAGGCGTGCCACAGTTGGCCAGCTCTGGTTTACATGTTTCAAGTCTACCGTGTCATTTTCAAAACAAATAAATAAAAATAGTCTAAAATTGCACGATCTTTAAAACGCTATCTGTCAATTTTTAGCGTACGGCTTCATATCATGCACGATATTTTTTATTTTACTTAGATGTGTATTTTTAGTTTCGTAACTATTGAGTAACTCGAGGCATAGTTTTGGTAAGTTATTAAATGATGCTGCATTGTTACATATTGAATTTGTGCGTGTTACAATCTCTATGGTTTCTTTTATAATGTATGGATAATAGAGACTGGAAGAAAAAATTATCTTATTTATTTATTTGTTTTGAAAGGGTAAAGTCAAGATATCATTGCGCGCTTTAGAACGAGGGGGATATTATATTAAAAATAATCCGATTCGGAAGTATTTTTTACCCGACTGCCAAGAAGTGTTATGTTTTTTACGAGTATCTGGGTATGTGGATTTCTTTATACCCTTGAAACATCCCAACGGCTGGATGGATTTTAATAAATGAGGTCTCTATCGATTCGTTTTAACCGTTCGATGGTTATAAGCTAGGTTTTGTTTTTATAAATTCAAAATGGCGGTCGTAAAATACAAAATGGTGGTAGAGACGAAAAAAAATCTTTACGCATCCTATTGAGTGGCCTATCATTGGATAGGCCTTTCAAAATGAAGAAAATACTTCATTGACTATTTTAAAGTCAGAGGCTCCGTTTAAATATTACACAACCTGGAAGTTGTGTAGGTAGGATTTCTAGCTTTACTGCAACTCTAACCTTCATGGACATCTATAGGCCTCATCAAAACAGTCCTTATAGATAGGAACTAACAATTAAACACAACTTAAAAGTCATCAATACAAGTAAATAAAAAATAGGTAAGCATAAAAAAAATAGTTGCACATTGATGAGAAAATAATTAATTTGTTCGCTTTTTACACAGTCAGGCATTTTGATTTTTTTAATTTAATTTTTACGTGCTATCTATACTAATAGCAAAAAGTTTCTTTCTAAGTGTGTGTTTATGTATGTCTGCGATTGTTAGCAAAATCTACCAAGCGTAAAGATTGAATATTTAAATGAGGGTAGTCCAATACATACCCTGATGCACCTGAGACTCAGAATTTTCACTTTTTGTTAATTATTGGATATATTAATTAAGAAAGACAATGAACTCTCACATCAAAAACTCACCTCTTATATTCCGAGCCGGCAAAAACGCTGGCGAATGCCGAGAACCCGACATACACAGAGAAACGAAAAGGAACAGCGCAACAAAGCGACATTGAAGGGTTCATCTTATTTTTTGGTGTGTTCGTTACAAACGTGTTGATACATAAATGGGTCTTTCTTCCTAAAGTGTACATTTTCAATAAAAAAAAATCCGTAAAAAAATTTTGTTTTTGAAGACAAATGTTATCATTTTTAGATACTTATTCCTTACTGCAAGTAAAAATCAGCAATGGCCCTGATACATTACATTTATTTTTTTCAGAAACACAAATTTTTTATTAACATCATTCACAGAGGTGAACTTTATGCTGCAGTTACGTTTGTGTAGTGTTAAGTAGTGTATACTTTATACTACATTTATTACTATACTACATTATTTTACAGTATATTGTGTAGTAGTGTGTAGCATAAAAAAACTATTTATTCTATTAGAGATATAACCAAGGAGCAATTGTATATAAGAATGCATAATCAATTATTTGGAATGGATATAAAAAAACACAAAAAATTCATCTCCCATCTGGAGCTTCTTTTCATCACCTATCTTTTATATGTTATTCCATTCTTCTCTTTTAAAGTTTTGAAACATTTTTTTTTATTTACAGTCATTGTAAATTCTTGTTAAGCATTTTTTTCTGAAATATACATTTTCAAAATTAAGAGATTCACGGAGGTGAGGAACATGTTCTAAATGTTAACCTACATGTTTATTTTTTTGAGAAAAATTATTTTTGTTCATTAAATCAACATCTGTTGATATAATTACATAAGTAGTGTATAAGCAGATATCTTAGCGTTAATTTTGTCAACTTGAATTTTAAGTTCACGGATGTGAGAATCTCCAATAACCATGATTGCTTTTTTATAACAAAATCTAATACCTGACTATAAAAAAAAAATTCTGACTTATAATTTACACCAGCAAATATACTGGCTTACTGTAGCATCATGGGAAATAAAATCTGATGATAAGTTTGCCATTTTTTAACATGAAAATGCAACGTAATGTTTGATTCACGAGGGTGAGAATTTATTGTGTGACACTCCTTTCCGTACCAAAAAACAAACAAAATTAGAAAGAAAGTAATTAACTATGCTAAGTTGAGATAGTAGTAGCTATAGTAGTAACTATGCTCTTGAGATAGTAGTAGCTAGAATAATAAGTATTTAACTATTTTGTTTTCAATTAAACAAGTAATCGAACGTTTTCTTCGGTAATATGGGGTGTGTCACATGACATTGAGGTGAGCTCTCACGTACTGTGTACTGAGAAATAAAAATATAAAATAATTATAAAAAAATGTAAGCACACAGCACGTTTTGTCTTCTTTCACTTTCAACAGAAAACTTAAATTAATTCAAAAATGTTCATTTCAAATACTGAAAAAGGCTTTGTGACTGGAATGTTACACTTTTTTGAGAATGACCCAAATACGTAGCACCTATAGTCGTCGTTCGGTCCGTTTGTCTATCCGCCTGTCTGTCTGTCCGTCCGTGAGCATATAACACAGCAAAAACTATCCAACCGAATGATCTGAAATTTTAAATATATAATTGTTGCAAAATTTTGTGGAATCATTTCAATTTTTTTCAAAGTCGGATGTATAGTTTAATTACGTCGGGTGTATATGGAATTATAGTTTAATTTAGTCAAAAGTTTTCCGTTATATTACGGCCAATGGGAATAAATTATTTAAAGTGCATTTTAGTGTTGTTACAGCCTTTCAAACAGAATGAAATCGATATGCACTTATGAAGTGCACTAAAATATACATTCAGCACAATATGCGGTGCAAAAATATTTATGAAAAGTTATAGTACGAACTTTGCCAAGTTTGACGCGCAATTTCCAACATTTTTAAACCTTGATCGCGGTCATACCATTTGGTATAGATAAAAGCGCAAGACATATACTGGAAGATCTTACTGTTACGTTTTAAATACTGCAAACAGTTGGAAAAAACCCCGTTGTTAATCCTTTGAATAACAAATTTTAAAAAGTTTGTTTTCGTTCTCTTTTTCTCCCATACAGCATTTCTTCCTTGAGACGCAATTTCAAAAAAAAAAAAAAAAAAAAACCCACATATGTAAATCAGAGACTTTCTTCTTTCCGGAGGTGTAATCGGTTTTCAAAAATACGAATTTTATCCCTATAAAAAGTATTTTTTTCAAAGGTTAAAGGGACATTTGTAGTTTTTAGGTCATCGCGGAAGAACAGATTTACGACAGCTACAAAAATTTCAAAATCTTCGGACGTGTAGAAGTATTTTTTTCAAAATAAAACGTATTCCAATTTTGAAGCAAACACTAAAAACCGAGGTGTCTTGGAGCAGTTGCGCTCGATTTCAGCTCAAGTTTTCCCTACTACATATTCATATTTTTTCACGAAATTTTAAAGAAGAATAGGATACAGTTTATATTTATAAATTATTAACGAATTTAGATTAAGAGAAATAGTATTAGGGAAATCGGACGATATAACTATTTGTTTTGTTATGTTAACGGAAACGAGCCAAACACATGAAAAAAATCAAGAAGAAATTTCTCTCTTTTTCAACTACATATCGATATTTTTTCCCGATTTTTTCTCACAAGGTTCATCATCATCATATTTATAACTGATAAAAATATCAACGAGTTCCGAGAACTAGGAAAATTTTTTGTTACTGACATATACCAAATTTTAAAAAAAGATCTCCGTACAAGCCATTTTACCACTAAATATCAATATTTTTTTCTCAATTCCTTCAAATGGGCTACGAAAACATTATGCTTTTAATTCTGAAAAATTTCAAAGAGTTTGGACGATAACGACTATTTTTTAAAAACATTTAAAATAACCGATGACCCGTTCCCCTACCTCTCTTTTTACGGCATGTTTCAAAATTACACATCGACTCCGAAAATCCCAAAACGCAAAAAAGAAAATGCCTAATACCATATATTCTTCAATTATCTTTGCAACACTGCAAACCATTTCGAAAACTCTCTGAAAAAAATTCATTCCCTGAAGTCACTTTCCGTTTTTTCACGCGTAATTTGCCATAGTATTAACGTTATACACATTTTGATTAAAAAAAATACACTTGATTTTATACAATTGAAATCTTAACCCTTTCAGGGGCAAGGTACTTGTATTCATAAAATATTGAAATAATTTAAATACACCAGTATTTATAAGAGAATTTATTTGTAAATAAATAAAAGCCTATATTCGCGTGTTTAATAAAGGTACAGTGCCTAGAATAGATAGTGTGCCGTTCGACGCTAAAAAAATGACCGGGTAAGTAATCCTCCAATAGATGGCGCTGACTGCAGTATAGACTGGAAATTTCCGAAAGCAGATCGGATAAATTAATGCTTTTTAGATACTTATTTTAATATTATATAAGAAGATATTTAAATTTAGAAATTGTTATTTAGATGAAAACAAGTCTGAAATAATAAATATATTATTGACAAACTTTTAGAACAGAGACATATTTTTTAAATAAAAATTATATGTGTGAAAAGCAAATAAATTCAAATGTTAAATTCGCTTTAGCTTTATTTACAAATACCAACAACTGTTCACTACTTCTAAAACTGTGCAAACATACAATGAATATTTAAAAATAAACTCCCAATGGCAATATTTATTTTGCGTTACTTTCAAAACAAAGCCTCATTTGTTAAATAAATCTTTCTTGCACTTGAAATCACGTATTAAAATTCTTAAGAAAAATTATTAAAAAGAAATTTCTTTATGAATTATGTATGAAAAGTAAATAATTTAAAAAAAAATATCCGAAGGTTAAATTCGCTTTAGCTTTATTTACAAAAACCAACAACTGTTCGCTACTTCCAAAATTGTGCAAATCAGTGTTGAATTCAAACACTTTTCTCCGGGAGGGATTTCAGTGGCTCTGGGGGAGGGGGGGGGGATTGCACCTTTTGACCATTGAAAACACAAAATCTCAAATCTTCCGGGGGGTGTGGCATCTCATTATTCAGGGGAGGAATGTCTCCCCTGAATTCAACACTGGTACAAACATGCAATGAATATATAAAAATAAATTCCCAATAGCAAAATTTAGTGTTATTTTCAAAGCAAAGGAACAGTTGTTAAATAAATGTTTCCCACACTGTAAATCACATATTAAAATTCTTAAGAAAATTATTAAAAAAAAAATTCTTCATGAATTATGTATGAAAAGTAAATAATTTCAAAGGGTATATCGGCATTAGTTTTATTTACAAATACCAACAACTCTTCACTACTTCCAAAACTGCTTAAACCAGTGTTGAATTGAGACACTTTTCTCCGGGAGGGATTTTTGTAGCTCCGGGGGAGGGGGGGGGGGAATTACACTTTTTGACCATTGAAAACAAAATATCAAATCTTCCGGAGGGACATCTCATTGCTCTGTGGATTAATCTCCTTCCCCCGGGCCCAGGGTTCGTAAATATAATGATATTTTCGAAAATAGTCAACTTACTGCTGACAATAAATATTTTTAAGCATAATATAAATTAGAAACTAAAACATATTGCACTTATCATGAAAACTTAATCAAACAATATTCTAAAAATGCATTTTTTTTTCTTTAGAACAAAATTGGAGATCAACTAATTGAAAACAGATACATTTTGCTTTATACACTTGTTTAAAAACAAATTACGACAACCAGGCGCAAAACAATACCTTTTCTGATATTTTGTTTCTTAAACAGACATAATTAAAACTTTATGGGAAAAACTCGCGTTTGTTTACAATATGCTTCACTGTCACGGCGCTAAAAGCTTTCAAAATGTCCAGTCGGTGTTAACATGCGCGCCACCTTGCGGCATCCTCATTTCACGACAAAAAAAAAAGCGTTATGGTAACCTATGAACGGCACACTAGCTATTCTAGCCACTGTAATAAAGGTGAAGATTTCATTATAAAATTCCGGTGCCAATGTGGCAATTAGGTATTAACATTATGTGATGCCGTGACGGCATCGCCGCCCTAGAAAGGGGTTATTACCATATACTAATCTTAAGGCTAATGATCGAGTATCAATTTGGTTCATGTGATCTATTTGCAGGGCTCCCAAATGGTCCGCCAAGTGAATACCAATAAATTTTAACAGAAAATTATATGGTAGCTTTGCGCTAGAATTAACTTTCAAAGGTGTTTCCGGGGCGGTTTGTAAGAAAAATCTAAAAAGAAAATTTTTCTAAAAAAAATATTGGTATTCCGTTGGCGGGCCCTTTGGGAGCCCTGAATTTGTTAACAGTGAAAAAATTAGTTTGAAAATCAAAATAGTTCATGCAGCAATTCAATGTGAAAAAAATGCTAGAACAGTGGTTTTTACAACAAAATCGCATTATTTAACACGGCAATTAGGCACAGTTGTCAAAAGCATACTTATAAATGAAAATTTGGAATTTTGGGTCAGAAAGTATAACATAGGAGAGAAATAATGAGGGCTTAAATGTTATATATTCATGCGGCCGCCATCTTGGATTTCTCGGCGATGTATTGTTGGCGTTTATCGATAAGGCAACCCCGACGTGTTATGACAACCCCGTTAAGCCTGAAATCATAGCTGCCAACATCTTACGCTTTTTCAGACCACAAAAATTTTATAGTAAATTTTACCTTTTTAAATCGCCTTAACCCCTTGAGGGGCAAGCAGTTACGTTTGTGAAATGTTGAATTCCCACCGGCATCTTTGAAAATTTCTATTTCAAAATAATTAAAAGCAATTTTACGGCTTTTTTCCACCAAAGTTAGAAAAGTAAAATTTAATAAAATTTTTCTGGTGTTAAACTTCATTAATCGTAGGTGGTATATAATATATACCAGTGCCCCTCAAGGGGTTAATCTGCCAATTAAATAAGGCAAAAATTTCTATTAAATATTTGTGGTCTGAAAAAGCGGAAGAGTTGGCAGCTATGCTAAAATGCGCATAAATCTGCTTGGCGACATTTAATTGGCGGAAAAGGGGTTTTCACGCCAAGAAAAGTCCAAGATGGCGGCCGCGGGAAAATATAACATCTGTTCCATAATGAGAAAAAAATTTAAATAGAAAAAGGAAAAAAAAAACACTGCTTTTTGCAATTCAGTATCAATATCTTAGCATGCAAATTGTACACAGGGTTTGGACGACAAAAAAAGTATTTTTTTAAACGTTGAATCGCCTTCCCCCTTCCAGTTGGAATTGTTTCGAACCTTTCTACAGCTAAATAGTATCAGTTTTTTAAAACTGATTATACACGCAGCCAGCGGACACACATTTCATATCACATATGTACATTTTTAAGCATTTAGGTAATTGTAGGTAGTGAATTTTTTTTTTTTATATTTTTGTGGAAAAGAACACTTTCTATCGAAAGGTGCAATCCTGTTATTCAAATGAAAAAGTTTTTTTACAAGCGCTTTATGACAAAAAATAAAAAATAAAATTTTTCTCGTGATTTTTTTTTTTTTTTTTTTAAATATAAGACAAAATCGAGTATTGATAGTTACTATTAGTTTCATATTAGTGGTTAGAGTTAAATCATACATATCTAAACTTCATTTAACGTTATTATTACGGACCAGGTAACACCGGGCGGGTCAGCTAATTAATAAATATAGAACCGGGTGCAAATAATTTTGATGAAACTAATTATAACCGGTAACAAACCGCATTACAATGTCATATCTACGCAATATTTTAAAATTTATTTTTCTAAAACCATGGTTTTACTGTAAATTCCAAAAAGTTTAATATATACAAGTAAATATGTCCAACCATTTCGGATTATTAAGTGTCAAATAATAACGATCAATGATTTACAGTCTCTTCAAGTTTTGAGTAGAATTCGGTTAAAAAAATACATCAACAAAGCTTCAGTTTAAAACCAGATATGTGTTTTTATTATGAGGTGTACAAAAATATCTTAGAAATCGATATATGTAGTGCCATTTTTCATTTCACAAAAATGAATTTTACTTCACCACCTGAAGGAAGGAATTGTTTTTGTTTAGATCTGAAGTCAGTAAATGATGATGTCCGAACGCAAGTACTCAAATATGATAAATGACTGTCATTTTATCCGTGTCACAAAGCTTTGACAGATTTTGACAGCGAATTCCTTTCTTTTGTAAGACTTGATTAAGTTTGTTTTATAGATGCCTTCAGTAGTATATATTTTACCTTCCAGACACTTAGAACATATTAGTTTATTTGTAAGAAAGAGCATAACAGCAAAGTTATTGTCTTAGTGTTTCTTTCAAATAGGAAAAAATCGTCTGCCATACATAGATAATTTGCGCTAGTAATAGTATAGCAAAAGTGCATAATGTTAAGGATTTTTTAAAGTATATTATTTGAAAAATAAACATTTATAAATTTAAAAAGATTATCAGCTTCTTCAAATCAATTTTATTACAATATAGAAACATTAAAGAAAACATCATAACTCTATTTCTCCGCATTTCTTTTAATAGGAAAATCATATATCTTCAGAAGACTGTAAGCAGAATCAAAAGGTAATATACATATATATATATATATATATATATATACATAAATTTTGCTTATTGCAGCTTCAAATTTAATTAATGGTATAAAATAGAAAAAAATAATAATGTGTTAATAAAGTTTAAAAGTTCTAAACTGTACTGAAACGTAAACTGCCTGTTTTCTAAATAAAATACTCGTATGTTACAATTTTATGTTAGTCAAAACGCAAGTAATGGCATACTGAAGGAATGACAAGAAGAAAAATATGTTTGCTACGACATATTAAATAAAAATATCAGCATCATTGGAGGTGCTTATCATTATTATATCTACTGTCATCAGCGTTGCCAGTTTGATATATTCTTTATTCAGAAATTCCCAGATAATTCCAGAGACAGCATTTTCTGTATTAAAATACTGGTATTAGATTTAGTAGCGCTTCATAATGGAAATACCGTATATTCTAAATGAAAACAGCAGCAGGGTTAAAAAGGCCAAACAGGAAAGACTGTCATTGTAAATTCTATTAGTATGAAGATTAAAGTTAAATTTTGGAATAATTTATAACCAAGTTTTCACGGCATGCTAAAATATTTCACTGGTTTTAAGAAAGTATGTAAAATTGAAAAACAAATGAAATTTCGGGGAGAATGAATTTCAGGAATTTTCGGTGAGTTCCGAAAATTCTCAGAATGATTTTAGGCTACACTACTCTCACCTGCTTTCAATCAAAAAATTTTCCTAGTAAGTGAAATCAAATATGTGGCCACAAAGGGAAATGTAAAATTTTATTAAATATTTCTAGATTAATGTAGGTTTATTGTTCCACATATTATTCTTAAAGCCTACTGAGAACATTTGGAATGTGACAACTATATATGATTAAAAATTTCCAGAAAATGTTTCTTTACTTTATTTAAGTATCTCACTAGTCAGATTCTATATAAATATATCAGAAAAAACCTCTAATATAATATATACCTACATTTGCATTAGGGTGGAGCGAAAAAAATTAATTTTTTTTTTATCAAAAACGGGTAGGTGCCAAAAGTTGCCTTTATACTAGTACATCATCTGCGTGTAATATTATCGCTGAACAAAAAAAGGGCTTGAGTCTGCCCTTTTCGTCCAAAAGTGGAAATTTTGGGTAAAATTTGACATTTTTTCAAAAAAAAAAAATAAAAATTATCTATAGAGATGGTTATTATTTAACAGTGTTATATAAACCTTTATTATTAATGACTTAACATATTTAAACGATATCTTTGTTCTGTATAAATGGAGCTAAACTGACAACTTTTGGTGAAAAAAAGGCGTTGCCACTGTTGTTTAGAATACAGCTCTTACCTAGTTGCTTCCATAAACTACCCCGGAGGTACCACGTGGAGGTGACTGCATTTCATGTCACAACAGTGCAACCCTACCATCTGAACACAATGTTTTATTTATACATTGAATTGTGATTTTTTTTATCAAAGACTGGCATAAGTTTTCTATGTATCAATCTAGTACATCTCTTCTTCGTCTTCACAGACTTGGGAGGCTGCTGCTGTGATCTCCTTCACGTATTTTTCTACTGATTGCATAAGAGAAGGCAAACAGTGTAATGCAGTGCGGATGATATTAATGTAATCTATTCAGCCGTCTATTATCTTCACCAACATTGCACCCGATAAATGCATATTGATTAGGGGTTCTGTTACTACAACACTTTTCCAATGAATTAGATTTATATAATTATCCGCTTCAAAATTGATTGTCGATATTTCAGATTTGTGTATGCCATCATTTACTCTCATCTTTCAACTATTATGTGCTGTGCAACTAGCTGTTTAATGTGATGCTATCGTCAGAGAGCATTAAAATAAGAATTTCCTCTGCGTATACAAAGCAACCATTGTCCTAAATAACCTTTTTTAACTATTTGTTTTATTCCGTTTTTGTTGTTTAGTAGCCGAGTAATTTCCCATGAGTTTTTATATTCCTTCTTTAGCTGTGGATTACATTTGATTGTAAACTATCCTGGGGCCATACTTGGATAACATAGTATTTTTTGAGGGAACGTAGAGACTCTGCTGGGCAGTGAGTGATCATTTAAAGGCGGATAATTCTGTTCGTCGTTGTCATCCATTCTGGGAGGTACATATTTAGAATGAACCATTACAATTGATCATATGCCATCTCGAAGTCCAGTGAATTTCCTTTGCATCATTTATTAAACAAGGCAAAAATTCTAACCCACAGAGATTCGCCGGATCAATAGGAAAATCTTTGTCCAAGGGCCATTCTCTTCTTATTTCAATTTTTCAAGCCAAAGAGGGTAATTTTCAAACATTATTTCCTGAAATCGAGAAAAGGGTACTTAGTACATACCAGAAATACCTGCTAGACATTTGCAAAGTTATTTCATCAAGATATTGCTCAGAAGAACTAGCGAATAGGAACACAAGAAACTTACCTTACGCAAAATGGCTCATCAAAGGCGAATAAATTTGTTCGCTTTTATATAAGCACTGACTGACCATCAGAGCCTGTAGGTTCACTCACAAAGTATGTGATTCAAGTTTATTTCTCAAGATAGTTTACACCAAATGTAATCCACATCTAAAAAATTGATCTAAAAACTTATGGGAAACTACTCGGCTACTAAACATAACAGAAAACGGCAAAAAACAAATACTAAAAAAAATTATTTAGGACAATGTTGGCTTTTCACATCGAGAGCAAATACTTATTGCAATGCTCTTTGACGATCGCCATCACATTAAACAACAAGCTTATCAACATATAAGAAATGCAAGAGGTAGGGCAAATGATGGCATACTCAAAGATGAAATACCTAAATGTTGTAAAATGTTGTAGGAACAGAACTCCCAATCACTATGCAGTAACTGGATGCAATTTTGGTGAAGATACTAGACGGCTGAATAGATTCCAATAATTCCACTGCATTACTCAGCTGACCTTATCATATAATATGATAAGGAGTGTCACATCAGCATCCCCCAACGTCTGTGGATACAAAATATAGACTAGTTTGATACATAGAAAACTTATGTCAGTCTTTCATAAAAAATCACAATTCAGTGTATAAATAAAACATTGTGCTCAGATTGAAGAGTGGTCAAGCTATGCACTGTTGCGTCATGAAATGCAGCCATCTCCACGTGGTACCTCCTGGGTAGTTTTGAAAGCAACTACATAAGAGCTGTATTCTAAACATCAATTATTTGTATGACACGACAGAGTGGCAATGCCTGTTTTTTACCAAAAGTTGTCAATATTGCTCCAGTAATATAGAAAGATATCGTTTTATCGTTTAAATATGTTAAGTCATTAATAATAAAGATTTAAATAACACTTTTAAATAATAACCTTCTCTATAGAAATTCTTTAATTTTTTTGAAAAATGTCAAATTTTACCCCAAATTTCGACATTTGGACCAAAAGCGCAGACTCAAGACTTTTTTTTTCAACGGTAATATTGCACACAGATGATGTACTAATATAAAGGCAACTTTTGACACCTACCCGTTTTTTGATTTTAAAAAATTAATTTTTTTCACTCCACCCTAATTTGCATGCTAAAGCTTACTACAGCACATTTAAATATTTTAAAAACGTTTTCAAAACAAATACACTAGTTTCGTATAATTCGAATGATGACATTCTCAAAGTCTGCAAATAATAAATAATTTTATGCTATATTTCCAACAAATTGTCTTCAGGATTTTTAATTTTGAGTTATAATTGTGAAAATATGCTAATTAAGGCAAAACTTAGTCATAAAACAACTTCATTTTTTATTTAATTTTTTTATAAAGTACATAACCAATATTTTAAGAAATCCTGTAGACAAATTAAAATGACACATTTTCTGCACACGAAAGTGTAAAATTTTTTTTAATCGAGTAAGTACTTCCAAAGTTATATCAAAAATTAAATATATTTACAAATTTTTAATTTAAATAAGAAAAAAACTATTTATATTTTTTACATGAAATATTCTTATTATATTAAAACGTATTTCAAAAAAAAAAAAAAAAAAATCTCTATAAATAAAAAATAGAATTATGAGCCCCGGACCCCCTAATTTTATTTAATTATATCAGAAGTCTAATTCTATATAATTCTAAATTAAAATATCACTTGTACAATACTGTATTTGTACTACAATAAAATACACATTTGCATGCTAATATTTACTACAGCACATTTAAATATTTTAAAAACGTTTTCAAAACAAATGCACTAGTTTCGTATAATTCGAATGATGGCATTCTCAAAGTCTGCAAATAATAAATAAACGCTAATATTTATTTGAGAAAATGAGTTTCAAGACACGTCTTATCCAGAAAATCTAATTTTGGGAATCGCAAAAAACCTGTAACTGCGTCCTTTGGTTTTCAGTGTAAACCAAGATTTTCCAATACCAAAATTACAAAATAAAACTAGTTTTTTTGCACATTGTAGTTTTCTACAGATGCAGGTTAACCAATAGAAAATTAATAGAAAAAACATTATATATTTTTAATTTTGGATAAGGCGAGTTTTGAAACATGTGTCCTCATTTACAATTAATTTTTAAGCGAATAAAAAACCTGGAAGTCAAAGCATAAATCGTAAAATCTCGAATCTTTCAAAACAATAACATAAGGAAATTAAGTCAAATTGAATATATGTAATTGTAAAAAAAAAAAAAAAAAAAATGTTTATTTTAGAGAAGAGAAAAAAAACTTTCAGCCGGGACGACGGTAAAAAAAAAAAAAAAAAAAAAAAAAAAAAAAAAAAAAAAAACTGTATTTATTACGAACTTACGGGTAAAATCTCTTAAAATAAAGGAAAGACCGTATTAAATACATGTTATTTCTGTATAAAAAACAACAACTTTTTTCTGGCGTCTTGGCTAACAGTTTTTTTTTACAGTCTAAATAAGAAATATATTAAAAATTAATTTCAAATTAAGATGTATGATCCAATTTCCAATTTCCTTAGTGTATTTATAGCAGGATATCAAACTTTAGCGACTTTTGTTTTATCCTTTCAGTTATTGATTAAATCATTTTCCTAGTTATTTGTACACTAATAAAAGCGTGCTTTTTTAATTAAATTTCCGTGTTTGTTTATTTTATTTTACTAAAAATTAAAACCATATCAAACCATTGATATCTAATCATCAAAATCAGATTTTTTTTCATCTTTTAAAGATTTGCATTTACTTTTATACAGTAACTTCATCTGTATACTAATAAAAGACAAGATCGCTCTATGAGTGTCTGTTGCCCATGGCAACGTACAAGTCTGAGCATTTAGGTAAGAGTAGTCCAGTGCGTTTTCTGATTCACTTGAGGCTAAGAGTTTTAAGTTTAGGATAATTAGCCAAGATAGTGACTAAAAATTATCAGAAAAGCAATCATTTTTTTGCAATAATCGGATAAAGATGAAGAACAGAACCCGATTTTGCAGCGGAAAAAAAGAAGAACCAAATGCTGGCGTTTGTTGGTCATTTGCTTTAACCTCTATCGTCTGAAAGTTCTGGATGATGAAAAACGGAGACATATTCTTAAAATTCATAATTTTACGTCTGTAACGTCGCAATCACTTCTAAAACATATTGTTTTTATCCTTTTAAAAATGTATAAAAGGACTTTTTCGTGATAGAAATTTCCCCTTCACGGAAACGCTCCCCGAGGTCACAATTTTCGAGGTACCGAAAGAAAATGTATGCTCTTAAATATGAGACCTTCTTTTCGACGGTCCAATAGGTTTTCAAAAATACAAATTTTAATCCTTCCAAAAAATTAACGACACGGGTCACTTTGCTCCATACGGAGACGATCTTTTTTCTATGCTAAAAGTGACTAAAATTCATTTTTTATTATTCATTATTATTATTTATTATTCCATATTTCCACAAAATTGTTTTGGGTCATCTTTGAAGACCGGATTTAAATCGTCTACAAAAAAATTCGAAATGTTCGGACGAGCAGCAGTATTTTTTACAAAATAAAATTTGTGAATATTTCGACGAAAACACTAAAAAACGGGTGTTTCGGCGCTGTTTGGTTCGCCTTCGACTGTTTCTCTACTAAATATGTATTTTTCAAGAAATTTAAAAGAGGTCTCGGATATAGTTATATTTATGACCAATTAATATTTCAGAAGGTATGGAGCATAAGAATTATATTTTTGTTATGTTAATGAAAACGGTAAGAAAACAAGCAGAAAAAGCGAGTAGAAAACATTTTTCTTTTAGAACTAGATATAAATATTTCTTTCGCGAATTCTTCCTGCGAAGCAGTGTTGCCAGATTGGGGACTTTTTTGTCCCCACATTGTTGATTGTCACCGCTTTTTCGAAAATGAATTATTCGGCCTATTTAACAATGGATTAAAAATTCTGAAAAAGAAGGCAAATTATACTATTTTTAAAAAATGGTGACAGTCAAATAATCTGAATTAAAAAAGTCCCCAATCTGGCAACACTGCTACGAAGGTGCATAGCCGTCATATTTATAACCGCTGAAAATCTCATATAGGTCGTAAAGCAATAACTATTTTCTTAATTACTGAAATAGAAGAAGTGAAAAAAAATTGTCTTGCGAGCTCTTTTATAATTAAATATCAATATATTTTTACGATTTTTTCACTCAGGCCGCAAAAACATTATGTTTATAACTTCTAAAATTTTTAAATAGTTTGACGATGACGAGCAATCTTGCTCTCTTTTTTCCGGCTTATTTCAAAATTACGCATCGAGTCCGAAAAACAAAATACGCAAATAAGAAATACCAAACAGCATCCACTCTCAGTTATCTTTCCAACAATGCAAATCAATAATAAAACTGCAAAAATTAACCGTTTTATCATTCAACTCCCAATTTTCAATCGCCAAACTTATTTTTTTTCTGCGCATTTTCTCGTCTGATTAGCATTGCGCACATTTTGATTTAAAAAATAGACCTAATTTTATACGATCGCTTTGAAAATCTAATACTATATATTAAAATTTTATCTAATGATCGGGTATCGATTTGGATGAAGTATAATCGGATTTAGAGGTGAAACAATTAGTTAAAAAATATATCGGTTAGAAATTCAATGTAAAAAATAAGAAATAAATGAGTGAGTAAATAGTTACGCGTAAAATCCTGATTTTCTGTTTTTCCTGCTAAATCGCCCCTTTTTTCTCCCGTTGCAGTTATTGCACATATTTCGAGCCCTTTTCTAAATATCAGTATTTGTTTTACTGGTTTTTCACACAAAGTCAGCGGACACATTTTATACAACAGGAAAAAATCTTTAAGAATTTATGCAATTATAGGTTGTGAAATTTATTACATTTTTGTGAAATTATTTATATATTTTTTGAAAAATTACATTTTCTAATTAAATCTCGTTATTTAACTTCGAACCAAGCATTTATTAACCCCTTGAGGGGCAGCGGGATATATTTTATCCCACCTACGAATAATGAAGTTTTGCACCAGAAAAATTTTATTAAATTTTACTTTTCTAACTTTGGTAGAAAAAAGATGTAAAATTGCTTTTCTTTATTTTGAAATAAAAATTTTGGAAGATTCCGGTGGGAATTCAGATTTATACTAACGAAATTGCTTGCCCCTCAAGGGGTTAATAAAAGCTTCTTTTATTCTTCCTGCTAAAGTTTTCAATATTTTCTGAAGAAAATTTTAAGCAGGTTGCAAAATCATTACATTTATAACCTATAAAAATTTCAAAGAGTTTGGATTAAAAGAACCTTTTTTATTAACTTTAAAACGACCCTACGCGAAAAGTAAAAAAAATTCTTCTTGTCAAAAAAAAAAAAAAAGGTCACGAAATGGAAAAAAAAAAAAAAAAAAAAAAAAAAAACGTGCCCTTTTACTACTAAAAATCCATTCAGAACCCTAGATCTTTTCATTAAAAAATATAAATACAAACAAGATCGGGTTAAAGATGTAAAATCAAACAAATTTAATGTTCATTTAAGGTTATTGTCACGGACCCGGGAAAAGTCGGGCGGGTCAGCCAGTATAAAATATTTAGCTAAGAATAAATACTATAAAGCAACTGCTGTGAAGATTCTTTGTTCCCAAATGACGTTTCTGTAAAATTTACTTTTATAAAACTCTATTTTAAATATATTTTACACACTCGAGTCCTCAAAGGAAATAAATTAGCGGTTCCTTTCCAAAAGGTTAATGTGAAGCATTATTAAGCAAGGTGTTTCTAATTAACTTTATTTAAAATTATGAGCTAGGTTAGCTTAGCGTTCCAGTAGTATTAAAACAGCAAACTTTTCTTGCCCCGAAGGGCTTTTCAAAATTGATCATTAACTGGAATTTTAGGGATTTTCCGTGTATTTTAAACGAGAAATAATGCATATAATGTTCTACTAGCAAATTAAAATAAAAATGTGTATTGTATACATTTTTTAAATAATGTTTAATTATAGACGTATTCTAAAGATTGTGTATGAGTAGTAATTTCCCCAAAAATGGATTTACAAGACATTAAAGAAAATAAAAATAAAAACTTGATAAAAAATTTTATTGTCAGTATAACCTGCAAAATACGGTATTGTCATGATCGAGTCTAAGCCGAATTTTTCAATATTCTGGATTTCTGAAAAAATATCAAAAATACTTTCAATATTCTTAATGTTGCCTTTGCTCATATTTTATTTCATAGCCAAGTGACATTTATATGAAAAAATTAAATATTAAAAAAAAATAATTGGAATTTTCCTTGTTACAAATAAAATTCTACTAAACAGTGAAGTCATTTCTTCTGATGTAACTTCCGAAACATCGATGTCGTATTTATTTGTTTAAAATTTTTTCGTCGTTCTTTAACAAGTTTTTCTTGGATTTTATATAATGAAGAATATCTGTTTCGGAAATACAGTCTTGTTACCCGACTGAAAAGAAGGGTTATGTGTTTCACGCGTATCTGGGTATATGGATTTCTTTATACCCTCGAAACATCCCAACAGCTGGATGGATTTTAATGAATGAGGTCTCTACCGATTCGTCTTAACCGTCCGATGGTTATAGGCTAAGTTTTGTTTTATAAATTCAAAATGGCGGCCTTAAAATAAAAAATGGCTGTAGAGACGAAAAAAAATTTTACGCACTATATTGAATGGCATATCATTGGATAGGTCTTTCAAAATGAAGACGATGTTTCATTGACTATTTTACAGTCAGAAGCTCCGTTTAAATATTACACTACCTGGAGGTTGTGTAGGTAGGATCTCTAGCTTTACTGCCACTCTAACTTTGATAGATATCTATAGGCCTCATCAAAACAGTGTTTATAGATAGGAACTAACAATTAAACACTACTTAAAAATTATCAATACAAGTATATAAAAAAAATATTTAAGTAATATAAAAAATAGTTTTCACATTGATGAGAAATAATTAATTAGTTCGCGTTTTACGCTGTCGGGTTTTTTGATTTTTCAAATTTAATTCATTATTTCTATAAAGCAGATATTGAATTTCCAGTCGAATTTGTGCATTTTCCCAAAGACAACGTTTCTTCTGCTTCTGGTCCCCCCTCCCCTCTTGAGCTGCCACCACCATTATCGGTGGTTCTAAGCGAAGCGTCAGTGATCTCGCTTTCTGCTGATCTATTGCTTTTGATCTCAAAGTTTTCAATTTGCAAACAATTGTTATTTTTTCTTTCTCCCGTATGTTTGAAGTATAAAAAAAAGGTGAAAGCTGGAGATGATTTTGATGCTGGATTTTTGAAGTTGTCGGATTTCTGAATGCCGGATTTTTAAAGTTGCCGGATTTTTAAAGTTTCCGGATTTCAGAATGCCATATATTTGAAATCACACTGTATATGTCTATAATTAAATAACGTTTTAATTATAGACGTATGCTAAGAAATGCGTATAAATAGCAGTTTTCGCAAAAGTAGTTTAGATGCAGTTTGCTTGTGTTATTATGCTTATATGCAGAATTTAATTCATTTAATGAAGTTATTAAGCTACTCTGTTTTCTTTCTTTGCATTTTATTTAGTTTTGTGCAATATGTTTTTTACGTATACTGCAAAGAAACGTATTCTTTATCTTCGAAAATATATTATAACCACTAATGGAAATATACAATAACGTCTTTCGAGTTACACATAATTCCGAAAAGCGTTCTTTATCTTTAAAAGCTCAGAATGTAACATATTTTCGATACTTTATAGAAAGTATTGACGAAAAATAATTTTTTTTTCTGCCTCTGATTCTCGGATACATTTACGAGTAGTGTTTATAGAGTAATAATTAATTTACTCAAATTGAAATATCGATTTTGAGTATGTTATCAGATCATAATAAAACCCTTTAAACTGCGTAAATAAATTTTTACATACAAGAATAACAAAATAATATTAATTCTAATATTAATTCTAATATTAATTCTAATATTAATTCTAATATTAATGTTAATGCTTTTAATTTATCATGCTTTTCTGTAAAACATGCTTGTTAAACACGAAACTGTTTATTTGAAAATTTATAGTACCATGCAATAAACCTACCTTCCAGATTCAGACAACTGATCAATTTACTACAAAAACTACTTCAAAACGTTCCTGAAAAATTAGTGACAGTAACAGAAAAATTGTTTATATAAACAAATCAGTCAATCGTGAAAATATAGAAGAAGTTCGGGTATTATAGAATGGTCGGATAATATGGAATACGTCAATATCTGGCGCTTACGGTGTTGCAGCCAATCATATAGCTGCCCTACAAATTCCTCGTACTCCCATAAGGCACTGTGATCAGTGATATTTGCATACCTGTTTTTGTAACGACACGGTGAAATAAAATCTTATTCTCAATTTTTGAATTTTTTTGCAGGCAAGTTTCATAAAATTCGTATTAATTATAACTCTCATTGTCAATGATGTTAACAAAGTTCTGTACAAAGTTGAACAGTAATACATGTTTAAGATACGCATATATTAAGACAGTCTTTAAACACAAATAATACAATAAACCCAACTATAGTGAAAAATTAACCTTGGCCAGTACTCGACCCTGGCCACAACGTATCGTGCTGTTGCTCTAACCACTAAGCTAACCTGGCTGATGTCCTAGCTTGGCAATTAAAATAATTTAAAACTATTTTTCAAAGAATCTGCTGATTTATAGATGATGTACTAAGGTTTACTCATTAAATAATTTAGGTTATTCTTTTAAACCAAGATTTTCTTGCAATTTTAATATTCCTTACGACCCTATTCCATATTAGCCTAGTGGTTGCCATTAGCGGAAAAGTCTAACTTTTTTTAATAGCTAAAAAATTATATGTATTTGTTTCTTTCACTTTAAACGCATTAAAAATGTGTTAAAAACGCATTAAAAGTTTGTTCTTTACCTTTTCAATGCATCACAATATATAGTTTCTTCTATCTTTACAAGAAGAAAGTATTTGATTCATGAAAATTTTCGAATTCCGGTTTTCGACGATTTTACTCGTTTTAGAGGTCAGAGAACCATGTTTTTACAAAATGTCTGTCTGTGAGTCTGTCTCTCTGTCTGTGATACAAATTTTGTGGTCGCTCTATCTCAAGAAGTAATGAACGGAATTTAATAAAAATTAATATCCAGTTAGTCCCTGATATAAATTGGTACTGATTAGTTTTTGGTGTAAATTGCTCAACAGGTGGCGCTGCTATATAGCATTTTTCACGATTTCCACAACAGCTCAATCTCCAGAACTAAGGCACGGATTTTCATCAAACTTCAGATTCAGTTAGGCCTTCACAGGAATTGCGTTCTATACATTTTGGTGTAAATCACTCAAAAGGTGGCACTGCTATACTGCATTTTTTGCGATTTTTGCAATAGGTCTATATCAAGATCTAATGCTTGGATTTTAAATGATCTTCAGATTCTTGTATATCTTGATATGAATTACTGCTGTTTATGTTTTGTGTTTATAGAGTTTATAGAGTTTATAGTGTTTATAGTTATGTGTTTATAGCTAGTGTTTACAGCTATGCTACATATTTCCCAATTTCCGCTATATCTCTATCTCGAGAACTAATGCACGAATTTTCATCAAACTTCAAATTCAGATATACATTGATATGAATTGGTGCTAAATTGATGTCATTTCTTGTGATATTTAAATGATTTAATTGACGTGATTTATATAGAAGAAAGGTTTGTGATGGCCACAACATACTAGTTTTATGCTGAATTGCAAATTTAAAAAAATGGTATTCTATGATACCCGGGTTTCTTCTATAAGTTTCTGAGATTTCTAAAGATACAAAAAATGCTTTTCAGTAACTCGGAAGAGATTAATGTAATTTGCGTTTTCGTTTATATTATATTTTCCTAGATTAAAGGACCTTTGTCTTTTTTTTACAGCGTACAGTTATAAAGTAAATAAATTAATGCCTATTTTACAACTACGACTTTGCATGCCACAAATTCTCCTATAACTCAATCATTAACCCGGGAATGCTCGCGCATATCCAGGATATGAACGATTAACACTCTTCCACCAATAAATTCAAACAAAAATCGTCATTTTATTTAATCTGTGACATTGCGCACAAAGATTATTTGACGATTACTTTTCGAAAATTAGTGGTGAGAAATGTAATAAACGTGCCCAGCCTGGGTATGACATACCCTGCGCGAGCAATCTCGGGTTAAATACATTTTAGAGCTTTTTTTGCAACACTTAAGCACTAAAAATCCCACATAATATTTTCAACTTCCAGCGAAAACCATACTAATTTTCTTTCTTTAACGCCTTAACGGTCGCATTAAATTACGGTTTAAAAATTCAAATTGCTTATTGCAACCACTTTTTTGAAAAAGAAATGGTCACGTTATTTAATGACAGGTAAAATGGTACCATAATAAATCCAATTGCACTATTATATAAAACTGGTGGGTATCAAACAAATTTGAATAATCTGAATAAAAGACACAGCCCGTGAATATCACGGGAGCGAGAATTAAGGAGTTAAGAAATTGTTGTAATTTAGATTAAAATGCTCCATTCATTGGTCTTAAGGCTTTCATGGACAGTGGGCTTAAAAAAGGACACCTAATTTTTATTTTACAGATACCCAGAATATCTAATTCAAATTTTTGTTTTATAACGTACTTTAAAATAAGCACGTTCTTATTTTCGAATAAATCCGAAAATAAGCACGTTCATATTTTCGAATAAATCCGCTTATAAATTCTGGTGTCAGTCCATTATTTCATCAGTTTATTTACAGAATAACTCCGCGCCGGAAAGGGTTAATTCTTAAAACAGTATGTTTGATGAACAAATCAATTTTCTATAAAACTACTCGAAAACGTTTCCGCCAATTAGTGACAGTAAAAGGAAATTTGTTTATATAAATAATTCATTCAATCGTGAAAATATATTAGTTTCTGCGGTTCCTAAAAAAAAAAAAAAAAAATGCTTTTCAGAATCCTGGTTAACTTGGAAGAGGTTAAACCTTCTGGACGATAGTTTTTTATACATGATTCTATTTTTATATTCTATTAGCACCACTCTTTATTTAAAAATAAATTTTATAGTATATTTCTCTTGCGCATGTTGTCAAAGTGCAAGTACAAGTGTTTCTTTAACAAATAGTTATGCCGACCAAATAAAATTCCGTGCAAAGTTACGTGGGACCGATAGCGTTAATCTAATTTGTGTTTTTGTTATGTTACATTTTTCGAGATTAACACTTACCGACGCGGAGTAAGTCTGTTTGTAAAATGATGAAACGATGTACTGATACCAGAATTTATAAACGAATTTATTAGAAAATAAAAACTTGCTTATTTTCTCGTACATAACGTACGAGAAAATAAGCAAGTTTTTATTTTACAAAAAAGTTAGTTTTAGTTTTAGAAAAAAGGAAAGTTTTAATGGACTATTCTTGGCGCCTCTTGTGAGTTTTGGAATTAAAATTAGGTGTCCTTTTTTGTGGACACCGCCCGCTAAAGGGTTAAAGAACATTTGTCTTTTTTTTACAGAGCACATTTATAAAGTAATTAAATCAATAAATTCGTGTAAGACATGCTGGCACCAATGTCACATGGGAAGTGACATAGGACCAATAAGGGTTAATATAATTTGTGCTTTTGGTTAGACTATACTTTCCTAGGTTAAAAAACAATTCTCTTTTTTTTTTACAGCGTACAATTATAAAGTAAAGAAATCAATGCCCATTTGGCATTAAAATGCCATTTTTCATGCCGTAAATTGTCTTGTTACTCAATCATTAGATACATTTTTGAGATTTTTTGAGACACTTAACCCTTTATCTACTGACGGTACTTATAAGTACAACTCACTTTAAACTTTAATCCAATAGTAAATATTAATAATATTCTAATGGTACTTTGCAAAAATACTCTTTTAACTCCACTTTATCCGGATGCATCGCAGCACTAGTTCTAGGTTTGTTTTTTTAGCGAGGAAGGAGGCTATCTTTGACACAGACGATGTGTTTAGCGCCGACATTTTGAACAGGTTGTCACGCTCTTCTTTTTATTGCTGCAAACACAGTAAAGGATATAAGATAAATGTTGTATTTTTTTGTGTGTTCATTGTGATCTTAGAATACAGTTTCTAAGAATTCTTTTCGTTTGTGTAGTTACCCATCGTTTTCACCTGTTTTAAAATGTAATTACTAAAATTTAGTGTAGTAATGATTTCCCTGGTATTTCTTTATTGTATCATTTTGATTTTTTATAGGAAATCGAAAATTTTGTGGCACCGGCTCGTTTTTGCTATGCTAGAAATGGCATATGTAAATTCATGTATTGTATATGTGGAGATACGAGGGAACATGTTGTCCCTGGAATATAGACGTCGCATAACTAATGAACTGCTAACAAGTAGTCCAGGCAAATTAAAGTAAATACACCTTCAGCCCGGGCAAAATTGCAATAGAAGGTCTGTTAACTGATTTTTAATCCGTAACTATTACTGAGAAATATATCCAAAATCAGACAAAATCCGATCACGGGAACACCCTTAAAATCGGATTTCAAAACGGACTGAATCATATGCCGTTTTGCGTTCTTGTGCTGTTGTATAGCTTTTAGTTGAGACGGAAGACGACAGAGGGCAGCACTAAAAAATTTGGACTGCAAATACTCATTTTTTATCGGACAACTGACAATCAATAATGCTTTTTGAACAAGATAAAGTATCGATAACTCATTCTAAACTGTATTACTACTAGACCGATCTCCTAACAGTCATCCGGTATGCGGTGAGTTTTTAGCTCACAGGCTATCAAAGCCTGAGAGCTAATGTGCCCGCCCGTTCTGTATGTATGTATGTATGTATGTATGTATGTATGTATGTATGTACGTACGGACGTATGTACGTAACGCGATAACTCTTGATAGAAACATCCGATTTGCTTCAAAATTTTTTCCTAGGTTCATTGTGATAAGGCGCTTCCCTGATTAGTTTTGGGAGTTCATTGGTTGAGGATAAAGGGGGGAAAACGGGGTTAGTCCATCCCCCCCCTTAATTCAGAAAAATGGGTTTTTCATGCAAAATCATTCGATTTGCTCCGAATTAGGTATACCAGTTTATTATGCTAAGGAACATCCCTGATTAGTTTCGGGGATTCATTGGTTAAGGATAAAGGGGGAAAAACGGGGTTAGTCCACCCCCCCCCCTTAATTCAGAAAAATGGGTCTTTCATGCAGAATCATTCGATTTGCTCCGAATTTGGTATACCGGTTTATTATGTTAAGGAACATACCTGATTAGTTTTGGGGATTCATTGGTTAAGGATAAAGGGGGGGAAACGGGGTTAGTCCATCCCCCCCCCTTAATTCAGAAAATTGGGTTTTTCATGCAGAATCATTCGATTTGCTCCGAATTTGGTATACCGGTTTATTATGTTAAGGAACATCCCTGATTAGTTTTGGGGGTTCATTGGTTAAGGATAAAGGGGGAAAACGGGGTTAGTCCACCCCCCCCCCCCTTAATTCAGAAAAATGGGTTTTCATGCAGAATCATTCGATTTGCTCCGAATTTGGTATACCGGTTTATTATGTTAAGGAACATCCCTGATTAGTTTTGGGGGTTCATTGGTTAAGGATAAAGGGGGAAAAGGGGGGTTAGTCCCCCTCCCTTAATTCAGAAAAATGGGTTTTTCATGCAGAATCATTTAATTTGCTCCGAATTTGGTATACCGGTTTATTATGTTAAGGAACATCCCTGATTAGTTTTGGGAGTACATTGGTTAAGGATAAAGGGGGAAAAACGGTGTTAGTCCACCCCACCTTAATTCAGAAAAATGGGTTTTTCATGCAGAATCATTCGATTTGCTCCGAATTTGGTATACCGGTTTATTATGTTCAGAAACATCCCTGATTAGTTTTGGGGGTTCATTGCTTAAGGAAAAAGGGGGGAAAACGGGGTTAGTCCCCCCCCTTAATTCAGAAAAATGGGTTTTTCATGCAGAATCATTCGATTTGCTCCGAATTTGGTATACCGGTTTATTATGTTAAGGAACATCCCTGATTAGTTTTGGGGGTTCATTGGTTAAGGATAAAGGGGGGAAAACGGGGTTAGTCCACCCCACCTTAATTCAGAAAAAGGTGTTTTTCCATGCAGAATTATTCGATTTGCTCCGAATTTGGTATACCTGTTGGTTAAGGATAAAGGGGGAAAAACGGGGTTAGTCCACCCCCCCTTAATTCAGAAAAATGGGTTTTTCATGCAGAATCATTCGATTTGCTCCGAATTTGGTATACCGGTTTATTATGTTAAGGAACATCCCTGATTTGTTTTGGGGGTTCATTGGTTAAGGATAAAGGGGGAAAAGGGGGGTTAGCCCCCCCCCCCTTAATTCAGAAAAATGGGTTTTTCATGCAGAATCATTTAATTTGCTCCGAATTTGGTATACCGGTTTATTATGTTAAGGAACATCCCTGATTAGTTTTGGGAGTTCATTGGTTAAGGATAAAGGGGGAAAAACGGGGTTAGTCCACCCCCCCTTAATTCAGAAAAATGGGTTTTTCATGCAGAATCATTCGATTTGCTCCGAATTTGGTATACCGGTTTATTATGTTAAGGAACATCCCTGATTAGTTTTGGGGGTTCATTGGTTAAGGATAAAGGGGGTAAAACGGGGTTAGTCCACCCCGCCTTAATTGAGAAAAAGGGGTTTTTCATGCAGAATCATTCGATTTGCTCCGAATTTGATATACCTGTTTATTATGTTAAGGAACATCCCTGATTAGTTTTGGGGGTTCATTGGTTAAGGATAAAGGGGGAAAAGGGGGGTTAGTCCCCCCCCTTAATTCAGAAAAATGGGTTTTTCTTGCAGAATCATTCGATTTGCTCCGAATTAGGTATACCGGTTTATTATGTTAAGGAACATCCCTGATTGGTTTTGGGGGTTCATTGGTTAAGGATAAAGGGGGAAAAACGGGGTTAGTCCACCTCCCCCTTAATTCAGAAAAATGGGTTTTTCATGCAGAATCATTCGATTTGCTCCGAATTTGGTATACAGGTTTATTATGTTAAGGAACATCCTTGATTAGTTTTGGGGGTTCATTGGTTAAGGATAAAGGGGGAAAAGGGGGGTTAGTCCCCCTCTTAATTCAGAAAAATGGGTTTTTCATGCAGAATCATTTAATTTGCTCCGAATTTGGTATACCGGTTTATTATGTTAAGGAACATCCCTGATTAGTTTTGGGAGTTCATTGGTTAAGGATAAGGGTGGAAAAACCGGGTTAGTCCCCCCCCCCTTAATTCAGAAAAATGGGTTTTTCATGCAGAATCATTCGATTTGCTCCGAATTTGGTATACCGGTTTATTATGTTAAGGAACATCCCTGATTAGTTTTGGAGGTTCATTAGTTAAGAATAAAGGGGGGAAAGGGGGCTACTGCACCGGTTTTAATCCAGATAAATGGGTATTTCATGCAGAATGATTCGAATTGCTCCGAATTTGGTATACCGGTTTATTATGTTAAGGAACTTCCCTGATTAATTTTCGGGGTTCATTGGTTAAGAATAAAGGGGGAAAAGGGGGGCAGGTCCACCTCCTTAATTCAGATAATTGGGTTTTTCATGCAGAATGATTCGATTTGCTCCGAAGTTGATATACCGGTTTATTATGTTAAGGAACTTCCTTGATTAGTTTTGGGGGTTTATTGTTTAAAGATAAAGGGGGAAGGGGGCTAGGCCACCCCCCTTAATTTATATAAACGGGTTTTTCATGCAGAATTATTCGCTTTGCTCCAAATTTTGTATACCAGTTTATTATGTTAAGGAGCTTCCCTGATTCGTTTTGGCGATTCATTGGTTAAAGATAAAGGGGGGCTAGTCCACCCCCTTAATTTAGATAAATGTTCTTTTTGCAGGATTATTCGATTTGCTCCAAATTTGGTATACCGGTTTATTATGATATGGGGCTTCCCTGATTAGATTTAGAGGTTCACTGGTTAAGTATAAAGGGGGAAACGGGGGCTAATTCCCCTTCACTTAGTTTTTTGAGGGGCATTATTCTTTAAAATAAGTGTATAATATACAATTAGTGTGAATAGCCTGTGAGCTCAATGCCATCAGTTTAGCTGGGCACTTTTCTTTTTTATTCAAGCTCCGGCGATGAGGAGATATATCTCCGGCTTCAGGCAAGCCCGATACTATATTTTCTTTCTACATATTAAGTCTTCCTGAACATTTTAAGCCTTACCGCATCAAAATCGGTCCAGTGGTTCGCAAGATATAGTTATTTTAAATTTCTCTACTTTCTGTTAATCTCGTTCCTCTATCTCATGTCTCCAAAATTGCAACTGGCTCCGAATCGATTCCAGTGCTTATAAATGCTAGTTGTGCATAATTTTTCCAGGCATCTGAACATTTTTAATAATATGCTTTAGGGAATTTTTTAGGACAAATATCAGTATTTTTTAATAGAAGAATAAATCTAGCTTAAACGCGCGAAATTTTACCTTATTTAAGAATTAATTTTCTATAAGAAAATACTGGTACCGAAAAATTTCCTGGCTATAAAATTTCAGGACACGTACGACCCCTGCATTTATGGACATTTCATCACCAATTTACTTTGTTAAGGAGACTTTAAGCAAAGATATCGATATTTTTTATACATGCTGTGCTGTGATTGTGATCTGACCAGAGTAGTTTGTCATGTCAGTGTTTTTCAAGATTATATTTATGGTATTAAATGATTATTTAATCGCGGTTTACTACATTATTTCTGTAATTTGAAGCTTATACAACACTAGTGAGTGAGTTTTAGATTTTTTTTTATAAATTTTAGTGTTTTAATGAGCCTCTGAAAAATACATGCTTTACCATTGGTGGCCATTTAATAATGCATCTCTGTGGAGATTATTGTAATGTTAACCTTTTTTAATTAATCTCTAATCTCTAACATACATAATAAATGCTATAAACAGCTCCATACTGTGCTTTTTATTAACGTAAGTGTATATACTTTGCTCTGCCACCAGTTTCAATTCAAAATATCAATTTTAAGTGTACTAAATGATGTTTTGAAAATAGTTTAAAATTGTGTTCCATGCTAACGTTTAGCTTCAAACTCCCATAGGAATAACATTGGGAGTGTGTAACTGTTATAAAATTATCAAAAATACCTATAATGGACAGCAGACAGAAGAGGTGCAGCAATGACATTTAAAAAGTGGCCGATGTACTGGAACACATATCGCCATTTCATTCTGATTCTACTCAACTCAAAATTGTTACAGGCGTAACTGCTAAAAAAGAAGTTAATGTTGATGAGTTGCACTTATTTGGTACGATCATCATCTCCAAAATGATAGGGAAGGATATATTTAGGTATTCGGCTAAAAGGCAAAAGAAAGTGAAAACTCTAGGATCTGCTGCCGCCATCTGTAGTTATAAAGATGACTTAGATATACAAATAGATCCAGCGCTCCTCTTCCAAAGAATGATGATTGCTGGCACATGTGGTGAAATGAATCTTGGAGATGTCATGCGTTATGAACCGTGTGCGTACCCTGCAGCATTATTTGAATCACCAAGTATGATGAGGAATTCAGACAAATCTCAGTTAGCTCAAGCACTAGTCAAACACATTAAAAATTTGCACAATGAAAAATATGACAACGTGAAAAGTACAGAAAGGTACATATTGGATGGAGGATCTTTCTTGCATCGCATTTCCTGGTGTAAAAAAATGATACATATGAAAACATTGCTATGTCTTACGCTGATTTTATTGTTAAAAAATATGGAAAACCTAACATGGTTTTTGATAATTACATTGGGTATCCAACAATCAATGATGTGGCTCACAGACGACGCTACAAAAAAAAAAAAGAGTAGAGATATTAATTTCAGCCCATACATGAAATTTATTGGAAAAAATGTAGAGTTTCTGGACAATGAAAAAACAAGTAAGCAATGACTTCCCTCATAGGCGAATTGCTTAAGAAACAAGGTTATACTGTTCACAACGCAGATGGGGATGCCAGTATAGACATTGTTCGTGCTGCAGTCTCATCTTCAGAACATGTACATGCACATACCACTGTAATAGGTGAAGATACCGACTTGCTGATTCTCCTTCTTTAACAGGCAAAGGATAATGGCTTCAAGCTATACTATCGCAGTGACATAAGACGAGGATCATGTTCCAAACCAGTCTATCATATCCTCAACATGCAGTCTCTGTTAGGTTGTGAAAATTGCAACTTCTTTCTGTTTCTGCATGCTTTCACGGGCTGCGATACAACATCCAGAATTTTTTCGATTGGGGAAATCCTCATCATTTTTCAAACAGATGAACAAGACAGAGCTCCGTTCTATTGCAAAAATATTTTGTTCAAATTCAAGCCTACATTCAGATATGGCTGAGGCTGGAAGAAAAGCAATGCTTCTGTTTTATGACTGCACGGCACTGGATTCTATAGACAAACTACGTCACCAAATGTTGGTAGGGAAAGTAACTACAGTAAAATCATTTATTACACCTGAACGTTTGCCTCCGACCAATTCTTCTACAAAATATCATAGCTATCACACTTACTTACAAATGAATATCGGAAGAAAGAAAACACTCGTGCTACCCAATATTCTGCGAGTGACTACCAGCTATAGATTATTTACTTAATATGATTCCATGTTCTTGAAAGACAAACTGTGCTACTTTATGATGCGGATGCAAGCGTAATTGATTGCCCTGTTCTACAGCTTCTGGGGTGTGCCAAGTCAATGGATGTAACAAGAACTACCTAACTTCTAACTATAAATATGATGAAAGCTATTGATACGTTTTTTTCTTCACTGGAACATTTCTGTAAAAATGAACTTAAGCAGTAATTTGTCAGAAATAGTAGACTTTTGTGTACTGTTTATCGTTTTTGACTATACTTCAAAGTTAAATTGTGAAAATAAAGCGATATATTTCCGTAAGAGATATATTCTTTGCCTTAGTTCCAGAAAATCCCCTCCGCCATTTTGAAATTCGTATATAGGGGTGTTCCCGTGCTCAGATCTTGTCTGATTTTTAGTATGCTATTAAGCAGTAGTTCCTGATTAAAAAATTCTGTAAAAAGCTTCTATTGCAATTTTGCCCATGTTCAATCACAAAATGCCTGGACTAAAGATCGAAACCTAAAGAAAAATAGTTCTTTTTAAGAACCCTTTCAGGGGCAAAGCATTTTCAATTCTAAAGTGTTGGGAAATAAAGGATTGGCACCAGAATTTGGCAAACGATTTATTTGTAAATTAGAAAAAGCCTATAATTCACATACGTATTAAATCGAGAATATTTTCTGGTGCCATTTGAAATACCTTGTGGATTTTATTTTACGATAATTTAGTCATAGTGTACTGACGGTACTTTAAAGTACCACTTTAATTAATTACCTCTAAATAATTAAATTTCTCACGTTTGAAATATTTTTTTATGTTTCTACATTGTAGTAACTGAAAAAAAAATATTACATGAAAAAAATTGCAGTAGAGCATAATGCAGTAGATAAAGGGTTAAACAATAAGCATTGTAAATAATATTTTCAATTCAAAACGAAAACCGCAGCAGTTTTCTTACTTTATAGGGGGTATAGGAGCTTTGAGTTTGCCGTAATGATAAAAAACATCACATTTTTCAAAGTATACCAAAATACACATAATATTCAATTAAGATCCCCCCCCCCTTATCCCTAATGTATCTATTCTCAGCTATACTGTACCAGAAAAATAAATGTGGTATAAACAAAATTTGAATTAAAATTTTAAAGTTAAAAATCTATCTCACTAATGCTAGAATTATAACCAATAAGTGCTGCGTGCATGATTCAACACTAAAAAAGCATATAGAAAACGATTTTTGAACAAAATAGAATCATAACACACCTACTTGTAAATTAAAATCAAAATATATATGAAAAAGTTTGTTTAAAATTTAATTTAAGTACAAAATATGAAAAATTTGAAAAATTAAAAAACAAATTTCAAGTGCAAAAAAATAAATAACCAATATATGTGAATTTTTTGGTTTTAGTATGAAGACTATAAAGAAACACATGTTTGGTTAGTTTTTTTAAGTTATAGCTTATTAGTTTTGAAGTAACAGTGCGCGCAAACACCAAATTTACTAATATGAAAAACGCGTTATGGCGAGGCCATATATTGGATTTATATTTTTATTCAAAATTAATACTTTTTCTAAATTTATTTTGCTTTCTTTTGTTAAACACTAGTATTAAAAAAAGATATTTCTTTATTAATAATCTAAGCGCAAATCATTATTATCCGCAAAATTATTCTTTTATTTATATTTTTGTTTGATAAATCACTTTCCTTTTATTTAGGTGAGAGTCATTTCTTGTGGTTTACGCAATCAAAAAATCAGACAGCTAATTTAAGCATATCTGGCGCCTCGTATAAACATAAAAAACCTATATATTGCATTTTACATCTGTCTGGAAATAGCTATTTGTCGTAAATTATGCTAGCCGTTAGACTTTCTTTAAGCAAAGATACGTTTGCCTTTTTATTTCACTTTTTTTAATTGATAGCCAAATTTGACACTCCTTCTTGACTCTTATCTCGTTCAAATTTTAGTATTGCTTGCAGCCTAACCGTTAATTTGTGATTGGCGTATTAGCTTAATCCTTTCAGGGGCGATGGTATGTTTATGAAACCACTTAATTTTAATTCTCAAACGCCAAAATAGACCAGAATTTTGATAAATATTTTCCATTTAATATGAAAGTGAAATATAGCGCTTTCTTATTTTCTATTAAATTTGTTGGTAAATCCCGGTGCCATTCATTTATTTCAACACTTTAGCATTGAAAATGCTTTGCTCCTGAAACGGTTACCACATATCTATTCTTGGCATTATTAATCCCTTAACGGTCGCATTAAATTGCGGTTTAAAAATTCAAATTGCTTATTGGCACCACTTTTTTGAAAAAAAAATATTCACCTTATTTAAGGACAGGTAAAATGATACCAGAATAAAGCCAATTACATTATTTTATAAAACTGGTGGGAATCAAGCAAATGAGAATAAAATGAATAAAAGACACAGCCTGTGAATATCACGGGAGCGAGAATTATGGGGTTAACTTACGCAGATTGAAGATTTCGCCTCTGATCTTCTTATTAAGAGAATAATCATCTAAAGTTTGCTGAGTATCGCAGGCCTATTTTACATATATTATCCTCTGCTTCCGAAAAATAAAATATTTTTTCATGGAAATGTTTTACGAAATTATAGCCTGGTAGACTTTTACAGGAAACGATCTCATCGGATTATTGTTCGCAATGGTTTTGGATATATATTTACGATCACTTCTCATCTCTTAATCAAATAAATCATCTTTTCAAAAATTCAATATAACCTAAACCTCTTTCTTATTAGCCGGTGTAAAGCTTCTTCATACGCTTTTACAGTTTCAATATCAACGGACTTTCAACTGTTCTGAGCGTCTATAAATGATTATAACTGATGAAATGAGGCAGTTTTGAATTCTTTTTTTTAACATTGTTCAATAATTTTTAAAAACTAAGAATAAATCCAAATTTTAAAACAGATTTTTTGAAAGTTTAAACGTTCTGCGTCCCCTTAAAATATTTACTATTATTTTATTTATATTAAAAGTCTCTATTCATTGGTCTAATTCTTAAAACGGGATATTTGACAATTTGGAGATCAGCAGTTACTCTTACTTATTATATTCAGATAGGGTACTTAAATAAAACCAACGAAGATATTAAATTTTATTTTCATTTCTCAAATAAATTTTTACTGTACACTAAATGACCTTTACTTTTTAAGTTTACGTTTGTAAAATTTTATTTTAAATACATTTCACACGCTGAAGTCCTTTGAGGAAATAATGTTTTTAAATATTCCTCTCTAAAAAGGTTAATGAGGAGCATTCTTAAGCAAGGTGTTTCTAATTAACCTTATTTAAAATTATGAGCTAGATTAAATTAATGACTCAGTATATTAAAATAACAAACATCTCATGCCACAAACAGAGCCTGATTACCCACGGGGCAAATTCCTACCACTAAAAATAAACAGAAAATTTTGCCTCATTCATGGCAGAAATTTTACATGAAATACGGCGTTTAGATAAGGCGAACATTTCTTTTAAAATTTATTGGTGTAAGTGTGCCCCGTTGGTAATCAGGCCCTGGCCACAAAGAGCTTATCAAAATTCCTCGTTAACTTTATTTCAGGAATTTTAAGTGTCATCTAATCCTTAAATGCGCTATTTTTTATTTTGTTTCGAAAAAAATATGTATGATTCTCTGAAAGGTTTATTACACACGAAAAATAATGAAAAAAATAAGAGATACATTTTTCATATAATACGTCAATCTTTTCTTCTGTTGCACATTTGCAATACAAGTAAAAACTACTGTCGTGTGGCTGTTTTACGTTAAAATATTGCAAATTAGTAAATATTTTAATAAATATGTCTCCAAATACCTTATTTTATATAATTATTTATTTTATAAAGCTTAACCTTTAACCCTTTAACACTTGAACCGCCGGAAATTTTACTCAAGTGTTATAAAACTATTTTACACCAGAATTTTTGAACATTAAAGACGTGAGTTATCACATTGCTAACAAAGCGTAAACCAACTTAGTGAAAAATGTCCAAGCCGGGAACTAAGTTTTCACTAAGTTGGTTTACGCTTTGTTAGCAATGTGATAATTCACGTCTTTAATGTTCAGTAATTTCAAGCGTAATTTCACTGCTGAAAAGTAGTTGAAACATTAATTAAAACCCAATTTAAACCAATTTAAAATTATTTAACTAATTTATTCAACTTATTTCTCCGTGTTACATATTTAACTTATTTTAGAAAAACAAATTCTGGTTCGATTCGAAATATTTTCACTTTTTACCGGTCCAAATGACCGCTGTGGCGGTTCTAGTGTTAATTTCCATGATAGAATACGTTCTAGAAATAACGTAGTTCGGCGAATCTGAGTTTAGACCAGAAAGTTTCAATGGTTAATTTCGTTTTATATAAATAAGGAATGTATGTTATTAATTAAATATTGCTATTTTAATATTCTGGTGTGAATTAGGTATATACGAATAAAAAAATCTATTCAATTCAAAACACTGTTGATTGCATATATGCAAAGCTGCGCACTAAATGGTTAAACATTGAATATTATACATAAGGAAGGGTTAATCTTTTGATACGAAATTCACCATTTATATTATATAACTTTTAAAAACATGTTTAATTGTGCATGCATCAAATAATAACATTTATGAAAAATGTTCCGCAAAATGTTTTGTAAAATTTTTAATTAAGTTTTCTGCTTTCTCATCTCATGTATTAGTCCAGGCAATAGAGACCGTATAGGGGCTCTACCTAGCAAAATTCGTGGTAGTTCTGGATAAAGGCTTACTATATGTTTTTTGGGTCACTGAATCCGAATTTTTAACTTTCCACCAAAATTTCCCCCGGCAGCCCCCCCCCCCGCAAATTTTGGTAAAATGCCCCAAAAAACAGGGCTGCGGAGTCGGTAGGAAAAATGATCGACTCCGACTCCGACTCTGACTCCTGGATTTCTGAAACTATCGACTCCGACTCCGACTCCGGCATACACACAGGGTTTCTCAAAAAGATTGAAATGCGCTTTAATTATTTACCTTTTGGAGATATGTAGATAATGCAAATTGAAAAAATGTTCAAAATTAAATAGTAATTAAGATTAAGGTTTTACCGAAACAATAATACTACCGAAACAATAATCGGTAATACAGTTACCCCCACTTAATCGGGTAACGGATAATTGCATACTCCGCTTATATGCATAGAATTCTGTGGAACAGAAACGTTCCCCATAAGGCCAATGTTAAATATACTCGTTTTATCGCATAACAATCCCCGGTTAATTGCATAAATATCTCCAATCTACTACTAGTAATCCGGATTTTATGAATTCCTGTTATAGTGATGAATGGGAAAAAAAGGGAGAACTTTTTTTTTTTTTTCTAACAATGGTTTGTTATATTTACAATCGAAGAGCAGAAATCGTCGTGAAAGGTGACATCTTAATTCTGGAAACTTATGCGAGTGTTGAATTTGGACAATTGTGTTTTTCTTTTAAAGCTTGCCGTACATACAGTGACTCAAGATGCTGGGGGTATTTTTTGAAAAATTCTGGAATCGGGGAAAAATAGAATCGAGACGGTCAAGAGACCAATATTTAGCGCTGGAAGTGGAGAAATGCAATGTCGAGATATGAAAAAAAAATTCCTAAAGGGTTTTTTGTGTAGGCGAAAGAAAGAAAGAGATATAAATTGACAAATAATTGAAAAATAAAAAGAATTTATGCAGAAACTTTTATTTTCAAAGGTATGATTTAAAAGCAAAAATTTTCTGTTTAACTTTCATTTTAATCTTCACATAAATTATAATGAAAAATTAAACCATGTACCGTAAATAGTGTTATAATACCTAATTTTTTATTACATATATTGTTATATATAGAGTAATAATAAATTATTTATTAAAGTTATTAATACAATAGTTTTTAATTTATTAGGTAAATAATTATTGTCCATTAATATTTATCATATATGTGGTATATAATCAAATGATAGCGTATACTAATAACATTAATTGCTGTCCTCGCTTAAATGCATACCCCGCTTAAATGCATATAATTCAGTGGAACCAACTGTATGCAATTAAGCAGGACCGACTGTATTTCTATTTTCGGCCGAAATTTCGTTCGATTAGTTCTAAATACAGTAATAATACAATTATATTTTTTTACTTTTTATGGAGTGTCTACTACGATAACTAATATACTAAAACATACTTAAACATGTATTTTATTGATTTTAGAAATTCCCACCTAACGGGCTTTAATGGGGTGATCATAAACTTTAAATCATTTCACCATATCTCAGCAGCAGTTTTAGCTATGAGCAAGACATTCAGGATAGCAAACCTATTAAAAAAAAAAAAAAAATTAAACACATCTTTCACGGATTTTAGAAATCACCCCCCCCCCCTAAGGGTGTTAAAGGGATGTACAAAAATTTTAGGACATTTCTCCATATCTCAGCAGCAGTTTTAGGTAGAATCAGGAAATCCAAGATAACAAACCTACTAAAAAAAATAGAATACTTCAGTGATTTTAGATCTATTTTGTCTATTATGTCACCAACATCAATTTCAACTCTATAAGGTAAGATTATACAAATAAGATAACACTTACGGATACTGGATTAGATAGTAAGAATTTTTTTTATCGTTGCTAGATATATTTCGTTTGATTCCAGATTCTTTTAGAGAAACCGACCAGCGTAGCGGGCGAAGGATGCTAGTTTCTAATATTTTATTTTTATAACCGCCGTATAATCATAATGGGCATTTATAAATTTCGATTCGGAATATGCAATACATTAAATAAAAATAGCAATTATTTTACAATTAAAAAGATTCACTTACCTAAATATAATTTGAAGTTACATATACGGACAAAGGATTTCTATCTTGTCAGCTGCAAATTAAAACTAAATTACCCGAAAAGAACATATGCCTGCTTAAGAAACTAAGATATTTTCAATTTGAACTTTGAACATAATGAGTAAAGGAAAATTGTGCTTCAGATTCGACCGCACTTTATGTGAAAGATTGGCAAGTTGTCATCGCCTTTCATTCATAGACGTAAATGCTATTATCTACATCTACACTATACTAATAAAATCTTAAATAAAATTAATGCCAATTTCGGGGAGATGGGGGTGGGGAATCGACGAATGAGGAATAATTATAAAAAAAAAGTGAGGGAAAAAAATGCCTGCCATTTGAGGCATAAAATGAGTTTCTTCATTTTCCTCTCAAAATTCATGAAATAATTGTTTTTTCTACAGTAGGTTAAAATTACGGTCCTCCATCGGATAGGATAACCAAATTTAGCTCGAACCAGATAGACTTTAAATGCTTCGGATCAGGTTTTGACACTTTTGATTTGACCTGATTTTTCAAAAAAAAAAATATGTATTGAATATTTTTCAAATGAAAAATCTATATATTTGAATATTAATGAATGTATTTAAGTTCATTTTTATACAAAAAGATAAAATTGTAGCCTTTTTTATAATTGTTTATTCTATAAAATATGAACTAATTTTCTTTCGCCTCGAATTACGGTCGTAGATGACTTTTTTTCCATTTTCGGATTTGGTTGAGAAATTCCTTTTTGTCAGGTTTCGGGTTGACTTTCAGCAAAAATTTCAAATTCGGGTCGGGTGCAACCCGGCCTTTGGAAGAATCTAGTTGGGGCTTAGAAATAGAAGAACGTCTAAGTTTTGGGTAAGAAATATTTAAGAAGAAAATTGCAGTTTTTTGTTTTAATGAGGAAAATTCTATATGAGTTGTCCTATATTGTAGTGATAGCGGCTTTAATCAGTTTCATATTTTATACACATTCTATTTTATCTGAAATACTGAAAAATAAGGCAGTATAAGTTGAACAAAGGATAAGTGAAACATCCATTGTTATCTGAAGTAGATTGTTGCATTCGTTAGGGTCAGATTCGAACGGTGGTTCGGATTAAGCTGGCGCTGAATGTTTTTAGTTGTGGGCCAGTCTGATAATTACTATTGCGGGTTCGGGTCGGGATGACCCGATTTTTCAAAAGAAAGTCCGTAACATCGTTTAACTTATAAGTCGAATAAGCAAATATATATTCCTTTTCCTACACAAAAGATAAAAGTGTTGTTAGAGATGACTATTTTTCATAATTCCAATAAAATTTTGATTTTATTTCATTTTGGATCCGGTTCATGGTTCAGGTTTCTTTCCGGTTTGCTTCGGACTGACTTAAAGTATGAATTTCAGGACCCGACCAGGAACACGGATGGACAGAGGTTAAATTGAAACATCTGTTTTTGTCTGAGATAGATTCCTTCATTGGGTTGTGTAGTCGGACCGACACGGGATTCGGGTTGAGTTGGACTTAATTTACAAAAAACAAAACAAAAACCTTTAAAAACTCACTTTAATTTAATTATTGTACAATAGTGTCGTCTATGAGCTGAAGAAGTAAGTAAAGGAATCAATTTAATGACTGATGTAAGCAAAAAAATCACATCCGCCCTTTTGCCTTATATTTACTCATTAACATGTCAATAAACTGAAAAATAACTAAATATTTATTAATGTATACAGTTAAAAAATAAAATAATAATTCAGTTCATAAATTTAAAATTAAGTGTAATTGGTTTTATTTTTTATTTCACTTTAAACTGTTCAACAAAACGTTTGGAGTCGGAGTCGGAGTCGTCATATTTTTAGCGACTCCGACTCCGACTCTTTTCATCGAAAAATCACACCGACTCCGACTCCGACTCCACGACTCCGACTCCGACTCCGCAGCCCTGCCAAAAAAGGTTTTTATTAAAAAAATCAATTTTTATTATTTTAGGCAAAAAGTATCTAGAAATTCAGAAAGTAGACAAAATTTGCAACAAATTAGATGTATAACATGACTTAGGATGAAGGGGAAGGGGGTTCTGCCTCGGAACATGCGCGCGGTGCTGCGTGAACTAAGTTGCGCAATTCCACTTAACCACTCACACGTTTACATTCGCCCTCCCATCTCCCCTCCGAACTTTCTCTATAATGTTTACTTTAAGTTTTTTGGGTCGCTTAATCCGAAATTGTAACTTCTCACCAAAATCTCACCCGGCAACCCTCCAAAAAATTGATTTTTTGAAAAAAATTGGATTTGAGAAAAGTGCGCGGGGAATGTTCCGTGGCAGCCCCCTCTCTCCCCGTTTATCCTACGTCATAATGTCAGATAACCTATTTGTTGCAAATTGTGTGTAGTTTTTGAATTTCGTAATGCTTTTCCCCTAAAACAATAAGAAATTTAAGTTAATAACAACTATTTGGGGGTAAGTTAAAAATTCGGATTTCATTTTTGAAATACAAAAGGGCCAATTTAGGCCCGTATGTCTTTGTACCTCAACGAATCACTTGCGCCCATACATTCCTATACAATAAATGATTGTTATACTGTCCTGTAACAATCCTTAATGTTTGTACCATGATTTTAGAATCACCCTGTATAATGGTTCTCGTTAATGCGTCTCTATTTAAAACATAATTCTGCTCCTAATGATGCGCACAAACCTGTTTTCACCATCATTTTCTATTTGTAAAATTAATGCTAAAGGCATCACTTATCTCAACATCGGATAGTGCGTAATTCTATTTTTTTTTTTTTTTTTAAACTGGAAGGGCAGAAACGAAACTACTTTTGTGTATTAGTTGTTGAAATGCAACTTTTACGAAACTCTGCTTAATGATCAAAAAAGAAACTGTCAGTGGAAAATTTGAGGAAAGAAAACTTTCTACCACTAAAAACGTAGGGGTTGCTAATGGCTGTTAAACGTTATTACCAATCAAAATATGAGGTAACAATAACATACTAAATTTTCGAGAATGTCGCAAACCTGGATAATTGTGTTACAGAGGTCACTTGATCAAATATTGAGAAGAAAAGTGAGATATGACTTTAATTAAAGTTAAATTTTGCAATTACGGCAATTCCTTTGCATATTTTGTTTCTCCTCAGTAATTTATTTTTTATATTAACAAAATGCCAGTAACTTCCTATTTAACAAAAAATTAATAATTTAAAGCTAATGTTATTTATTATAGCACTAATTTGGCAACCTATTTAATTTCTATTAATGAGCTTAATGGGTAAAACAGAAATTGTTGTGGTAAACCTGAGGAAAGAAAACTTTCTACCACTAAAACCGTAGGAGGTTGCTAATGGCTCTTAAACGGTATTACCAATCAAAATGTAATGTAACAATAACAGACCAAATTTTAGAGTGTGTCTCAAACCTGGATAATTGTGTTACAGAGGTCACTTGTTCAAATATCGCGAAGAAAAGTGAGATATGACTAATTAAAGTTAAATTTTGAAATTACGGCAATTCCTTTGCATGTTTTGTTTGTCCTCAGTAATTTAATTTTTGCATTAACAAAATACCACTAACTTCCTATTTAACAAAAAATATTAATTTAAAGATAAAGTTATTTATTATAGCACTAATTTGACAACCTTTTTAATTTCTATTAAAATCAGAATTTATTCAACGAACTAGATTATTCTACACTTTTCGCATTTTTGCATCATTTAATGGTTAGTACAAGCACAAAATACCCTACGTTAGAATTGCTATCTGTTCACTGCAGAGTTCATTGTATTTCATATAAGTGTAGCCAGGTGACGACAAATGTTTAGCAAAAATAAGCCCTTTCTCACGAGCATTACATTGATATTTGAACTTTTGTAATCTTTTCAGTAGTAAATACTTTTCAATTCTGCATTTATTGATATTATTATGTTTATTATTACATTTTCAAAATTAGTTATACCCGCGAAACATGCTTTGTATAAATATGAGTAACAAATTGGCATATCTTCTCAAATGGCGAAGTTTGAACTGTAGCCAGTTCCAGAATGTATGATTACTGCCGGTGAAAAGTTCCACCAGTAAATTGGAACATAAATTTCCCCTTTATTTAAACGTATTATTAATAAGAAGTTATGTTGTTCCAATAAAGATAAAAATATCTATTCACTTTTACTGGTAGGAGATTGCGTCGGCGCTATTCAAGCCCTAGGGTTCTGCTGCATTGTGACAACCAAAATAATCTTCCTGTCAATCTTTGTTAATTTGATTACCGTCAAGCAAACATACACCAGTAAATTTTAATAAAAAAATTCCCCTTTTTTAAACGCCTTATTTGTGCAGAATTTCTGCCATAAATAGAGCAAAAATGTCTATTCGTTTTTCCGGAAGTTTGCATTGTCAGGCCCTGATCAAATGTAAACAAACACAGCCACAATCTGGTGACAACCACCTCAGTTACTTCTCTTGGAGCCGTATACACTGCACTATCTGTCTCCTCTTTTTCATCCATAGCTCTTTTATCCTCAAAATGGAAAAGCTTCAACCGTAACCGGTACCACAAGGGCTGATTAACAGCGGGACAAACTTTTCACCAGTAAATTGTAATAGAAATTTCCTCCTTATTTATTATTTTTATTTATGCTGATTTTCTCTCAAAATCAAGGCAAAAATATAGTTTTTATTGGGGGATATTTGCTACAACAGTAGGGAGGCCCTGCGGTTCCGCCATAATGCGACAACATAAATAAAAATTCTGTGTAAATAAAACGTTTAAATAAGACGAAATTTTTTATTCAAATTTACCGGTGAAAGTTTTCACGGTGGTAATAAGTTCTGTTGATCCGATGTAAACAAGCAACAGCAGCCATGTTGTGACACTATCCTCAGTTACTTAACTGGCAACTACATTTATCAGTCTTATCCACGTTAGTCATAGCTTCATTATTCCCCTCCCTACACCCTAATTTTTTTAGTCCAAGGTCATGGAGCATATGGTCCACGCCAATTTGAAGCGCTGAACATATAGGATAGAGCTGGCGATTTGAGAGGGAGGAGCAATGGACTGATATTTTTTCCAGTTTCTACTTTATAGTAACAATATATATAAAAACACAGGTCGCTTATCAACTTCTTAAAAAAAAATCACGTCAGCAAGTTTCATGTTTTCACTTTTAAAAATGAGTCTGAAAATGTGTCAGAAAATTTCAAGTTTTTGAGCGCGGAAAAATATTTTTTTGAATGCTGATCTGATATCATGAATCTGATAAAATCAGCTGAAAAATGAAATTAAAAATTCGGCAAAAGTGGCCACATAAAATTGTTAAGCTGGGTTTATCTGTAATCTTGATTCAGTTTTTGTTGGTGAAATTAGTACATAACTTCGAAATCTACCTCCGCCTGTACGCCGAGCAGGCAGGGATTTTTTGCTTTTCATCTTCCTTCTCGTCCTCATCTTTTTATTTTTAGCTTCTGAATATTTATGGATCTATAAAAGTTTGAGGTTTAGTCTTCTTCGTAAATGCTGCACCTATACTTCCAGATTGTTTTAGAGACTGCATTCGAGTTTTTGCTTTTTTACAAGGCACTGGTCCGTTGTTTGAAAACCAGTTATTTTTTCGAAAAAAGAAATTCGTGGTAGGATTGTGCAACAATTTCAAGAAAAACCTCTTTCCATGTAAGTTTCTACAAAATTTATAAAAGAGATTTTTCTTTGAAAAATAGTTTTGTTCAAAAAACGGACCGAGTGCGAGTCTTGTTTTTCAACTTTAATTTATTTTTAAAGTTTCGGCCTTTATTTTCTTCTTTTTTTTTCTGTGTCCCTTATCGTTCGTTCGGAAAACTAGAACTTTTTTTATTAACTATGAAGCGACCATACAACAAAATACAAAAAAAGTTTTTTGATGTGCACTTTTATGGCTAAAAATCATTTTTTTGCGAGTGTTTCATTTGAAAATGTAAATTCAGACAAGATCGGGTTTAAGGTACAAAATCAATCACATCTGATTTTCATTTAAGGTTAATAACGCGGACCCAGTCAACGCTGGACGGATCAGCTAGAATAAAATGTTTAATTGAGAATAAAGATTTAAAAGCAACTGTTGTGAAGATTATACCCTTCATTTTTATTTCACATTAAATCTTTTCTCTGTTCCCAAATGATATTATCTGTAAAATTTACTTTTATAAAACTCCATTTTAAATGTATTTTACACACTCGAGACCTCAAAGGAAATAAGTTTGATGTCCCTTTCCAAAAAGCTAATGAGAAGCATTGTTAAGCAAGGAATTTCTAATTAACTTTATTTAAAATTATGAATTAGATTAAGTTAACGTTCTAGTAGTATTGAAATAACAAGTTTTACATGCCACTAGAGATGGTAAATATAGTTACTTTTGGTTAACAGGTTACATCGTTCCACACTTGTACAGGTAACAGGTTCCAACAACCTGTCATTTTTATAACATAAAACTAATCGCTGTGTATGCGGTCAAAGGATGTTTTAATTAGAAGGCCTTTTAAGCAAAATGTTTGGAATAATTTTTTGCCATAATTATAAATGCTGTTTTCTATTGAGATGAATCAAAATTAGTTTGGGATTAAAAACTTAATTTTTTCAAGACAAAAACTTACCTAGTTATGATACTTTGAATGTCATGCATTTTTAGCGTTTTCTGGTACTAAAAACGTGTTTTCCCATTTATGGAGATTAAAACATTAAAAATTCAAAAAATTCTAAGAATCCTAACTCAGTAAGTTTCGACCATAAAAGAATAATTTTTTGCTGTTTTGCTTGTTAGAACATGGCAAAACGTTTTTCTAAATAAAAATTATAGGACCCAGGCATTGTATAAAATTTGTAATTTCTTATCTATTTAAAAAGTAATTGTTGTAATGTAAATAGATTTGTATGTGATGCAGAAGAAAATTTGAAGCATTTTTGCAATTGGAACTATACCTCTTAAACTAACGGTTTAGAAATTAGTTATTGATAAACGATAAAAGACACCCTGTATAATAATTAATACAGTTTTAGCAACACGATTTCTAACCCCCCCACCAAAAAATATCATGAATACAGCATAGATTATGAAATAAATCACTTTCCAACACATTCAGAATGCCATAACAAAACATCACAATTTACAAAGGTGGAAGATGACGTCTTAATGAACAATTTGGAAAACACATACTGCATTTGTAAACACAATTTCTGCCTTTACCATGAATAGTCGTTAAAATATAAGATTTTTTGTAGCCCTGTATATGATCTACAGATATGTATGCATACTACATAGTATGCAAAAGTTACTTCAGTTACTCACATAATACATTTTAAAATTTCCGCTCAGCAATTTCAGCCAATAAACGAATGTTGTTGAGAACTGTTGTTCGACCTTGTATATGATCTAAAATTTATACACACCAAGTAATATTTAAAAAACAGTTAAATTTAAAAACGCATACCACAATTGAAAACACTCTTCCAGCAATTATTGTTCGTGGCTTCAATAGTTCAATTATTGCTCATTTTCTTTTATATCCAAATACTTTTGTGTGTTCCTGTAAATAAACGATAAGTTCTATGCACACCATATTCCATAGCAAGAATCTTGTAGTACACCTCAGTGATTTATATCAATTTCAATATGTTTTAAATACTGTAATATCATTAAAATACACAGCAAGCGATTTTCCCCATATACCATAATGTAACGGAATTCTTTTGAGTGGCCCTGCAAATGAACCAAAAATGCTATACACACTTCCTTTACAATAACGAACATGCCATGCTAAAGCCAAATAAGGTATATTCATTTCATTGCAATCGGACTATATTTAAGCTAGTTAAAGCAAGGATAGACAGACGGACAGACAAACTGAATTCATAAGCAATTTTCAACTACGTTGGAACGTATTAAAAATGAGAAATTTGATACCCGACTTCATAGCAGCCATATCTATCAACGCATATTCAAAGCTAATTTCACAAGAACACAAAACTATTATTTAACCCCTTGAGGGGTGATGGGATATATTTTATACCACCTACGATTAATGAAGATTTACACCAGAAAAATTTTATGAAATTTTACTTTTCTAACTATGGTGGAAAAAATGCGTAAAATTCCTTTTCCTTATTTTGAAATATTTTTTTTCTAATTTTCCAGTGAGAATTCAGCATTACACAAACGTAATCGCTTGCCCCTCAAGGGGTTATATACTTTTTAATCAAATGCAATTCATCCAAACAAATTTCGTTCATACAAATATGTTTTTCAAATTAATTACAACTGTACTAATATTAAGTTTTCCCACAAATTATAGGAGGCTATTTTCTTTCTTTTTTCAGGAAATTAAAACAATGACAAAAAAAAATCTTGGCCAAAAAACAAAATCTATGGTGCGAGAATCCTCCTCGCCCCCATTCCTCCCCTTAGAAAAAAACCTCCATGAGTACGTAGTAAAAACTCTTTTAAGTATTCGAATAAACCACCCAATGCAAAACTCTCTCTTCCTTCCTTCCACAAACATGAAGAGTAAATAAACAGTCTTAACCGAATGTCTTCACTCAAATAAATTTATCCGTTAGCGTGTTTTTTAACCCTTTCAGGGGCAAAGAACTTCTGTTGCTAAAATGGTAAACTGATTGATTGACACCGGTATTTATAAACAATTTTATAAGAAACTAAGTAAAAGCTTTTCTTCACGTTTATTATATGAAACAAAATTTAATTCCTAAATACTAGTTGAATGGTATATAACATATACCGGTGCCCTTCAAGGGGTTAATTTAAAACACTTTCGTGACAAATGTTTCAAAATAAGCAAATGTTATATTGACCGCAGAAAATTTTAACAGGTAAATAATTGCAAAGTTGTTCTATTATTTCTGTTTATTCAAATGCTTACCAAGCGATAAAGGAACATTTTATATGTTAAGAACTACTACGTTTTACGGATAGCATAAGTCAGAACGAATTAAGGGATTATCTGTGGTTGGTTTCATCTGTTGCAGCTGCTTTCAGTTGAAATTAATTGAGGATTTAATGTACACGTTTTAAATGCGCTAAAGAATTAAAAAAATATAAACTCACGGATTTTATTTGAACGTAGCAAAATAACGTTTTCTTATTCTTGGAAATAGATTTTCTATTCATAATCGAGAATTTAAATTTAAATCGAGAATTTAAATTATAAATATATGTATTTTACTTAAATGTTGCAAAAAGTTACTTTTTATAAATTTAATACATCTGAAGTCGTGTTTCACTGCATTATGTTAAAGGGGGGGGGGGATTAATGCTTTTTTTCATTTACATAACATAAATGAAATATACTGCAAAATTCAACAAAAATCACTTGTTGAAAATCAGAAGCAAGCCAAATATATATATATATATATATATATATATATATATATATATTTACAGGGTGGCTACTAAATACTGATACACTTCAAAAAATAAGAATTAATTTTAATCGTTTGGTAAAATAATTTATTTCTGTATTTCAGCGTTTGGCAATTTTCTATTAGTGCAGACGATTTTTGTAAAAATCAAATATTTAGAATTATTTTTAAAATGGAAGCTAAAAGAATGATGATTAAACAGCTCTTTGATCGCGGGCTTTCCGCAGGTCAAATATTTAAGCAATTGAAATGCCTTGGTTTTAATAGATTATTTATATATAGAACTATAAATCGATTATTGGATACTAATAGCTGTAAAGATCGGCCTAGGTCTGGTCACCCACGATCAGTTCGCACAAAAGAGCGCATCAAAAGAATTCGTGAAAAGATACGAAGAAATCCACAACGCTCTGCAGATAAAATGGCTGCAGAAGAGAGCGTGAGTCGCAGAACTATGCAAGTTATTATAAATGAAGACCTGGGTTTTCGTCCTTATCGGAAAAGAAAAGTTCAAGGTTTGACTGATGGCCAAAAGATAAAAAGATTACAAAGATGCAAGAAATTGCTGAAGCGGCACGGTAAGAAAAATATTGACAGAATGATATTTTCTGATGAGAAGCTATTTTGCACTGAACAGTGTTATAATGCTAAAAATGACGTCGTATATTCAGCAACGTTTGAGGATATACCTGAAACTCTCCGAACTGTTAAACGCTTTCAGAACAAGAATTCTGTTATGGTTTGGGCTGCAGTGTAAAACAATGGGAAATTGCCTTTGAAATTCATAGATAAAGGGGTAAAAATCAATGCGGAATATTACAAACAGAACATATTGGCTGCACATTTATTGCCACATGCTGACAGGTTGTATCCAAAAAAGAATTGGATATTTCAGCAAGATTCTGCACCTTCACACCGAGCTAAATCAACACAAGCTTGGCTCCAGGTCAATTGTCCGAATTTTATCATGCACGAAGATTGGCCACCTTCTTCACCGGATCTAAATCCTTTAGATTATTGTGTCTGGGGGATTTTAGAGGCTAAAGTAAATAGCAAACAACACAGAAGTTTGGACTCTCTCAAAGCTTCCATATTGCGTGAATAGGACAAATTACCTCTTAAAATGATTCGTGCCGCCCTCGGACAATGGCATAAGAGATTATCTTTGGTAATTGATAAAGATGGCGGTCGATTTGAGTGAATTTGTTTACAGGTAAACTTTCATGTATGATGTTCATCATATTAGTGTAATTATTTTTTTCTATTTTATATTTGTAAAATAAAATGTCTAAATATTTGTATCAGTATTTAGTAGCCACCCTGTAGTTGGAAAAAAAATGCTCAGATAAAAACTTTCGGCAAAACTTTGCTGGGTTTTATAAGTCAAACTTGACTTATTGTTATGGAAATACTGAATGAAGACAATATATACGATTCATGAGTACAAAACATGTCAAGCATGACCTTTTTTCTTAGAAATTTTCAGATGTTTTCCTGATATACTATTTGTGCCAGTGTTCTGTTTATGATCTACTTTGCGCCATCAGAATCGGTGAAAGTATGTGATGGTGATGCTGATGACACAGCACTAGGCACCAAGCCGAAAAAGTGTGTTTAATTAGTGCTGTAAGTCATTACTATTCATGCATCAGGGATTGATGAAATGCAAAATAAATTTTTATCACCACACATATAACAGCCCATAACTAGAGGGTGAAGATGGACCAAACTAGGGGCGCACATCTGAAAAGAAACGACTGAGGACGTTTTTAGTGAATACTGTTCTTTTTAGATGCAGAAAATTGAATTCTTGATTAAGGCAAATGAGTGAAGACGTGCCATTTAAAACCATATGTTATTTAATTAACAGGGACTTTTCGGTAACAAATTAATTCAATATTAGATTCCAGCATAGATTCCATTTCCAGAGTTTTTTATTCTAATGCGTTAAATAATGCCTGTCCCTACATGCCACAAAGCGCTTTCGAAAATTGCGCATTTACGTGAATTTTAGTGATTTTCCATGTTTTAACGCATTCACGACGACGCGGCGGGTCACACACGACTGTCTCAGAGTTGTAAAGTCTCCGGCTTTTTCCACACCACTATTATTTTAGAGAAAACGCTGTTCCTTTAAATCGTCCAATTGTTCTAATTTAAAAAAAAACAACATTTTCTATATTAAAGTACTGGTATCCAAAAAGCCGGAGACTTGGCAGCTCTGAGACAGTCGAGTGTGACCCACCGCGCCGGCGTGAACGTGTTAAATAAAAAATATTACATATAAGGCATTTACTAGTTAATGGAAATAAAAATTTGATTTGTATTGCATTCATCGTCGGCACCATGTCAAACATCCAATGCATGATTCGTACGCCTCCTTGAAATTTGCAGACCAAAAAATTTTGGCGCAGTCATTTGGCGATTAAGAACCCACTTCAGTCGCGAGAAGAAAGGAAAACGCTAATGTTCAGTCTATGGGGGTGTTATTTTCAAATTTATCGCCTTGATTTTATTATTTTTTTTTGCGTATGATAGCTGAGGACGATCTACAACTGGGCTACTTTTTATTTTTTCTATTTTGGTTAAAGTTTTTATATATATATATTAGGATAGTTTCAATTTCAGAACCGGTTCAAATCGGTTCGAAAGTAAAAGTAATTTTTTTTTATATCTGAATCCCAAATCGAAAAAGTAAAAACTAGTCCAGTTGCAGATCGTCCTCAGATATTCTATGAAAAAAAAAAAAATTAAAAAATGTTATTAAAATGCAAGCAAGATATTTGAAAATAACGCTCCCATAGCCTTAACATTAGCGCTTTAAATTTTTTGGTGACTAAAGTGGAATTTTAATCTACAAAAAGGTATTATAACCACTTATGAAAATATACAGTAATGTCTTTCGAGTTAAGCATCAATGAAAATAGGCGTTATTTATTACCCGACTGAAAAAAAGGGTTATGTGTTTCACGCGTATCTGTGTATGTGGATTTCTTTATACCCTCGAAACATCCCAACGACTGGATGGATTTTAATGAATGAGGTCTCTATCGATTCGTCTTAACCGTCCGATGGTTATAGGATAGGGTTTGTTTTGATAAATTCAAAATGGCGGTAGAGACGAAAAATTTTTTTACGTACTCTATTGAGTGGCATATCATTGGATAGGTCTTTCAAAATGAAGACGATGTTTCATTGACCATTTTCCAGTCAGAAGCTCCGTTTAAATATTACACAACCTGGAAGTTGTGTACTTTGGATCTCTACCTTTACTGCAACTCTAACCTTCATAGACATTTATAGGCCTCATCAAAACAGTGTTTATAAATAGGAACTAATAATTAAACACAACTTAAAAGTCATCAATACAAGTAAATAAAAAAAGGGTAAGTAATATAAAAAATAGTTTCATATTAATGAGAAATAACTAATTAGTTCGCTTTTTACGCAGTCGGGTTTTTTCATTTTTTAAATTTAATATATTTATCGTTAGAAACCTCATAAACCAATATATTTCCGACATTTAAAAAAAAGTATTTACAAAAAACGAAGATTCTTTTGATGCCACTGATATTCGGAAACGTTTCCAGTAGGTTTTTATAATGCGTTAATAATTTTTTTCAACTTGAAATATCGGTTTTTAGGATACTATAAGATCTTAATAAAACATTTTCGCGCAAGTAAACTTATACATGCAGAAATAACAAAATAATAAAAATTCTTGTGTTAATGTTGGCGCTTTTAAATTATCATGCTTTTCTGTAAAACATGCTTGTTAAACAATTAGCAATGAATTTAAATGGTAAATTAAGGTGACGAAAAATCATTCATATATGAATTATTCTTGTATATATATATAAATATTCGTGCATATATATGATTCTTATATATATGAATGATTCTTCTACTTACTCTTATCATAAAATAATTACAAAAATAGAGAAATACATTTTGTAATTGAAAAGTAACTTTCTTTTTTTTTTCAGTCCATAAAGTACCAAACAACTTTGCAGTTATTTGAAAACGATGTTTAGCTAATATGGTACAAACAGAGTTTAATAAAAAGAAAAGTGCCTAGTTAAACTGGCATTGAGCACTGGCATTGAGCTCACAGGCTATTCCCACTAATTGTATATTATACACTTATTTCAAAGAATAATGCCCCTCAAAAAATAAATGAAGGTGATAACCTTTGTTTCCCCCCTTTATACTTAACCAACGAATCTCCTTCCTTCTTCCTTCTAACCGATGACCAGGCTCCTACCTGCCGGGTTGCCCCAGCTTAACGGGTTTAGTATCTGACATCGGGGCGAGTGACCACCTAATCCCCGCGAGCGGCAATAAACCTGACATCGTTCTCTCGATCGTAATCCTATTTGCAGCGCCTACTGCTCGTTTGTGTATACTTTGTTTTGCCGGTTACTTAACGCTATATCCTGTCGTTTGGAACGTGCACATTGCTACTTAAGTTGGTCTCGTAATTTAGAACCTTGATCAGATGACGAGACCTTCACCTGGCAAGGCACCTCCAGAGGTATAATTCACAGGTAACTTGGAGGACTTTGCACCCACGATGGATTTTACATGCACTAGGTGCCATTAGCGTACATGACGGAATTTTAACCGGCAGATAGCCTGGGGCCTGCGACCAACGGCTACGAGTATAATGCTCTACCAGCTTGGCCACCGCTGCCCGATCTAATTGGGATAGCTTGGAATTTTTGAAGCCTAATTGTTGATGCATACTTGTCAAATGAAAATGATTATTATTTTTACTTTATTATATTATACTAGCCGCCTTCGCCCGCTACGCTGGTCGATTTTTCTAAAGAAATCTTGAATGAAACAAAATATGTCTGTGAATTTGATCATGCGTTTTAAAGCAATATGGACATTTACCTGGTGTATCCAACCGAATTGCTGTAAGCAATATGAATGTCATTACGCTATTATATCTTTTTTGAGTCATACAAAATTTAGACTGTTAAGGATCAATTTCTTTAGTTGATCTCTTAGTGTAGGATTCGGTAAAGAACAATAGAACAATATGTAATATACTAAAAGCGTTCATGAAAAATTATCAATGCAAGTCTCATCAGAATCTGTTATTTGGACTTACTGAAAAGGCTGATCGTTCATAATAATTGGGTTCGCCTGATTCTAGAACTTTCATCTATAATTGTACAATCAAGCAACCTAACAACCAAGCAACAGCAAATGATATGTGCTTTATACTAAAACATTCACTGAAAAATTAACTAACCGATCAAGTTGCATCGAAATCCACTTAGCAGAATCTTTTAAACTGGAAAATATACCGAAACCTTTCCTAAAAATGATCTAATTAACAGTTTAAATACCATAAAAATTCATTCAGTGGAACCTTTAAAAAAAGAAAATCTTTCAAAATTGTTTCAAAAATATATATTCTAAAAACACACTCAAAATATATATTAAACATTTAATTGCTAAAAAGGACGTCAAACGTTAATAAAATACATTAATAGATCTTAATAATTTGACATGTTTCGATTGAATTTACTCAATCATCATCAGAAAAACAAATAAACACAAAGATGGAAAATGACAATAAACTATTACAAATGAAATTTAAAAATAAATAAATAAAAATCACGCGCGTAATATTTTAACATGTTTCACGTTGCCCTATTTTATTTTCAAATTATCTAAAAATTCAATCCAAATATTTGGGATTTGAAATGACAAGGAATCATTGCAGACCATTGAGTTTCTGACGTAAATTTCAATAGATTCTCTAATAAAAAGTTGCAAATAAAAATCTGACCTATAAATTAGTCTACTTTCATTAAACAAAATATTTATGTTTTCTATTTTATTTAGCCTAGATAATGCGGTTTTACCTATATTAAATTTTATGTCTGCAATGTGCTCTTTACATCTCACTTGGAATTTTCTCTGAGTCATGCCAATATAATAATTTCTATAACCACCTTCTTTAAGAAAAGGAATGATATAAACACCGGAAAGGTCAAATTTATCAATAGGGTCAATTCTAGTGGTTCTTTTTAGCAATTAAATGTTTAATATATATTTTGAGTGTGTTTTTAGAATATATATTTTTGAAATATTTTTAATGAACGTATAAGAGAACTTCTGCTTATAATTTAATATCTTTCAAAATTGGTTCATCTGATTTAGAACTTTCCCCTTAATTATTTAACTGAGCAAAGTAGAACGTTATCTTTTATACTAACATCTTTTCTGAAAAATTATCTAACTAACAGTGTAAATCCCGTGAAAATCTATTCAGCAGAACTCAAGATATAAGCGGCCAGAATGAAATTTCTCTTTGCATTATATATACATTGAGATAGTTAAATATAACTTTCATAATCGCTTTAACCTTATTATAGAACTCTCTGGGAGGTAGGGGTAGATATATAATACATCCCTTCTGAATTTTTTAAGGAACTCAGCTCAACTTCCATGACTATAGTATATATACTCTCAGTATACGCTATCTCTGTAACGTATATCTTTCAATTTTCTTTACTGTACCACTGAAAACTTTTTCCGCATAGCTCCGTAACTAAACAACACAGAATGATATGATAAATATTGAAAAAATCCCTGAAATATTATCTAACTTACTCTGTATTTAATTAGTTGACTTGACACCTTTCATAATCGAGTTCACCTAATTTTAGAACTCCCGTAGCAACTTAGAATGATGGTTTTTACATTAAACCATTTATAAACCAAATTTACTATTTAACAGTGTAAGTTCTACAAATTTCTGTTCAGTAGAATCTAAGTTATAGTCATACTTACAATATTTATTGCTCATTAAAGCTTTTTTCTTTACATTTGAAATAAAATCAGTAACTGTTTTATTATTTCCTGTTATGCCAACACCATTGTCACCAAGCGTAATAGTTGGCACAAAAATGAAATGGTACATTTGAAAAAAAAAAAAAATAATAATTTTGTTGATTAAAAAAAAAAAAAAAAAAAAAAAAAAAAAAAAAAAAAAGCATTTAAAAAATATAACTTTTGAAAATTACAGACTTTGGCACAGATGTCATATTAGCACTATATTGGCGCGATTTTTTTCGGTTTTCAATTTGGCGAAAACATCAACAGCATAAACAACATAATCCGGGTTACCACATCAAACAAAATAACAACACTTAGGCGCCAGTTAAGTACCCGTTGCGCATATGACATTGGCGTCAGAAAAAAATATCGCCAATATGGGGCAAATATGATATCTGTGCTCAGACTTTGAACTACCATTTTTTAAATCAATAAAAATAATGGTACTACTTGGTTATCCCGTCGACCAAAAATCTATTGCCAAACTATAAGATTAAATGCCAATAATGGTTGATCGTAAATGTCGCATTCACTTGACTTTAAGCACGTTACACGTATTTACGTCATCAGGTGATTTTTATTTCGGCGTTTTAAATGCATTTTTATTAATGTTATACTAATTTATTTGTTCTTTCGTTATTTAAAATAAAAATTATGTCAATTTGTATAATTTGGCGATTTATATAATTTGGTGAAATTGGTCGACGGGTACCAAAATAAATACTTAAAATATAAGAATAAATAAATATTTTGAAATAATAAAATATAGTCAATTTAAACTGCTGTCTTAAAATTGTAAATGTCTTTTACTACTGAAGCATGGCGTACGTAATACGTATGTCTCACATTGTAGTAAACATTTCATTCTTTCAATGAAGACATTCATGGTTTTTTGAACAAAACATTTTTATATGTATAATTCCTAACTTCTGAAATAATTTTATTGCAGCTCCCTCATCATCAGATAACTGCGAAATGGTAAAATCTATACCAGTATCGCTAATAAATATTTTCTATTCAAAAAATAACAAATTAAAAAGTTTTGCGAGATTATGATGGAATAAAATAAATTCTGTCATTGAAAATTCCTGCATAAAAATATTCACGTTCAATAATTAGCAAATTTTAATGTGTGGCACGGTTTGCAATAAAAATCGTTTGCACGATTAGGGTTGAAATAAATGGCGCGATACCATACATTTTGGCATGGTATCGCGACAAAAATTAGAACAAAAAAGTGCCCCAGTTTTTTTTTTTTTTTTTTTTTTTTTCAGTTTTAGTTTTTGAGGCGTTTGAGTTTTTTTTTTTCTAATTGTCGAAGTTGTTTTTATTTAATCAAAAGGATTGGTTAAAAAATGATTCAATTTGAATTTTTTCCCTTGCTATAGTAACAGAATGAAAAGAATGAGTTTTTAGAAATTATCACTTGAAAAATTCAGGTTTTGGCGCCAAAGATAGTGCCAAATTAGAAAAATATGAAATATCTCTCGAACTATTGGGATTAAAAGAATTTAGTTAGTACCATTCGATTCAGCATACAAAAATACACCAAAATATGTTATCCGTTGAAAAATAACTATAAAATCAGATTTTTAAGGAATTTTTTAAAAGTTCGTTCTTTTTCTTACCTGCCTTAGGAGTGGAATTTTGGAAAATCCTTTCTTAGCGGTACTCTATATCATAAGAAGTATTTTTACCCCGATTTTCAAGATTTTAGGTTCAGTAGTTTTTGCTGCGCGTTGATTAATACAAAATCCAGACTTTCTTTTATATATATAGATTATTTATTTATTTATTTATTATTTTTTTATTTTTTGTATGGGGGGGGGGTAGAGAAAACAAAGAATGGGGCTCCGCAGATAGACAAATTGCACCAACTGTTAATTTTTTGGACCGAATGGATAAGCAATCTTAACGTTGCTAGGGACATAAGACTACGCCTTTCTACCGTACCCCACCGGGTAAAAACTGGCTCCCTGGGCTTTGACATTGGAGCGGGTCTGGTAGCTCCTGCAGAAAGCGCATATATAAAGAGAGGCGTAGTAAAAAAAAAAAGATAAAAAATAATACATAAAAAAAAATAAATAACAATAAAAAGATTTAACATGATTTACCTTTTTTTTTTCTTTTTTTTCCCGCATGAAGAGGTTCTTCATACGCTGCCCCGAAATACGTATCTTAATGATAATTCAACATCAGCATTTTTTTTCCTTTTTTTTTAAATTTTTATAACCTGAAACAGACAGACTGTTAGTATGGGGTTGGGTGCCCCGCTAAAAATCGATATGTGTGTGTTTTTTTTTTCTTTTTCTTTTCCCTACTGTGATCATATGTCTATGTTTCCAATTAGCCATCTGGCCACTGATTTACTCTTGTTCTGTACGTGTTTGTTGTTTGCTAGTTGTCTGTGCCAAAGTTGCTCGTTATTTGTTGTTATTTGGACCAGATGGTGTTGTTGTGTTAGCGGGCAGGATGTAAGATAGTGTTTAGGGGTTCCAATTTCTCCACATGCGCAGTTTGGTGTGTTTTTGCGTTTAAATCTGTGTAGGTAGTCAGGGAATGCTCCATGACCCTTGTAAATTTGACTTAATAGTTTGCAGCCCATTAGTCTGCTTGTGTTAACTGTTGGGAACTATTCATATGTTGTCCTGCCCTTGTCCCCGTAATCCCACTCGAACTGCCATTGTTTTATTATAAGCTCTTTGATTGTTCTTTTTAAGTTAGATATTGGTCTTTCTAAGTTATATGGTATATTATTCAATTGATTTTGTGCTGCTTGTTTTGCTAATTTGTCGGCATCTTCGTTGCTTTGTATGCCTACGTGCGCCTTTAACAAACTTATTTTCAACTTTCTATCTGATTTTTTATTGTTTCGTGTATTGAATCTATTAGTTGTGTAACATTGAAAGGTTTACTAAGTGCTTGAATGGCTGACATGCAGTCCGAGCGAATACAGTTTTCTTCTCCTGTTGTGTTCCCCCATTCTGCTGCCTTCAGTATAGCCAATAGTTCTGCTTGGAAAACGCTATTAAACTTCCTTAGTGGTGCTGACCATGTGTTTATTTTCTTTTCCTTTTCGTATGCTACGAATGCCGAATCTGTAGCTCCCGATTCCAATTTTGACCCATCTGTGTAAATTGTGATATCCTTAAAGTTGTGTCCTATGGTCAGTTCTATCGTTTCCGCCGGGTGTGTGTGTCATATGTTTATTTTTTTTAACATAGCCTGTATGATTAAGTATTGTTCCGTATAAATTTACTGTTTCCTTTAGCCTTGAGACTGTGCCGTATAATGCTTCGTATTTGACTTGTAGATGAATTGGAACCAGGCCTGCTAGAATCTGAAGGGCCGCGGTTGGGGCTGTTTTATATGCCTTGACTATGGCCAGCAGGAAGTGATTTTGGCAAGTTGTTAGTTCTTCCTTGCTTCTTGTGTTAAGGTTGTGTCCCCAAATTGGGGCTGCATAAGTCAGTGTTTTCTCGACTACTGTTCAATACCAAATTTTCAATAAGTCCGATGTGAGACCCCATCCCCGTGAGACCATAGCGCTCATCATGTTGAACGTGTTCCTAACTTTTGTTGATTGTGTTTGGCAGTGTGTTAGCCAGTTGAGATTTTTATGAATTATTATACCTAGGTATTTAATTTGTTCCTTTCCTTCGAGTTCCCTGTTGTTAAATTTTATACCCTCTATTTTGTGTGTGTCCTCTGTTGGGAGGTTTCCTATATGTGTTCTGTTTAGATACAGTAGTTTTGTTTTATCCCAGTTAAGTGTTAGGTTGTTAGCTGTGATCCATTCGTTAAATTCTTTAATTATTTTGTTTACTAATTTGACTAGTTTTGCTTTCGTTTTTGCTCTTAATATTAAAATAAAATCATCTGCAAATGCTTGTATTCTTACGCTATCCCCCCAATTTTTCTTCAGTGCTGTGTCTGCTATTAGCAGCCAAAGCAGTGGCCCAAGGCAGCTGCCTTGTGGGCAACCGCCGAATGTTTGTTTTGTTGTTTTTATCCCGTTCTCTTCTAGGGTTATGAATCTGTCTTTTAAAAAGCCAAATCTAATCAGGGAAGCTCCATAACATAATAAACCGGCATACCAAATTTGAAGAAAACCAGTTAATTCTGCATGAAAAAACCTTATCGTAAAATTAACGGGGAGGTGGGGGGGGGTTGAGCCCCCTTTCCCCACTTTATATTTAACTAATGAACCTTCAAGTCCAATCAGGAAAGCTCCTTATCAGAATGAACATAGAAAAAAAATAAAGTAAATTGGATAATTCTGCATTAAAATTCATTTTACTAAATTAAGGGGGGTACCCCCCCTTTCCACCTTTATACTTAACTAATGAACTTCCAAATTTAATCAGGGAAGCTCCTTAACATAATAAACCGGTATACAAAATTTGGAGCAATTTGAATAATTTTGCATGAAAAACCCATTTATCTTAATTAAATAGGGTCTAGCACCCCTTTATACATAGCTAATGAAGCTCCAAATGTAATGAAGGCAGCTTCTTAACATAATAAGCCGGTATACCAAATTTGCAGCAAATCGAATAATTCTGCATGAAAAACTTATATATCTAAATTAAGGGGGGGGGGGGGCTAGCCATCTTTCCCTCCTTTATACTTAACCAATGAACTCCCAAAACTAATCAGGAAAGCGGCTTGCCAGAATGAACCTTGAAAAAAAATGTGAAGCTAATCGGATGTTTCTATCAATAGTTATCGCGTTATATACGCGCGTATGTACATACATACAGAACCGGCACATTAGCTCTCAGGCTTTGATAGCACTGTGAGCTAAAAATCATATCACCTACAGCCTAACGAAATCTACAAATCAAACACTGATCAAGAAAACATCTAGCCTTTTCAAAAATGGTTATGATTCCTTCGCCTAGAGAAAAAAAAATCATTTTTTTCTTAATTTTTTGTTTCTTTTGGTAACGCCAAAATTCCATAAAATACCAATTAACTACAGGTTCATTTATAGTAAAGTAAACAGCATTGATAATGGATTTAATCGCAAATTTTAAGAAATGCTAAAAATGATTTTTTATACCCTAAATCTTAAATACAAGGAAGTAGTAAGTATCGGATTTTTTTACAAAGTTATGAAATTAGAAATGAATGAATCAAAAAAGACATACTGAAACTGTTTTTTTAGATATAATATTACCTTGCAATAGCCCTGTATTCCAGGTTGAACCAACTAATCAATTTACTTTAAAATCTACTCAATATCGTTTCCGAAAATTAGGGACAGTAGAAGAAAATTTGTTTATATAAATAATATTTTCAATCCTGAAAATGTAGAGGAAGTTAGGATATTATGGAATGGTCGAGCAATGTGGAATACTTCAATATCTGGCGCATACGGTGTTCAGCGAAGCATAAATCTGCCCTACCACTTCCTAGTACTCCATAGGGCATTGTGTTCTGTTCTGTTTGGATGGCTGTTGTTGAACCGACACGGTGGAATAAAATCTTATTCTCAATGTTTGTAGATTTTTGCGGGAAAATTTTATAATATTCATATTAATTATAAAATATCATTGTCAGTGAAATTAACCAAGTTAGTAAAAAGTTGAAAAGTTATATTGCTTACTGTGTTAGATAGTTTTCCTCTGATTATGTTTTTCAAGATGCTGTGTCCAGAGTTGCCAGTCGTCTACTTTTTTACCCACCTACAATTAACCATCTCGCTGCGTAATTGTTTTATCAAAATAGCTTCGAAAATTGCTATTTAACGCCTTGAGGGGCAAGCAAAAATGTCTCTAAATATTGAATTCTCACCGGAATAATCGAAAAATGTTATTTTTAAATAAGGAAAAGCAATTTTTCAACGATTTCCCTCCAAAGTAATAAATATAAAATTTAGTAAACATTTTCTGGTAAGAATCTTGTTTAAATTAGGTGGGATATAGTTTTAAGAATTTTTATTCTTTTGTCACCGGTTTTTCAAAACAAAAATTTTTCCAGCCACCTTTTTCCTCCAACCACCATTTTCCTCCAGCCCCCATTTTTTAATTATTCCCCCAGCCTCCACTGTTTATTATCAGTCACAGTTCTTTTTATTTATTTCTCCAGCCACCTTTTTCCTCCAACCACCATTTTCCTCCAGCCTCAATTTTTTAATTATTCCCCCAGCCTCCAATTTATTTTCCTCCAGCCTCCACTTTTTATTATCAGTCACAGTTCTTTTTATTTATTCCTCCAGCCACCTTTTTCCTCCAACCACCATTTTCCTCCAGCCTCCATTTTTTAATTATTCCCCCAGCCTCCACATTTTATTATCGGTCACAGTTCTTTTTATTTATTCATCCAGCCACCATTTTTCTCCTGCCTCCTTTTACCTCCAGCCACCTTTTTCCTCCAACCACCATTTCCTCCAGCCTCCATTTTTTAATTATTCCCCCAGCCTCCAATTTTTTTTCCTCCAGCCTCCACTTTTTATTATCGGTCACAGTTCTTTTTATTTATTCCTCCAGCCACCTTTTTCGTCCTACCACCATTTTCCTCCAGCCTCCATTTTTTAATTATTCCCCCAGCCTCCAATTTTTTCCCTCCAGCCTCCACTTTTTATTATCTGTGACAGTTCTTTTTATTTATTCCTCCAGCCACCATTTTCCTCCAGCCAGCATTTTTTAATTATTCCCCCAGCCTCCAATTTTTTTTCCTCCAGCCTCCACTTTTTATTATCGATCACAGTTCTTTTTATTTATTCCTCCAGCCACCTTTTTCCTCCAACCACCATTTTCCTCCAGCCTCCATTTTTTAATTATTCCCCAGCCTCCAATATTTTCCTCCAGCCTCCATTTTTTAATTATTCCCCAGCCTCCAATATTTTCCTCCAGCCTCCACTTTTAATTATCAGTCATAGTTCTTTTATTTATTCCTCCAGCCACCTTTTTCATCCAACCACCATTTTCCTCCAGCCACCTTTTTCCTCCAACCACCATTTTCCTCCAGCCTCCATTTTTTAATTATTCCCCCAGCCTCCATTTTTTTTCCTCCAGCCTCCACTTTTTATTATCGGTCACAGTTCTTTTTATTTATTCCTCCAGCCACCATTTTCCTCCTGCCTCCTTTTACCTCCAGCCACCTTTTTCCTCCAACCACCATTTTCCTCCAGCCTCCATTTTTTAATTATTCCCCCAGCCTCCAATTTTTTTCCTCCAGCCTCCACTTTTTATTATCAGTCACATTTCTTTTTATTTAGTCCTCCAGCCACCTTTTTCCTCCAACCACCATTTTCCTCCAGCCTCCAATTTTTTTTTCCTTCAACCTCCACTTTTTGTTTTCGGTCGCAGTTCTTTTTATTTATTCCTACAGCCACCTTTTTCCTCCATCCACCATTTTCCTCCAGCCTCCATTTTTTAATTATTCCCCCAGCCTCCAATTTTTTTCCTCCAGCCTCCACTTTTTATTATCAGTCACAGTTCTTTTTATTTATTCCTCCAGCCACCTTTTTCCTCCAACCACCATTTTCCTCCAGCCTCCATTTTTTAATTATTCCCCCATCCTCCATTTTTTTTCCTCCAGCCTCCACTTTTTATTATCAGTCACAGTTCTTTTTATTTATTCCTCCAGCCACCATTTTCCTCCTGCCTCCTTTTACCTCCAGCCACCTTTTTCCTCCAACCACCATTTTCCTCCAGCCTCCACTTTTTATTATCAGTCACAGTTCTTTTTATTTATTCCTCCAGCCACCTTTTTCCTCCAACCACCATTTTCCTCCAGCCTCCATTTTTTAATTATTCCCCCAGCCTCCAATTTATTTTCCTCCAGCCTCCACTTTTTATTATCAGTCACAGTTCTTTTTATTTATTCCTCCAGCCACCTTTTCCCTCCAACCACCATTTTCCTCCAGCCTCCATTTTTTAATTATTCCCCCAGCCTCCACTTTTTATTATCAGTCACAGTTCTTTTTATTTATTCCTCCAGCCACCTTTTCCCTCCAACCACCATTTTCCTCCAGCCTCCAATTTTTTCCCTCCAGCCTCCACTTTTTATTATCGGTCACAGTTCTTTTAATTTATTCCTCCAGCCACCATTTTCCTCCTGCCTCCTTTTACCTCCAGCCACCATTTTCCTCCAGCCTCCATTTTTTAATTATTCCCCCAGCCTCCAATTTTTTTCCTCCAGCCTCCACTTTTTATTATCTGTCACAGTTCTTTTTATTTATTCCTCCAGCCACCATTTTCCTCCTGCCTCCTTTTACCTCCAACCACCTTTTTCCTCCAACCACCATTTTCCTCCAGCCTCCATTTTTTAATTATTCCCCCAGCCTCCAATTTATTTTCCTCCAGCCTCCACTTTTTATTATCGGTCACAGTTCTTTTTATTTATTCCTCCAGCCACCATTTTCCTCCAGCCACCATTTTCCTCCAGCCACCATTTTCCTCCTGCCTCCTTTTACCTCCAGCCACCTTTTTCCTCCAACCACCATTTTCCTCCAGCCTCCATTTTTTAATTATTCCCCCAGCCTCCAATTTTTTTTCCTCCAGCCTCCACTTTTTATTATCGGTCACAGTTCTTTTTATTTATTCCTCCAACCACCATTTTCCTCCAGCCTCCATTTTTTAATTATTCCCCCAGCCTCCAATTTTTTTCCTCCAGCCTCCACTTTTTATTATCAGTCACAGTTCTTTTTATTTATTCCTCCAGCCACCTTTTTCCTCCAACCACCATTTTCCTCCAGCCTCCATTTTTTAATTATTCCCCCAGCCTCCAATTTTTTTTCCTCCAGCCTCCACTTTTTATTATCGGTCACAGTTCTTTTTATTTATTCCTCCAGCCACCATTTTCCTCCTGCCTCCTTTTACCTCCAGCCACCCTTTTCCTCCAACCACCATTTTCCTCCAGCCTCCATTTTTTAATTATTCCCCCAGCCTCCAATTTTTTTCCTCCAGCCTCCACTTTTTATTATCTGTCACAGTTCTTTTTATTTATTCCTCCAGCCACCATTTTCCTCCTGCCTCCTTTTACCTCCAACCACCTTTTTTTACTTTTTCCTACATTTTGTTATTTTTTTTCCTTTTTTATCTTTTATTATTTTTTTTTACTTTTTGAACTTTTATTATTTTTTTTTCTTTTTGAATATTTTATACTTTTTATTCCCTTTTTATTGTTTTTTTGTTAAATTTCTTACGTTTGTTGAGATAAATTATGTTTTTCTGAATGAGCGAAATTTTTTTAGAAGCCAGGCCTTCGTTCTCGAATAGAATCCAGTCTTCTTTTTTTCTTGACTACCTACAAAGAAATGAAAAAAAAAATCAATGTCTGTATATTTTTCCATACTTGGAAAAACTTAATTTTAAATTTCCAAAAATATCTGATCAAAATGTAGAAAAAAAAACACACGAAATCTGTTTGTACACGCGTTCTCAGCAACGTAGTTTTATCGTATTGTATTTTGTTTGCTAACTCAAGTAAAACACTTGAGCTTTCATGGAACATTTGCGATTCTGGTCCTGCACCTGTTGCCTATAATGCTCCCCGGATTCAAGTATAAACCAAAACTGAAAGACTACCCTGTTTAAATGCTGCATTGAATGAATAGTCTGACGCAGCAAACTTATGCCTGAACTAAGTATGACAAGAAAAATATACTATATCGAATATCAGAATGTCAAAGTGCAGGAAATGGCGCTTCTAGAATTTATCGTAGTCACATAAGAATGCATTTCCGGAAAAGTCACAGTGCATGGGAGATAAAAACACATAAATACAGAAGAAATAAAGGCGTGAAATGCGCTTTAAGAGTGGCAGCTGCACAATGTGCCAATGACTACACGACGAAGGCTGTGGTTGCAACACGACGAGACAACCACTTACATTTCTGACAGGCTCCTAAATATAGTCTGAATGATTACCCCTATTTATACACCCGTAACCAAAACCATGCCGAAACCGGTAACCGTTAGTCGATGAGGGAGAGCGACAAGGTGTTTTAAACACGGCATCCCCAGCTTTGGATTAGACTAATGCTGAACCAGGCCGCAAAAGGGCTTTTATTTTGGGCAGGAAGATGGATATGCGTCAGCTCCGGATAAAGACAGACAGCTATGACCTTAAATGCACGATTCTTCAAGAATTGGAGAATGGCTTTGGCCTCCTCAATTCTTCCTTTGGGAGGGGAAAGGGCTCAAGACCATTGTGTACCTTTGTGTTCCCTATTAAAATCTTATGCATACCATGTGTCATGTGTTCTTGCTCTGTCTTTGTGCCATTTTATTTTGTCTTTCGGGCATTTCCGGATTTGCATTTTTTTCTGGATAAATTGCTATCAATGTATTCTATATCCCTTCCGAAATTCTTACGCAAACGTCTTCAATCGTCCTGTATATGCATCATAATTTGCAACAGGTGCATTTAATTTTTTCACCTCATTACGCTAAATTCATTCGAAAATGCGCGTCTGCACATATACAGTAGGAGAGAGACCAAAACATTTTTTACACATTAGCTATGAAAACTCTCGACAGTACAAACAGAAATTTAGTGTCCACCATTAAAAAAAAATTTAAAGAATACATTAAAATATTTCTATAAAGGACTAAGTTTCAGTTTAATAAATAACTATTGCTATGTATTACCTGGTTTTTCTCGATGGCACACTTCTTCGATTCCTTGGATGTTTTTATCTTTTGCTCCTTCCGCAGGTACTTCAAAATTTTCGAGATTTATAACACTGATGCAGTCCTCAAGACCTGGCATTTCCTCTCCGTCCCATGCTACTATTTTATCGGAAGAATCTACAACCACAGATTTTCCTTCTACTTCAGTCAGAGTTTCCTGATTTATAGCTACATTTTTGTCACTGCATTTATGAAGATTATCCAAGACGACGTTATCTTGACTGGATGTTGACAAGTTTATAAACTGGTGTTTATCATGCGGTGTTAAAGGTGTCTTCAGATTGTCGGCCTCTGCTCTTCCCTCGCACCTTCTCTTTACAATCTCCAGTGTGTTATTTTGTTCTACAATCATCTCTATGGTGACAGATGATGCTAAATAAAGAAAATGATAATTTTTAATTTAATTGGTTTTAATATTTCGATGATTATTTCTCGCACCAACTACACATTTTTTTCTTATTCTTTAAAAAAAGTATATTAAACTGAATAAATAAGATTAAACTATTTGTTTCAAATTTTACTCCCTATACAGCTTATAGACGGAAATTTGTTAATCCATGATGCGATGATTTTATGTTTAGCGATATAATGGTTTATATTTTTGTAATAGTGTCCAGAAATTCAAATTAGTTTTACACATTTCTGTATTTTGTAGCTAAATGATTTTATGTTTAACGGTACATAGGTTAATGTTTTCGTAATAGTGTCCTGAAAATAATTCAAATTTGTTTTAAACATTTTGTATTTTGTAACTAAAATAATACTAATATAAAGTAAAAATTAATGCTATCGGTATGCCATTCGATTTTGCAACACTTTATTATACAGGGTGTCCACTCTCAACGGTATCCAATGGATAATTCCTAAACCGTTAGTCATAGACATATAGTTCCAGTTGCAAAAATGTTTTAAATGAGGCAAAGAAGTATATTAAAAGCGATTTGAGTCAATAAAATGATTTCTTAAAAAATAACGAAATTTAAATTTTTATACTGTCCCCGGTCCTAAAAGTTATATTTAGAAATATTTTCCTGTTACACTAAGAAGTAAGACAAAAAAAGTCCCGTCATTCTGCAATTGAAATTGGCCGAGTAACGGCTGTTTAATGTTGGAGCATATTTTTGCGGCAAATTAGGAGTCATTATCAAATTTAGTAAAAATAAAATTTCATCAGATATAATAAAAATGGTTGAGTGTAAAATTATTATAGCAATATAAATCTAAAACTTTCAATAATTCTGATACATTAACGCAAAATATACATTTTGCAATAAACATGAAAAAAACCCAAAGAATTTTTGTTAAATAAAATAATAAAAATTAACAGCCTCAATTCTTTACAACATGATATATATTTTTAAATGTTATGAGATTACACTAGCCTGCAAAAGATAGGCTATATCATGTTTTTTAGCTTTTAATAATTGATTCTTATGTATTCTGTACCGTTGAATTCGAAATTGACCTTCATTTTTTACCATCACAAAAAGATTTTTTGCAAATCGTAAATTTTAAAGTTAGAAAAAGAAGAAAAAAATGGGAAAATTTGATACTATAAAATAGATGTGACTGTAATGTTTGAGCTTTTGAGAATTGATTTTTAAGTATTTTTAACCGCTGAATCCGAAAATGACTTTCGATTTTAATCATCATCTCACGATTTTTCGGAAATTGTAAAATAGAAAGTTAAAAATTTCAAAGTTAAAATTAAACTTTCTCACTCACCTCATCGGACCCCTTAGCTGTTTAGCTGTAAGAATCCCAGTATAAGCCAGAAAACTGAATAAATTATTCAATTAAATAAAAAAAGTTTTACATCTGTTTTATAATATTCGATTTTTGTTATTTTTTAAAATTTGAAAATTTACGATTTGCCAAAAATCCAGACATGATGGTTAAAATAGTAGATGGTTTTTTTTCTTAAACATCTTGGCGGTAATCTATGTGAAAATTTTTGTTTTATCTTGTAGAATACGTATTAGTAGTAACACCGAAAATCATAATAATATTAGGTTGTCATCGGATTTACGGCAGTATGAAATGTACGTAAAATTTAATCTGGATCGGATATTTAAAAGTGAGTTAAAGTAAAAAGTTTGAACTGGAAAAACATAAATACAATCGTTGAAATTATATAAAAAACATATAAAAATAACATAATTTTTGTTAAAAGAAATCATAAAATGAATTAAATCCTTAAATCCTTATTAATGTCTTAAATCCTTAAAAACACACGTTAAAATACAATTATTTTAGCTAATCTGAAATTTAATAAAAGTTACTTCAATAATAATACTTGATCGATTTTTTTTCAAAGCGCACATACACATAACAGAAGTTCTTCGAATACTTTAAGCGCATAGCTTTTAAAATATTTCTTTATCTCATTTAAAACATTTCTGTAATTGGAACTATATGTCTATGACTAACGGTTCAGGAATTAGCCATGTACACCATTGAGAATGGACACCCTGCATATACAGGGTGCAATATTTTATCTATTGCCGACCTTTAGTTTCTCAACCGTTGGCTGTAGACATATAGTTACAATTACAAAAACGTTTCAAATGAGCTAAATATTCACGTTGGGGCATTATTTAAAGAAAAAAATCAATTTTATAAAAATTACTAAATCTAACTTTTTATACGGTCCCCCAGTACCTATAGTTATAGTTAGTAAAAGTTTACACATATCACAACAGATATAGCACAAAAAGTTTGACATCAGTACTGCAAAAATTGACATAGTTATTAAATTTCAAAATTTGAGATGATTTGGTCTTTCATTGAGGGATCAGTTAAAAGATGAATTAAAATAATTCGAGATCAAAGTCAGGGTGCAATGTCCTTTTTACGGCGAAATCACCTTTAGCAGGTATCACCAAATCGGGGAATCACCAAAGAGGGTTATTTCATCTAAAAATTTGAGCTAACTTTTATGAGTCGAACAACATTCAAACGTCAAAGTAGGTAGAATCGACAACCGGAAAATAAAACACATTAAGGACTAGATAAATGGCAGCGGAATTGCACTCTGATTTTGATCTCGATTTACTTTAATTCATCTTTTAACTGATCCCTCAATGAAAGACAAAATCATGTGCAAAACTCTCAAACTGTGTCAATTTTTGTAGTACAGATGCAAACTTTTTGTTTTATATCTGTTATGATATGTGTAAACTTTTACTAAATAAAACTATAGGGACTGGGGCACCGTATATAAAGTAAGATTTCTTAATTTTTATAAAATTGATTTTTTTTCTTTAAATAATGCCACAACATGAATATTTAGCTCATTTGAAACGTTTTTGTAATTGGAACTATATGTCTATGACCAACGGTTGAGAAATTAAAGGTCGGCGATAGATGACATATTGCATCCTGTATATTTAATATTACAAAACATTGCGTTTTTGACGTGAAACAAATGTTATGAAAATAAGAATTATAAACGTTCTAGAATTGAAAGTTCTATCTAAACTATATATTTTGTATATACCCTATGTACGGCTTTTAAGAAAGAATATCATGCAACTAGGGTAAGAGAAATTTTAAATGAAGCACAGCAGATTTATAGTACATTGTGAAAGAAATTTTATGGTTGCGGTTTCGCTTCGCAATAAAAATTTCATATATCAATAATACTACCCCTTCAATAACTAAAATTTTACTACTGCCGACTTTTTATATCAGTGCTCCTTTAGAAATCGAAACCTCATGCTTACTGTACGTGCACCCAATGGTGTTAGACAGAGTCGAATAGATGACATGCTAGACAGCTGAGAACACATCTTATAAGTTAATGGCTATCTCGGATGTTTGTAAAGAATAATATTTCTAAGAAGTTACAACTAAGTTTAAAAAGAGGCACCCTGGTCTTATGATATATAACACAGTTAAACTTATTCGTTTGTTTAAATTGAATTTTTTTCATAGACCGTCTTAATTGATGCCTGTCCTATTCGAGGATCTAAGATAGCCGACCACATCTACACTCCTTGCTGTATGAACATATTTGACACAAAATAGGTGAATAAATTTATGAAATACATAGCGGAAGTGAAACAGAAGTATTTGATATTGCAGAAAGAAGAAATGTTAATAATTCAAAATAAAGGAATAGTTAGCTATCTTACCTTTCTTTTTCCAGACTGCGTCCGGTTTCGGCATGTACAGGCCCGAACACAGAAACTTGTGCATCTTGGCCTGTTCAGCGGATGGACGGTCCTCAGGTTTTAGCGACAGAAACATCTTGATAAAGCTCTTTAAGCTCTTTATATCCATTGGACTCAGATCCATATTTGGGAAGGAATATTTTATGTGCCACTCAAGATCTTTCATCTGAAACGTCAAAAAAAGGGAGTAAAATTTCAATCCAAAATAACAACAACAACAACAACAACAACAATAATAATAATAACACGAACAATAATTATCATCAAAGCTTAATTTTTAATATTGATTAATTAAAATAAATCTTAATTATTAATTAATGCTTAATTATTAATTATTAATTAAAGCTTAATTATTAATAATGCTTAATAAAGCTTAATTATTAATTTTTAATATTTAATACTTTTAATAATAATGTTTATTATAATAATTTTAATATTAATTTTAATATTAATTTTATTAAATAGCTAACACAATTTTCCAGTTCTTGAAAAGAAAAATGCATATATGATGATAAAGTTTAATTCAGTTTACGTTAAATATGGCCGAAAATCACCATATAAGGATTTAAGGGTTCTGTCGAATATCAAGAAAAACACTTAATGCATTCTTTTGGAATAAAAGAATATACACTATAGTAATTAGGGGTGCCACTATTTTCGATTACACTGTAATAAATCTTTAATTATAACACGCGACTTTATACATGTTTTCAAACATTTCAACAAAGAATAGCGCACATTTTCATGGAGATATAGGAATTTCTTTTAGAAATCGCTGATTGTTTTTGCTATATTTTTCGTGAAAAAGAAAGTATTGTAACCGAAATCTTTTCCTACTTCCGGTTTCCGAAACGATTTTCGTGGTTTAGGCTCCAGAGATTCGGAAAAAACATGTTTATACAAAATTTATATCTGCCCATGTGGCCTTTGTTTGTATGTCCGCTTTGTATCATATAAAAGTATATGCAGATATACATTGAATTGAATCGATTTCTTATGTATGTTTTGGGCAATGTCCAGCAGGTCCCCCTTGAATTTGGAAATAAAACGCCGGAAGGAGGCGCTGTAATAGAGATTTCCCCCTCATTTTCTTTATTACATAATTAAAAAGTGTATTATGTTTTGGATATATTTGAACTAAATTTCAGTTGTATGTTTTTGACTGTGGCCAGCAGGTTTCTCAATTTTTCATAATTTTGCTGTACATTGGCTATTCTTGCAGGCGATGAGCAATTGATATCTAGCTAAATCTCAAGCAGCTGATGTATAACAGATTTATGAAAAACATTGATTTTTTTTTAAATATTATGATTGAGATTAACACGTTTTTACTCCGATTAGTAAAATTAAGTAGAAACTTAAGATGAAAATCAAAGTTGATGTAGAGTATTACAGCAATAACACTAAATTATAACATGTGTAAAAACTTTTTGAAATATTAACGGGTATGAGAAAGAAGAATGTTTTACGATTGACGCATCTGGCTAGTTTATTTACAGCAAGCAGGATTTTCAACTCAATTTAACGCCACATTTATGAAATGTGACAAGAAAAAAATAGAAAAACACACAATCAAATATTATGAAAGTCAGAAAGGTCTCAGCGATTTGTGATTAAAATTACAATTACTTTCTAACAGTAGCTGGATTTTAGGGGATTTTACACACATTGTCATTTATAATTTTTATTTTTAACACTATCCAATGCAGTTTAAAAGTGTTCAATATTTCGATTTTTCTGATTGTGATTTCTGACCTTATGAAAGTCTCAAAATAAAAATATAAGATACTAACCTCTCTGAATATTTTCTTGTAGATGTATTTACTCCAGGGCTTCAAGTTGTTTCCTAGTTCTTCTTTCAGGGCGTTGTTCGTGAATAACTGGAGCGTCATCATGCCGAGGGACCATAAGTCCACTCCTAATGGATCAACTAGGACGTCCTCTCCCCTGGAGTAACATAATTCTGGGGGATGATAGGGGAAATCAAGTCCGCACCTAAAAAGACATAAATAAACATAATTATATTATTTTTTATCTATAACTTTTTTTTCTTTCGATTAAAAAGCATGTTATCAGATTGTAATGTGGTAATAAGAGATAAACAAAAGAAACATGAAACAGCACTCTAGAGACATAGATTTTTGAAATATATGCTCAACTATAGTTTTAACCTTTAAATTTTTACTACCTATTCAACAAAAAATATGAAGATTTATATTCATCTATATCCGTTTTTGAAAAGTGCGTTCATTTTAAACTTCTCGTAAAAAGTTTCAGAATTTTTCACAGTAGTAACCTCTTTATTATAGAGTAATTTTCAGAGTTCAATTTAAAATACGTTTCTAGGCCATTGATGTTCCTCAATTTTATTGATTATTGTTTCATTTTAATTTCATGAAGTTATTATTGACATTCACGAACTGTCAAAGATATTTAAGAGAGGCAACATCTCATTTTGCGTTCAAAAGTCCGTATTGAAAAAGTTATTCGCGCATTCCCTTCTTATGAAGTGCAAATCCTGAATTACATCGAATTATTTGCGCTTTTATGAAGGCAAAATGTAGCTTTTTACAAGTAAAATGTTTATTATGGATATAACAACGTTCCTACTGGATTTTGAGTATCCTTAGCATAATGTCCCATTGTTGAATTGGACAAATGTTTATTGTTACATCAGCATTGACAGATTTACTTTTTTTTTCTTGAACAGTGCTTAAAAAATCAACAAAAATCAGCGAATTAAGTTATATTTTTTTTAAATTTTCTATTTGAAAGTACATATTTTATTCCTTTTAATGCAGCAAAGAATGAGACGATGCGGTGTTTAGAAACCAAGATACGTGCTAGTAAAGCGAAAGCGATACCTGACTGAGTGTGGGGATAGTAAGAGTTTACATTGTTGAATCCGACAAATATTTATTCTTACATCAGCTTTAGAGGTGGGAAAAGCATTTAATTTTTGTTTATTGATTTCATTTTTGCACCATTAGCTTGCTAAAAAATTACAATAATCTATTAATTTTATCTCATTACCAAAACCCAGAAAGTTGTTGAAGTTTGGATTTTTTTACGAAATTTAATTTTTCAATCAGCAACAGCAAAAATAAAATTATAGCTAACTGAAATCAATATTTGTAATATTTTCATCTAGATTTATAATAATAAAATCACAAGAAAGTAAACTACCAATAGAATTCTCATAGAATCCCTTTATTTCTTTAATTTTTGCATACCCTAAAATATTTTCTTAACTCTGATAAATAGAGAAATTTTTTATTCGTTTCATTAATAAAATAAAGAAAGCAGCAGATGAAAATTTAATTAAAATAGAGATTTTTAGAATAATATCAGTAATTATAACAATAAAAGTCACAGAACATAGAATATTACAAAATAGACTCACTCGCTGATAGGCTGCGTTGACGAACTGATAAATCGCAATCCTCCCAGTTTAGCAGTAGAATCATATGATACAAGGATGTTATTTGCATCAATATTGAGATGGCACATATTCTGGCGGTGAAGATATTCCAGACCTGACAAGCTGTCTTGGAGCCACCTTTTTATGTCGAATACGTTGTTCTCGTCGTCTTGGAACCACCCTTTACGAACTATTTTTTCTAAGGCGATGTAGTGCCTATTCATCAAAAAACAGCAGGCATTAAATTCTGGCATCACGATGGTTTTTGTTAACTGTACAATGTTTTTGTGTTCCAAGAGGGGCCAGAATTGTAGTTCGTTTTGTTTTATTTGATCTTCACGAACTATTTTTCCTGCTGTTATTTCGCCGGGTGGTATCTTAAATAGCAGGACGTCACTGAATTTACCTTCTGCTATATTCCCTGCGTACTCAAATCCTAACTTTTGTTGTAGCATACTCTGGATTTTGTGTTGATACATAATGGAGGGTTTTTTATTTTTTGAATTAGACTATTTGTGTTAAACTGAATCGAAAACTATCAATGTAAAATCTATTTTAGTTCAATAATATTATCAGATTTCAACTATTTGTGCAAAAAGGAACGGAAAACTATCAATACAAAGACTATTTTAGATTCTATAATATCAAAATTTAGGTTGAAATTTTATTGCGTGTTGAGTGCTTGACGAAAAATTTTGAAAGAGGATGTCTGGAAGTGTTTCGACAATAGCTTTTCACATCAACAATGTCATTGCATTTTAACTTCACATTGTTGTAGCCTAAAAAGGGCTTATTGTTACATCAGCATTGAATGTTTCAAGATTTTCATGCCTGACTATTATTTAAAAAACTTTGAAAATCAGTAAATTAAATTACAATTTTCAAATTACATTTATTTAAAAGTACGCCTTTTATTCTGTTCGATGGAGCAAAGAATGAGACAAACCGATGTTTTGAAGCCAAGATGTAAGCTATCAAAGCAAAAGCGATAGCGTACGTCGAGATATTGAACGTTTACATTGATGTAGCAAACAAATATTTATTGTTATGTCAACATTACAAATGAGAAATATAATTACTGATAATTAACTGGTTCCATCGTTATACTACTGTGTATTTGTCAGGTTACAATAAGCTATTAATTTTGACTTAATCGCAAAACCTTGTTGTAATGAAAAGAAAACTTTGTTAGAATTTGCTTTTCTTTTAATTTCCCTTTTACTTTTCCATTTTTGTTTTTTTAAGGACTTTTTCTGTTCAGAAAAAGCATCTAAAGTAATATTAAAAGAGTAAATCTAAAATCTAGGAATGTTCAAACAAACTGTTAAAAAATTTGTTTTTTTTATTTATTTCTCCTTAATTTTTTTAATGGACAATGGTACTAAAACAACACATAATTATTTAATTAGTATAGCTGATATAAATTCCATATTCGAGATTTAACACTCACATTCACATTTTTTCCCGTTTTCACAAATAAAATGAAGAAATATCTCCATAAACTTCAAACATCATCTGAAACCATCTGTATATAAATGAAAGCGACAAATGTTTTCATTTTCCATTTCTCACATTCGAAACTGTGATTCAAAATGTCACTTCAAATGTTAAAATGCAAATTCCAGTAAAAATACTGTTAACTTTTTTAGAGTAAAAATTAATATATTCAGGTAAACTTATATAGAACACAAAAGTGTATGCTTAAAAATTTCTTAACTGACTATATAGAAAGATGAATCATTAACTATGTAATTTAATGTTACGGGATGTAAAATAGCCGAACAAGCTTAAGACGCTTATGCTCAATACGCGATCCTGTTTCATACGCGGATTTTTTCCGATTTCTTGAATACTGACCATAAGTCTAATGCAAAAATATCATATTTAGTACGCGAATGGTTATTACGAGGTAACGCCTAACACGAGATAAATTTTTGCTCCTTTGAGAAAAAATCATGTTTAAGGCGCAAATTTATTCATACACAAATTCCTTCTCCCTTCTTTAAGTGATGCAAATTTAGAGGATTTTTTATATTCAAATAAAAAATACTGTTTCCGAAAACGTTTTAGCCACTTTATTTAATAACAGATAATTTAAGGCGAAAGTTACAAATAGGAAATAGAGGTACATATTTGAAGAAAACAAAAAACCGCTAAATTAGCAAAATTACAATCTTTGTTTGATCCTTCCCACTAACATTCTTTGACTTGAGCTCCGAGAATATTTTTACTCTAGTAGAGAGGTGAAAGTAAAGATCAAGTTACCAAATAGGTGATAAAACTTATTATGGTTAGAGATGATCGTACCCCTTAGTGAGGTTTTAAATGTACATTATATCACTATATATCATTATATCAGATTATATCATTATATTATATCACATTATATCATTGTATCTTTTATAATGCATTATAAGCAACATAAAAAAAATTAAATTCGTAAAAATTAAACAAATACGACTGCGGATTGAGAATTCCTTTATGCTTTCTTTACTTTTTGCCATGCTGTTAATATAACAATATTTTTTACTGTAAGGTAATTAGAATATTTTTTTCTTACATTAAAATGAAGGGCAGATCACAATGTTGTAACATATCACCAGTATTATAAGTGTCAAATATGACTTTAAAAACTAAGTTGCGCTTCAAGATTTAATATTTTATTCTTTCTGTTAATATAATTAGTCTAGTAATAAAATAATTGTTTTTTTTTTTTTGCTTTATTTTCGGTTACAACATATTAATCGATAATAAAACCTATTTAGAATTCATTATTATTTTGCGTTATTATTCCTTTCTGGCCCATAAAAATAAAAATAAGATTTAAGGGAAATGCAATTAAATTTAAATCTAAATATAGGTAAAATGCACATTATTCTACCAGAAAAATATAAATGAAAGCTCTAAATTTCATTATTTGATTAAAAGTGTAAATAAAACTAATTGTTGCGACATAATACAAATCGCTTTTAATACGCGACCCCGCTGAAAACGCGATATTTCCCCACCCCATCGAAATACGTGTCTAAAAGGGACCGTGGATCTTTATTTGAGCAAAAACGACCCCAAAATCGACATTTCATTTTGTGTGTATTATTATTCTCCAATTTCTACGACGTCATTCGTGGAAAACCGCATGCAGATGGGATTATTTTACGCAAAGTTACAAGTGTTTTAATTTTGTTTAGAAACAATTTTTTGGCCATCCTTTAAATCTGCTTTTCTCAATACTGATGTTTCAGATTTTTTTTAAATGTTTGAAAAGCTCATTGCTGCTTAATTTTTGATCAAAATTCATGGAACTGATAAGGAAGAATCCTGATATTGTTTAATAAGAAACTGTGTATGCATTTTAAAATTGGACTTCATTAAGACAAAAAGTGGCGCAGCATGTCCCTTAAGGAATTTGGCACCATAAAACCTCATACAACCAACCAACCATCATTAAGACAATTAAATTTGATTTTTCACTTATTATAAGGCAGAATTTTGATGAAAATCGATATAGAATTCAGAAAATATCTCTAAAAATTAGCTAATTAAGGGATTAAACAATTAATACACAGATTTATTTGTAATAATATTTTACGGGATTAGCATCCAATATCGAAGAAATATCTAAAATATTAAGACGCAAGGAGCATTTTAAAATTTAATTATAATAAGATTATATAAGGGACATTAAATGAAACCCCGGTCACTACTCCAAAGTAACGATTTTATTAACACACACAAATGTAGTTATACTCAGTACACAAACTCAAAAATAGTCGACAAAACTTTTGGCACATTTATCCCATTGCGACACTAGCCGGCCGATTAGAAAGTTCAAGTGTTGATGCAATATGGTGTGAGTGGTGACCACGCCAATACCCAGTAACCGATGGATCTCGTCCACAGTTATTCTGCGGTTGGCCAAGACTAAATCATTCACTTCCGCAATCATTTCCGGTGTGATGACACGATGAGCCTGCCCAGGACGAGTATCGTCTTCCAGTGACTCGCGCCCATCAAGGAATCTTTTGCGCTATTCCACAACAGTTGAACGACTCAGACTGTACTCACCGTACACAGCTTTCATCCGTCAATACAGTCCACGGCCTTCACCTCCCTCCGCCGCTAAAAATCGAATCACTCCTCGTTGTTCCTGCTTACTCGCCTGTATGTTCAGTAATGGACGATAACTTGTGTGGCTATCTTCTCTTCGGTGTGCAACCACACTGTGGCTATGCAACGTGAAACGTTGCGCATGCGTCAGTCTCTCTACCAATAGATGGTGCCGCCATACACGCAGTTACGTGACGCCCCCTTACGTCTAATGCAAAGTTAAACGCACTGACCGGGTTTTAGTTGAATGCCCCTAGTATAATAAATTATATTAGAGATTATAATAAGATTGAAAATTTCTTTTAAAGGGTTCTATTTACTTACTAATGTATAGATATTAAATGTCATACTTCTGCAAAAATAGCCGGAATAAATGGAAGGGTAGGGGGTTGAGGTTTCCAGTGTACTTAATTTGAAAAATGTTCCTTTTAAATTTGTCCGGTTTCAATTTTAATTATTTTTTCCTTTTCAACCTTGCTTCTGCTAGAATGTCTTTTACTCGGGACGTGACTGGGGCCCTATGAACCTTGCTTCCGCAAGAGAGTCGGAATAAGGGGAAGAGTAACGGGAGATATTATGTGTAGTTATTGTACATTTGTATGGTGAAATCTATATTTGCACAAAATTTCTTTAATGAAAATTTAAAGAATTTTTTTTAAACGTCCACCGTTCTCTTAACCAGATTCGACCGCATACAATTTATTAAGAACTCAGCATTCTTTAATAAAATCTTTTTTTTTTAATCTATTTTTAGTTTGAAGAAATATTCTATTGATTAAAATATTCTCTTCTGAAAATTAGATGAATGAATAGTTACAAAATATCATCGCTTTCATTTTTATCATTTATATTTACTATAAAAATTCCACTGCATAATAACTCTGAATATATTTTTCAAGTTAGTTATATTGCCTTAAAATTTAATAATATTGCACATACAGTGGAATTCCAGTTATGCATTTTGCTCGAGACCGGACAACAAAATGCAGAATTCAATAAAACGTACCATCTAATTAAGGGTCTACCACAACCATTTTAGGTAGATTTTATATGAAATACTACCTGTTGGGCATTTTTGCAGATATACATCGATTATGACTCCTAGAACCCAAAACCGCCCCCATTAAAATCTTTATTGCCGAAACGTCAGTGAAGGCTTACTGTGGAGACACGAAAAGTTTTGGTTTCCGTTAGTCTGTCTGTCTGTTCCGCGATAACTGCCGTAAAAAGCATCCGATTATCTTAAAATTAAGGATGCATGTTGGTGAAATCCCCGGATTTAGCTGTATAGTTTTTGGTTAAATTTGGTTCATTCGTTCGGAATATATAGAACATTTTATTTTGCGACTTAATGCTTTCCTATAGCAATTCAGACGATTTTTCCATTTTTATTTGTTGAAAAGAAATGGCTCATATGATTAAAGGATTTAAATGCTAAATTAAGGATGATGAAATTTCCTAATTAGAACCATACATTATTCACAGTAGTTTGAAATTTTGTGTATACATTTATCAGAGTTTTTAATTTCGGTGTATAACTTTTATGGAGGGATTTATATATGTGATTCAATAATATATTTTTTTAATATAAATTTTCTTTTTAAGCACATATTTAATTGTTTTTATTATCTTTTAACTGTTATCTAGCAGCGAACTACACCTAAAAATATCGTAAATGTGAAAGTATGTGTAATTGTTTGAAGTTAAATCAAAGTCAAAAGGGACAAATTAATGCCTTTGTGTCTTAACATATAGATGGAATTTACCACAGAAATAAAGAAAGACTATGTTCTATTTATTTTGTTCAAATATTTTTCTTTTAAATTAAAAAGTTCATTATTTTCATAAGGAAAAAATCGACATTTTGCTATGAAATTTAACAATCATTTTTCTTTTTTTTGCCGTTGCCATGAAAATTCAATCCCGGAATAAAAATTTATCCTAAACAGTTAATTTTGATTTGAAAGATTTTTATGTGCGAGAGGAAAATGAAATAAAAAATAGACATAAATACGTCTTCATATTAGAAATAAAGTGAAAATACGAAAAGAAGGTGAATTTGATCTCATATATATAAAAAAAAAAAAAACGCTTTGAGGTTGAAATAAAAGGGGCTTGCGTTATGATATTAATTCTTATTATTAAAAAAAAAATGTTACTAATATCTCATGGTTTATCGTCTGCACACAGCTAACAGAAATGTTAATTCTTAATCGAAAATTCCAATGAGGAAAAAAAAAAACTTTTGAAGAGCAAATATATAGTAAATATCAAAATTATGCACCGCAAAATTATCGCTGTCGAAAATGACGTCATTGTATCGGAAATAAATATTTTCATCCTTAAAAACCAAGCATTAACTAGATTGCCTGAAAAATGTTTTTTGACGGGTGTTACTTCTTAATGCCGCCTCATTTCAGAAAATATGAATGAAAATTATTTTATTTTTAAAGGAAATTACACTTTCATTCATAAAACCTAAACGTTTAATATAATTGCGTCAATGTAAATCATTTTCTGTGTTACCAGTATTGAAAAATAAGGCTCGGAAGTGTAAAAAGAAATCTAAGATTTGCGCTAACCATTAGCGCAATCAATAAAAAGTTACGTATGTAAATTAATAAGACCACGGGGGGTTCAGGGGGGCGACCCTGAAGAAACCTACTTTATTATTTAAAAAATATACCAGAATTAACAGCTCATGAAAATTTCGAAACATCCTTCCATAACGTTTTTAATTTAATGCTTCTAATGTCTGAAAACTTCGTATTTTTTATTCTTATAAATAATTACATAATTTGAAAAATTTAAATTGCAGTTTGCAGGAAACTGAATATTACTAAAGTGAGTCTAAAAGCAATGACTTGCAGAGCTGACGTTGAGGCTCCCGATCTGCAGATTTACTAGTATATATAATTGTTATAAAACTCGGGTTGTTGTCGCGGCTGGCGGTACTCGTACACTCAAAGAACACCCAGCTTTTTTCATACATTTCTTTATTAGTCGTTTAAATATCTTAGCCAGAGTTGCAGTCATTTAAAGGCGGCACCCGCCGGTGTCAATTCCGGAAACCTCGAGCCTATGTCTGTTCCCAATAGTGGCTCGTAGGTGTTTGATAAAGTGTATATTTTAATTATATCAACAGATGTCGCTACATTGCAGATATATCAAAATGTTTGTACTAGAAATCTATAAGCTGTGAGAAAAAGACACGGCCTTTTAAATTTGTAGTTATTTTCTAAGCTGTGTGAAAATGACATTTTTTTTTTTTTTTTTTTTTTTTGTTGTTCGAAGTTCTATTTCGAGAATGTGTTCTTTTTAATAAGTTTAAGTTTAGATTTGTGTGTTTATTGTGCTTTGAGTTGTGTCCGGAATAGAGAGTTGTGAGATTATCTAATAAACTGTGTTTAAAAAGGCGAATGAGAATTTTAATGATAGTAAGAGTGCTTTTCTTATAATTCCGGGCCCATAGCGATCCATATTATGGTCCGTCTTCATTGCCGGAGGAAAACCAGGAGTGTGTTATAAATATTTACCGCAAAGTAAAAGTGAGAAAGCTTATGATCAACATGTCATCGTTTAAGTGCTTAAGCGGCTAAAAGTGTGAATCACAGCTGCGTGTCTTGACCTTGTGTTTTCCTTTTTCGCACATGGATTAATTATTTAAAGAGTCAAGAGGGGCAAGTGTATACCCATTTAATTTATGTATTTTTTGTCAAAATGAGTTTAAAAGAGTTGAAAGAGCTTAAAGCTAAAAAGAAAACAAATAAAACTAGTTTGACAAAATTAAAAGATTGATTATCAGGTTCTGAACTAGAGCCAAGCAAACTACTTCTCATAAAGTAGAAACACAATAAGCTGGTTCTAACTTTTTCTGAATTATTTAACGCGATTTATAAAGTATGTAAAGAAGATGAAATTGATGATTTTATCAAAGAAAACGAGGAAATAAATGAGTCATTAGAGAATTTAGAATTTGAGCTCAGCAAAAAGCTTTCAAAAACAAAATTTCAGAGTGTTAATTTGGAAAATGCGTCAAAGACTGAAAATAATATAAAATTGCCGAAGCTGACTCTTCCGATATTTACGGGAAATTTGCATGAGTGGCTTTCTTTTAAAGATATATTTAAGGCCACTGTACATGATAACTCAAATTTATCAGGGGCAATGAAATTGCAATATTTAAAATCTTCATTAAAGGGAGATGCTTTTAGAATCATTCAATCCATTTCAATTGTGGATGCTAATTATGAAGTTGCATGGTCGCTTTTAGAGGAACGGTATTCAAATTCAAGAGAACAAGTTTACGCGCATTTAAAACGTTTTATAAATATTCCTGTTATTCAGAATGAGTCCCCAACAGCATTGTTAAATTTAATAGACATTACAAATGAGTGCACTAGGTCATTAGAGATTTTAGAACAAAAAGTTGAGGGGTTTTCTACTACCATGTTTGCTTACATTTTAGCTCAAAAAATAGATGCAAATACAAAAATGTGATGGGAAAGACATCTTAAGCGGGATAATTTACCAACTTTAACTCAGTTGCTAGAATTTTTGAGAGACCACGCGCGTACACTAAGTGCGTCCAAACAAGTAAATACAAAACGAAAGCCATACAAGGCATAGCTTTATAGCTTTTCAAAGGTGATTTCCATGGTTACGGGGTTAAATGAGAAAAATATGCGCAAATGTGTTGTATGTAACCAGGAAAATCACAGTGTTTTTAAATGTCCAAAATTCCAAAATTTTAATGTACAGGACAGAGTAGAATTTGTTAAAAAATATAATTTGTGTTTCAATTGTCTTTCAGACTACCACTGCGTCAAAAAATGTAATTCGACATTTTCGTGTGCCAGGTGTCATAAAAGGTACAATGTACTTCTTTGTTTTGATAGGCGCGAGAGAAATTCCACTGCAATGGGAAACACAAAAAATTCTAGCGATAAAGAAGCGCCAAACTCACTGGCAGCGAATGAAGGTAGACAAACATTAAATGCTGACGCGATACCCTTTGAGATAAATAACCAAATTCAGATTTTCGCTGGTACTGCGAATGTGAGATCGAGTAATGTTAAAACAGTTCTTCTTTCCACTGCGGTTGTTTATATGAGAGATAAATTCGGAAATAAAATTCCAGTGTGTGCCTTATTGGACAATGGATCAATGAGCATTTTTTAAACTTTGCAGTTAGTTGAAAGATTAGGAATTCGCAAAGAAAAAAATAATGTTTCGGTACCGTGTTTAAGTGGATCCTCAGTGGCAGTAAAAAATAAAACAACAGCCTTGATTAGTAATAATTCGGGAGATTATAGTCGGGAGTTAGATTTTCTTATCATAGAAATGATTTCGCAAATTATGCCCTCAAAATATATCAATATTTCAGAGCTAGAAATTCCAGAGTCAATTATTCTGGCTGATCCTGAATTTAATAGGCCAGGAAAAATTCATATTTTGTTAGGAGCAGAAATATTTCTAGAACTGATAAAAGTAGGTCGTATGAATGTACCAAATTCTAAATTAATACTGCAAAATACGGTGTTTGGTTGCATAGTGAGTGGGAGTGTTTACGACTGTAGCGGTCAGGACCAAGTACATTGTGGGTTAGTTAATGAAACAGATTTAAATTTCGAAATGAGAAAATTTTGGGAAATAGAACAAGTAGAGGATACCGCACCATTGAGAAATACCGAAAAAAAAGCATGCGACACCCACTTTATAAACACACATCAGAGAGACATATCAGGCAAATTCATAATACAAATGCCCTTGAAAAAGGATCCTAGTTCATTGGGAGAATCAAAACAATTTGCGGAAAATAGATTAAACTCACTTTGGAATAGGCTAGTTAAAAATCCAAATCTCTTAGAGTTATATTGTGCATTTATGTCGGAGTATAGAGAATTAGGCCATATGGAGGAAGTTGAGGAGCCAAATGAGTCGATACATGCAAATTACCTTCCTCATCATGGTGTCTATCGCCCCGATAAAAGTTCCACAAAACTAAGAGTTGTCTTCAATGGCTCACATGTAACTTCTTCCGGATAATCCCTAAATTCTATACAATTGAATGGAGGTGTCATTCAAGATGACTTGTTCAGCATAATACTTAGATTTCGTACACATCGTTATGCCTTTACGGCAGATGTAAAAATGATGTATCGCATGATACTTATTGATAAGAGTCAACGTGATTTACAGCGCATAGTTTGGAAAGATACTATAAATGGTGAGGTGAAACATTACAGACTATGTACTGTCACGTATGGTATGACCAGTGCCCCTTATTTAGCAATGCGATGTCTTAAACAGCTTGGTATGGACGGTGAATCCCAATTTCCGTATGCTTCAGGTGTGGTGCAGTCGGATTTCTACATGGATGACGTATTGACTGGTGCAGCTGATTTAGAATCGGCTAAGAGACTGCAAGCTGAACTTATTCAATTATTAAGTACTTGCGATATGAAGTTACACAAATGGTTTAGTAACCATCCAGAATTAATGTAGCCAGTGTGTAAATCTGAGAACTACACTTTTGAGAAAATGAGTGAAACTAAAGCCTTAGGACTTTGTTGGAAAGCCCATGACGATACGTTACTTTTAGTGTATCGTTCAGTGATCCAACTAAGGTGACTAAGAGAAGTGTTTTCTCAAATATCGCTCGCATATTTGATCCATTAGGATTGCTAGGTCCAGTGTTAACGAGAGCAAAGATTTTCTTGCAAAGACTATGGCGACTAAACATTGATTGGGATGATACTCTACCTAAAGCTGAACTTGATGATTGGTTGCAGTTCCAAGAATCATTAACGGCCATCAACAACGTAAGTGTTATTCGATATATTTTTACGAACGATCCAGTGCAATTTAAAATTTGTGGATTTGCAGATGCGTCTGAAAAAGCATACGGTGTAGTTTTGTATGTTGTTTCTTCAAATTCTTCAGGTGAACAAACTTCTCAGTTGCTCTGTAGTAAAGGTCGAATTTCACCGATCAAAACAATTACCATCCCACGTTTAGAACTGTGTGCTGCAGTTTTATTAACAAAATTGATGGTAAAGGTTTCCAAAATCTTAAAGGTTCCTAAAGAAGCTATCTACTATTATTCAGACAGTACTATTGTGTTGTGCTGGCTTCGCAAACAACCATGTGATTTAAAAACTTTTGTTGCATCGCGCGTATCTTCAAATCAAAATCTTTCTGTCATTAACCATTGGGGTCATGTGGCATCTGCTGACAATCCTACTGATCTCGTGTCTCGAGGTGTGGATCCCGAAAAACTTTTTCAGGGCAGCTTATGGTCCCCATTTCCTAACCCAACGAACTGAGCATTCTTCAAATGGTTTTGAACTGGAGAAAAGTGATAAGGACTTATATTCGTGTGAAATTAAAAATACTGTTTCAGAAACTTCATTATTAATTACGGACTGTGCAACTTTTATTGACTTTTTTTGCAATTAAGTAATAATTATGCTAAACTCATCAGAATTCTTAGCTATGTTTTCAGGTTCATTCAGAATCTCAAGGAGCCAAAAGCAAGGTGTTCAGGTAGATTAACATCTGCTGAGCTGAAGAGAGCTGAAGAATATATGGTAAGATCTGTGCAGCAAAAAGAATTCAGTTCTGAATTCACATTGTTAACTAAGGGTAAGGAATTACCAAAAAATAGTAGATTGATTTCTTTAAACCCTTTCGTAGATAAAAATAATGTAATCAGAGTTGGAGATCGCCTCCAAAATAGCATAATAAGTTATGTTCAAAAACATCCAATTGTACTGCCCTCTAAACATAAACTTACAGAATTAATTATTGAAAGTTATCACAAAAAATATCTACATATAGGACCACAAAATTTACTTTATTGTGTTCGTAGAGAATTTTGGCCTCTAAACGGTAGCGCTATTTGCAGAAAAATTGTACATAACTGTGTTATATGCTTTAGGGCCAAACCTAAAATATCAGAACAAATTATAGGCGAGTTTCCTAAGGATAGAGTGAATGTAGACTTTGTTTTTAATTGCACAGGAACTGACTTCTGTGGCCCATTTTTGATTAAATATAAAGGTCAACGTAAAGGTATTTTTCATAAAGTTTATGTTTGTATTTTTATTTGTATGGTAACTAAGGCAGTACATCTGGAAATAGTTAGTGATTTAACATCGGACGCCTTTATTGCCACGTTAAAGAGGTTTTTTGCCAGACGAGGCAAACCTCGAAAAATATTCAGTGATAACGCTGGCAATTTTGTAAAAACTAATTTAGAGCTTAAAAAGTTGCATGATGCGGTGAACAAACCAGACAACAAACTTGCTAATTACTTGCTGTCTGAAAGGATTGCATGGGAATTTATTCCCCCTAGAGCTCCCAATTTTGGAGGTTTGTGGGAGTCGGGAGTCAAGTCCTTCAAGTATCACTAAAAACGTGTTGTGGGCAATTCTAAATTAACCTATGAAGAAATGTTAACTATAATTAACCAAATTGAAGGCATCTTGAATTCTCGCCCACTTACTTCCTTGAGTTCAGATATTGATGACTTGGAGGTCTTGACCCCTGGACACTTTCTTACTGGTCGCCCACTTAATGCCATTGCTGAATCTAATTTGAGTAATGTTGGTAATAACAGATTAAACTTATGGCAGAAAACCACAAAAATGGTTCAGACCATCTGGAAAAAGTGGAAAAATAGTTATATAAGTACATTACAGCAGAGAAATAAGTGGGTGATAGCAAAAGACAACCTTAAAATTGGAGATATGGTTGTGATAAAGGAAGATGATCTTCCAGCCTGTAAATGGTTATTAGGAAAAATTGTAGAGGTATTTTGTGGCAATGACAATAAGGTAAGAGTCGTGTAAAAAGTCGTGTAAGGTAAGATTCGTGTAAATAAGTGTAAAAACCCCAAATGGAGTATTCAAAAGAGCAGTGCAAAAATTGCCGTATTACCTCTGAAAAATTAATTCCTTTTTTTGCTAAAAAGGTGTGTATTATTGTAATATTGCTTTATTAATTGTGTTAAATATTTGTATAAGTTTAAATTAACTGTGACTCATTTATGTTATATTGTAATTTTTATTATTTGCAATGGTTGTAATTGTAGTGGTTTAGTTTGAAACCCCCCTCAGAGGTTTCAAGAGGGGCGGTATGTTTGATAAAGTGTATATTTTAATTATACCAACAGATGTCGCTACATTGCAGATATATAAAAATGTTTGTACTAGAAATCTATAAGCTGTGAGAAAAAGACACGGCCTTTTAAATTTGTAGTTATTTTCTAAGCTGTGTGAAAAGGACATTGTTTTTTTTTTCTTTTTCTTTTTGTTCGAAGTTCTATTTCGAGAATGTGTTCTTTTTAATAAGTTTAAGTTTAGATTTGTGTCTATTGTGCTTTGAGTTGTGTCCGGAATAGAGTGTTGTGAGATTATGTAATAAACTGTGTTTAAAAAGGCGAATGAAAATTTTAATGAGAGTAAGGGTGCTTTTCTTATAATTCCGGGCCCATAGCGATCCAGTAGGAATCTGCGTGAATTTTAAGTTCTAAGAGAATATCACCACTTGAACACTACTTTATTACAATTTATAGTGTTAGACTGTTTTATATTAGATGCTCCTGATTAATTTTGGATAAGTGGCTTTCAATTTAGTGTAAGTTACATGTTCATGCTCTCCTGAGATGTAAAAGTTATAAATACTTGATAACAGGGCCATGTGTTGCGAATTACTTCTGAATTTAATTGGGATTTGAAGTAGCAAGGAAATTATGATGTTTAACCCTCCGTCTACCAGACGGGTCCATTGGACCCGACAGGTACATACAAAATATTCATTCAAACCAGAAATTTCTTTAAAATAAACTAAGTATATAAACCAGACAAAAATAAGGTAAATAAATAAGTTAAATAGTTTTAAATAAAAATTCTGGTGTAGAACGTTTTATTAAAACTTGAATAAAATTCCCGGTAGATCTAGGGTTAAGAAGTGTCAGGACATCGAATATATGCCTGCACTAATGATTGTCGAAACTAGGTGGAATTTGATAACATCATTTATTGAGTTCTAACGATTTGAAGTGCTACTTGGGACAGATATAGAAATTGAGTTAACAACTAAGAGGAAGGTATACTAATTGAAAAAGTTTATATATATATATATATATATATATATATATATTATGGACACGATAACGTCCATAATTATGCACTAATCCTTTTCAAACTGACACATAAATTCAAGGGGTTAAAATCTCGGTTAAATTCATTAAGGGGCAAAATCGGACCATGGGGATAGAAATAAGGAGGGGTTTTGTGGAAAACGAAAAATACCCATAACTCCTTAATTATAATAGATATCGAATCAGTTCAAAGTTATTATTACATGGCCCCAAAATTTATGTATGACAGTTATTTTTGATAAAACTAAAATTGGGTTTCGGGAAGAAAAAAATTCATAACTTTGTCAATTCTCAAGAAATAAAATCCAATTACATTTATTATAAATTGCCTTTATATGGTCTACAACTTTCATACTGACAAGTTTTTATAGGACCAATTCTTACCGCAAAAAATAAAATAAAAATAAAAACGAAAACAAATATTGGGGGGGGGGGGGGATTAAGAAGAAAAAATTCATAACGTCGTCAATTCACAAGATATCAAATCCGCAAAAAATTATTACATATGATCTTAATATTATCTACAACTTTTATATTGACAAGTTTTGATAGGACCAATTCTTACAGCAACAACAAATTAAAAATACATCGATGTTGAAGGAGAAAAAATATCGTGTTAAGGATGTACAGCTCATATTTAAAAGATTAGAATAATTGAGAAAAAGTAATAAGAAAAAATATTTTTCATTTATTTATTTTTGATACTAAGTAAATGCTACTAATTTTTTTATAAATTAAATCTGGAATATTTAGATAAGATTTTAACATTTACAAAATATAAAATACAACACAATAAATTAGGTATACAGCTTTCTGAAACACATCAAAATATTAGAGTAAAATTTAGATTGGTTCAAAATATTAGAATATTTATTTTACGCAACAATATTACCTTATGAATATGTAGTAAATGATAGATAATATTTCGTAGTATCCCCTTTAGCTTTCATAACAGAGTACAATCGATGTTGCATACTATATACAAGGTGTTTACAAACATTTCTATCAATGTTTTCCCAAATGGACTTTATACGTGCCACTAACTCAGTTTTATCCGAAGGAGAATTTTCTTGGAATTTTTTCATCGTTACACGCCATAAGTTTTCGATGGTAAGTAAGAACTGGTGAGTTTGGTGGCCAAGGAAGTACCTTAATGTTGTGTTGGCGAAACCAATTCTTAGTTGATAGTTAGTTGACGCTTAGTTGACATGCGGTGACGCTAAATCTTGTTGAAAGATGAAATCCTCTTTAAATAAATCTTCTGATGATCGAATGATCTAATATTCCAAAATTTCTTGCTATATCAGAGAGTTAACCTTTTCGTAGACGATGCATAACTTTCCAGATTCTTCTGCACTCATGCAATCCCAAACCATGACACTAGCAGCAAATTTTACGGAACGTTTAAGGCATTCCTTATCAGATGCTTCTTGCTTAATTCTCCAAACTCGAATATTTTGATTACAATATGTAACACAAAACTTACATTCATCATTAAATAATATATTTTTCCAATCTTCTTTGCTTCATAAACGTCTTAATTTACACCAGTTCAATCTTATATGCTTTTGTTTTGCAGTCATGGGAGGTTTTGTTTTCGGACACGAGATTCAAACCTAAATTTATGGAGACGTCTTAATGTTGCGGATGTAGAAACTTCAACTCCTTCTTCTTTCCATTTTCGGTGCAAGAAGCGCGCACTTTTATACTATACGCTTCACGTTTTTCTTAAGTATACGCTTCAGTTTCCTGTCATCTCTAGCAGATGTTTTTGGATTTTGGCCGCCATTTCGGCGATTATTTTGAAATTTTCCATTTTTTTAATATTGTGTTAGTATTTTACTAACACTTGATTGCGAACAATATAAATATTTCGCTATATAACATTGATTTTTACCGTGCCGATACAAATCAGCCATACGAAGTTTAATAGCTTCAGGAATATCACTCACACGACCCATTTTAAGACGAAAAAGCAAACAAACTGCAAAACAAATACTGATTTTATGTAAAATCGTCTGAATTTAATCAATGATGCCACCTGTCATAAATTGGTGATAATTAAAAGTGAATTAATGTGAAATATTTTAATATATTGAACCACTCGAAAAAATATCCTAATATTTTGACTTTTCGAAATAATTTATTTTCAATTAATCTTTTCAAAAATTATATTAATTTTAAGATAATAAATAAGTTTAATCAACAATAAGTTCTTAATAAAAATATCGTTTGCATATTTGCATTAAAAGATATTAAATTACCAAACGATATTTTCAATTTGTAAAAAAAAAGTAATTATTCTAATATTTTGAATATGAGCTGCACTCAGATCAAAACTACTTATTTTCTGGCTCATTTTTAAATTCATTTTTGCTTTCTACCGCATCCAGTTGGTATGTTACCTTATTTAGAATCTATATAATGTGTCGTAATGGTCGATTTTTGATAGAGGCAGATTATATTTTAAAAAGTGGTGTCAAAGTGGTCATTTTGAACCGAATTTCCCAAAACGATTGTGTTGGAAACGAAAAATATGGTCCTACTGAGAAAACAATTGTTTATAAATCAAGTTCTAATTAATAGAATGAAAAATAAAATCATAGATCGCTTATAAATGTCCTAAAAAATCACGTAAGCAAGTTTCATGTTTTTTCTTTAAAAAATGAATCTGAAAATGTGTCAGAAAATTTCAAGTTGTTGAGCATGGAAAAATATTTTTTTTTGAATTCTGCCCTTAACATGATTCTGATAAAACTAGCTGTTATATAAAAATGAAATTAAAAACTCGTCAAAAGCGGCCAGATAAAATTGTTAAAGTGGGTTTATCTCTAATCATGATTTAGTTTTTATTGTTGAAATTAGTACTTAACTTCTAAATCTACCTGAACGTTTAGTTCGAGCCGGGAGGGATTTTTTTTTTTTTTTTTTTTTTTCTTTTTTTAAGTACATTCTGAAAATTTCCTTTTGCTGAGACGTTTAAGTTGCCTTTTATATCGAAAACGGAAGTTTTATAAATATTACTGCACCCATGATATAAATTCGCGGAAATGGAACGAAGTAAAAGAAAATGTACATAAGAAAAGTACGTTTGATATTATTCTATGATAAAAGCTTTTGCCACATACAGATTACTCAAAAGAAATCACTGATATCGCTTTGGAATGATAATCTTTTATTAAAAAAAAATTTTAGTCATTTTCAAATTATTTTAAAAATAATTACTAATTTTGAATTGTTTCTTTTCGTCAGAACCGATACTGAATAGTTAGCTTTGCATTTCTGTTAATTATGCAGCCACTTTATCATTACTGCTTTTACTTCTTTCGAACCTCTTTACTACGTCAAGTCCCCAGAGCAGCTGCAAAGTTTGGCCTCGATTAATCGTTCTGACTGGGATCATTACAATCAGATTCGTCGACACGTTGTCACCCGTGCCTGTTATCCACCCTATAATATTCTCGTCATTTAAAAATACAATTAAGAACACGTATAGAGTTGGCTAATAATTGCACTTTTGCATTTTTACTGTCTTCCATCTTTACAAGAAGAAAATATTGGATTCGTGTAAATTTTCGACTTCCGGTTTTCGACGGATTTACACGTTTGTATGGTCAGAGATTCCGTAAAACATGTTTTTACAAAAATTCTGTAAGTCTGTTAGTCTATCTGTATGCGATACAAATTTTGTGGGCGCTCTATCTCAAGAACTAATGCACGGAATTTAATAAAAATTTATATTCAAGTAGTCCCTAATTTAACTTGGTGTTGATTAGTTTTTATGTAAATCGCCCAACATGTGGCGCTGTTATGCTGGCTTTTTCGCGATTGCTGCAATAACTCTATCTCAAGAACTAATGCACGGATGTTCATCAAACTTCAGATTAAGTTATTTCTTGATATGATTTGGCGCTGGTAAAGTTTTGGTGTAAATTGCCCAACAGATGGCGCTGTTATACTGCATTTTGCAGGATTTTCACGATTTTCGCAATAGATCTATCTGAAGAAAGAATGCACGGATTTTCATCAAACTTCAGATTCATTTAGTCCTTGACATGAATAGACGTTTTTTAAATTTTGGTGCAATTTGCTGGACTAGTCGCGCTACTATGCTGCATTTTTTGAGATATCCGCAATAGCTCTGTCCCAAGAACTAATGCCTGGGTTTTCAACAAACTTCAGATTCAGGTATACCTGGATATGAATTAGTGCTGTTTACGTTTTGTTGTAAATAGCTCAACAGGTGACGCTGCTATGCCGCACTTTTCACAATTTCCTCATTAGCTCAATCTGCAGAAATAATGCACGGATTTTCTTCAAACTTCAGATTTAGGCAGTCCTTGACATGGATTGGCGTTTGGTCTTGGTGTAAATCGCTCAACAGGCCTGTATTTTGCAATTTCCACAATAGCTCAATCTCCAGAACTAATGCACAGATTTTCATCAAAGTTCAGATTCAGGTATACCTTGATATAAATTAGTGCTGTTTACGTTTTGGTGCAAATCGCTCAACAGGCGGCGCGCTGCTATGCTACATTTTTCAGAATTTCCGCAATAGCTCTATCTCAAGAACTAATGCACGAATTTTCATCAAACTTCAAATTCAGATATACTTTGATATGAATTGGTGCTAAATTGACGTAATTTCTTGTATTATTTAAATGATTTAATTGACGTGATTTATATAGGAAAAAGTTTTGCGATGGCCACAACATACTAGTTTAATTTTACTAGTCGTTTTAAATTTTAATTTTTACCCCCGAAAATGCGTGGGCAAACGAGGCCACCGTAATGCGCATAATCATTTAAGCCAGTTTCATCCAAATCATTACAGTTAAGAGCCTACACTAGTCACTCAAAAGGACCCGGATGCTAAAATTAATCCTATGGGGAAGTTATTTTCAAATATCTCGCTTAAATTTTGATATTTTCGGATGATTTTTTTTGCACAGGATAGGTAAAGACGATCTACATCCGGGCTAATTTTTACTTTTTTGATTTTGGTTATAGTTTTTTCTTAATATTAGGATTGTTTGAATTTCAAACCGGTTCAAACCTGTTTCGAAAGTAAAAGTAATTTTTTTTAAATATTAAACCAAAATCGTAAAGTAAAACTAGCCCGGTTGTAGATCGTCCTCAGCTATCCTATGTAAAAAAAAAAATCATTTGAAAATATCAAAATTCAAGCGAGATATATGAAAAAATTTCCCCATAGGATTAACGTTATCATCCGGGTCTTTTTGAGTGACTAGTGTAGGCTCTTAAGAATTTGAGGATCTCATCTTTGTGGACAGGTGGAGTTACATGCCCAACTCCAAATCCTGCATTGCGAAAACATCTACTGTAGGAGCCACTGTCTTCCGTGCAGCGGCGATGAATTGCATATTCTAAGAAAGGGAAGAGTGAGTGTGAGCCTACTCTAGTCACTCAGAGGTTATCGAGCCCTAATGTTAATCGTAAGGGAGCGTATGGGTATCCTATTCAAAATATATAACTCAAAAGTATTGAAATGCGAGCGAGAAATCTGAAAAGAAATCTCCCATAGGATTAATATAAGCTTGAGCATTTCTTCCAGTGACTAGTGTAAGAGCTGACAATAGTCACACGAAGGAGCTCGAACACTAATATTAAACCTATAGTTTACAGTTATCTCGCTTAAATTTTGATATTTTTAAATGATTTGTTTTGCATAGGATACCTAATGCCGATATCTATTGTTGCATGTTTTTATTTTTTAATTTTGGTTACAGTTTTTTATTATGCGAACAATTTCAATTTTGAAACCGTTTCAGAAAGCGAAACTGTCTTAAAAAAATTGTAACCAAATAATTACAAACTCATAATAAAAGACGTCGACCTCAGGTATTCTATGCAAAAGCAAAACAAAACAAATAAACAAAAATCATGCGTCAAGCATAGATTATGAAACACTTTCATAATAATGTAACAGCACATTCATAATCATGTAACAAAAGTGCACCGTTTAATAAGTTGGAATAGGATATCTAATCCAATTATTCGGTAACCCGCAACACATTTGAAAAAAAAAAAAAGAAAAAAAATGCAATTTGACAAATTACAACGACCATTTGGAAAATGATTTTTTCAAAGACAAGAAGTTAAGACATATAAGATCATACATTACATACGCAATGCATTACATTTTTCGGTACTGTAAATTTTTAAACTTCTACGAAGCTGATCCTTCATTACGTACGCCATGGATTAAACTTTAATGTTCCTGGACCAATTTTAAATTAAATTTCATTCTAAAACTTCTAAACATCCCACAATATTACTTTTGACACCGTCGTGTAGAGAAAAAAATGTACTTTTAAATGCAATTTGTTCGAAAGCTGTATCTCAATTAGTTTCTGAGATTAATTTTTTTTTTTTTGTAGTTTTCATTACTTTTTTGTCATAGTGGCAACAGAAGTATCCATTTCTGTTGAAAGTAAAGGGGAAATACAGATTACTGTATAGACCAATGAGAAAACGAATAAAATGCGGATTCAAACAATAAAAAGCTTCAGATATGTTTTGATTTCCTACCCTGACAGAGGACAATAACCATTTTTCCAAATGGTAAAAAAAAAAAAAAAAAAAAAAAAAAAAAAAAAAAAAAAAATCCGAATTCTTTGGGCAGCCGTGTTATTAGATTATATCTATTAACTATATGCAAGAAAAAGTTTATCTCAGTTAGGAAACACTTACCCCAGTTTTAAATAATCCATTCAACAATTTCATCTAGTAAGGAGAATGGTGCGTCCATTCTTTTGTGCAACCCGCATACGAGATATATAGAATTTATACACAGCAAGTAACATACAAAAAATTAGTTTAGTTTCAAAGAGCACACCGAATTTGGAAACGCGCTTCCAACAATTATTGCCTAAAGACTGTTCTGTAACCGATTTCTGTTGCGTGTCCTTGTAAATGAACGACAAATGCCATGAATACCCTATTCTATAGGAAGTTATATAGTATTTAAATATTTTGCAAATTAGTTTTCTCCATTGGCCATAATGTAACAAAATTTTTTGAGTGACCCTGTAAATGAACTATTAATGCTACACACTTCTTATTCAATAGCGAACATGCCATGGTAAACATCATTAACATATATCAATTGCAAATAGTCCGAGTATATTTACGAGAGTTAGGGCGTGGACAGGACAGACAGGCGGAAAGAGAACCCGAATTCATAAACACATTTCAACTTTTTTGGAAGGTGTTAAAAAAAAATTATGTATCTCTTGCCAGCATTGATGCCAACACTATAAAATATAAGCATTACATTATTAGAACAACATTGAATGCTAATATTGAAAAGAAATTTAAGATTCGAGATTCAAGCCATTACAAGTATATTGTACTAGTACAGTTTTGCTATTACAGGTGAATAAAAGAATTTAAAAAAATCTGTTGATTTGTGTGATTTTTTATTTACACTTTCCAACATAGTTGAAAAGTGTTTATGAATTTCGGTTTGTCTGACCGTCTGTTTGTCTCTCTATACATGCTCCAACTCTCGTAAATATACTCGAATTTTCATCCAATATATATATATATGTTAATGATGTTTGCCATGGTACGTTCGGAGTTGAATATGAAGCGTTTAGCATTAATAGTTCATTTACAGGGGGACTCAAAAGAATTCCGTTACATAAGGGTCAATGTGAAAAAATCGTTTGCTGAGTATTAGAATGACATTGCACTATTTCAGATGTATTGAAATTAATATAAATCACTGAATGTCACTGCAAGATGATTACTATAGAATAGGATATTCATAGCATTCTTCGTTCATTTACAGGGACGCACAAAATAAATCGATTACAGTACTGTTTTTGAGCAATAATTGCTGGAAGTGCGTTTTAAATTTCGGTGCGCGCTTTTAAATTGAAATAATTGTTTGTATTCTACACATTGCATATAGATGCCACACCTCGTATACAGGGCTGTACAAAAGAATTCACATACCATTCACCTTTATTAGCGGAAATTGCTGCAGGGAAATTTTCAACTAAGGAATGTATTTCCTAACTGAAAAGAATTTTTGCATGTGTGAAGTTAATAGATCTAAATCTATATATCATATACAGGACGCGAAAAACGTTCAGTTAATATTCTGATTCAAGATGGGAATTGCTGAAATTGGGTTTTCTAACGTGTTATGCGCTTAATAAAAATGTCTCAATTAAAAATTTTATTTCAACTAATTGAACGATGCAGTTTTGTTACATTATTCTGAATGTGTTGGAAAGTGTTTTATAATGTACCCTTGATGCGTGTTTTTTTCTTTCTTGTTTTTTTTTTTTTTTTTTTTTTTTTTTTTTTTTTTTTTTTTTTTTTTTAATGATAAGAGGATCAGCACAGATAAAAATGAACACGATTTTAAAATTTGAAATGTATATAACTTGGTTTTTCCATTAGTTGATCGAAATTTAATTATGGGATTAATTTGAATAAACAGTTATTTGGACAAAACCAGATGATAGAGAAGCTATGAATTGTTGGAATATTGACAGCATTACTTATGTATATATTTCAATTTTTAGTCGCTTTACTCGGGGAATAATGATGTTGTTTCAATACCTTTTTTTTTTTTTGTTTTGATGTTATAAATAATATATAATTAGGCAGTTCAGCCATAGTAAATAAATAATGAAGTAGTACCACAGTCTTGGAAACAAAAAAAATAAATGTTTTATGCATAATAATGTTACTAATAAGTAACTGATTTTTCAGAGAAATCAATGAAATGTAGTTATTTACAATCGCAAAAACATATACAAATAAATTATTGAAACATATTTAGTGATTGCTGATAAACTTAAACAGAAATATCAGCTAGTTTTCATAGATTTCACAACTGTATCCACCCTCTCAAGTAATTTATGAAAAATCTTGCTGCAGTTTCAAACTTTCTTCATGTAATGCATTTAAACATAATAAAAAAAATCTTTAAAGGCTATATATTTCATAGAACTTTCAAACGCATTAAAATTGTCTTGCTTATAAAGAACAAGCTTTTAAAATTGGAAGAAAAACGAGAAATTTTATATGGAATTATACAAATAAAATTAACAGCAAAGCATAATATCGACATTTCGAACTGTTTCTGCAGTCGTCTTTAGGATAAATATGATGTTGAAATGTATAAAATTCTAGAGATGAAAGCTTCCTGTGAAGTCTTAATCAATTATAGAATATTTTCATAGTTTAAGAAAAAGTTGTTATTTACAATATATGCAAATTAACTTAACAAAATTACTCATGTTTTCTTCTTTTTTTATGAACAAACTTTAAAAACTCTTTTTTGAAATTAATAAAAAATGCATAAAATAGGATGAAGAAAAACAACTCGCCTTTTAAAATGAGTAAAGATTTGAAAGAGTTTAAAATGAAAAAAGCTTATAAACCTGGAAATAGTGTTATTCTAAATTCCTTATTATTATAAATTATTTTTCTACCCCAAACCTTATGCAGGATATATGTTTTTGGAAAGAAAACAATAAATGTTTTTTTTTTCCACTAAGACCTGAGCATTATTAAATTTTATGTCTTTTTATGGAAAGTTTTTTTTTTTTTTTTTTTTTTTTTTTTTGTCAGGCAGTTGGAAGTTTTTAATTTAAGCATAAAATTTACACAAAAATTAGATTTTGTTTAGGGAAAACAAAATAATCTCCTATAAAACAAGCTTTTTGTGCGGTTGTGATCAGTTGTAAACGTAAGAGTACTAAAAACGTCCAAGAAATAAATATACGTAAAAGGAAATTAAACAGAATAAAATATAAAATTTAACATTATAACATATTAAAAAGCAATAAACCAACGTTTAAAATGCACAAATAATGCGTGAAAAGCAGTAAACAGCTGTTTCGAATCTACAGCGAGATTCTTCTTCAGTGCAAGATAGGTAAAAATCTACCCGCATAGGGTATATAAGCCAACGCGTCTCTGTCTTTCATTTTGTCCGCCTTGCTTTTTCTAGCACGCTGTTCCCTTTTCCCTATCTTGCACTGAAGAAGAATCTCGCTGTAGATTCGAAACAGCTGTTTGCTGTTTTTCACGCATTATTTGTGCATTTTAAACGTTGGTTTACTGCTTTTTAATATTCCTGCACAAAGGCTTTTATTGCTATTTTAATTATAAAATATATTTGAGGGGCAATGTATTCCAAAGGGATCATTTTAACACAGAGAGGAGTGTTCACCTTTTTAAAATTAGGTCTAGTCAGGTATCTTTTATTACGTATTTTTTAATTCTGAATGAATAACACCATCCGCAACTTATACGATTATTCATTTCAAAGTTATGGTAGGTTTTATGAATACAAAGTTAACAATTATACTTTATTACTGAGAATAGATTTGTCGCATTCATTTTACGTTTTAAACATGTTTTTTATATCACATCAAATAATCTCTTATTAAATATCTTCAAAATAAGAATAATAATCAAAATCAGGATTATCTGAATCTTCTTCGTGGTCAGTAAAGCTTTCGAAATCCGTGTATTCATAATTTTGTGTTCATTAAACTGTTCATGAATTTGTATTCATAAAATTTGCCTAACTTTTTAAAGAATGATCGTATCATTCGATATCGATCGACTTGCAGATGGTGCCATTCAATTCCGAATTGAAAAAAATACATAATAATCGATTACCTATTTGACCTAATAAAAGAATGTTCAATCCCCCCCCCCCCAAAGAGTTAAAGTGCCCCTTTTTTGCCCCAACAAAACGTGGTACAATATCTTTATTTATTTATTTATTTTTACTCATCTTATCTTCATTTCTAGAGCCAAAACAATGTTCTTACCATAGTTTCATAAATGGTCATCAGTTGTTATTGTAAAAACTTATTTTACCTGCGTAAAGTATTAAGGGGATGCGGGACCTTTAAAATCTATTTTTTATTTTTTTGTAAATTTCACTTTAAATACTATTCAAGGGTACATTAGATGCATTATGGCATACATTTATCACATTTTTTTTTTTTTTTTTTTTTTTTAGAAAAAAATTAATTTTTCAAATGCTTTGCCAAAAACTTATCAAATTGCCTTGAGAACTGAATATATAAAAAAAAACCCAGTATTTTTTATACAGTTTGGTTTATATATATAAATAAAACTGTACATCGAATTGTATATATTTGAAAGTAAAGGTCGAAAAAAAAACATTTTCTAATTTTTTTCGCATGTGACATTTTGAAAATATCTAAAATATTACGGAAAATTAATTTTTTTTCACCCCAAAATTTTTTTTTATTTTTTTTTTTTTTGCGATAAATGTATACCATAATGCATATAATGTACCCTTGAATGATATTTAAAGCGAAATTTACAAAAAAAAAAAATCATTTTAAAGGTCCCTCGTTTCATAATGTCGAATTCATAACACCCGCTAACTTTCTAAAAAAATATTGTATCGACTTGCTGATGATGTCATTCGATTCAGAATTGAAAGATACATAATAAACGATACCCTACTTGACCTATTTAAATAAATTTTATTTCCTCCCCTCCCCCAGGTAATATAACAAAAACTTTATTTTTTGGAGACTCTTTGGATATTTATTTCTAGTACTATAACAAGGTTTATCCCAAACATTCGTGAGTGGCTATCAGTTGTATTTTATTCAATTTTTGGTCTATTTTACGATACTATAAGGCTTCAAAAACGTACTGTTTAGCTTACTTATCTTCCAAATTTCTGCTCTTAGAGAAATTTTACACAATACCTTTGTTGTTGGCAGTTTAATACATACAAATTAATTTTTATAAATTAAACTAACTAAATAAATAAACAAGTAAGGAAAATGCCACAGCGCATAGATTATGTGACACTTTCCAACACCATCATAACATTGTTAAGAAATTTTATTTTTTCATAGAATGAAATGAAATGACTCGTTAGACAATTTAAAAAAATGCAAAACGAGCTAAAAAATCATTTTCAGCAACTTCTGTCCGTAGCTGGTAACGTGTGAAAATTATTTCTGCAAATATTTCTGCAGATTTTGTAGATATCTATGTGATCTACCTACCTCATTATACACTAAAATTTAATTAATTTTAAACATGCATATGACAACAGAAATTGCACATCTAACAGTTATGGCATAGTCAGCCTTCTAACCGAATTATTTTGTGTGTCTGTGTTAATAAATTATAAATTGTACGCATTCTATAATCTATAGAAAACATATTGTAAAGCAACTCAGTGATGCATATCAATTTAATATATATAAACTGTATGCGTTTTATAACTTATAGAAAACACGTTATAGTGCAACTGAGTGATGTATATCAATTTCATGTATAAAAATTGTACGCATTTTATAATTTATAGAAAACAGGTTCTAGTGCAACACGGTGATGTATATCAATTTCATGTACATAAATTGTACGCATTATATAATCTATAGAAAAACATGTTGTAGAGCAGTTCAATTATGTATATCAATTTCATGTATATAAATTGTACACATTCTATAATTTATAGAAAACATGTTGTAGTGCAACTCCGTGATGTAAATGTTTATCAATTCCATGTACATAAATTGTACGCATTCTATAATCTATAGAAAACATGTTATAGTGCAACTTAGTGATGCATATCAATTTAATTATGTTTGAAATAGTGTAACATTAAAATACGCAGCAAATTATTTTTCCCTTTGATCATAATATTAATGGAATTTTTTTGCAAGTCCCTGTAAAAGAACTATAAATACAACTTACTATAAACTTTATAAAAATCATATTGAGGTTAACCTCATTGATGCATATCAGTTTCATTATGTTTGAAATAGTGACACATCATCAAAACGTGTAGCAAACAATTATTCCCCATCGATCACAATGTAACGAAATCCTTCTGTGTATCACTGTAAGTGGACTGTAAATGCTACAGACTTTATTTTGAATAGCGATCATGCTACAGTAAACCGCAATAGCAGGTATCAATTACATGGCAAATCGAATATATTTATTAGTGCTAGAGCACGGCCAGACAAACCGAAATCATAAACACTTGAAACTATGGTGGAAAGTGTGTCATTCTTTTATGGTATTTCCATTATTGTATTTAATGTGTTTTCTATTCAGTTTATTTACTTCGCTAAATAACTGGACTTAATATCTTTTATCATGTATTTTTTTGCACCGTAACTTATCTTTTTTCCTAAAAGATTAAATGAAAGAAGTAAAATATGACGTAGGGAGAACAAAAAATAGAATTATAGTATTTTTAATTAAAAAAAATATTTAGATGAGGAAATGAGAAGTTATAAATCTAGAAAGTACGCTGTATTTTGTTATTTATTTCACCTTAAACAATATGCAGAGTGGACATATGTTTTACTCGAAATACTTAAATTGTTTTTGCCAAGACAAACAGATTCTAAAAGGAAGGTATATAAATTGGATGAAGGAAAAAATTATTACAAAATTTTGTACTTCTTATTTAAAAGGCAAAATATGCATAAGGAAACGAAATTTTATAAATCTAAAAAATGTGTTTCTCCTTTTTTTTATGTGTTTCCATAACAAGTTCGAATTATGTATGTTTTCAAAAAGAAAAATTAAGGGGGTAACGCACCTTTAATCTCACAAAAAATCAATTTTCGGATTTTGTTTTATTCAGAATTTGTAAAAATGTCTCAACAATAAGCCAAAAAACCCATTCAAAAATCTGTATTATTTTTTGAGTTATAATCATTTATAGACGGCCAGTACAATTGAATGCCCGTTCATATTGAAACTTTAAAAGGCGTTTTCTCAGGTCAGTAAATTTGGAGTTTGCGCTCACTGTTTCTTTCAAACTATACACTGTAAAAGAAATCTGTGAAGTTACTAAAATTTTTCTAGGAAACTGGGATTCCTAGAACTATTTATGTAACGACAACAAAAAAAAATCATGCAACAGTAACAACATCTGTTAGATGAAATTTTGTTGTTGACGTTACATAAATAGTTCTAGGAATCCCAATTTCCTAGAAAAAATTTAGTAACTTCATAGATTTTTTTTTATAGTGTACGAGAAAAAGCTTTAAAAAATTAGCCAGTTATGTGTTCCTTTATAGTCTCCATGTTAAAACTAAAAAAGTACACATATTTTGGTTATTTATGTTTTTGCACTTGAAAAACTTGAAAAACTTTTTGAAAATTTTGTATTTTTGTATATTTTGTGCTAAAATTAAATTTTAAGCAAAACTTTTTGTATATATTTTGGTTTTAACCTATAAGTAGGTGTGTTATGATACTCTTTTGTTCAAAAATTGTTTTCTATACGCATAACTGAGAGTGTTATCATGCGTGCAGCACTTAAGGATTTCAATTCATCCATTAATGACATAAAGTTTTTAATTTAAAATTTACATATAACCAGAGGCGGATTTATTAAGTGAGGGGCCCATCTCACTAGAACTTTTTGGGGGCCCTTCCATCTTGAAAAATTGGGTATATTTATAATATATACTAATAAAATACAATTTCACTCTGTGTTTGTGTATTCGCGATGGCAAGCAAAATCTACCGCACGTACAAAGCGGAAAATGTTTGTGAGGGTAGTAGTCCAAGAGCTGTTAAACATTTTAGGGAAGGTATTTGAGGCAACCTGAAAATTTGTGCAACACTTCTTTTGTAATGGCTGAATACAAAATCGAATGTCTGGCTGAAGGATCGTGGCCCAAAAACTGTGCCAGACACGTGTCAAGTGCCATTTTTTGACTACCCAAAAAAGGTATTTGAGGCACGCTGAGATTGAGACAGAATAATATTTATACTTAGAAAAAAATATTTTGAAAATGACAGACATTTTAGTCGGCCCAAAATCTGTGTCAAGTGCCATTTTTGGCAAAATTTTCTTCAAATCAAATTTAAAAATTCTAATACCATTTTTGACATACGCGGATCAATACGGACAACTGGTGCTAATTTCACCGCCAAAGATTTTATATTTTAGAAATAATAGGTGTAAAATACAATCAGTCGTTTCATAAAATGGTTTCATAAATTTGTTTCATTAGAATTATATATATATATATATATATATGATAGATCTTTTTTAAACACCAATTTAATTAGCTAATCTGCATATAAGTTTGTACTTGTGTGTGTCTTAATAGCGAATGCCATAAAAAATGGTCCCAAAAATGTAAAAGTGCTACTTTCACAACTGCGACTAGCAACACATCTGCTGAAATTGAAAAAAATTCATATTGGGGAAAGCCATGGGGGGACATTGTCTTTGACAGTCATAATATATTTGATTGTCGTGTGTCATTTTTGATCTGGATGTGGAGAATTTTATGAGAGGGAAAACGTATGAACACTTACGATGCAATAATAAACTTCTGCAATAATAAAATATTTATTACTAGCTGACCCGTCCGGCGTTGACCGGGTCCGTTATAATAACCTTAAACAAAATTCAAGTTTGTATGATTTTATATCTTCGGAAAATCGGTGCCCCAATGCCTTCGGCATCATACAGTTTTTCAAATGAACTTAATTTTTCCGGGGCCCCAATGGCTTCGGCAGCGTCGAGTGTGTTCCCAACAAACCTCTTTCCATTGGCATAGCCAGGGTGGGTGTCCAAATGCTCTGGATAGCAGTGATTTTGTAAAGTTCAGTTCGCCTTATCTAACTGGAAAATTTTCTGCTATTAATCAAGACGAAGAAAACTTTAAAATATTAATGGCATCTAGAGCATTTGAACTCCCTCCCTGGTTATGCCATTGCCTTTTTCTGAACGAACCTGTGACCTGGGTTAACGCTGTCTGAGGCAGCGTATACCCGAAGTGCTCCGTACCGCCGAAGACAATCGAAAATCAAATTGCATGACCCAAACCCCGTAGTTATCGGGAACATAGAACCCGAGATTAGAATGCTTTCCCCTAGCGGGGGATATGGAACTAAAATCTGTATAACAATCTTAAGCTAAATTGAATGAACCAATTTTCGATGAAATCGAGCCATAGAAACTGAGAAAAGAATGTGCCGTTAACGTTGAAAATGGTGGTAACAAAAGTTCAAGATAAACTTTCATAATGCAGAAAGTAGCTTAATTATAATCTCAGTTGAATAAACCAATTGCCATTGAAATAGGGCAGATAAAACCCGAGAAAAGAATGTGGAAGGAGCGCCCTCCATCTATAAATTTATCGAAGTACCTTTAACATTAACCCAATATTTAATTTACGGATGAAAACCCCCACCTCTCTAAAGTTAACCACTTACCTTACTTTAACAGTAGCATTATTTTTAATTTACGACTGTAGTGAGTAAACGTAAGTTCATGCCGAAAAGGAGATTAATATTCGAAAAAGTTGGTAGCAAGGGTATAAGAAAATTTTTAGTAGTTTATAAAGTGGCAGGAGGACCCTAGAACTATATTAAAGAAAATTGCAAGAGAATCGGATCGAGGGCCTCTAGAAGGCGATTAATATTCAAAATTGGTGGTAGCTGAAGTCTGAGAAATTTTTTTGTTGTTTAGCTGAAAAAACTAAGAAAAAAAAAGAAGTTAGAAAAGAAAAAGCTAGTGAATCGGACTATTTTTAAGGGAGTTATAATAGGGGGATCAAAAGGTGCCTCGGTGATAGTTGAGAGTAGGGTCCTAAGGTGAAAACATGTTAAAAGGTCCTAGTATTTAGCTTTTTAGATCTCCAATTAGTCGAAATTAAACATAACGTACAAATTAATCTTTTCTAGAATAAAATTTTAAATAAATGCGCTAAAAATAACGGGAAATACTTAAAAAGGGCTTTAAGGCCCCAATAAAAATATGAGGGGTAGGTAGAAATCATAAAAAGTTGTTAGAAAAAAGCTAATGAATCAGACCATTTTTAAGGGCGCGATAATAGGGGGCCCAAAAGCGGTCAACTGATAGCTGAGAGCAGGGCCCTGAGATAAAAACATGTTAAAAGGTTCTAGTAGTCACTTTAGATCTTTAATTAGTCGAAATTACGCATAGGGTATAAATTAATCATTTGAATAAAAAATTTAAAGATATGCGCAAAAAATGAGGGGGGTGGAGATGCTTAAAAAAGGGCCCTAGTGCTCCAATAAAAATATGAGGGTGTTGACCCGGGGACAGGAGTCCAAGGCTCAATTTTAAATTTATGCATTGAGAGTGACAGAATTGGGGGTGAAAATGCGTGGCGCACAAAAAGTTCAAGGGACTCCGGACCGGGCCCCAGGGACTTAGCTGGAATATAGAAATGGGGGAATAACTAAATGGAAAAGTTCCTTTTAACAAAGATCGGATTAAAAGTGGGGGGGGGGCAATTATTAACAATTGAGGACACGAAAACTTCAAGGGACCCTGTACCACGTTCCAGGGGACCACAATCTTAACTCGAATGTAGTTGGTTATAAGGAAATTTTTTAGTAGTTTATAAAGTAGCCGGAGGAGCAAAGAACTATGCAGAAGAGAATTGCAAGAGAATTGGATTATTTTTAAAGAAGGGACCGAAGAAAGACATTAATATTCAAAATTGGTAGTAGCTGAAGTCTGAGAAAATTTTTTCTAGTTCATGTAGTAGTTGGAGGACCTAAAAAGTTGTTAGAAAAAAAAATCTAGTGAATAGGACCATTTTTAAGGAAGCTATAATAGGAGATGCAAAAGAGGCCAACTGATAGTACAGAGCAGGGCTGTTAAATGCAAACATGTTAAAAGGCTACTTTGCACTTTAGATCTTCAATTAGACGAAATTAAGCATAGGGTATGAATTATTAGAATAAAATTTTAAAGAAATACGCAAAAATGGGGGGAGATGCAAAAAGGCCTTGGGGCCCCAATAAAAATGTGAGAGTGTTGGCCCGGGCACATGAATCCAAGAATCAATTTTAAAGTTATGCATTGAGAGGGCGACACAATTAGGGAGTGAAAAATGCATGGCAGACAAAAAGTTCAAGGGCCTCTGTACCGGGTTCTAGGGGGCCAGGTCTTAACTGGAGTGTAGAATCTGGGGAATAACTAAATTGAAAAAGGGCACCAAAAACGAATATTGGATTAAAAACGAAGAGTTATTAACAATTTAGGGCACAGAAGCTTCCAGGTCTCTGTATCGGTTCTCGGGGAGCCAGGATCTTAACTGAAACGTAGAAAGGGGGATAACTATATGTCGAAAGGTCCCAAAAGACAAAGAAAGTCGGATAGAAAAGAGGCAAACTATTAAAAATTTAGGGCATAAAAACTTGAAAGGCTGAGGGGGCCCGGGTCTTAACCCTTAAATGCCTGAGTTTTCAAAAATCATTTTAAAAATGTTTTTCGGCTTTCTTTTTATAAAAAAATCATGGGAAAAATACTTTAAAGAACCATATTTTGTTTTAAGTATGGTTTACGGCTAAAAAACAGTTTGTTACTAATCGGCAATACTGGTGTTTAATTGAAAAAATAATTTTCCTCGATGAAATTCTATACTATTAAACACACAAGTGTTTTGAGAACTACGATAAGAAATAAATTTTACTTGCTCACTGCGGAACAAAATAGCGTATTTCGCAACCTTCCAAACAGAACAAAAAGAACATGTATCAACAATTGAAAAAATAAATCTATCTTTATTCTTAAACAGCACAAGTGTTGCCATCTAAATGTTGAAAATCGATTTAATAATATATTCAGAATGTATTTTATCGTCAACATTAGGCATTATAGCTTCAATATTATTCTAATAGTATTTATAAGCCTAAATTTGGTATGTTGCCGAAGGGCAACACTCGGCATTTAAGGGTTAAAATATTAAAAAGCTGACCCTCAGGTACATCAGGAACTGATTTAGACTATCCTCACTGAAATGTTCAGACTTCTATGTGCGGTAGATTTTGAGAGCCATTGCACACAGACACACAGAGCGAAACTTTCTTTTATTAGTATAGACTAGCAGACTCGCCCGGCGTTGCTGGGTTCCGTAAATAATAACCTTAAACAAAACTCAAGTTTGTATGATTTTATATCTTTTGAAATTCTTTCAAATGAACCTAATTTCGGAGGCCCCCATTGCCTTCCTCAGCGTCTAGAGTGTCCCCAACAAACTTTTTTCCGAACGAACCTATAACCTGGGTCCCCATTATCCAAGGCAGCATGTACCGGAAGTGCTCCGCATGTGCCGGAGAACATTCAAAAACCAATCATTAATGTTAGAAAATGTTGGTACTTGAAGTCTAAGGTAAAATTTCATAATACAGAAAGTAGCCGAATTATAATCTAAGTTGAATGAACCAAATCCCGTTGAAATTGGGTCCTTAGAATTCGAGGAAAGAATGCGACCCCAAGCGGTGAAAAATACCCCCTCCCCTTGTAAATTTCACGAATTACTTTTAACATTAACACGATATTTAATAAACGGATGAAATGCCTTATGTAAAGTTACTTTTAAACTAACGCGATTTTTAATTTACGGCTGTAGTTTGTAAACGTAAGTTGATGCTGAAAATTGAGATTAATGTTTGAAAAAAGTGGTAGCTGAGGTATAAAGAAAGGCCAGGCCCTGGGGACCAGTGCCTTAACTGGAATGTAGTTGGGTATAAGAAATTATTTTAGTAGTTTAAAAGTAGCTGAAGGACGCTAAAACTATGTTAAAGAAAATTGTAATAGAATCAGATAGTTTTTAAAGAAGCTGCAACAAAGGCCCAAAGAAGCAAATTAATATTCAAAATTGATGGTAGTTGACGTCGGGGAAATGTTTTTGTTATTCATGTAGTAGCGGGAGGACTTAAGAAGCTGTTTAAAAAAAGAAACTAGTGAATCGGACCGTTTTTAAGGGACCTATAACAAAGGGCCCAAAAAGGGCCAACTGATAGTAAAGAGCAGAGCCCTAACATGAAAACTTGTTAAAAGATCTAAGTTCTTAGCAGTTTAGATCTTCAATTAGTCACAATTAAGCATAGAATAATATTTTAAAGAAATGCACAAAAGATTGTGTAAATGTTTAAAAAAAGGCCCTAGGGCCCCAATAAATATATGAGGGTGTTGATCTAGGAAGAAGAGTCCAAGACTCAACTTCAAAATTATGTACTGAGAAGGTGAGAAAATCAGGGGGTGAAAAATTCTTGGCGTACAAAAAGTTCAAGGGGCCCTGGACCGGATCCTACGACACCCCAGGGGTCCCAGGATCTAAACTGGAATTAGAAATGTGAGACTAACTAAATGGAAAAAGGATATCAAAAATGTAGATCGGATTAAAAGGAAGCAATTTTTTAATCTTTTATTTGCACAAAAACTTGAAGGGTCCTGTATGTAACCACAAGGTGTCAGGGTGTTATGTGGAGAGTAGAAAGGCGAGAATAACTAAATGGAGAAAGGTCCCCCAAAACGAAGAAGACTGGATAAAAAGGGGGCAAGTTATTAACAATTTAGTGCATAAAAACTTAAAAGGGCCCAGGGGCCCCGGACCTTAAAAAATTATAAATCTGAGCTACAGGTGCATTAGGACCTGTCTTGGACTATCCTCACCTAAATTTTCAGACTTTTATGTGCGGTAGATTTTGCTAGCCATTCGCACACACAGACAGAGCGAAACTTTGCTTTATTAGTATAGATAATCAGCAACAAAGTAAAAATTCACTTAAAATATCAGCTTTATGAAAACTGCGTACCAAATGTGGGGCCCCCAAAATCAGGGGCCTCAGGTTGATGGCCCATGATTTAATTAGTCCCTCAATCTGCATAATTAAGTCGTCATAGAACGTCTCTAACAGTGCTCCTTTTGGCTCAGATCCAAGTTCCCTTTGAATCCCACCCTATCCGTCCACAAAAGATCATAGTCCTGATAATTCATAAATTAAAAAAAGATGAGAGAACTAAAATGTTTCTGGTAGTATCAAATGATAGAAAAAATTATATTTATTACATGAAAATGATATTGTAATAATAACTGAAAAATTAAAAAAAGAACACTAAGAAAATCTTTTTATCAAAACGTCACATTTCTCTTTGAACTCAAAAGAAGATTTGGGGGCCCCTTGGGATGTGGGGCCCCTCGCGATTGAGACCATCGCGACCCCTTAAATCCGCCCCTGCATATAACTTTGTATATACAACATTTATATTTTCTGGCTAATATATCTAAGAATGTATATTTTAGGCAGGAAGAAAAAAAACGATCTTAATTGCATATTATTTGTGTTTTGGTACTTTGGAAAAGGCAATGTTTTTAATCGTTTCGACAATTTCAAAGGTCCTGTGCCCAATTAAATATTTTCATTGATGAAAGCTGAACATTAGAAAATTTTCATGTTTATATAAAACGGTTTTATTTTGGTTCATTTGAAATTTTAATGTAAACGAAATTTTGTTCATAAAAACTTGCATATTTATTTATATATTTTAGAGATATAAATACATGCAAAACCTTATAAAACAAGCCTATTAGCTTTATTATGGTTGCATATAAATTATATATGTATAAAAACATAGCTGGAGATATATCATGTTAGAAGGGATTTAAATCGAATAAAATTTTAACGCTCGAAAAAGAATTTGTTGTTTTCTCTTATTTATTAGTTATAGATCTCAATCAATTTTTTCAAACCCATTAAAGGATTATTTGCGTCTGACTTTATCTGAGGATTTTAATTTGTGATTTTTTTTAATATAATCTGGAAGGAAATAAACACACAAAATATTAACATTTTCTTTTTTATAAATAAAAAGTAAATGATCTCTAACATAAGGTTAGTTGAAGTAACTGGGATATGATTTTACAATGTGACTCTGGAGCTTCTGACAATTCAGCTTCAAAAAGGTAATGTTCATTTCAATTAAAGTCTGAACTTCTGTAAATGTGTTCAGTTAGGTTCCCTCTATCAGACAGAAATGCTCAAAATTACATTTTAATATTTAAAAATATAAAAATATGCATATTTCATCTTTCTTTCCTCATGGGTCCAGTTGCCCCCTCAAAATGGAGTAACTGGACCAGGGTGGTCTATGTTCCACACGCGTTTATATTTTTTCATATCGGATATCAGGTCCTGTTTGAAAAGTGTAAACAACTTAAAAAATTTTAAACCAGGCAGATAAATTCCAAAGGGCCAATAAATGGGGTAACTGGACCAGGGGGATCTATGTTTCACACGCGTTTATATTTTTTCATATCGGATATCAGGTCCTGTTTGAAAAAGTGTAAACAACTTAAAAAATTTAAACCAGGCAGATCATGTAAATTATATGTCAATAACAGCGTTGTAAGAAAACCTTTGCTGTCAGTGTGCCTTAAAAAAGCACTAAAAGTGAAAATATTAGATTTATTTATACCAAAAATATAAAACTTAAGTAAGTACTTATGTACTTCAGTATAGATAATAAGTATAAAAGTCATATGGGTATTTTAAGGAAAAAATAGCAAGGTAAATCTCTGAACAAAAGGCTACGTAAGTATTTAAGTACTTTATCTTTATCCAGGGGTCGCATTATATAGGTAAAAATTTATTGTTTTTTAAAGAAAGGTGCGATGAAGATATTACAGTCGGACCTCTATTTAACGAACCTCTATTTTGTGAATTTCTCTATTTTGCGAACTTTTACTTGGAACCTAGAACATTTTGCAAATTTCTGCGTAAAATAACCTCCAAATAGCGAAGTGCATTCTCTATTTAACGAACATTTCCTTGGGATCTATTTTTTTCTTCTCCCTATTTCTTATAATATTACTGAACATTTCAAACTTATTCTTTCTCTTAACACATTTTATGATGATCAATGACCATGAACAGGTCTTTCCAGGCACCTAACTCAGCGGTAGCAGTAAAATTGTTGTGATTCTTTCCTTTCCATCCAAGAAATGCAAACTTAAATTTTCCCTTTTAACCCTCAATGGACGTGCTCCATGTCCTTAAACTATTGTTTCCTATTTTCTAGATTGTTGATCATAATCAATCGTGTTGATAATTTCGGTTCTTGTAGCTCCAAAATGTCAAAGCGAAAGTGCTTGAGCATTAAAGAAAAACATTTTATTCTTGATGAGGTGGATAAAGGCGTGAAGAAAAAGAATGCTGCTTTAAAATTTGGTATTCCTCCAGACAGCTTATCAAACATAATAAAAAATCGTGATTTTAATGTAAAATTATTTTTTTAACTGAAAATACAGCGTATTTACAGACAATGTTTTGTTTCATTCTTATTTCCCTTGCAGTTCGCTTTTTGATGGGTAAAATAAATAAAACAAATATATATAATTTATAAAAAGAGTGTGACTAATTACTTTTTTAACTAGGACTTCCCTCAGAGGGATTAGTCTGAGCGATATTGCCGAGAACATAGATTTAATAATAAAATGTGGAAGCAAAGAAAGTGAGGTGTTATCTTTAATTGTTCATATACTCCTATAAATTGAAATGATGAAAATAAACGAATCGTAGAATTACAAATCTTATATATAAATTCGTATACACTGTTTAAAAAAATGGGAAATCAAACTATGCAAGACAGCCATGCATGGATATAAAAGTGAAAGTACGCAATATATTAAAAGTAAAATAGAAAATGAAGCACTAAATTATCTTATATCGGAATTTTAACTGTATAAAATGATGTCAAGAGCATAATCAGACGGCCCGCACCAATTTGAGTAACTTTAAATGACAAATATATGATGTTTAAAAAGAATGGACTATACTTTATATGGTGTGTGCTCCCCCGAAATAGTTAATATTGTATAATATCTGTTTTCCACGGATGCGATGAGGTTGTCGATAACAGTTAAGGAATTCTCTCTTCAAAATCTGATATAGTATATCAAAGTACCGAATACATCAAAAGTGGCATGCAATGCTTCGTTAGAGTGTGTTTTAGATATGCTCGATCGGATTTAAATGATGAGTGTATGCTGGCCACTACATACGCTGTATTGTTTTGTTTTCAAACATATTCTGCACAAGGGTGAGCTGTATTTAGCATGTATTAAATAAAAGAAATCGGCAATGATTACAACATAAAGTATGACACAAGATCTGAATATATCTCCTGCATAACTTTTGAGCTGTCAAAGTGTCATTTGAAGTAATTTACAAATCCATACATATTTATTCAGCAAATCTTGCAAGCTAACATACGCCAATATGAACCCGATTATGAAATTTCACCAGAATAAGTTAATATCTGAAAAATCTAATATGATAATTGAGAATATGACCTTATGATAAAATGTCTAGAAAAATGAATCAGATAAAAAATTCATATCACATTTAAAACGGCACTTCCCTCTGTTATTGGCCTTGACGAGAGAGAGAAAAGCCTAGAGAAGGAACACTTTAACAAGTACTTTTGGGCTACCTACTCACTGTTTCATACAGGTCTTTATTCAATATTTACACAATTTATTTAATGCTAGTTAGGTATCTATCAATTTTGTTGCATTTAAATTCCATGTTTTGTGTAGGAAATGCAGCATTATGAAATATTTAAAGTTGCTATACCTAATAATTCCAAATTAATGGTAATTGAGATCGCCTTCCGTTAATTTCATCTTTTTAAATTTTAAATTTTTTAGAAACCATTCATAGAGACAAATGTATATTTTAAAACTAACCCGAAGCAAAATTTCAAGATTTTGGGCTCAGCAGTAACACAGAAATAGAAAATTTTCGAAAGTTTTTTGTTTCTGCACTTTTTTATATAGCGACATTTTTAGAAATTGTTCTATTGCGAGAATTTACGTCATGATAAATACAGCCACGTCAATTTTCATGTTTATATTCCTAACAATTCCATGTACTTCGTTACTTAAATCATCTTTAGATCTTTTTCCACTTTGTTTAGTCTTTCTATTTTTTAGAATTCGTTCTACAACGAGCATTTACATCTTATAAATTACTGCCATGATAAAGTTCTAGTTTCTAACCCCAACAGTATCCCAAAAATTTCAATATTCCAAATAAATCATAGTTTAGAACCTTTCTAGAAATTTTTACGTTTATCCGTCAAATTGAACCTTTTAGAGAGCGTTCATTACGAGTATTTACATCTTAAAAATAACTACCGCACCAAATTTAAAGTTTCTAACCCAATCAATATCGCAGAAATCGCAATTTTAGAGCTTTTTTGCTTCTGCAGCGATGTAGGTTCTTGCACTGACATAAAATACAGTCTATTTTTCGGAGCAGAGGTGGCTACCAACATTTTTTTTTTAAGTTGGCTATGTAGTTTCAGCGATAACACCTCACAAACGTACAAGCATTAATAATATTATACACTTTATAATATTATAACGCTTTATAATATTATAACGCTTTATAATATTAGCATTAGATGTAGAGATACAAAAGCCATTTATCTGTTACAAACTAAAGTGCCCGGCGTTGCCCAGAATTTGAAGGATGTTTGTTCTGAAAAATCAATTTCAAAATTTAACATACAACACAAAACAAACATTAAAAATGCAGTCCAAATGTTGTATGAATGAATAATGTAAAAACGCTACATAAAAATGTATAAATGTATATAACTGACGCAAAAGAATACAGCTATAAATGAACTTATTTCAATTTATAATTGGAGCAATAATGTTAAAATACGCCAATATTTCTGTAATCGGGTTTTTATCATGCTTCAATACATTTTTCAAACTCATATGACGTTATACTATATCCACCACGTCCTTTATATTTCCAATATGACGTAATATTTTCCTCTTTCACGTGGAAACCTTGAAATAGAAAAGTTATGAAGTTATATACACTTTCATTTCAATTCGTCAAACCATTTATTTCATTTTCATATTTCACGTGAATATCTTGCAATAGAAAAGTTATGACGTAATATTCACCTTTTTTTTTAAAATTCGGCAAACTATTTATTTCATTTTCATTTTTCACGTGGAAATCTTGCAGTAGAAAATTAATTGTTGTAGTAATAATTTTATTGTGTTTTTTAATTGTTGGCAACTGCTATAATGAAAAATGTTTAAATTTGATAAGAAATTGCTGTTAAATTGGTGGTTTTTTATTAATTAAAAATTAACTATAAGTTATTTCGATTCCGGATTACTTTAATTGTCTCGGCCATGTTTTAATACACATGTACGTATCTCTTCACGATTTCGGCTTCCAAATTGTGGATTTTTTATAGAATTACAAACAGACAGATAGACAAGTTTTCATTTTTATATATCTCTCTATTCTATAAAAAGTAACTAACGCTGTCACCGCAGCCGCCGCCGCCGCCGGTTTTGAATTTTTTGTGACCGGAGGTCTTCCTTCGTTAATATTAAGAAATCTATTGCATACAAATATATGAAAATCGGTGGTATTATAGCGAAATGTTTGATCAACACACTAATGCATACAGTTCTCAAATCGAAGAATTATTTTAAGAGATATTTAATGCTAAAGTTGGACAAAATCGTTCCATTAAAAAAAAATTATAAGAGCAAAAGCTATACATGGGAATTTAATCATTTTTAGATCATTTTATTCAATAGAAGATCCTGGTCTGCAGATTTCATTATTTTTGTTAATTTGACTCATTTTTTGAGGTTTTATTTCTATTTTAAATTCAAATATTCAGCATTTTGACAGATATTTTTTACATATTTTAGAAAATGGTATTAATTTAAACTGTTGCCAACTGTATAAACAGCGCAAACAATAATGTTTGCTTCAAATAAAAAATTATTTACACGTTACTATTATAAACAGAAAAAAAATCTTCAAATTAGAATTAAATAATTGGGTATAAAAAGCAGGCACTTATTGGAAATTACGCCATAAAAACTATATTTACATGTGAATTTTAAAAGAGAAAGGATATTGTAAAATAAATTCATTAACATGCGTTAGAAATCTGAAATAGAACAAATTACGTCACGTTACACTTATTATGCAAAATGAACAAAAAATAGTATTGCAAAACAGTTTAAATTTAAAAATTGCGCGAGACAAAATATTAGAGGTTAAATATTAGATTTTTTCAAAATTTTATTATTTGTCGTTTGATGTGAGGTGTTCAGCTATAAGTATGCAAATTTTTATGTTTCCAACATAATTAGGGGCTGAGTTAGAAAAATTGCTTTAAATACACAAGTTAGAGCCCAGAGGGTTAAATGTTAGACTTTTTCAAAATTTTATTATTTGCTGTTTGATGTGAGGTGTTCAGCTATAAGTATGCAAAATTTCATGTCTCCAACTTAATTAGGGGCTGAGTTAGAAAAATTGCTTAAAATAACAAGTTAGAGCCCAGAGGGTTAAATATGACTTTTTCAAAATTTTATGATTTATCGTGTTATCGCAAGTGTTCAGCTATAAGTGTGCAAACTTTCATGTCTCCAACTTTATTAGTGGCTGAGTTAGAAAAATTGCTTAAAATACACAAGTTAGAGCCCAGAGGGTTAAATATTAGACCTTTTTCAAAATTTTATTATTTGTCGTTTGATGTGAGGATTTCAGCTATAAGTATGCAAAATTTCATGTCTCCAACTTAATTAGGGACTGAGTTAGAAAAATTGCTTAAAATACACAAGTTAGAGCCCAGAGGGTTAAATATTAGACCTTTTCAAAATTTTATTATTTGTCGTTTGATGTGAGGTGTTCAGCTATAAGTATGCAAAATTTCGTGTCTCCAACTTAATTAGGGGCTGAGTTAGAAAAATTGCTTAAAATACAGAAGTTAGAGATTGGGGGGTTAAATATGACTTTTTCAAAATTTTATGATTTATCGTGTTATCGCAAGTGTTCAGCTATAAGTATGCAAACTTTCAAGTCTCCAACTTTGTTAGGGGATGAGTTAGAAAAATTGCTTAAAATACATAAGTTAGAGCCCAGAGGGTTAAATATCAGACATTTTTCAAAATTTTATTATTTGTCGTTTGATGTGAGGATTTCAGCTATAAGTATGCGAAATTTCATGTCTCCAACTTAATTAGGGGCTGAGTTAGAAAAATTGATTAAAATACATAAGTTAGAGCCCAGAGGGTTAAATATTAGACTTTTTAAAATTTTTATTATTTGTCGTTTGATGTGAGGTGTTCAGCTATAAGTATGCAAAATGTCATGTCACCAACTTAATTAGGGGCTGAGTTAGAAAAATTACTTAAAATACAGAAGTTAGAGACCAGAGGGTTAAATATGACTTTTTCAAAATTTTATGATTTATCGTGTTATCGCAAGTGTTCAGCTATAAGTATGCAAACTTCCATGTCTCCAACTTAATTAGGGGCTGAGTTAGAAAAATTGCTTTAAATACACAAGTTAGAGCCCAAAGGGTTAAATATTAAGCCTTTTTCAAAATTTTATTATTTTTCGTTTGATGTGAGATGGTCAGCTATAAGAATGCAAAATTTCATGTCTCCAACTTAATTAAATTAGGGGCTGAGTTAGAAAAATTGCTTAAAATACACAAGTTAGAGCCCAGAGGGTTAAATATTAGACTTTTTCAAAATTTTATTATTTGCCGTTTGATGTGTGGTGTTCAGCTATAAGTATGCAAATTTTCAAGTCTCCGACATATATAGTTTTTGAGAATGGGCTCTGTGACAGACGAACAAACAGACAGACAAAGGAGTGAGACAGCTAGGGTTTCGTTAGATGAACGAAACTCTAAAAACATGCTGCGAATGACTGTAACAACATCCTAAAATTGCATTACCATCAGCGATCTACCAATCCCGAATTTAGTTTATATTCGTTTCATATATTCTTATTCTTTTGTGCGGCCCTATAAAATAATTATCAATATTATATACAGTAAAACCTCTGAATAGCGGACACCCCGAGAATGAAGAATTTGTCCTCTATTTGGAGGTGTCCGCTACTGAGAGTAAAAAATGTACAGTTATTTAAGGGTTGGTAATCGAAAAAATGCCCGCTAAATAGAGGTGTCCACTAATCGGGTGTGTCCGTTATGGAGGTTTTACTGCATAATAATATCATCCTTTACAAGAAAATTGCATGCTGTATGATAGACAGACAGACATCCAGAGAAAGATAACCTCCCGGATCAATAAACACTCATGTATTTTGTTTTAATCATCCACAATTGTATGTCATACAACATGCCAGATTTTATAAAACAAGCTAAAAACGGTCACCGTGGTACGGAATACTGTATTATTATTTGTTTGCCCACCAAAACTGGTTGCCACGGGTTGTTGCAAGGTTTGTGATCACGTGGTTGAAACTGATCTATTCAATATTACTGAGTGCGTATTTTTTTTTATTTGCTCCATGTGTTCAAACCAGTTGTCTACGAAAACATCAACCGGTGAAAGTGACGCACACCAAATTTCTGTGACGTATGCAGATAAATTGTGCTTTTTAAAAAGTTTTTTCTATATAATTTTTAAACGGTTTGGAACTTATTTTTCATAGTAGGTGCATTCAGTAGGCGACCCTCATAGGTATCTTCTGGTGCAATCAGAAATGAAATCCGACAAATATTTTTTGAGTTATGCTTGACGAAAGGTTTTTATTAGGCTTTTTTTTTAGTAGGACATGGCGTTAATATCCATCGTAGTAGTAAAGTATCCGGACAATAATATTTCGCTGAGTATTAGCCTTCGCTTCGCTCAGACAATTATATTTAGTGCTTATGGACTTAAATTACGTTTTATGTAGTTTAAAGTATTTTAAAAAGCGACTCTATATTTAACGAATTTTCCATATAACGAACTTTTTTCGGGATTTAGCTCTTTCGTTAAACAGAGGTCCGACTGTATTTTCAAAATAGTGGTAGGGACGACAAAAGATTCCCTGTAGCATAGCTGCCAACTTTTACACCTTCCTCTTACCACTAAAATATTATAGTAAATGTTGTCTTACTTAATCGTCGAAATCTTATGATTAAACAAAATGAAAATCTCTATTAAATTTTAGTTGTAGCAAGAAAGCGTAAAAATTGGCAGCTATGCCTATAGAATGCGACCCTTGTGTATAGTACAATTTCAAGGTCTGGCTATATGGCTTTCAGGGGCAAGGTTTGCATTCGTAAAATGTTGAAATGATTTAATGACACCTATATTTACAAGAGAATCTATCTAAAAACATGTAAAAGTACATTTTCACGTACTTAATAAAGGTTAAATTTTAATTATAAAATTCAAGTGCCAATGTGGCAATTAGGAATTAAAATTAAGTGATGCCATAACGGCATCACCGCCTCTCAAGGGGTCAAGAAATTTGGTTTGATACCACTAAATATGCTTTTTTTAAAATTTCATTACATTATTTTAATAAGGTATTCTATCATTTTCTTTATTGTGAGCAAAAACCAATGGATAAATTTATTTCCGGTAGTAAGAGAAACACAAAAAAATTATTTATAACTATTGCGGTAATTGGATCCAGCATGGTCCAGTTACCCCGGATGCATGCCCCAGTTACCCAATTCTTGAAACATTTATGGGGTAACTGAGACACCGGGCTTACATTTAAAACATGAAGTAAATATGTATAGATACCTAATAATATTAATGTAGTTATATGTCTAATCTTTAAAAAAAAAAGATTGTTTACTAAAAGTACTTTCAGTATCTATATTATAAAGGACAAACATATCTGTGCGTAACGCATACGTCATTTTGCGAATGGCAACACTTTGAAATTTGAAATAAAATTTTGGTTTTGAAATTTTCTCTGCTGCGAATTTTTAAACTTCTAAACATCGCACATTTTAAATTTTTACACCGTCGTATGAGGAAAAAAATGCTCTTTTAAATGAAATTTGTTTGAAAGCTGTATCTAAATTTATTTTTGAGATATTAATTTTTTTGTAGTTTTTAATATCATTTTTCTTATCGTGGCAACAAAAGTACCCCATTTCTATTGAAAGTCATTGAAAGTAAACGAAAAATAGTCGAAAATGGGAGATGCTGTATATTTTCGTTGCCATTTTCTAATAAAACCTAAAAAAAGTTGAAATTAAAATATGGGCTATGTCAAGAATATTGTATGTTATTCCGTGATAATGACGTCATATGCGTACTTTTCTATAAACGAAGATATAAGAGCTTCATAAGAGCCTTAATTGATAAGCACATCCTAATAACTGATCTTTATAATATTTTAATGATTAAGTATCTATCTATATTATAAAGAACAAATGTATCTGTGAGTAACGCTGACATCATTTTGCGAATGGCAACACTTCAAGATCAAATTTCGGTCTTGAAATTTTCGCTATTGCGATTTTTTTACTCTTCTGACCATCGTACATTACAATTTTCGCCGCATAGGGAAAAATTTACTTTCAAATGCAATTTCTTTAAAAACTGTATCTTAATTGACTGATGCATATATTTTCTAAAATAATTTTTAAGCATGATTTTTTTAAAAGTTTATCTCATTACGTGCCGGATTCAATGCATAATAATAATAACTATTTTGCACATAAAGCATCAAACATTTTTCAGCATTTGTTTCTGACTATTTTTGCATAACGAAATTAATACTTCCTTTATATACAAATAAAATAATAATATTAAAAAAACCCACCAATCTAACATATTTGTGAAAGACAAATTAACGAAATTAATACTTCTTTTATAAACAAATAAAAGAATAATATTGTAAAAACACAAATCTAACATTTTTGTACTTGTACAATTTAAATTTTTAGATCACCAAATAGGATTTTTTTTTTCAAATGGAATTTCTTTGCAAAGTTCATCTCAGTTTACTGATTGTCTATGGTTTTAAAAACAATTTTAAAGCATGAAATATTTTTTAATTTATCTATATCGCGCGGAGTTCGATTACGAAAGATCAATCCGTTTGCTCTTAAAACAAAATAAAGAGTTCATCCTTTTCTTACGGATAATATCCATTAAAAAACTTGCCTATGAATAAATAAATAAAATAATATAATTAAAACAAAAATTGGTACTTCTTAGTTATCCCGTCGACCAATTTCGCCAAATTATATAAATCGCCAAACCACTCGCCAAATTATACACATTGACATAATTTTTATTTTAAATAACGAAAGAACAAATAAATTAGTAAAACATTAATAAAAATACAAATAAAATGTCGAATTAATGGTTTTATTGGCCATTATTGGCATTTAATCTTGCAATTAATCAATTAATTAATGGCAACCATTATTGGTATTTAATCTTTCAATTTGGCGACAGTAATTTGGTCGACGGGATAACTAAGAAGTACCCCAAAATTTAATGTATAAGGTCTGAAATTATCAAAATATAAAAGGATGCCATAAGTAGCAAAATCTTGCTCAAATAACTCTTAGCACGCGGCTAATAAGAAAATATCGCTTTTGATAAATTTCAAAAATTTATTTGATTGTATAATTCGTATTTTCTATATGAAAAATGCTTTTTTTTTTTTTTTTTTTTTGGTAAGTGGGAAATCTATAAAATTTATTGCATATAAAAAAATTATGAGTTTTCAATTAAAAAAAAAATGTTTTGACCTATGTTATTTAACCCGGGAAGCCCGGGTACGATCCACTAGTTTTAATAAAAATCCGAGGAAGTTCAACCATATTGACGTTGTTTTTAAAAAAAGAAACGTAAATTTTTGACAACCTATCACAGCAAAGTGAGAGTTATGATTGAGTTGATACACGTTATTTTAGGAAGTAGAGATAAAGGGGCATTGCTCACAAAAGCTAAAACTTAAAAAACACCAACAGTTTTTTTTTTTTATAAAATAGCCTATGGCCCAGTTACCTCGTGGTTCCAGTTACCCCAACAAACATTAGCATTTATTTTTTTTTAATGTCAGACATTCCAGACAGCATACCTTTTAATTTGAAGAAAGGCCCACATATGATGCAGGATTTGAAAAAAAAAAAAAAAAAAAAAAAAAAAAAAAAAGAATTTAGAATCATAAAAAAAGATAAAAAACAGAAACATGATAAACTGTAGTAAAAAGGAACTTTGTATCTTTATTTTTATATATTTCTCTACTTCAAAACCTAGCAGAATTTCAGGTAAATCAACTGAATTTCGTTAAGGCCTGTCACTACAGAATTTTATACCTTTTTTCTATGCAGGTTGCTTAGAACTGTACTACTATTTCCGAAGAGTAATCTTTGTCTTGTTTAATCGCAGAATTATAAGAATAAATAAGACGAAAATTACTATTCACAAATAGTTCGTATTTCGAAATAAACAACCCCGTGTATTTTTTTTTGACAGAAAATTTTACATAAAACTAGATTTTCCTTTTGAGATAATATTAATGGCTTCATCGTGAAACAAAATTCCGTGATTTTTTATTTTTATTTTATTAGATGTAAATTAAAACTATATATATATATATATATATATATATAAAAAAAAAAGTCAAAATATTATTAAACATATTTACATATTTATGTATGTTTTTATTTTTATTATTTGTTTCTTCTTCTCTCTCTTTCTTCTTTGCATTATTTAATTTAATTTAACTTGATTCATGTATGTAATGATGGAAATTTGCAATCAGTTTTTCGCTCACTTCCTAGCTAGGCTGGAATTGCAAAAAAAAAAAACCCCTTAGGTATGTTTAAGATGACAATAAAATATTTTAATATTTTTAGAACTTAATTATAAATTTATAAAATAGTCGTTTATAAATTCATCGTTATCTGGGCGCAAGGGATAAATCGCGAAATATCCTTTGGCATACGAGTTACACCAACGGTGGAATTAAAGATGACCAAACCTGACTCGCTAAAATATGCCTACTGGCTGTGAAACTGCATCAATGAAATATTTTTAACACTGAAAAATCGAGAATGAAAAAAAAAAGTAAAGAGTGAAATATTTTTTAAAGAAATGCAATCTTGTCAATTAACTATGTCCGCTGCACTGGTTCATTTTCCAAATGAACCTTGAATCAAACGAAATGGTGAATTCGATCTTGTATTTTAAAGTAATATGGATTCACCTGAAACTCTTTCCGTATTTGCTGAATACGATACGAACGCCATTGCTTTATTATATTATCTAATGCGTTAGACAAAATTAGGGCTTTTCAGAAGCAACCAAAAAGCCCTAGTTTTGTTAGTAATTTTAAAGTAAAGTGTTTGTGAGAGAAATGTGGCCGTTAAGACCATCTGAAATTAAAATATTCTCTAGCTACCACATTACTGAAAAAAGAGAGAATTAGAATGACTGCAGAGATTGACAGTAGAACTTAAATAATATTCGGGCTATTCACTTACTTAGATAATGTTCGGGCAATTCAGTTTTTTTTTTTTTTTTTTTTTTTTTTTGGCGCCTCAGCTTGGAGCTAGATGTGGTTATGTTAGCTTAATTACAATCTCTCATTATTACTCTAAAATGATCGTCATATTGTGACTCCATTGAGAAGTCACTGTGACTGTTGCTTTCTGATGAGTCAATAGGTGACATTACAAGGAAGTCGCCTTGTGATTCTAAACTTTCTGACATTTTAAGACTCAAATCTGTAGTTATCGTGAGGATTGAATTGTGATGAAAAGAGTGAATAATGTTACAATGAAGTCGCATGGTGACTTTCATGTGACCGAGGCTACTGAGAAGTCCCCATTGCGCTCGTTACTGAAAAGTCACCAAGTGATTTCTTTTTCTGTCTCTTGGGAACTCAGCTTGAAAAACAGCTTTCATAACGACTTTACAATGGAGACTCCAATGACGGTGACATGAGTGTCACAAGGTGACTTTATTATAAACTCACCAAGTGATTCGTCACAAAGCAGCAGTCATCGTGACTTCACAAAGGAGTAACCAAATGAGAATAAGAATGACTCGGACGATAGATATCGCATTTCAGTTAATTGCAGTGACTGTGACACTTGTGACGTCAAGAAGACTTCCGAAAGATTGACTGTGCTGTTAGTGTAGTCCACAGTTTCTAAACTTGCTGTTTGTAGAATTTTTTTTAAATACTCAAGTATTTAGCTATTAATATTTTGTGGTTGCTCTTTAATTTTTACACACTACTCGTGTGAAGTTTTAGCTACTAGCAAGATTAACTTAAAAAAATATATGTCTCAAATAAATTTCCTTGTTTCTTGTATGCTTTTAAGGTGCGTTCGTAATTATATAAATATATATCAACTATAGTCGTAATCTGGTCCGTCCGTCTGTCTGGGCGTTTGTCCGTATCTAACAGCGCAAAAACTACACAACCGAATAGTCTGAAATTTAATACATATAATCGTTGCAGAATTTTGTCGAGTTATTTCAAATTTTATGAAAGTCGAATCAAAACTTTAAAAGATATTAATTAAAGTTTTCTTCGGAAAATTGAGTACTATCATACGTAAGTACGAATAAGTAAATTTTATGTCTTTTTGTGGAAAGATTTTCTGACATTCCATTTGAGCTTTTAATGAAAATGTTAAGTTTTACATAACATCTCAATCATTTTAGCATAAAAAGAGCTTTTAGTCTTATATGAGTATATAGAACCTTTCTTATGTTTGTATAATTAGATGTAAATTATCGATTTATAAATAAATTGCCAAGAAAAACACATGTTGAAAGATGAGTTAAATAAAAAAGGAAACATTATAAAATGCATGTTTGTACATATATATTTATCTTTATTAGCGGTTTCATCTACCTTTTTCAAAGGCATTAAAAATATATATTAAAATGTATTTTCTTGGGCTGTTTAATGGATGTGTTTTTTCTGCAACCAAAATAATAAAAAAGAGCTAAAATCAAAACATTAATATTTTTAATTGAAATATAGAAAAAGCACAAATAACTGTACCAAAATTACTTGCAGGTGCATACGTATAATATAAAGTTACTTAAAATACTTTAGAAATACATTAAAAATCCAAAATGTTTTCAGCCATCACCTGAAAAAAAAAATCTGTAATTTTACATATGTCAAGTTACAGAAATCTGCATGCTTGCTAAAATTTTATCTCTACGCTTTACAAAAGAATCTACTAAAGTTACAGTAATCTTACTAAAATTTTATCTGTAACCCGGGCTTCAGTAACATTATAAATTCTAGGCATCCCAGTTTCCAAACATTCTTAGTAACCTTACAGATGTTTTGATTTACAGTGAAAAAGTGTATCTGTAACATGAATTTTTATTGTTGCCGTTACATAAAAAGTTCTAGGAATTCCAGTTTCCTTGAAAATTCTCAGTAACCCTACAGATTTTTTGATTTACACTGCAAAAATATATATGTTACATGAATTTTTGTTGTTGCCGTTACATAAAAAGTTCTAGGAATCGCAGTTTACTAGAAAAATTTTAGTAACTTTACAGATTCTTTTACAGTACTTCAGTGATTATATAAATGTTGTTTTTGTCTTTGCACTTATTCGAGAATCGTCTGGAAAAGATCATTATAATGCAAGGGTGATACGGCAAATATGATGTCAGAGAAAGGTATTCAAAATCCTAACAAAACAAACTTTTTTCTTTTATGCAGCTATTCTTTCCAAACCCCGTGCTTAAAGCATGGAGTGCATCATTACAAGCTATATCTTTATTAGCAATTATTTCAATTAATTCTCTTATAATGGTTTCTTGGTAGTTATTTGTACGTAAGGTAACCTTGAATTTATTAAAATCTACTTTTACAGATTGAGTTTGAGCTAATCTTAATAAGTCAGTATCAGGGTTGGCTTTTTCCCGTCCGAGACTTGTTTTCCCCATCCCACCGGGAAAAACTGGTAAATACCGGAATAAAGTGGTAAATACCGGGAAAAACTGGTAAATACTAGAAAAAACTTCCAAATGACAATATGTAAGAAATATTCTGATTTTCTGAATCTGATGTGTAAAATGAAAGTTGGAAATACATAATTATTACAAATTTCCTTTAGGTTTAACACGTTCACGCCGGCGCGGTGGGTCACACTCGACTGTCTCAGAGCTGTAAAGTCTCTGGCTTTTTGCACACCGCTGTTATATTAGAGAAAATGTTGTTCCTTTAAATCGCCCAATTGTTCTAATTAATAAAACAACATTTTCTGTATTAAAATACTGGTATCCAAACGGCCGGAGACTTGCCAGCTCTGAGACAGTCGAGTGTGACCCACCGCGCCGGCGTGAACGTGTTAAAATTATTCTGTAAGAAAGGAATACAGTAGAAGATCTGTATCACGAAAACCTAAAAATACAAGGTTGTGCATTATATGGGTCACATTTCGCACATCATTAAATTTACCTTATCCCGTTAAGACCGGGAAGCTTTTTGTGTTTTTTTTTTTTTTTTTTAAACAGTGATATAACTGAAATTTGTAACTGATAATTTACTATCTGTTGATAAAATTCATATAATATAGTTTCTGTTAACCAGCACAATCACTCGATTCTGGAATTTATGGAATAGATAATCCAGGAAGGTAGAATTTTAGTTATTGCCTAATCCGCACGATCGTGCGGGTCCGGTCATAAAGGGTTAGAAATAAGGCGAAATATGTCTGAAACATATATGAAAATATATTAGAGTATCTTTATACTGCATTCTTTGTCCACAGGAGTTTTCCAGATTATGAACTTTTTAATAACATTGATTATTCCACATATTGTTAAATATACTTTGTAAACATGGTCAACTATACCTGAACCAAATCATTCATTAAACATTTTTGAAAATGAGTAATATATCGTAATAATACCATTTTTCTTTTCAGTAAAGTTCAAAATTAAGGGGATAAAGTTGAACTAATGTAACAAATTCATAATAATAATTAACAATAAAGATCTTCTACTGCATAAATAAATAAGACTTATTGCATAAAACATCTTCAGTGATGTCCTGCATCATCAGCATCTTTGGAGCGTTTTTTCTCTAAATTTTCTTTCATCCAAAACAAGATTAGAAATAGACTGGGATACAAAAAGTCTCTAAATTAGTATTTTGTTATATGATGCTAAAATCCAATGTGGAAGACGAATAATATGATTATGATTGATAAATGTTTGGGAATCTGTGTACTAGTGTGTGAATATTTAAATGAAGGCACTCCATTGTCGGTTTTTGTAGATCTTCCTTTTTTTTTTTTTTTTTTTTTTTTTTTTTTTAACCTATTAAGCTTATTTTTTGGAACCCAATTTTGACATTTTTAAAGGTTGTTTTGAATTTATATTTATGTTTTTAATAATCAGTTTTTCCCATGTGGGAAAAACATAGTATTTCCCAAGACGGTAAATACCGGTTTCTACCATGGTATTTACCGGGGGTGGAAAAAACCTTGCCAACCCTGGTCAGTATGGATCTATTTAATCTGGAATCGGCTTCATCTTCTTTAATTCTATTTGGAAGTTTTCTCATCGTCATACCTATATAAAGAAAACAATTGCACTTAATTTTAGTACATTTATTTGTGCTATTTATGAATTTTAATAATTCACTCAATGTGAATTTAGCACTTTAATTTTAATTTCTTAATCTTATCGTTTTCAGGAATAATCTTTATTTCACTTCGTTAAATAATCACATGTAATACTTTTTACCCGGCTGCCAAGAAGGGTTATGAGTTTCACGCGTATCTGGGTATGTGGATTTCTTTATACCCTCGAAACATCCCAACGGCTGGATGGATTTTAATGAATGAGGTCTCTATCGATTCATCTTAACCGTCCGATGGTTATAGGCTAAATTTTGTTTCTATAAATTCAAAATGGCGGCCGTAAAATACAAAATGGCAGTATAGACGAAAAAAATCTACGCACCCTTTTGAGTGGCATATCATTGGATAGGTCTTTCAAATTGAAGACGATGTTTCATTGACAATTTTACAGTCAGAAACTCCGTTTAAATATTACACAACCTGGAAGTTGTGTAGGTAGGATCTCTAGATTTACTGCAACTCTAACCATCACAGACATCTATAGGCCTCACCAAAACAGTGTTTATAGATAGGAACTAACAATTAAACACAACTTAAAAGGCATCAATTCTAGTAAATAAAAAAATAAGTAAATAATATAAAAAATAGTGTAACATTGTTTAGAAATAATTAGTTTGCTTTTTGCGCAGTCGGATTTTTGATTCTTTTAATTTAATTAAAGTCAGAATTTCGGCGCTGCAATTTTTTCAATTTTGCTTTCAATTACATTATGGAAAGATGTGAGTCACATTTCAGATTATTAACGCAAACTTACGTTAGACTTAAGAGTTAGGTGATTAAATATTCACCAACGTTCGAAATCGCGAGAATATGTAAGACATCCGTAAATTCTTATAAATCTAGAAAATATGTTAATTGTATTCGTATTGCAGGTCCTATGCGAATTACGAAATGAAAGGTAAATGCTTTTCGTTGCTGAAGGTATTATTAAAATTTATGTTTTTATAATGAAAAAAAAAATCAGCCCTTTCATACTTGATACTTTCATATTAGGAATTAACCATAAGAAAAATGTGCACAATTTGTTCTTCTCTTAAATAAACCTCATAAGTTACTGACCCGCAAGAACAAGTCGGAAATAGTCCGTCAATCGTGGTATGTGAGATGCGTTTATACTATAACTAGTTTTACAAATATTCAAATATTGATACAATAGCTCTTGCACTCTTATGTAAAAATGCAGGAATACAAATTTTATTACGATTACATATATTATATTCAGTAACACGGATATAATAGGACTGCATATTGAATAGGACGTAATCATCATAGTAACCTAGAATCATTATTTATCATGGCATATCATTGAATTAATTATGATTACCGTTTTCTCTCATTTAAAAAGGAACATTTCCGCTTGTCTGTCCACGAAAGAATATTTCTTTTTCTGAGATTAATCGAGTAAGGGATAAAAAAAAAAAAAAATCTTACAAATATTTAAATGACAAACCGACTAATTTTATTCAGTTCTAACAATGAAAATTTTAAGATAGATAGATATGATTTTTTTTTTATCTGTAACCTTTTTATCATATAAAAGCAATTTATTTATTTAAGCAATAATAAATTATTTTTTTTATGTAATATGGTAGAGATTCTTCTATTTTTATTATTATTTTTAAACGGAATGCCCTCTTAAAATATAAAAACTAAATAATGAATTAATTAAAAATTAACTTTATTTAAATCATAAAAGAATTATTGAAAAAAGAAAGACCGAATTCACTAAAGGTTCTATTAGTATCTAAAACGCTTTTTTCTCGTACAATATGAATGTAAATTAAATTTTGAGGTAATATGCAAAGAATTCTTTTTCCTCTAATAAATTTCCTGAATTTTTATTTTCCTGGACGGATGTTTATTTTACATAATTGTATCTATGAATATATTTCAGTCCTTGGATAATTTTTGTCTAAAAAAAAATTAATATTATGATAATGAACTATATATTTTTTTTAGTTTTATAAATAACAAGCCGCCTTCGCCCGCTACGCTGGTCGTTTTTTCTAAAGAAATCTTGAATGAAACAAAATATATCTGTGAATTTGATCATGTGTTTTAAAGCAATATGGACATTTACCTGGCGTATCCAACCGAATTGCTGAAAGCAGTATGAATGCCATTACGCTATTATATCTTTTATTGAGTCATACAAACTTTAGACTGTTAAGGACCAATTTCTTTAGTTGATCTGTTAGTGTAGGATTCGGTAAAGAACAATAGAACAATATGTATTATACTAAAAGCGTTCATGAAAAATTATCAATGCAAGTATCATCAGAATCTGTTAATTGGACTTATTGAAAAGGCTGATCATTCATAATAATTGGGTTCGCTTGATTCTAGAACTTTCATCTATAATTTTACAATCAAGCTACCTAACAACCAAGCAACAACAAATGATATGTGCTTTATACTAAAACATTCACTGAAAAATTAACTAACCGATCAAGTTGCATCGAAATCCACTTAGCAGAATCTTTTAAACTGGAAAATATACTGAAACCTTCCCTAAAAATGATCTGATTAACAGTTTAAATCCCATAAAAATTCATTCAGGGGAACCTTTAAAAATAGCAAATATTTCAAAATTGGGTTCATCTGATTTAGAACTTTCCCCATAATTATTTAACTATGCAACGTAGAACGTTATGTTTTATACTAACATCTTTTTTGAAAAATTATCTAACTAACAATGTAATTCCCATCAAAATCTATTCAGCAGAACTCAAGATATAAGCGGCCGGAATGAAATTTCTCTTTGCATTATGTACGTATTGAGATAGTTAAATATAACTTTCATAATCGCTTTAACCTGATTATAGAACTTTCTGGGAGGTAGGGGTAGGTATATACTGCATCACTCTGAGTTTTTTAAGGGACTCAGCTCTACTTCCATAACTATAGCATATATACTCTCTAGTATACCCTATCTCTGTAGCGTATATCTTCCAATTTTCTTTACTGTACAACTGAGAACTTTTCAGTATAGCTCCGTAACTAAACAACACAGAATATGATAAATATTGAAAAAATCCCTGAAATATTATCTAACTTACTCTGCATTTAATTAGTTGACTTGGAATCTTTCATAATCGAGTTCACCTAATTTTACAATTCCCGTAGCAACTTAGAATGATGGTTTTTGCATTAAACCATTTATAAACCAAATTTACTATTTAACAGTGTAAGTTCTACAAAATTCTCTTCAGTAGAATCTGAGTTATAGTCATATTTACAATATTTATTGCTCATTAAATCTTTTTTCTTTACATTTGAAATAAAATCAGTAACTGTTTTGGTATTTCCCTGTTATGCCAACACCATTGTCACCAAGCGCAATAGTTGGCACAAAAATGAAATGATACTTTTGAAAAAAATAATAATTTTGTTGATTACAAAAATGAGCATTTAAAAAATGTAATTTTTGAAAATTACAGACTTTGACCTACCATTTTTTTAAATCAATAAAAATAATGGTACTCCTTAGTTATCCCGTCGACCAAAAATCTATTGCCAAACTATAAGATAAAATGCCAATAATGGTTGATCGTAAATGTCACATTCACCTGACTTTAAGCAAGTTTCACGTATTTACGTCATCAGGTGATTTTTATTTCAACTTTTTAAAATGTATTTTTATTAATGTTATACTAATTTATTTGTTCTTTCGTTGTTTAAAATAAAAATTATGTCAATTTGTATAATTTGGTGAGTGGTTTGCCGATTTATATAATTTGGCGAAATTGGTCGACGGGTACCAAAATAAATACTTAAAATATAAGAATAAATAAATATTTTGCAAGCAATAAAATATAGTCAATTTAAACTGCAGTCTTGAAATTGCAAATGTCTTTTACTACTGAAGCATGGCCTACGTAATACGTATGTCTCACATTGCAGTAAACATTTCATTCTTTCAATGAAGACATTCATGGCTTTTTGAACAAAACATTTTTATATCTATAATTCCTAACTTTTGAAATTGTATTGTAGCTTCCTCATCATCAGATAACTGCGAAATGGTAAATTCTATATATTCACGTTCAATAATTAGCAAATGTTAATGTGTGGCACGGTTTGCAGTAAAAATCGTTTTCACGATTAGGGTTGAAATAAATGGCGCGATACCATACATTTTGGCATGGTATCGCGACAAAAATTAGAACGAAAAGTACCACAGGTTTTTTTTTTATTATTATTATTTAGTTTTAGTTTTTGAGGCGTTTGAATTTTTTTTTTCTAATTGCAGAAGTTGTTTTTATTTAACCAAAAGAATTGGTTAAAAAATTATTCAGTTTGAATTTTTTCTCTTGCTGTAAAATGTTCTCTTGCTTGTAACAGAATGAAAAGAATGAGTTTTTAGAAATTATCACTTTAAAAATTCAGGTTTTGGCGCCAAAGATAGTGCCAAATTAGAATAATATGAAACATCTCTTGGACTATTGGGATTAAAAGAATTTAGTTAGTACCATAGGATTCAGCATACAAAAATGCACCAAAATATGTTATCAGTTGAAAAATAACTACAAAATCACATTTTTAAGGAATTTTTTAAAAGTTCGTTCTCTTTTTTACCTTCCTTAGGGGTGGAATTTTGAAAAATCCTTTTTTAGCGGCACTCTATATCATAAGAAGTATTTTTACCCCGATTTTCAAGATTTTAGGTTCAGTAGTTTTGGCTGCGCGTTGATTAATACAAAATCCAGAATTTCTTTTATATATATAGATAATATGGAAAACAGGTTAAATGCTATAAAATCTTTTGTAGGAGTAATATCGTTTCTGCGTCTGGATAGAACCCGAAGAAAACCGATTTTGTGTTACATTAATGATGGAAATGCACATGGTTTTCTACAGAAAATTTATGTATTTCCTATTATTAGACTCAGGGGATTGAACCCAGGCTACCATTTATACAGCATATTGGTCGGTATACAGGATGTAGGTAAAAATCGCTGGAGATTTAATATCTAATGTACTTATGTATATATTTTTTACATTTAATATGTTTTAATTTGCCCATCAATTGTACTTGCTTCCGCAGTACATATACTAAAATTGGAAAGATACAGAGTAGATCAGCATAGCCCCTGCGCAAGGATGACATGCAAAATCGTGAAGCGTTCCACATTTTTTTATTTTTTTTTTCTTCCCCCAGGGACTGCACTAAAACTCTAAAGCATTTGCTGGGTTTCCCTGTGTGGCCATCCTTCTTGCCCATCAATTACATTTAAAAGCATTTTTACACTCTTAAAAAATACATATATATCTTAATATCTGAAAACATAATGTAACTATGAATAAAAATATGCAAAAATCTTCCGTGTTTGGCCTTAGTCGAAAAACACTGGCAGTTTTCTCAAAAAAAGGATGACAATTAATCATAACAGAAGAAATTTTATTGGTTTCCTATAGCATACTACAGTTGAAAAGCAACCGCCATTAATCTTAAACTTTAGACAATCATGTCATGTCTTCACATATTACAATTTAGAACAAGATGCTAAATTAAAAAATCAATTTACTCCCGTGACTCTCTTCTAGACAGCAACGTAGTTCTAAAAAACAACAAATGCCACGAAAATCTGAGCTCCGTGCTCATATTTCAGGTTAAATAGTGAGACACGGAAGGTCTTCTGTGTTAATGCCGATATGAGAAACAACCAATCATAGACTTGAAACAAGGAAGAACTACCCACGTAAGATATTAGGACATGTGCATTGTATACGATAAGGGGTACGAAATTGTCTTTTAGAACAAAATAAGTAAAAAGAAATGGTATAAAACAGATAACTTTAATAGAATAAATATCAGCAATTTAAGGTCGAGAAATAAAATGGTCTTGAAGAAAAATGATTACGGGGAAATGCTTCTTATTATATTTTGGAAGGAAATTAAATATGGGTTTTAAAATAGTGAATTTAAATGTACGGAATACTATTTAAGATAGGGGATGATTTAAAAAACAAGGATTCCAGAATAAATCTAGGAGGGAAATTTTTATGGAATAATTTTAATAAAGCGCAAAAATTTAATTTTCGCAATATATATATGTATATTTTTTTACATTTCATATGTTTTAGTTTGCCCATGAATTACACTTAAAAGCATTTTTAAACTTTAAAAAAATTAAAATGTTTCTTAATCACTGAAAATATAATATAACTATGAGTAAAAATATGCAAAAATTTCTTCCGTGTTACCAAACTTACCTGAAGCGTTCTTTAACTTAATAAACCCAATAAACAATATATTTTCGAGATTTGTAGAAGTATATATTAAAACAGTTTGTTTTGCTTACCCAGGTTTTCGGAAAGGTTTTCGAGCAGTTTTCATAGTACAGGCTGATTATAATTAAAGTTTTACTTCTGAAAGGCTGTAAAAAAGAACCATTGGTTAGAATGACTTGATGTTTCTTGTGAGTATACGTGAGGCAATGAAAATTTGTTTACGAAAGAAAAAAAGTGGAAAAGTTGACCGATAGGTGGCGCTGTGCAAATCATAAGATGCTAATTAAAAGACGTAATATGCTGTTGTGGCACTCTTTGTTCAAAGCATATCCACCATGACAAGATGGTGCTAAAGCTGATAGGAAAAAATCGATTTTTAATTGTCCCTAGTCCAAAAACCGTTGAAATAGCAGTAAGGAAAATGAACCCGTCAAATGACTTCGAATTTATCAATCAACGTCTTCAGACCGAATGCAGTCATCGGACCAGATCCGCTTCTTAGACCGTTTAATGTTCGGAATTATGTTGCACAGTCACCCTGTAAAAAAAGCTTCACAAGCACAGCCCGACCGTTCAATGACAGAGTTACGACTACATTCTCAGACGCAGATTAACGCTCTAAGGGGCAGTGGTATGTCTATGAAACCACTTAAATTTAATTCCCAAAAGCGACAATGGCACCAGAATTTTATTATATATTTTTTTGTTTATTATGTATGTAAGAAATAGTTTTTTCTTATTTGTAAATAAATTTGTACGTAAATTCCGGTGCCAATCATTCATTTCAACATTTTATCAATAGGAGTGCTTTGACCCCCTAAAAGGGTAGGAGGAACTGCATCTTCCCCACCTTTTTTTCACAAGTGTAATGTGCAGTGCGATTTTCACATCCTTTTATAAGCATCTTATGACGAACAAGCGCCATCTTTCAGTCGTTTTTTGTACTATTTTTCTTTAGCTAAGTAAAATCGCTTTGCTTACCGTATGCTCACATGAAATATCAGATCATTCTGGCTAGTGATTATTTTTTTACGCCCTTTTGAATGTGAAACTTTAATCAGAATCACCCTGTATATTAATTCCTTTTCCCAACACGATATATAGATTTCATCCGTTTTTCCTACATGATGTATAGATTTTTCAGATGTCTCGGATTCTCAAGTAAAAACACTTGTAATGGGACGTCCAGTAATTAGGGGTACATTTTGAGAAAACTTTGAATGCTTATATCAGACCCTTAAAAAAAAAAAATATATATATATATATATTTTTACTTTTATCAAGTTACTACCAATGGTGCCTGTTTCTAAATGTTAAGAATGGTCCAGAATTAATTTTCTCATGTCTTTCTGACATATAAATGATCTTTGAAAAGTATAGTGATTGTGACTTTTGCAGATTTCTGCCACTGGATGGATATAGATAATAGATTTAAATATATTTTCAGGAACATGAAAATCTCCAAATGGCTGTGTCACGAAAGGGTATTAGGTTTTAAATATTTTTAATCTAAAAAGTTATTCTTAAATGAGAGCATTAATTGTGAAAGAATTTTAAAATGTTATAAAGAAATTTCTACTGCTTACTTACAATATCAGTGTCGAGCGGGACTGCGATCTGATGATACAAAAGTTTTCAGACTCGGGCGAGCTCGGGTTTCAAATCATCGGGTTCGGACGGACCTAGGCTCCAGAAAAAAGGCCTAAACTAATCTGCAGTAAATGCGATCGAATTGCCAAAACTTTGAACTTATATCTTTCAATTGACTCGATATTTTAAATAAAAGATCTTTATGGTACATTTCGTAAATATAAATTACGGATTTTCACTAGTATAAGTTTTTTTTTAAATTATAAAAACGTTAATTAAATAGGGATTTTTATTATATTTTTACGTATGTTATGACATTTTATTTATCTTTTCTTAAACTAACTTTATGGATACCTGTTCCTTAGAGGATGTAAGAAAAATAAGACAAAGAATGACAAGAACAATATAGCAAAAAGTTCAAAATTGTGAGAGAAGGTTTGTTTTAAATTTTTCTTTAAAATTATTAAATTAATTTTGTCAATTTTTACAATCAGAATAGTGTTTTTTCTTTATTAAATCGGTTTCCTACCTAAAATCACAAGTGACCTGTCAAAAAAGTATAAAATACTCAAAAAATATTATAAGAAAAGTTATTGATAGTACAGAGGTTACCAAAACTCCTTAAATCGATGCATCAGTCGATCACTCAGTCGCTGTCAGACATTTTTCTTTTCAAAATTACAAAAAAGTAAATTAAGATTAATTTTTCTTTAAAAAAAGTAATTTGATTCACAAAGACAAGTATATAGATAGGATTACATGAGCGAATGAATATTCAAAATTTGAAAAAAAATATTTTTATATTTTAAACACTTTCTCTGATTTGTTACGTTGTTTTAAGACTTAGTTTATTGAACTAGAATAATGTATTTAACACTCGAATGCACACTGATATTTTTATTAGCGAAATGAAAATTTGTAAAACACGATTGTTTTAAAATAAGTAACTAATCAAAGAAATGTAACATAAAATGTGTTCTTTGTTTTAAAGAATATGAAAGATTTCTAATTCCGAACTTTCTACGATTTTATACGAAGATTACAATTTAATCTTAGAAATAAATCATGATTTTTATAAATGCTATTAAAAAATGTCACATTTCATGGTGTAGTTTTTAAAAGAAATTTTCTGGTAAAAAGGAAATAAAAAAGTTTCGAATCGTTCCTTTTTAAACAACAATATCTGTAATTTGGATATGGGATGCGTTTATAAGAAAAAAGTTGAAATACTGTGCTATTTTTTTTTCTAAATTGTAAGGAAAGAAAGGAAAATATGAAACTGACATATTAGACTTAAAAGTATGCTTATTACATTTTAAATGCAATATTATTCTTTAAGATTACAAAATTAATTATCTGTAATAGAAAAATTTTAATAATAATTTTGTTAATAATATATATTTTTATTTATTTATTTATTTATTTATTTATTTATTTATTTTGTAGAAAACATTCCCGACCATTACTATAACTTTCAGTGCTAAACTAATCAAAATTATTAAGGTATTTTTCTGAAGACGTTTTCATCTATTTATTAAAACAATGCACTTTTTGTTAAACATAGTATTATAAGGCTATCCCAAATGAAAGTGACACTGCTGTAATAAATCCGCCATTTGAAGAGAAAGAAGACTGCGCATGCTCCTATAGAGGGCAAAGAGTGCTGGAAATGCATACGATGTCGTTAGATCACGCCAGATGCGTGTCTGATAGCATGGAAACACGTTAAAATGCATCGTTCGCATCATGGATGCCTCCGAACGGTGTCAACGCACGGTCATACAATTTTTAAGCGCGGAAAAGGGGAGTGCAAGTGAAATCTATCATCGAAGAAAAAATGTGGGTGGTATGGAGTGAATGTCACCACATCTTCGGGCCTCTCAAGGAAGCTCTGAAGGGACGACGATTTGCCGATGATAATGAGGTCCAAGCTGTCGTTGAAAATTGGTTTGCGAATAGTCGTCACTTCAGAGCTTTCTTGAGTGGAGCGAAGATGTAGAGCCATACACTCCGTGCTAAATACATTTTACATTCGACGAAAAATTTCACTAGTACGCACATTTTCCGCTGTTAAAAATTGCACGACCGTGCGTTGACACCGTTTAGAGAAATCAATAATGCGAACGATGCCTTTCGACATGCTCCCACGTTGTCACACACGCATCTGGCGGGATCTGACGATATTGCATACATTCCCAGCACTCTTTGCCCTCTATACGAGCATGCGCAGCCATCTTTCTCTTAAAATGGCGGAGTTATTACAGTAATGGAACTTTCATTTGGACGACCATTATATAATTTACTCAAAATTAACAGATGTTATTTCATTAAAAATACTAAATAATCTGTCCAGAGAAACTGAATATATATTTTTATCATTTTAAAGAAAATGTAGCCCTAAAGATTTTATTTTTTATGATAAAGACGTTGAAGTACTTCAGCAGAATAATTTTCTTGCGTGCATTAACGGAAAAAAATGGTCAGAAAATATAAAAAGTACTGGAATCACAGTTTATGGAACAGCCAATGATTTTTTTTTTTTTTTTTTTTTTTTTTGACGAAATTTTCGACTTTTGCAAGATTTTCGGAAAATTTTAACTTATATTCGCCGGAAATTCGGTGATTTGAGGCTAAAAGAATGTACATAGAAATTACATTTCTGAAATAAAAAAGTGTTTGCAGCTTAGTTGCCGGAACATCCCTGAAATTTACCGGAAATTCAGCTCATATTTGAGAAAAGTAATTTTTTTTTTAGTTCACTGAAGTTTTAGTGTTTTCCGAGAAAATATGCAAATCGAAGAAAACGAAACGATTAACGGAAGAAAAAAAAAGAAAAGAACCTTCTATTCATGGATTTTTCTGAGAGTGTATGAACTTTAATGAAGGATTTAACCTCTTCTTTCTTGAAAGCTGCCAATCACGTTCTTGGTTAAATTTGTAACTCTTATTAAATCAAGTAAAACAATGTATACAATAATTAATTTCCTCGAAAAAGCATGTAATGCAGCGAAACAGGAGACTCATGACGTTCTTCCGCAATAACCAATATAAGCGGATTCACTCTGTCAGAGAGTGATTTCCTTTTAGGTGCGTTAGTAATTATACGTATTTAGAATACTGGCCTAGGCATTTTTTACTCATTTGAAAATTACAACCTGCGTATTTATACGTCACGAGCCGACCACAGTAAGCTAACGAAAACAAACCAGCACAAAAATTACCTTGAAACTGAAATTCAGAAAGACATAATCGTACTTAAGAAAGTCAGAGAAGGGACAGATAAAGGTCTCTAGCAGGTCGAACAACAGGATCACAAACTAAGCTACAGTAAAAATCGAGAAGCGAGATACTGCCATAAACTAAACTTTTTCAAATTAGATTTTCAATTTTCGACAAGGTTTTTTTTTCATTTCTATTAGTTATTTAACGCTTTATGTACTGAATTATGAATTCATGAAAGTTTTATCTTCTAAAGAATTTTCCGTGAATTGTTTAAACTACATTACAAGATTTACATGATTATTTAAGAAATTTAGAAAAGGATTTTAGAAGAGTTGAAGGATATAGAAGAAGGATTAATAAAATTTGAATTTATAGGGATATTTTGCAACATTTATCACCCCACTTAAATCTTTTATTTTAAGCATTTTTCTAAGTATTTTGTAGAATTAGGAAATGTTCAAATATAATGTTCTTACAATAGAAATATAGAAATATTTCCGAGTTAAAATTGGTATGGGAAAGAAATCATAAAGAATTCATAATTTTAAAGATATTTTTGTTTTGTGTAACCAATAATGATTTTGGAACAAGATAAAGTATATCTATAACTCATTCAAAACTGTATTACTACTAACAATGTATTAAATGAATTTTATAACAAGTTATTTTAAAGGTACTTAAAAGTACCGTCAGTAGATAAAGGTTTAAATGATCTGTAATTAATATCTTAAAAATTCAGATTGTAGATTGATTTCTTCTTTTTTAAGTTTGCACCAACTACCTCTCCCATCCACCATTCACGAATCATATATACACTTTACCTGCATACATCACACAACAAAAAAAAAATTAATTATTGAACTGCGCTAGTTTACTTATTTTTTTTCTTCAAACCAAATTAAATATATTCAGTGTTCTGTGCCCGGCAATGTTCCAAGATTACTAAATTTTATATATATTTCTAAAATGTCAAATAATAATTTGCCAAGAGCGGAAAAAGTAAGCTTTCCAAACATATTTTAAGGAAAGGAAATTTTTCGTGACGAAAATACTTAACCAAAGTTAATATTTTCAAGAAAAACTTTATTTTTTAAAATTGAAAAGATTATTTGTCTTTGAGTTTTATGCCATCATCGTCCACTAATTTTTTTTTTCTGACAATATACCGGGAGCTGTTTAAAGTTTTCTTTTGTATATCTTGGAAACTGGAAGCTCTTAGGGAATGATTATGGCGTATAAAAAACAAATATCTGCTTTTTGCAACAAAATTAGATAATTTTGCATGTTCTTCAAATTTTATGATAAAAAAAGGCATGCTGTTTTATGCGCATATAAGAAAATATTTTTTCATCCTAATTCAAAATGTATTCAAATTAAATTTTACTTTGTGAATAAAAAGCACATTTAATTGATTGATAATCTTGAATTAATATTTTGAAGATGTTAAAGTTGAAGATGTTAATATAGATTACAGTGATAACAGATGTATTATATGAGTTTCATTTTAGCAATTATTTTTATTGTAGTCTTTATCTAAAATATTATACAACTCGTCCAATATTATGTTTATCCATGCGATATGCATAATGAAAACAAACAGACAGTAACAACGAAAATCCAATACTGTATGCATCGACTTCAGTTCAGTGGAATCCCCGAAATATAAAAAAATCGTGAATGCCGCAATTATTGTATCGCATATATAGACGTATCGCTCTCAGGAAAACACCGATGTCACCGGATACTAGGATTCAACCAAATTTGTGATTTATTTAATATTAGCAAAATCCGCGGCTCGCGTAACAATTGAAGTATGCCAAGTGATATTTGTATGTCTAATTTTTATTATAGTCCACTAAAATTAGACCAAAAAAGGCTTCGTCTTAGAAAGTTTTGGAAAGTTTTTTTCACTTTCTTCCTTAATGTTTTTTGGGATCATGAACAAGATTTCCAACTTTGCCACCTCGTATCTGGCTGGCTTAAAAAGTTATAAGTGAAAAACCATGAAAAGATTGGGTTTTTCGGCTCTTCTGTTGTTTTCGATACAAGATTAAATTTTTTTGAAAGACTTATTGTACAAAATTTAACTAGAGAAAATTTCCTACATTTTTTATACACAATTTTTCTTTCTAAGATGACTAGTTTGGGCAATACGAGTAAAAACGTTTTTAAAAATGCTTTATTGGATGTCGAAAATGCTTAATGTAATGTTTTTATGAATACAAAACGAATGATCGGATATCCTTCAAAGATTTCCATGATGCCACGCACATGATATTACAATTTTCCCCTCACATTTCTCCTCCTCTCCCTCTCTTTCAGGGCTTTTTTTGATAGTGTTGAAATTGAAAACTCTCAGTTTGTTCTTAGACGTCTTGTCGGTCGGTTATGAATTTGCCTTAATGTATGAGCAGTGTGAATTATAAATTATGTGTTTTAACAATACTGTGAGACGCGAAGTCATAGTCATGATGGCAGAGAAGTGTTTCATTTGTGACACGGAGTTAGAGGGCTGAACTAAAGTAAAATAAGTGAAATGAAAAGGTGTTGAGTCCTTCAAATTAGCAAGTAAAAAAAGAAAAGATGGGGAAAAGAATTTTTTAATGAACTTTCTAAGGATCGACATGAAAAAACCCGTAAACAATGAACAAACGAAAAACACATTGTTGCCCATTTGAAGAGGATTTTCTGAAGGCGTAGAAAACCAGCCGTTCAGCAGTATAACAGTTTTAGTTTTAAAGGCATTGCTTTTAGTTTGGAGAAGAAATCCCACCATACTGCAAATCAAAATAAAATCAAAAATCAAGAACAAAACGAAATCAATTGCACACAGTTCGTTCATTGACAGCCCTTATAAAATTTAAACAATATTCTAAAAATCATGTTGATGAGCTGGGGCTTGCCGTAATCCTCGGACTAGATCATGTGACTGACTTGGTAACTGCTGATAGGCAGTATTATTTTAAATGTTTGAAAAAACTCTATAAGCTCGCAAAACTCACAGAGATGCATATAAGTCTCTGACATAGACACAGTCATTCAAGACATTTATTTTATCTGGAGAAAAACGAAGAAAAATGTCAGTTTTCTATAGAAGAACTAATAGACCAGATTAAAGAAGGTGAATACTGTCCTTCAGTGAAAACAGTTAAATCACACCTTCTAAACAAGTATGAAGAAGATATTGTTGTAACCTCAGTAAACAATGTATACGTTCTTTGCTTCAAGAACTCAGGTAAAGATTTTGAGTGATGTTTGATATCAACAACGATGCTCATCTCGCAAGGAAGATGGCGTATTGACCTGACTGCGGCTGAAGATATTCGATCTCAGGATTACAAATCAACTCAATATCCTCCTCCAGACGAGTTATCAAAGAGAATGAGTCTCTCATTACAAAAACCATAAAGAGTTTCATAGAAAATATATTTTTAAGAAAAAGAAAAGGAGACTAGTAAATGATAGAAAAGGAGTACTGCACTAGCTCACAGCATTACTACTGCAGTAAGACTAAGAATTTTTTTAAGACCGCTGCAAATATACCGTCGCTTCTTCCAACGGAAGATACAGCTCGATACCCGTGTCTGAGAGTTTATCACGAGTACATTTATGGTTAAGTAACTATAAAAAAGCTAAGGAACGGGCTGGAATAAAACCAAGAGAAGCACCTCACCAATAATAACTCTCAAACCTCACGCATAAGAAGCTCTTCTGCAAAAAAATCCGAAAAATGAAAAACAAATTGCATTGGAAAGTGTGGCTGTAGGAATACAGGATTGTTTTTCTCACTCCTTCTTTTGAAATGCAATGTATTGTTCACGGGTATTTTCTTTTTGTGACAACAAAAATATATTATCTGTAAATTTTAAAAAGATAGGAACTTTTAACGTGAAGTCTAGGGCATTTTGTATCTAAAAGTATTCCTCAAAGTCTTTTGTCATTTGTTTCTGTGGCACAGAAAGGACTGGTGTTGCCGCTAAATAAACACCCCGAGTTAAACTTAGGTAACAATTTCCGCTTGTATTTACATCGCCCCCTGGAATGATGTTGGGGAAAAATTTAAATAAAACTGTTTTTTTTTTTTTTTTTTTTTTTTTTACTGTATTACAGCTATACTGTTGTTAAACATTAGCAATCAAGATTTAACACTATTTTTGCATTCATACCTTTCCCGAATGGAATATGCGGTAGCTAAATTTAAGTAAAATTGATTCTTTATCATTTTATTATAGATCATTTATGCTCAGATTGTAAGTTATCGTCAAACTGCGACAACGTGCATTACTGCACTGATGAAGCGTTTTGGATTAAAAATTGGTAAATTACACCACAACTTGTGATCCGATACCTTGTAAATCAAACCCTGATTATGGTACATTCCGTTAATTTTGAAATGAGTTCGTCTGAATGGAGAAGTCACTAAAAGTCTTGACATATTAAACAAAACTATAATTTGCAGAACAAATTAAAAAAAGAAAATTTATTTCCTACATTGTTAAATCCCGGCGAAGGTACGGATATTAAGATATTTCATTCAGTTAGTTCAACATTTAATGTTAAATTTTTGTAACAAATAAATTAAACCAATTGAACATTGAAAAATTAATGTAAAATTCAAAAAGTATGATACTTAAACACCCTAACAACTTATATTCCGTCCGAATGACATCGAAATAAATCTAAGATTTTTTCGAAATTTAAGTTGCAAATACAGATGCTTATATACTTTATGCTGCAGATTTGGTATTATTTTTGCGACCGGTGTTAACAAAATGATAAGACATATATAAAATACAAGCCTTTAAACAAGTCTTCGTTTAAGTTTTGAAATCGTAGAAACCTAACAGTTATTAAGGTTTAAATTATGAAAAATATGAATTTTTTGAGTAACATAAAATTTTCAAAGAAAAATATTGTTAAATTTAAAAAATGTTAATTTATACAAAAGCTAATACATCTATTACAATTATTTAAAAAAATTCTGTTAGTAATCTGCATCCTCAACTTGAATTTACAATCCCCCTTTCTTTACTTCACCATCACACAGAGTTTAGTTTTATATCTGTATTTTTGTTAAATCTTGTATTCTATTTGTTACGTTATAATAAAACTAAATAAATAATCTTCTATAATCTTCTACACACCAGACTGTTTTCTTAGTAGAACAAGGCCAAGAGGTTTTGCTCTCAAAGCTCTTTAAAATGTGTTTGATCAAGCCCAATTGTGCCCGTCGGGGAAATCGTTCGGACTTTTCTGCGAACTGTCCATAAATATAGATTAAGTTCAATTTCGAAGATCCCCATACTCCATTGGTACTATTTCCCTCATATGGATAATTATCCATTGTGGACACCAACTTTAGTAGAAAAAAATCAAAGGGCATGTTTGATGGTGTCATCTTGGGGCTGTTTGTAACAAACAAAAATTATCCCTTTAACAGTTTTCGTCCCTCTCGAAAAAACTATTTTTAAGGAAGTATCAGAAATTGCCTATGATACGAGAGTACAAGCGGTGTATAAAATCGTTGTATAAAAATACAATTTTTGTTTGTTGTGAATTTATTTTCTATATACTAGTATATAATTTTTAATGTGGTTTTTAGCAAAACTAAAATTTACAATAATGTATACTAATAAAAGAAAGTTTCACTGTTTACGTATTTGCGATAGGTAGCAAAACTTACGGTATGTACGAGGCTAAAACTTTTTGTCACGATAGCCAGATTGTCTCCTAATGCATCTGAGAATCAGAATTTTATATTTCTAATGATTAGTTAACTTATTAATGAAATATCGTAACTCAATCTCATCAAAAAGTCATTTATTTGATCATCAGTCAAGGAAAGCGCTTGCTCACGTGCACAAACCCATTTACGCACCGGAAACTAGCAAAAAGCCAACTTTAGATTTCTTTTCGTTCTTCTTTCGTTTTTTTAATACAATTGCTTTAAGCTAAATCGACTAAATGGCTGGATACAGTTAAGATTGAGACCTATTCCGAAAGATTGCACTTTTACGTCTCAAATGCCGCAATAAATTCAAGAAGATTGCCGCAGTTAAAAAATTAAAAAAGGATCTTTTTTTCAAATAACGTTTCCCCCATTTTGCAACACCCTTCCATGGTGAAATCTTAGATGTCATGACAAAGCAAAAATAAATTATTAAAAAATAAATTTTCTTGTAATCGATGGTATAATCGATTTTAAAATTATATAAATTTTAACTATTCAAAATACTCCGGCGAACGCAAGTTACTTCGCGAGTCACGGAGACGATATTTTTTCTACGCTAAAAGTAATTGAACGTCCGTATTTTAACATAATTTTTTAGAGAATCTCAATTAGACCAGATTTACATCACCCACAAAAATTTCGAAACGTTCGGACGAGTAGAAATATATTTTACAAAATAAAATGCGTGATAATTTCGACGAAATCTATAAAATGTTGTGTGTTTTGTCGCGGTAACTCGCTTTCGGTAAGCATTGGATCCAAAAATAAACTCTGAGAAAAATAAACGGACAAATAGCCGTTCAATACTTTCAATTCAATTCTTTTTTTTGCGATTTTTTTTTCATTAAATGATATAAATTCAGACAAAATGGAGTTAAAGTTACAAAATCATACAAATCTGAAGATCATATAAGGGTCATTCATCACGGGCCTGGCAACGCCGAGCGGTCAACTTGTAAAATAAATAATGCCAGATGCAACACGTTCATCAAATATGTCAATATAAGAAAATACTCCCTATATCATAATTATTTTGAATTCAATATAACTATAGCTTAAAAAAAAAAGTTTTAGCAACAGGAGAAAACGAAGAAGGCTAAGTTATTATTATAAAGGGGTGCGGTTGCACAGACATTCACCTCATCGGCTTGAGGGCTGAAATTTCAGGATTAGTTAAATCTCGATTCGCATAATAAAATGCAACTGATCTGCCCAGTAGTATCTTGGTGGAAAACACCAGCACGCCCGATTTGAGTGGTTGGTCGGTAGGTTTATCATTGTTTTTCCCATCAACCAAAAGAATGAAAACATAGAGTACTGGAAGCAGAAAAATACTATCGTAAACCTCCCAGTGAAATACTAAAATCGAGTTTATGGATGTGTTCCATTAATATATGACTTGGCAGACAGTTGCATTTTAGTATGCGAATCGAATTTTAATTAATTCTGGAAGTTTAGAAGCCAACTCGATGAGGTGATGGTTTGTGAAAACACCTCCCTGTCTATGCGTAAACTACATGTATACTGGTATTCTTTCTGTATTTTATGCAGTATGAAGTTTCCTTTCTTTATACTAGCTCTATTTCTGCAACTTTTATTGTAGTTGTTAGCAAATCGAAAATACAAGTGATAAATTAAACAAAAGCGAATGCATCACGGGAATGAATAATTGCAGATTATTCGGTGAATATGTTTTTGTGTAAATTTTAATACTTTTTTCACAACTCTCTATTTTTCTAATTGAATTAAAATAAATCTTTCAATCAAATTAAGTTAGAATTTGAAATCCACATTTAAGATCTACTGATGCATATAAATTTTTGTTACATTCGATAAAAAAAAATCAATCTGAGAACATTATATTATCACAGAGGAAAAAGACATTTTTAACTGATCGTCACTTTTTAGAATATTTAAAATTATTCTTTAGTTCTTCGTTTTAAATATCGTCCAATTGTTTTTTGCTAGGTTGTTTAATAAATATACAAATATAGAAAAATATTCAACTGACTTCATTTTTTGAATTCTTTAACAAATGAAGAGCTGAGGGGAAGAATATGCTATGCCACATTTTCTTAAAAATTATTCTATCAAATGGTAAAATTCAACACACATGGACAAACATGGACAAAATTCTATCACATGGTAAAGATAAAATACTAAAGTTCTATTTAGCCTTGAAGATTTAAGACATTATTCATTAATATTTAATATTTTAATATTTAATAATGCAAATAGTATTAATATTTTTTTACATTTAAAAATTAAATATGAATAAGTTTTTTTGATAGAGTTTAGTACCACACCTCTTAATATTTTAAACACATGGTATCAAACAGAAAATAAATCATTGAAATTGACAACAAAAACTTTCACATCAAATTTCTTGAAATGTAATTTTTGTTACTTAACATGTTCTTCCACTTAGCTCTTCAAATATCACTTTAAAAATCATCTGGCAATAGAAGAAAAAATAAGAACTCTGTATCCCTTTGTATGTTATTTTTAGGAACCTATTTACATTAGTATATAATTTTTATTTTAGTTATTAGAAAATCGGAAATCCGTAATACTAAAACAAACAAAACGAGAGTGTGTGCGGAGAATGGATAATTAGTGTTTAGTAAAAAAATATGTATTGAGTAAATCTTTTTGAATTTTCCGAATTTCTCTTCATTTTCCCTATTAAATTAGACAATCATTGTTTATAGTTTCCTCATTTATACAAATTCTATATTTATGTGTCGTTTTATTGTGTATCTATGCATTTCTATGCATTTAAATGGGAAAGTGCTTCGTTTATGCAGCGCATAGTTTAGTTTATACAATACCGTCTAACTGTATACGAAAACTTCCGAATTTTATTGAAACAGCACTTCTATCTATTAAAAATATTTGGTACATCATAATAAAAATTTCGTATTAAGAATTAATTATTTTTATTCCTTTTTACTTCGAAGATATGTGTAATAAAGGAAAGTACTGCAGTCCGGATAAAAAGCCAGCAATGGAAAAATTTGGCTTATCTTTACATATTGAGACCCCTTGAAGGCGATTTCCCTATTTTTATAATGAGTTCATACACTGTAAAAAAATCAGAAACGTTATAGTCCATAGCGGATAGGTTTCCGAACATTTAGTCTGAACTATGAATTCTCTTCAATTATTGATCCTATCGGAACGTTACCCTCATTTCCGTGAAAGTATACCCTGAAAAAATATATTTATATCTTGAAAATAAAATAGCTATCAGCAGATATTAACTATTTTGATTTGCTTTCTAAAAGTAGCTGGATTTTAAGAATTTTTTTATTAACTAATTTGCATCATATATATATATATATAATTAACCTATTGGTTTTTTATAGCTTTTGAACGGATACCTCGATTTCGAGAATTAATTTTTGTTGTAGTCTGCTTGTTCAGATGGTTTTTTCCATGGGAAGCTAAAACATCGACAAAACATTAGAATAAAAACAAAAACAGAAAATGAAAAATTTATTATTCGTGGTTAATTTTTTATCATCCAGCTATATTTCAAATGCAACCGAAATTATTCAGCTCACTATATCACCAATTACTTTACGAATTTTTACAAAGTTTCACTGTGCTTTTTATGTGCGTTGCTCCATGGAGGAAAGAGATAGATGCAGATGAAGTATGCGGAGTAAAGAGATAGATGGAGATGCAGTATGCTGTAAAAACGGTTTGCAATATGATGCGCGTTATCGCTCAAATTTAAATGCTCTCACTCGGCCCAAACAAAACAAGCACCTGGAACAGAACCGAATTCTTTGACATCACCTGTGCATTTTGCTTTCTCTAAATGAAAGCGATCTGCTTACTTGTAAGCATTCTAAAGCAGTATTTCATTGTATTATGAATTAAAAACTGTATTACTAAAAGTTTTCTTCTTTTTTTCCTGAAAGAACGTGCTTGTGTTTCGGACGACTCTAGCTGATTTTAGGGTTACTCTTTTGGCGTCACCCCCAGCCACCTTACAGCATCTTTATTTATCTCTTTCCTCCATGGTGTTTCCCTATATAATGAGCAACTGACGTATGCTAAAAAAGTTTTATTATCGTTCCCGCATGCGCAGTTAAAAATTACTTCTTATAATTCCGGATATTTTATCAGATAGTTAGTATAGTTATACTCGGATTAGAGAATATTTTTTCTACTTTACAAGTTATCTGAAAGTAAAGTTCTGCATGAAACAATAAGAAAAAACAATCTTGAATATTTTGAAGAAATCTTCATATCGCCGTGAATATGCGTACTATTCTTACACAAATGAACATAAACAATGTACGAGACCCACATAGTTATGTGCTACAATTAAAGATCATTTCGAGCCTTTACAGTGTGATCGCACTCCTTAATTTTAATTTTCTATTTGTGGTCGGTACGCTGGTTTTTCATGTGACTAGATCGTGGTTGAAAATTTTGGAATAAAGCATGTTCTTTTCATCCGATCATTTCAAACACAATTCGTCAAGTAATTCTGTATTTTTCTATGAGGTGTCTAAAACGACAAAAGTGCATGCACTTTTGTAGTATATCTGCTATTAACTAATGAAATTGCAGATTTTATTATTACTATAACTATTAATTGTTATAGTATAAATTTAAGCATAGATTATGCTTCTTGATACCATCTAATTGAGCATGCATAATTATTTTGGATACCTACAAATCTTTGTAGGCATTTGCTTGCCTTAATGCGGAACAGAAATAATGATAATGCAGTTAAAATTTAAAAATTTAAAAATAAATCTATTTTTAATTCAATTTAAAAAAATTCACGATTTTTGTACAATTTACTGTATAGTTATTAGTTTAAGCAGTAATGTATTTTTATATCCAATAAATGGCATTAAAATTATCCACATTTAAATATTTTGCACCACAATACCCTACTTCAATTTTCTCGTTATAAAACTTTAATATAAAATTTAAAGATAATAATCAAAGCAATAAAGAAAAGTTATAGAAATTTTGCAAAAAAATTATTGAAGGAAAAGAAAATGATAGTACGTCAGACGACTTTCTCAGGACAGCACAAGGACGATCACGGGACAAGACAAGGACGTTCACGGGACTAGACAAGGACGTTTTCGGGACTAGACAAGGACGTTCACAGGACGAGGACATTTTTTCATTCATAAGGTCATTAATCTGTGATCAGTCAACTAATCATTATCATTAATCAGTGACGGATATCAGATTTCAGTATTGTATTTTGTGTATATGTATTATTGTATATGTATTATTATTATTATTATTGTATATGTATTTTTATATCCAATAAATGGCTTTAAAATTATCCACATTTTAATATTTTGCACCACAATACCCTACTTCAATTTTCTCGTTATAAAACCTTAATATAAAATTTAAAGATAATAAACAAAGCAATAAAGACAAGTTATAGAAATTTTGCAAAAAATTTATTGAAGTAGAAGAAAATGATAGTACGTCAGACGACTTTCTGAGGACAGCATAAGGACGATCACGGAACACCACAAGGACTTTCACGGGACAGCACAAGGACTTTCACTGGACTAGACAAGGACGTTCACGGGACTAGACAAGGACGTTCACGGGACTAGACAAGGACGTTCACAGGACGAGGACTTTTTTTTCATTCATAAGTTCATTAATCTGTGATCAGTCAACTAATCATCATCATTAATCGGTGACGGAAATCAGATTTCAGTTCGTCAAACACAAGAGCATTTACTGCAAAGAGTTTTTTGGATTCTCTTCTTTATTGACCTAGAATGTAAGAAAACAACAATATTTCAATTATGTATTTTAACAACATTTGCATAGGAGTTTTTAAATTATAAACGTTAAATTTTACACTTCTTTAGGTGTAACGTTTTTAAATTCTAACATTATTTAAAGATATAGGAAAACGCTTTATGAGATGACTAGATAATTGAGTGTAATTAAAAGGTACACTTTTAACTGTACTATAATTTACAGGAATAGTACGCGCTGTTCAATACGTGTTCAAATACATTTTCAAATTCAGTACGTGCTATTTTATATTTTCCGTAACAAGTGCTGAATTTATGGGTGCTTTGATTTATTTTACATGGCACATATAATTTTTCGTTCATAATAAAATTGAGCTGCAGCAATATATAAACAGTGTTGATATTATAGGGTATGCAAATACAATAGGAAATCAATATTTATGACTGTCAATCAATAAAGTGTTCGTATGTAAACTTTTTTATGACGAAAACATTGGCATTTTACTATAGTTTAGTAGGATGAAAAAAGGGCAGTTGTGCGTTTAAACTAAGCCAAGTTAACATAATAAAATTTTAAAGTTTATTCACACCATTAACATATATAACTGCATTTTTTATATCCCACTGTTGGCGTATAGCAGAAATATATCATATCTTTATTTGAGATTTAGGCTTATAAAAGCGTTAAAGCATCTACTAAGAAAAAAAAATAATATACTTCGCAGTAACACAATAAATTAGTACCCAGAACTATAACCTAAACTTTTCAAATAACAAAATAAAAATTAAAAATTCACAGCAAGCTATAATTTAATAAAAATTACACAGCAGTCAACATAGAACATTGATCTCCTGATAAACACAGACAATAACTAGACGAATTGGACGTTTTTTCTGCCATACAAATGTTTGTAATATAAGTAATCAGTCAAAACAGTTGCAAATAAGTATATCAGAAAAAAAAATTCAAATAAATTATTGAATAAGTATGATACAGTTTTCATGTATTTTTGAAAGTAGAGATACTTTTTATAAAAAAGGGAAGTCATGTCATAAAGGGGTACTAGCCAAGTGAAACGTTTTAGAAACGCGACCTTTAAATTTAATATTTAAGAATGGCTCCACGAAGCGGAGAGCTGCAGTAATGCAGGGTCGCTTCCAAATGCCCCATTTTAAAATTTAAATAATTAAAATTTCTTTTTGACCGATTTATAAAATATATATATATATATTACTTTCGAATGTCTTAAAATTGAAATAAAAGTACAGGACAGGATTTTCTTTCAAGCAGAAAAAGTTTTTTCCTACTAAATCCCACATCAAAGTTAATTTTTATATTGTTTCTCTTTTTTACGTTTAGAGATTCTAAAGGTGTCTTAAAAAGATGATTCAGGAATTCTGTTTGAACATCGAATTTTATTTATTTTATTTATATATTCTCAATTTTAATTTTTTTTAAAGTTTCTCGAGTAACAAAAATTATGTAATCATTAAGCGATATGAGATTAATCCAGAATATTTCATTCAAAGGGCTTTCCTTAAGCGAATTGGAATCAAAAGCAAATTGCCACAACCAAATTAATTACCTCTCCAATTGTCGTCTGCGCAGATGTGAAATAGAGTTATTTGAATTCCAGCTAAATAACGTAATTGTTATGATAAATGTCTATAAAACCTTCATATTACTTTCCCAGAACAGGTTTTAGATTCGATTATAAAGCCAATGTCAGACGGGCGTCTTTTTGCCTGCTTTTTTGCTTACGTATTATTCATTCACAATGCTACAGCATTGTCAATGGATAATACGTAAGTAAAAGAACAGGCAAAAAGACGCCCGTCTGACATTGGGCTAATGCTTTAAGTGATTTCAATTAAATACCTTCAATCAAAATAACATGGAATGATTAAAAATAATATATTGGCCGTAAACTTGCAAAAATTATCGTGTATTGAAAATTTAAATAAATTACATATTTCTATTAATGAACCCATAATTTTGATTTTCATTTATAATATCTAAAGAAACGATCAAATGACCAGTATAATTCTAATTCATAAAAGGTTTTTTCTGTGTTTTTTCTTTTTTTTTGTATGTATTACAACTACGTAAATATATATTATGTGAATGGAAATGAATCTTTTTTAAGTTCTTTTATTAACTACATAAGAATCGGAGGAATTATCAATATTTCTTACATATAATTTTATGTACTTGGACAACAATTTAATATATCATATAACTCTAAGAATGTTTTGGATATTGAAATATATTTACTTTCCCGATCGAAGCAAAAAAAATTTCAAATTTAGCATTAACTTACTTTTTTCATGAAAAGCGTCCTTAGTTAAATATTATGCTGTTAAATATGTAAAATCACTAAAATACTTACGTTTTTCTCCAAAACTGTTCACTCAGTTCATTGGCTGTTTTAAGACAGTCTTCAAGTATGGCGAGTTCCAACTTAATTGAGTCACAGTGGCGAATAGATTGAATCACAGGATCTTTCCATATGTAACCTGTGCGCAGGTACTCATCCAGTCGAATATTTAAGGGACAAAGGATCCACTTATTCGATGTGAATTCCATGTATTTCGTTATCCGAAGTTTTAATTCGTTCATTCTTGAATGATTAAAGATTAGACAATCAGCTCGTTCAAGTAAGTTATCTATAATACGAACACACTGATTTAAGTACCTGAAAAAAAAACATACATGTGTTACATGACATGCTTCTTCCGAAATTCTATGCATTTGATATCAGCTTTACCTACATCTTTGCATGTATTTAAAAAAAGATTTAAGATAGCGTAATAATAATGCATTGAAATTTGGACAAAAAACTAGCTATATATTTATGATAAGCTAAAAATAATGAAAAATAAAGAAAGAAGAAAATTAACATTTATATAAATAAAACATACCATTCGACTTCATTCATTTCTGCCCGTTGTCTTCCTCTAATTTGTTCTTCTGTTTCAATATCATTAAAACACCGTCTGCAAAAGAAGTAAACTGCTTTAAATATTAGATTACGCAAGAGATTTTAAGATTTATTTCTAAAGATTTGCCAACAGTTATTAAGGGGTCTCAGGCTCTTAACCCTTTCAGGCGCAAGATATTTTTTCTCCAGAAATGTTCAATTAATTAATTCACACAGCAATTTAAGAACAAATTTATTTGAAAAAAATCAAATGCTTTTCTTTGCGTATATTATGAGATCGAAATTGTACTAAAAAATTACTGGTGCCATTTGTCAGTTTGGGATTTAAAGTTAAGCGTATGCAGATTGCAAACGACACCTATCAAATGGTTCAAGCTTCAAAATTTCCGAAATATCATTCCTTTTATATGTCAAAATCCTATCTTTTCTGAACATTTTGATAATGTTTCCTTGAAAGTCAAATTAGAACAAAAGTTATGGCTTTTAGAATATTACCAACCCAATAGTTGAAGCGGCGTTTCCGAAACTTTGAAGACATTTTACTCAAAATGTAGTTTTATAACATGACATTTTTGAAAAATTTTCAAAATATATGTTTTGTTCGGTCGTTTTTATGCTTTGCAGTTTTGGCAATAACTTTGATCGTCTGCGTTTGTTTATGCGAGTTTATAGAATGTTTTCTTATGAGAGAGGTAGCCATGAGCGGCTCTTGTGATATTATTTAATAAAAAACAGTGCACTGCAGTTTTGTTATTTTGTGTATTTGTGAGTATTTAATATGAGTTAACATAATGGTCCGCCGAGCAACAAAGAAGCAGCCTGGGATTAAATTCAACGACCTTCTAAAATCAAATTTTAAGTTGAGTGAAACGCCGAGATGAATGATAAGTTCTAAGAGTTCCGTGCTACGAAATTCGTCAAAAGATTATTCGAAAAGTAAGTGAACGTGATTTTTCTTATCTTTACTGTTATACATATATTAAACAATGTTTAAAGGTGCAAAAAAAGAGGATTTAAGGCTTATAGCCACTGAAATAAATCTAAATGTTAATGAAAATATGACAATTGCGGATTTAAACGTTATTATTGAAGACAGTGAAATGTATAAAAATAAACCAGATTTTGTGAAAGATATAGCAAACGATATAATTGAAAATCGTAAACATGAAGCGCAAAGTCGTATTGATGAGGAGCAAAGGCGAATTGATAAGGAGCAAAAGCAATATGATCTGGAAAAAATGAAACTGGAATTAGAACTAGCTAAAATTAAATCTGAAGCTAAATCCAATATTAGTGAGGGTGAAATAAAATTAGAATCGTTAGATCAATTGATAAAAAGTATTCGAACTTTGACTGTAAAAATACCGATACGTCCTGAAGGATGGGTGTTTTACTTTTCTTCTTTAGAACGAGCTTTTAAGACTAAAAATGTTCCAGAACAATATAAAGCAGAAATTCTGTTAAATTTATTAGGGGATAAAGCGTCTAACATAATAACTTACTTACATGATAGTGATATCGAGAATTATGCAAAAATAAAAGAATTAGTGTTAAAAGAATTTCAACCTACACCTTATTTTTGCTTAGAACAATTTAGAAAAGCTGTTAAACAACCAAATGAGACTCATGTACAGTTTTCTTCACGTCTAATGACAAACTGGGAATATTATTTAAATTTAAGAAATGTCTCTAATTTCGAGAGTCTAAAACAACTTATAGTATCGGATAAATTATATCAAACATTAGATAGAGAAACAGCTTCCCACATTAGTGTGAGACAAGGTGATAAATGGTTTTTACCAGAAGAGTTGGGACGAGAGATTGATTTATATTTCACATCACGCGGAAAATCTCTTACTGAGAATTTTAGTGTTAATCGTAAATATACTAACTCCAAAAGTGTATCTAAAGTATTCTTATCAGATGTTAAAACATTAAGTTGTATTTTTTGTCACGAAAATCACACTCTTTCAAAATGCCCGCATTATTTAAAATTATCTGTCAATGAAAGGGTGAACGTTATAAAATGTAACAAGTTATGCTTTAATTGTTTAAATTCACATTCAGTTGCAAATTGTCCATCAAAGTACACGTGCTTTTGTAAAAAACGTCATCATAAAACTATACATTTTCCAAAAACAAATAACAATACATACGTGAAAGAATATGTTTCATCGGAACAAAATAAACAAGGAAAGGTAAATGTGGAAGAATGTTCAGATTCTAGGCCAACAAATCGTGGCACATCAGTCTTGAACGCTAATAAAGAAGAGTTCGTTCAGAAAACCTTTATTAGTAACTATTCGAATAAAAAGAGCAAAGTTTTACTTTCAACTGTAATATGTTTTGTAATTGATGAATCGGGATGTAAACATAGAGTAAAGTGTTTATTAGATGTAGGCAGTGAGTCTAATTTTTTATCCCGCCATTTAATAGAGCTAATGCATTTAAAAAAAGAGAGAACAAACATCTTAGTGTCAGGTCTAAATGATTCTACCTTAGTAATAAATCATAAAGTTAATGCATCAATATGCAATAGAGATGAAAGTTTTGTGAAAAATTTAGATTTCTTGGTAGTTCCGAAAATAACTGCAGATTTAACGCCTTCACGTCCAATTGAAATCTCAATACAAGATTTACCTAATGTAAAATTAGCAGATGCTAGTTTCAATATCCCGGAACATGTAGATATGCTCTTGGGAGCAGGAATTTTTTATGAGCTTTTGAGACCGGGGCAAATTCGTGTTAATAATTCTGATCTTATTTTGCAAGACACAGTTTTCGGTTTTGTTGTATCGGGAAGTTTCTCGACAGAGAATGAAAACAAAGTTCATTGTGGGTTTATTAAGAAAGAAACCAACCTAGACAAGACACTTAGGAAATTCTGGGAGATAGAAAATATCGAGGTTGAAAAACCAAAAAGTAAAGAAACTTTAATTTGTGAGAAACATTTCGTAGAAAATTATACACGAGACAAAAGCGGTAAATATGTTGTTAAAATGCCCTTAAAAGAGGATCGGAGCTATTTTAGTAAACTCAAAACAAATCGCTACGAAAAAATTAAATTCTTTATGGAATTGTCTAGCAAAAGATCCTGAGTACTTAAGATTATATTCAGATTTCTTAAAAGAATATCAAAAGTTAGGCCACATGGTTGAAGTTAACGAAAGCGAGGAAGAAAGTGGATCCTATTACATTCCCCATCTTGCAGTGTATAGAGGAATAGAAAAAAGTATATCAACGCCTTTGAGAGTTGTATTTAACGCGTCTTCCTTAACAACTAAGGGAAATTCACTTAATTCTATTCAATATAACGGAGGTGTAATACAAGATGATTTATTCTCAATTATGTTGAGATTTAGAAAATATATCGTCGCTTTCACTGCAGACATTCAAAAAATGTATAGAGCAATCTCTATTCATCCAGATCAGAGGAAGCTGCAAAAAGTCTTATGGAAGGAAGGTCTTAACGAGCCAATTAAAAATTTTGAATTAACGGCAGTTACTTATGGTACAGTTAGCACACCTTTTTTGGCCATGAGAACACTACTTCAATTGTCTAAGGATGAAGGAAGCAAGTTTCCTTTAGCAGCACCCGTACTGAGAGAAGACATGTATATGGATGATATTCTATCTGGAGCTGATTCTTTAAGTTCTGCATTGGAACTCCAAAATCAATTAATAGAAATTTTAAACAGTGCAGGAATGTTATTACATAAATGGTGCAGTAATGCTCCACAACTTTGTAAAACAAATGTCGAAATATACCCCTTTGGTGATTCAAAAGAATCTAAAGCGTTAGGTGTTTTGTGGAAATCGAAGAAAGATTGTTTAAGTTTCAATGTTAAAATTCATAATGATGTAAATGTCACTAAGAGACAAGTGTTATCAACTATATCAAGTATATTCGATCCCTTAGGTTTAGTATCTCCTGTTATAATTAAAGCAAAAATATTTATGCAGAAGTTATGGTTATTACAATTAAATTGGGATGATTTGCTAACCGAGAAAGAGGCTAAGGAATGGAGAGAGTTTTCTGATACCCTACAATTAATTAATAAATTTGAGATTAGTACGTGTATTTTATTGAAAGATGCAATTATGATCGAGTTACATGGTTTCAGCGACGCATCTGAAGCAGCCTATGGTGCGGTAATTTACTGCAAATCAGTGACAGATCAGGTCAAGTGTCTGTAAAATTAGTGACAAGTAAATCTAGAGTTTCTCCCTTAAAGCAATTAACTGTTCCAAAACTTGAGCTTTGTGCAGCAGTTTTATTGACAAAGCTTATGAAACGAGTGATTTCTTCGCTCAAAATTAGTGTAAACAAAATCTTCTTGTGGTTCGATTCCATGATAGTATTATCCTGGATTAAAAAAGAACCATACGTTCTAAAAACTTTTGTTGCGAATAAGATTTCTACAATACAAGAACTAACTCAAGGGATGCAGTGGCGACATGTTCCATCTCAGCATAACCCTGCTGACCTTCTAACAAGAGGAGCTAATCCTGATAAACTATTATCAAATGAGTTATGGTGGAGTGGTCCATTGTTCCTAAAGGAAAAAGACTATCCCAATACAAATATTCCTGCAGCAGTTAATTCCAATGACTTTTCAAACGAACTGAAAAATATTAATATAAGTGACTTTAAAAGCATATCTGTTTTTACAGTTTCTATTAATTCTTTTGTGCATGATATAATTGATTTAAGTAATAACTATTGTAAAATAATTCGTATTTTAGGATTTATTTTCAGGTTCCTTAGTAATTGTAAAAAAGAAAAAAAAAAGGAGGGTCCTCTGGACCTCGAAGAGCTCAACAAAGCAGAAAGTTTTTTGTTAAAAAGTGTTCAACGTGAGTTTTTTGACAAGGAAATAAAATCCTTGCAAAAATCAGGTAATATTAATCGTGATAGTCAGTTTAAAAACTTACAACCATTTCTTGATAAAGAAGGTCTTCTAAGAGTAGGAGGTAGATTAGCGAACAGTAACTTAAATGCCAATCAAAAATTTCCAATTTTACTACATAATAAAAGTAAACTTACTCAAATGATAGTAGAATACTTTCATAAACGGTATTTACATTTAGGTCCACAAGCTTTACTTTTTCAGTTAAGGCAGAAGTTTTGGCCTTTAAATGGTCGTGCAATAAGTAGAAAAACAATTAATAATTGTTTCATGTTTCATATTATAAATATTGTAAAAAGTTTTCATCTCTTTTAATGCAATAGGTTTTATAAGATAATTGAGTGTACATATGAAATTAAGCTAATTTCTGCTTGATTGAATCTATTATGTGTTTATCAAAGAAAATATTCATACAACATGTGTATTGAGAGTATATATATAATTTGAGTTATATTATTTATATGGAGAGATTATTCATATGAGATATATATATTATTTGTGTTATTTAAATGACATTTAATTTTATCCAGAAGGTTTGAGTTTATTTTGATAAAATCGAGTGTGTTAACCTTTAAATACTTTAAAATAAAGTATTTCTGAGTTATTTTTTAAATAAAATATGAGAAAAGAAATAAATTCTTGCAGCATTTAAAACAAATTTAATTTGAGTGTTAGATGTCATGAGTGAACATCATTACATAATGTGAGCAGAATTTTAGAGAAGTAAACATAAAAACAACGAGGTGTTTTCAAGAGACCAATTTCAAAAATTTGTCTGTTACCCAAAGAAAAATGATTATCTTTTGTAATTTGTCAATTTATTGTTTACTAGTACATGCTGTATTATTTGTTTAAAATTCAAAGTGTAATAATGTATTATAATTGTGGTTGAATGAAAATCATTCAACGGTGGCCGGTACGTTCGGTCGTTTTTATGCTTTGCAGTTTTGGCAATAACTTTGATCGTCTGCGTTTGTTTATGCGAGTTTATAGAATGTTTTCTTATGAGAGAGGTAGCCATGAGCGGCTCTTGTGATATTATTTAATAAAAAACAATGCACTGCAGTTTTGTTATTTTGTGTATTTGTGAGTATTTAATATGAGTTAACATGTTTCATGCGAGTCTGTATAAATTGGACCTAAAATTTTCTTTTCATTGTTCAAAGAAATGTATTTTTGAGGTGATTATAATGTTGAAATTTTCCAAATTTCGTAATAGCTAGATACAACTTTGTATTAAAAATATAAAAATGCTTTAAATACAAGTTTATTTACGTTCAGGGTATTTATTGCAATCTGAAGTATAATTGGGCACCAAAATTTATTTTCCTTATCCTGCGCGTAAGCTGTCATACCAATTTTCTGATCGAGAAGTGACTAAAAGTTTGAAGCCCCCTAAAATTATTAATTCTGCATCTTCTAACTTTTTAAACATATGAAATAAATGAACATATATAATATTTACTCATCTTAAAATTTTGATTTAAAATCACATACATTTTATGATATTAAATGTTTAAAATGCTTTTTTTTTTCAATTTTAGGGTTCAGTACTTAAAAAGTAAAAACGGAACCATTATGATATTAGAATTAATCGCATAATTTTTATGGTATTCGTGAGTAGATTGAATTGAGTGGCTCTCTCAATACTGCACCCGCCTTCGAAGCGCGAATATCACGAAGGCAATTTTAAAAATATTTGGAAAAGTGTTTTGTTTTAGATACGCTGTAAAAAGAAAAGATCTTTACTGCGCTGAATTTTGGTTTTGAAATACCAAAGTATGTTTAAATATGCACTAATTTCATTGTCAGTACCGAATTACGTTTTATCATAAATATATTAGGATAATATAAAAAAAAGGGTTACACAGAATAGCAATATTTGATACTATTTAGGCTTAATATCTCTCTGAACTTTCTTGGTATATCCATTTATACTTTTCTAGTATATGCAACTACAAACAACACTACGTTATATAGTTTTTTACAACATCTTATTTTTCTGTTAGCAACGATTTTGTTTTGTAATAATGTAGTTACTAAATAATATATTTATTGTATGGAACCCAATTGATGCAATTAACTGTGAACAATTCAGAAAGTTTAAGATAGAAAAATGTCTGAAACCAAAATTTACGATATGTCATTCCCAAAATTAAATTTATATAATTGAAAAGAATTTTTAGTAAGCTACTTACATATTTTCTATGAATACTCGCCAACACTTTCTCATTCTATCCATTCTTCACAATAAATCAGGAAAATTATCCAAAGAGATAATAAGATAAGTATCAAAACTTTATAAAACGTAATTATGTTACTCAAAATAACAAGATTTATAAAGCACTCTCATAAAGCAATAAGTGATAAGTATAGTTTTCTTCAGAAGCAATAATATTAAACTTTATAGTTTGCTATATTTTAAACAACAGTATATAATTATGCATATTGTTAAAAATATTGCGTGTTTATTGTTGTGGATATTGTTTAAAAATAGCGTGTTAATTTTAAACAATGTTTCTGTGTTACATTATATTATTGTGATCTATATAATTTTTGTTTGAAGTAATTTGATTGTTGGAAGTGGCTAGACGTCCGACTAATCGGACTTTTAACTATCTACGCAATCATCATTTTCATACATTATTATTTATTTAACCTTAATTTTTAATGTATATTTTTTAAATTTTCTTAATTTATATTATTTTGCCTATTTGTTTTGATAATTTACTTTTCATGACTTAATTTACTTTGCATTCATAATAATTTCGAATGCATTGCTACTTTAAAATTAGTGTTTAATAACGTAAACAAAACAGTGACCAGAAATTTTCTAAAATCTGAATATCTGGTCCCATGGCATGCCGATTTACGGGAATCTACTATATTTTTTAAGTTTCCATTCCCAATTGTGTTTTGTTACAATATTTAGCTTTTAGAAAATTTTGTTTGAGAAAAAAACTATTATCATTTTTCATTTGAATAAATTATTAAATAATCTAATACAAAACGGTTATTTTAAACTAAGGTTTTTTTAAATAACTTTTATATAAAGTATTAGCCTTTCTGTGTAGACGAAGAATGGTTTAATCTGAAATATTTTAGGAGTTTTAGTTTATTAATTTAAAATTGTAACTTTCCTTGGAAGTAAGTAAGAAGACTGTATTGCATATGAATAAATAAGGAAAAATATTCAAATGAAAATTTCATGTTTTTTTTTTGTATAAGAAGAAAAATTAAAGAGACGGTAAAGTAGAAATTCCTATTAGTTCACGAAGATCAACAAAATCGAATTTTTTTAAGCATTTGTGTTTCCCTTTACTTATTTTTTGTTCTATGTATGTTGTTCCCGTATCTGTTTAACAGTTCAAGTAAACTGATAGCCTTTGTTATTTAGACCAGGTAAGTGGAGAATATTTAAGGGTTAGTTTTTTATTTATTCGTATTTGACTGCTGGGACTTTTGCACCCAAGGCAAGGTCAGCAACTTAAATAGAAGTATTGTAATTCACATGGCATTATTGTTCACAGCGAAAACTTTAGTTTTCAAGTGTTAACAGATCTCATAGCTCCAGTTCTTTATTGTCTCATAAGATGCATCAGTAAATGCTAGCAGTCATATAAACTATCCCGCACTATTTGAGATACTTTTTTCTGTAACAGCTTTCGGTTAATAGGTTAATCTGTTTATTTTACACTGTTAAAAATTTGCAGCATTCTGGCAGGTCATTTGACCGTTTTTCCGAAAACGGTTACACAACCGTGAATTTAACACTATTCTGACCATATTATTTGCCATTTTATGATCAGAATATAGTTAAATTAAGGTTATGAAACCGTTTTTTTCAAAAAAAAAAAAAAAAAAAAAAAAAAAAAAAAAAAAAAAACGGCCGAATGACCTGTCAGAATGCTGCAAAATATTTAACAGTGTAGTTTTTTTTTCCTTTTTTTCAAGAGTGTTATGAATTCAAGTGTATTCAGTTTTCGCCAAGGGTGTAGTGGGGCAGTTATAGGGAGGAATATGCTATATATTTTCTGGATTTTTTTAAAGCTCCCTATATTCTGGATTTCTCAAATAAAGCTTTTACATATACACTCTAGCCATGACCATTCATGATTTTAGCGTACATTTCCTGTTTTTGTTTCCTTTTACTACTACAACACTGGCCTACACCATATTTTGTTGTTGTGAAGTTTGTTAAGCACATATTTCTCTACATTTGATGGCTGATTAAAATCATATTAGAACCTCACACGATTTCACCATCAGATTAGATTATGTCAAATTATAATTTCAGAATAAATTGCAATTAAAAAAAAATCATTGTTGGGCGTGTCCTTGGCACATTTATTGCGGTAAAAAACTCACAGTGAAAGGGTTAAACAACGTTCTGTTTAACCGACCAACTGCCAGTTTTAGAAATGTTATTGAGGTAAACTACTTTAGATGGTCTCTGTCTCACACACATATACAATCATAATCATTTTATTTTCATAATATGGAATATGCAGTTGTAAAAGCTGTTATAAAAAAATCGTAATATATTCCCGTAAGGCATGGTGACGTCACGGCGACGTCGTTGTTAAGTCACACTGTGATTTTGTGACCGTCGTCGATGTGACGTCACAGTGACTAGAATGCTAGGTCGTTATGGCCGTTTTAGAGGTCGTTTGTGACGTCACATTGTGACCACTCTGTGAAGTCACGGTGTGACAAATTTGTGAAAAGTGTGTCATTTGTGACTATTTTGGCATTAACTTTGTGACGAACCTGTGACGAACCTGTGACGAAAGCGACAATGCTTTGAAGTCACACTGTGACCAATTTGTGAATTATGTGTCATTTGTGACGAACTTGTCATAAACACTGTGATTTCAAATGAAAATCAAATTTCAAATTAATTGCTTAAAAGACGCAAATAGTGAAAAAGATTCCATGCTGGGACTCGAACCCAGGCCATTAGTACAGCGCACTGACATTCTACCGACTAAATCACATGGAACGATACCCAGGCTGGAAAATTTCTCACTATTACATGATGGCGAGGCTACAAACTCAGCACAAGATGGAATATTTAGCGTGAGCCACCAACATGATGCAAACACGAAACTTAATTAAATCCAGCATCGATTGAAATTATATTAATATTTGGAAATTTTTCCTGAGAGAACCATTCGCCTTGCATACAATATTTCAAATGAAAATCAAATTTCAAATTAATTGCTTAAAAGGCAATTTTAATTTGAAATATTGTATGCAAGGCGAATGGTTCTCTCTGGAAAAATTTCCAAGTATTAATATAATTTCAATCGATGCTGGATTTAATTAAGTTTCATGTTTGCATCATGTTGGTGGCTCACGCTAAATATTCCATCTTGTGCTGAGTTTGTAGCCTCGCCATCATGTAATAGTGAGAAATTTTACAGACTGGGCGTCGTTCCATGTGGTTTAGTCGGTAGAATGTCAGTGTGCTATACTGATGGCCCGGGTTCCAGTCCCGGCATAGAATCTTTTTCACTATGTTGGCCTTTGCGCCTTTTAAGCAATTAATTTGATATTTGATTTTCATTTGAAATATTGTATATAAGGCGAAGGATTCTCTCTGGAAAAATTTCTATGTATTAATACAGCGAGGAATTTTGAAATAACCTTTTGCTGTAAATATAAAATCTTATCTTTTTACCGTACTTTTTAGCAAAATATCGCTATTTTGGAGTCCTATTCTTCTAAAACATTTTAAAATTTTCCACTTAAAAAACAATGCTTATCAACTGACATATTTTTTTTATTCAGTTCTATCCTTGATATTAAGTTCTATGCTTATTATTGAGTTCAAGCTTGATATTTAGAATGTGTAAATTTTTTAATTTGTTGTGATTTGTCATTGCTTTATTAAATACGAACATGGAGACTAACGGATATTAATATAACTATTATTTATAGAGCGGCATGATAAGCGATATTTATTTAAATTTTTTATTCCCGTGTATATTGTATTTTGTGAATATGCGCTAAATAGATTTGGTATGTTTTATAGGAAAAGACTGATCTGGGAAATAGAAAAAAAAACGAGTAAGAAAAATCATGCGTTAATCATAGATTATAAAATACTTTCCAACACTTTCTGAATGCTTTATCAAGACATCGTAATTTAGGGAAATGACGTAAATAAGATAACTAAGTAAACATTTTAGAAAATTCATAAAACATTTGAAAAATTGATTTCATCAGTTACCGTCCATAGCCAAATATGTTTTCCAATTCTTTTGAACAGCCCTGTATTGGATCTGTAGGTTGATACACTGAGAAAAATGAAGTACTGAAAAATAAGTAAACCGACGTACTCATATCGAATTGAATATTTTTGGATCAAAAATGAACCCATGCTTTCTCTATTTTGAAACATCACATGTTATCCATCCCAAACAAACGAATAGTTTTGTACCCTGTAATGGTTCATTTCATTTATGGCGGCATAAATGATGTTTATTAATGTAAATATTAAATTATGCACAGTATTTTAAAAATAATTTAAAAGTGCTTGGAAATAATGCTCTTGTCATAAAAATATTCGATTTGAGTATCTTGTTAAGAATTTTGCTATTTTTCTTGATAAATAATCAATTAAACATTTCTTGTTAAGAACTTTGAACGGGAAATAAATGTCAGTATATTTTTACTTTAAATTTTAGGTTTTTCTTTTTTTATTGGGGGGGGGGGGGGGGGCAGTACATAACGATTCATATTTGATCACAACCAATGAATAAAAAATGAGTACATGTGTTTCTCAACTTTGAGTACATTTGGATCGGAGCTATTTTGAGTATGTGACGCATTTAAAATTGAGTACTTTTTACTCAATTTTGACTTCCCATTTTTTAAGTGTATATATACTATATAATGGGAATATCTAGTTTAGCAAGAAAACGCCTAACAGGTTGAAATTCTTTTTCAGCAATTTATACTACTTGAATACTTTTGTACAACCCTGTAGTTTACCTAGAATCTTTATTACACGCCACTATTTAGTTAAAATTTAATTCAAACTAAGACACCCTTAAAACTGCTGAAATCACATTTCCAGAAATTATAATTTATAGACGGCCATGTATCCAATTCTTTACGTGACCATGTATATCATTTTATCTATATTCTACAAACATTTCTTGGTAAATTAAATGCAGTTCAGCAAAAAAAGCAAAACTCATTTAAAAACAACCTTTAAGCAATTTGCGCCCATACCCAGTAATCCTTACGAATACTTTTGTGTAGCCTTGTATAGGAATTATAGTATTTATGTACACCATATATTACGCATAAATATAGTGAATCATAAAAGCTCATATAATTAAAAATACATTTCCAGCAGTCATCGCTAATGAACAGTACTTCGGATACAATATAGTATCTGAAATATTTTGTGTGTCCCTGTAAATGCTATATACGTATTATTCGTATTATACATGAAATAATTTATAGTATGTAAACCTCAGCGACATATATCAATTTCATTATATATGAAATAGATTGACATAATTAAAATATGCCGCAAAAAATTCCCTCCACCCCTATATCATTATGTATTTGAATTCCTTTTTTAGCCCTGTAAATGAACAATAACTATTCTTTGCATCGCATAGTCAACAGAATGCATATTTTAGTGCACTTCATAAATGCATATAAATTTTATTCTGTTTGAAAGCGTGCGTAAAATCATAAAAAATCATTTGAAACGATTTTTTCCCATAGGCTGTAATGTAACGGAAAACTTTTGGCTGTCCCTGTAAATGAACAAAGCATGCTACAAACTTCATTACAAATAGGTACCGTGCTATGGTAAACGTCAATAACATCCAAAAATTTCAGGGCAATCCGAGTATATTTTCGAGAGTTAGAGTGCGGACAGACTGCTAGACGGACAGACGGAGAGACAAACTAAAGTCATAAGCACTTTTCAACTTGTGTCCTATATTATGTATCCTGTATTATATGAACTTTTAAAAAATATATACTAAAACAGTTTAATCTATAACTTCCCATCAGGCATGAAAAACACTTTGTTTCAATGCTTAAATATCATATTTTACTTTTTAGTGCCAATAATTACGCGTATCATGAACGTAGAAAATGAATTTATTATAGAAGAAAATTTAATAACCGATTCAGAATGTCTATAATTAAATGTTTGATTAAAATCACAAACAAAAAAAATGCTTACATACAATTTAAAAAAATAAATATACCAATTTGAAAAACACTAAAAATAATAATTAGTATTTATAATTGTACTATTAAACAACAGCAAACTCAATAGATAAATTAAATGCATTATTAGATTTAACAATATCTCAAAAATATTTCCATATGGTATAAGAAATTCCTATTATTTTATAATTTCGGCAAATGTTAAATCTGAAAACATTGGTTTGAAGATTTAAGATTTTGAAAGATAATTTAAAATATTATTAGCACTAAAAGAAAATTCTTTCAAATGTTTCACTACTGTAATATGTATAAATACATTTTCCCAGTATAATGTTAATTTCTAATCTGAAACAGTTTCGTAATCTCATGATAATCGAACATCATATTTAACCCCAAAATAATAATAACTATAAGTGTTAGCAATCAAAAAATAGTAAGAAGCCGATAAAATAATTCCAAATCATTGTCGTTCCATACATTTTCAATCTCAAGTAAGAGAAAATTAATGTTTATATTAATTCCAGTATGAATGTAGGCATGCGCAGTCTCTGCGCAGTTTTTTTTTTCAAGCGATGTCAGATTAAGATATTTTTCTTTACAGTTATCGAATTTGAAAATATCGCTTCTGACAGTTAAAGATCAGTCTCTTACAAATATAACATAAAACTATTTAACTCATATGTACAAATCAGGAATAAAATATTTAAATTAAATAAAACTTACATATACGTTCTATTAATATCCGTGTATCCTAAAATGGTCATTTCCTTATCTTAAAGTGTTGTAGACGTGGTGAAGGTGATGTTCTAAAACCAGTGAACTATTTATTTCCCGCGTCTTCTCATGTTTATTTTTTTGTGGGCAGACGATTTTCAAGCAGATGGTCTGGTACAGATTATTTGTTTTTGCATGCAAGAGATATGAAACTTGAATGCGCAGTAATTTTCTGAAAGTATGGTTAATTAAAATTTTGTATTTGAAGAAATGTCCAATGTATTTAACCTTTTCTTTTTATCCTTACCAAATAATTCAAGTTAAAATGTATTGTAAAGTTCCTTTTTTCTAAATAATTATAATAATAATAATATTCATAATTAGAGTTTATTAGATATACCATTGTTTAAATTTTCAAAAGGTGTAAAAATAAATTTAATGGTAATAACGAGCCCCCTTTTTTTTTCTTTTTTATAAAAGTAAAGTTTGTTTTGCACAAATTTTGTATATTTCTTTTATTTTCGGAAAATGCTAATTTTATTTAAAAAGTCTGAAAGAAGTAGAATTTATGACTTGAATACAAATTATAAAAATATTCTTAAGCAAGAAATGCATAGATGACTAAACTCTGAAGACTCTTTCTACGTGCTCATTAAAAGGTGCAGATTTAACTGTAATAGAAATTTTTTATTTTGAAACCACAGAAGCGTTTCGAATAATCCTGGTCGGTAAAAAAAGAAATAAATAAATAAATTTCCTCCCATCAAACTAAATATGTAAAGTGTATAAATTTAATATTCCTAATTCTAAATATATTATCCAAATGCTAGATAAAATTGAAATCATGAAAAAGTATACATTCACTATCTTAGATATCAAATTGATAAAATGTAGCCTGAAAATTTAGTTTATTAATGCTTGTATCGTGCACTTTATTTATTATGCCCCCCCCCTCCCCTTTAGTGACAGAATTTACCATTTGCTATCCACTAATATATTTTATTCTTTATGCCATGTAACTCGTGACTGTTTAAAATATTTCTCTTCATTTTCAAAGATTTTTGAAGTTCATATTTTAGTCACACTGTGACTTACAATATGGTGTTTTTTTTGTCACATATGTCACGTGACGTACGTTACATAGCAGTGACATAACAGTGACCTCACAATTTTTTTTTAATTGCCAGAAAAACATAATTTTACAGTAAATAACATGTTTTAAAGAATTTTCGTAATTTTTTAAAGTTTTAAAGAAGGTCACATCTCAGTCACAATGTGACATCACTGAGTGGTGGCATTTTGGTCACAGATGTGACGTGACCACAGTGACTTACAGTGACGTCACAACGACGTCACCGTGACCATGCATGCTATGAGGGTTTGCTCAGTAACACAAAACGGTTTTGCATCAAATCTCTATGAATATTTTATCAAATAATATTTGTAACTTTATTTTTGTCTTTTATTACCTAATAAATTAGCTAAGAAAGTATCGCTTATCTCTTATTCTTTTGCTCAATTTTCACGTCAAACTTATCGCGTATCCTCTGTAGTTAAGGACTTCATTATACTTTTATTTAATAATCATAAAATATTAATAACAAGGTGTAACACATGTTATTGCTTAAACATTTAATTATGTTGTGTATTTTCTGCTCGGCACTAAGTTTAAAAATATATAGAAATGTTTTCATAAGTATTTTACACATTTTAGAGCACCACAAAACAGCTCATTTCATTCTGGATTACATGGTTCAACTACATAAGAAAAAAAAAATTCATATACAAAAAAATTAATACGAAAATATAATTATAAAATATCTGCGTAACTAATGGGTTTATTAAAAGACATAAATTGTTATTTAGCTTAATGTAATTTAGTCCATAATAAAGTTTATTTATATCTGAAAAAAAAACACTTCACTTAAACGTTAGTTATTATACACTTTAATTGCAATGTCCTTGTAATGTTTTTCTGCATTGAAATATAAATGTTTATTTAGATGATTTGTTGGAAGTAATCAGGAAGTAATACTTCTTTAAAAAGATTTGGGAATTTTGAGTTGTTGACAGTTATTGATATTATTAAACACAGGATGTAATAATAATTACTTGAGGAGATTCATGATTTCTTTTCTCTGAAGAGATTAACCTGTAACTGGAGACCGGAGTCAGAATGACTCTGCGTTGTTCTTGGCCTCTGATTATCATGTGTTTTTTTGCCCTTGTATAAAATCATTCCTCAGTACCAACAAGTAGTTCTTTTATCATTACATGATTTCCAGAATATATTGCATTTCTAAAAAAAATTCCAATGCTGTTTACAAAATACAAAAAAGGAAAATAAAATTTATCTCTGAACGTATAAGAAAATTCATGCCTCCAGTTATGGGTTAATATTTCTTTTAAAAGCTTGGAAGTAAAATTCTGTTCAAGCCGAGGAATAGACTTTGATTTTGGGGAAAGGTAATTAAAAAAATTACCATACGTGCAAAATCTAAAATATATGGTGTTGTTTGAAAGGTTCACAAAAATATATAATTGCTAGCAATAATTGATATTAGTGATAAAATTAATTTCTTAAATATTATAAGCATTTATTATTGTTTTTAAACAAATTGTATACTATAAAAAAATTACAAATATTTTATAATTGTTAATATTTATTATTAATTAATAAATTATGATAATTTTAAATTAACAATAATCAATTAATAATAATAATAAATAAATAACTATTAAGTTTAAAATATAATAATTATTAAATAATTAATACAGTTAATAAATAGTAACATTAATAATATAAATATAGAAACAAATATTTAGTGCACTTAATTATAAACAAAATCTGAATTTAAAAATACAGTATTAACTTCCTATAAAGTAAATTTGTACAAGAAGAAATAACCGTTTAAAGTTTTATATTATATATTAAGTACGTATCATTCACAAATTTACTAGTATAAATAATTGTCAGATATAAAAAAATAATAATAATAGTCGACAATACAATTAACATTACTATATAAATTTGAAATCAATTTTATACGGAAATATTAAAGAAAATCATACCACTTGTGCTAAAAATATAAGTGAAATAAATAGCACAATTTTTTTTAAAGAAATCACGAAAAGACACATCCTGATTTCCTTTTTAAATAAAACATAGTTAAAATACAATTATACTAACCAATATGAAAATTAATTAATGAAAATTAACTTTATCGTAAAACTTGTACGGTGGACATGAAATAAACTCTCCTAATGCTTTACTATGTGTGCGATCCCTCGGAGCATGACACAACTCATCTGTGTTCAGATGAGTTGCAAAACTTGCTTGTTGATAGAAGCAGTGAATAGGTTTTCAGAAAATATCTTATAAAAATATGTGTGCTAATCATGCTAATCACTTATAATGAAACGAAGATAAAAAATGCTATAAAAGTCATATAATACCTTAATTTAGATTAACGCTCACTTCATCGCACAAACGGCGAAATTTTCAAAATCATTCATGATAGAAATATTTTTGCAAACAAATTTTTAAAATAATACTTGGTAAATAATGTCACGAAAGTTCATGTATAATGAAAAATATCAGGAGTATATGAAATACCTTTTACCAAACAAGATGGAGCAAAGCAGTTTTATATATGTATGGCAAGCAGACAACTTAAAACTAGAATCAGAGAACATATAGCAAGCTTCAAATACAACAGGAAAACCACAGCTTTGGCCAGATTAGGTAGCAAAGAACCTTTACAGATCGACATTAAAAATAGAATAATAATTTATCCGTCAAAATTTTATTATCCGGGAATAGATATATCAATAGATATATTTTTACGCAACGAGAATATTTGCAATGATTCAGTGTCCTTTGAGTTACCTAAAATTTGGAAAGAGATGCTATGCTGTTTTAATAACAAAAGTAAAAATTAATCCATGCTCGCAAATATCCATAATATATTTCATTTTATTTTATGTTTGCACGGATTTTCATTATGCATGAAGTCTCGTGACATTATTTACCAAACTATTGTTTTTAAAATTTGCTTGCAAAATTATTTCTATCATGAATAAATTTGAAAATGTCGCCGTTTGTGCGATGGAACGAGCGTTAATCTAAATAAAGCTTCATCACTTTTATTGCATTTTTTAGCTTTGTAGAAAATATGCTGCCAAATTATGTTTCTTCGCCAAGGCCATTTTCTCTACCCCGCCAAACTCCCTATACAGGAAAATTATTGATTGTGCTTTATGAAATAATCTAAGAATCCTGTATTTAGCATGATGTTAAAAAAATATATATATATTACCTTTGCAACTAACTTTTTTTAAAGTTAAAAGTGAGGAGAAACTCTCATATTAAATTCCTAGAATCGACGAATCACTTCTCTCTTGAGAAAAGTTCTTTGAAATGAAGTTAAAAATGAATAATCTAAAAAAAATTTAAATGCCGGCCGATCTTTTTTTTAATTCTGACCTCAGATGTAGTAGAAGTTTTTATTATAAAACTACGCGAATAGGATTTGCATTTTTAACTTATGGTTGAAATACAAAGCATAATTTATGAATCTTAAAAGAATTTTTTTTTTAAGTTTAATCTCTCACCTTTAATATCTATAAATATAAACAGCTTTTTTTCTTAAATTCATCCTCTGCTTTAGCGTTTCATTTTTTGTAATATTCTTGTATACATTCAGTTGTCTTTAAAAATACTTCTATTAAATACACAAAATAAAATATATACTATTGAGATTTTTCTTCGAAACTGCGATACAAAAAAATGAAAAAAAAATGATCATTTCAGATGGAGTAGAAATTTTAATTCTAAGGCTTCATGAATGAAATTTGCATTTTTTTATGCTTAGTTATATCTAAAGGATACAGAGATCTAAAGATGTTTCTAAAATTTAAATCAATACTTTTAAAAACTATAAATAATTATAATTATTCTGCTTTTCAAAACCGATTTACGTTGCTTGATTTCTTATATGGTTCTTGTAGACATCTGGATATCTTTTTAAAACTTGTTTTCAAAAGTTTATTTTTTAAACTATATTTTTTGATTAAACATAAGATAAGATAAAAGTGAGAAAGAATTTTAAAAAGAATTACACTTTTGCAAGAAATAAACTTCGCAAATAAAATGTGTATTATATGCAAAAAAGTGCACAACATATATAAAATTAAATTAAATTTTTTTCTTAGGATTTACAAATCGAAAAATAATAACTGAAATTTGTTACATTGGTCTACACGATTTTCTGAATTAATAAATGAATGTTTTATAAAATATTTTTAAATCTGAAAGAAAATATCTAATTAAAAAATAATCTATCTAATCACGTTTCCAAGTTATATGACTTAAAAAATTAGAACTGTAAGATTTTAAATAGATTAATTTCAAAACTTTAAATATTAATCAAAAGTATGGCTACGCTTACTTAAATAAAAATAATATTTTAATATTAAACGTTTGTGCTTTCAATTTTAAGCAAAAGTATTATCTTATTAGCAGTTAAAACTTCTTTAAACATATAACATTTAGAAATGCACGCATATTTGGAATTCTTAAAAAATGGCTTTTGTTTGCATATTTATTTGTATTTTTACTTTCTACAGAGTAGGGAAATTATAGCTTTCATGATAAAATCTCGATTATGGGTAATTTGATTGCTAATTTCTCTAAAATTGCACTAACAATTTTCAAACAAAATGTATATTTGGTATATATGTAGACTAATGCCTGGCATAAAAGAAAACAAAATTTAAAATTAAAACTGGCATTAATTTCGAAAACTTTCACTTATTTTCGAATCAAGTTTAAAAACAAACAAGTAACATTATGATGTTAAACAAGAGATTATGTTAACTCATGACAACACCTAAATGGGTTCTTGTTTATTATGTAGTGCTTCGAGACTAAACATAATGTTATTTGTTTTTAAATAAATTCGAATTTTATGCCTAATTTATGTTGATTACGCTCATGTGTTCTCTAACTTGTTTGATTTCCATGAGAAAATCATCTAGGGCAGCGGTTCCCAACCTTTTTAGTTGTGCGGACCACCAATTTTGTAAAAATAACTTTGAGGACCACTAACTACTTAATATACAAGTTAAAAATATGACAAATAGACACCTATATAGTTATAGTATATACACATGACGAATATATATATATATTATGTCAGTAACTAGTAAAAGTACATGAAGAGAAAAATATCTTATATAAAGAAAATAACTTTATTTATTGTATCCACTTAGCTATCACAATTACATAAAAACTCAAAAAAAAAACTCAAAAAAAAAAAAATGATAAAAAAACCCTTAATGGGATTTTTGACACTGTTTGTCCTCGACGAGAGTGTCAATATCTGGTTTGAAACTAGATAGTTTTAGTTTCAAATCTCTCTTCGCAGTCATTTTATTTCTATATTTATTTTTCAAAAAAAAAAAAAAAACTAAAGTTGAAAAGGTTCGTTCACATAGATAGGTTGTAGAAAAGACCATCAAGTCATCATAAGACCAAAAGACCATCATAATTTTGGCAATAGCTGGATAGTCTAGCCGAACTTTTATCCAAAATGAGACCAGTGGCGTTGTCTTAAAAATTGATTTTAACCCCTTGAGGGGCGGTGGGATAAAATATATCCCACTGAATTTAAATAAGATTCGCAACAGAAAATGTTTATTAAATTTTTTATTTTTAAGTTTGGAGGAAAATCGTTGAAAAATTGCTTTTCCTCATTTAAAAATAAAGTTTTTCGATTATTGCGGTGAGAATTTAATACTTAGAGACATTTTTGCTTGCCCCTCAAGGGGTTAAAGTCTTGTCACATGATAGTTCAATTAACGAGTCTTCTTCATTTGAAGATAATTTAAAATTTTTTAAGTAATTTTCTTCAAAGGGGTTTCTGATCGATTGTATTTCATCTTCAATTTTAGGGAAGAAGTTCCTAAAAAGTATGAAAAGTCTTAATTACTGCTTCAGTTAGTGTTGGTAGATTTCTCATTCATATGAATGATTAATAAAAGTATAAGACAGGTAACTAAAATTTTTTAATAATTTTATAAAGGTACAATTTGAAAATTTTACTAATTTTAAAAAAAGTTACTGTTTTAGGAAAATAAATGTTTTTAATTACGCTTATTAAAAATAATAGAATAAAATTAAGAAAAATAAATAACTTTAAATTACCTGAGGTTAGAGGCCAAAGATTCGATGTGTTCTTTTATAGTTGTAGCTGTAGTTTTATCAATTTTGACTTCTTTGGTTTCAAGAAAATCATGCAGGACTGGAAATGCGTCGAAGGAATCTTGCTCCACCTTTTGAGCCCATCGTTGAAGTTTCTTTATCATTGCTTCTATTTTGTCTTGTACAAAAAACTTATGAGCGTCCTTGCCCTGCAGAGTTAAGTTAAGAACATTGAGAGAACCAACAATATCCGCCAAATATGCCAACCGTTTCAACCAGTTTTCATTGGTCACACAGTCTAAGTAGGAATTTGCAAGTTTTCCATCATAATCTCCCTCCCTCAAGAAAACCGTCAGTTCATCACGGAGTTCGAACAATCTTGTCAACGCTTTGCCTCTTAACAGCCACCGAACTTTGCAGTGAAGTAGAAGCTGTTTGTGTTTTCACTGTGTTTGTGTTGCACTGCCCATTTCATCACACAAAACACCAAACAATCTGGAGTTTTTAGGTCTTGCTTTGATAAAGTTAACTATTTTTACTGCATCATGAAGAGATTTTCTTAAACTCTCGTCCAAATCTTTAACTGCAAGAGCTTCTCTATGTATGCTACAATGTGCCCATTGAACCAAGGAAGCGACTGATTTAACTTTGGCGAATAAACCAATATGAATTCCAGACATAGCACGTGCCCCATCCGTTGTCAAACCTACACACTTAGTCCAATCTATTTCATTTTCTTTTATAAAATTGTCAATAGATTTGAAAATCTCTTCGCCAGTTATTTTTGTCGGCAAAGATCGACAAAACAACACTTCTTCTTCAATATTGCCATTCAACTCAAAACGACTAAAAGCTAATACATTAGCTTCTACAGCAACGTCTGTACTCTCATCAAGTTGCAGCGAAAAATATTCACATTGTTTCATAAAAGTAATGACAGCTTTTTTCACATTTTCCGGCATTTCATCAATTCATCTTTTAACGGTTGTATTTGATAACGGAATTTCGTTTTTTTTTTTTTTTTTTTTTTTTTTTTTTTTTTTTTGTACATTTTTTATCAAACAAAGCATTAATTATTATAATAAAACACTCATACTACAATATGTATTAAAGCACACATACACACATAAATAACGCCTGCATTCAACAGTTAAAGGTCATCTATTCATCGTTGTCCGGTCATCCAAGGCTGTCGTATAGATGGCTGGTGACTTTCCCAACATGGTTTATTAGTGAGAAATTGCAGACTCAGGCATCGGCCGGAGTAGCTCAGTGGTTAGAGCAGCAGTCTTGTATACTGTGGTCCCGGGTTCGATTCCTGGCTCTGGCTAATTTTTCACTCCAGTTGGGTTTACTCCATTACTTATTATTTTTGCCGCGGGTATAATAAGTTCCTCTCCCACGGTGTGAGCTGAACCCTTCTTTGCGATTAACAAAGAAAGCTCATAAGAAACTCTGGTGCTTAGTTTGTTCTGTTTTGAAGATTTTTCCATGGTAGATTTAGACAGACAAAAATTTATTTTCTTGATTTCAAAGAAATCCAAAGACTTTTCTACACATTCAGGATGTTTAGTTGATAGATGTCTTTCAAGTTTTGGAAATTTCATACATTCTTTGGATAGCATTTCGAAACAAATCACACACCGAGGCATAGGCTCTTCCTCAGAACCAGAAAACACAAACCCACATTTTAAAAAATCAGGGTTATATTTACGAAAATATATTTTAGTTTTCCTTGCTATTTTTTACAACTTAGACTGGATTTCGCCTTCATTTCAAACTCACTATTTGTAGAAACAGATGTAGAAGCCCCTTCATCACTTGCCAACTTCGTCTTACGACAAGAGCCCGTCCGAAACCAAGCATCCATATTGACGTGAAGTAATATTAGCTCACAGCACACATAACGATATGATACATCAACAAAAAACAACAGCCACTGACAAAGGAGTCAATAATAAAAGTGCGGAATGCGGACGTGGTGGGGAGCAGGGTGAAGAATGTCGGAGGGAGGAGAGCGTTGACCTTGATGACTGACGAATGTAAGCCCAGCGATCAACAGCCAGTTGTCTCTGCTCTGTAGTGAATTGTCCCGGAAAACCGGTATTAGACCCCAAGGTTCTACGGCCCAGTACCACGGTGCTCAAGCCCCACGGGTTGGGAACCGATCTTATTATACCCACGGGTTGGGAACCACTGGTTGGGATCTAGGGATTTCAGAAAATTCGAGTTAGTTACTAATTAGACTTATTTCAAATGCGTAAAATTCTTCAAAAATTTAAATTTCAAAAAGGAATTGTTTTTTAAGAGAATGGAACAAACGAGCATGTTTAAATATTTATTTGGTAATGGAAATTGCAAGGTGTTAGAAAGACCCGTTTGTTTCAAACAGTATATAAAGCTTTTGTTATTTAAATTTGACAGTATATTTAGCTATGCTGAATATGCTTCTGTTCTAACACATTAGTAGGAAGGAAACACATATTGGTGCAAACTTTCATGAAGTCATGTATTTCATGCATCTTGTACACTTTTAAAAATGATTTAAATAAAATATTTTCGTAAATAATGTATCTTCGCGAAGGTAATTTTATAGAAATTTCGAGAAAATAAGATTGAAAACAACACCATCTATTGTAAGGAATAATAAAATTAAAAAAATAAAAACATATAAAGTTATTAAAAACGTTTTCTATAATTCTTATATATAACACCCATTTTTAAAAAATAAAAAAAACATAATAAATTATAATAGAATAATAAATAAGTAATAATATATAATTAATAATATATACATAATAATATTATTTATAATATATATAATAATAATATTGATAATATAAATAATAATATAATGCTAATAAATAATTAATAAAATTAAAAAAATGATTTATAAATAAGAATAAAAAATATTAAATATTTAACAGTAAGCAATGATATTTCTTAATTGTTATTTCAAATGTGTTTTCAGTATTTAGAGATATTTAAAAGGAATATTCCTTATTTCACAACTTTTCAAAAAAAAAAGCGTTACCTTCCCCTTTTTATCTCACGTATGTTGCGAGAATACAAAATAATAAGGAAAGTGCCTAGTTAAACTGATGGCATTGAGCTCACACGCTATTCAGACTAATTGTATATTATACTCTTATTTCAAAGAATAATGCCCCTCGAAAAATAAATTAAGGGGGAATTAGCCCCTCCCTTTTTCCCATCTTTATACTTAACCAACGAGCCTCCAAATCTCACCAGGGATGCACCTTATCAGAATAAACCGGTATACCAACTTTGAAGCAAATCGGATAGAAAAAACATTTATCTAAATTAAGGGCGTATTAGCCTCCAGTTCCCCCCTTTATACTTAGCCAATGAATCTTAAATCTAATCAGGGAATCGCGTTTTCAGAATTAACCGGTATACCAAATTTGAAGGAAATCTGATCACCCTGCATGAAAAACCCATTTATCTAAGTTACGGGGGAGGCGGGTGCGGTTAGCCCGCGTCCCCCACTGAAAAAAAAGTAATTAAAATCCGTTCAGTTTTGAAAAAATATAAATGAATGATTTCTGATAAAACATGTAGCTATTATTAAATATATTTAATTTTAAGTAGCTATATTAATCTTAGAAACAAATGAAGGCTTATGAATCATTAGAGAGACGATTTTTTTTGGTTGCGATTCTTGAATAACGTGGCTGGATTGTAAATGAGGAATTCTTCAGCGGATACGTGTGGCATCATTTTACGTAAAATAAAAGAGTGTGTTTTAAGTCTTAAAACTGAAATATGTTTTATACTATCTATATTTATATACATTTTTCTTTCATCGGGGGCGACAATAAATTCTGAAAAAAGATAATTCCTATTTTCAATATTACTTTTTTTTTTTTTTTTTTTTTTTTTTTTTTTTTTTTAATCCATCTCAGTACCCAAGTTTAATTTGTAATCAGTAAATTTGCTAAAACAGATTTTAATTAATTACCATTATACTTAAAGGTTAGCTTTTTCAAACTTGACATAAAAAATGTTCTTTCATTTTATGAATTAAATGTGTTTTTTTTTATGTTTCTAATTAATAAAGATTCGAAAATAACTAAACTGAAAACTAATCGCTGAAGCAGAGTTTTCTATTTAATTACTATCTTTTTATTTTGCGTAGGACAAAAGCAGGCCTAAAACACTAAAACAAAAATAAAATAAATAACTAATAAAACGTCAGGAATCATTTACTGTTCATAATTTTTTGAGTGGGAGAACTGGCAGAAAGCTAATAATGTAAAAATTAATTTTAACATGCAATTTTTAAGAGGAATGCAAATAAAGTTTTTTGATCTTTTCTCGAAGATTTTTGCTTCAACTTTTTCAAAGTGCAATTTTATTAAAAATGAAGTAAAAATATGCATCGTTTTTTCTATTCAATTTATAAACGAAATGAAACTATTATATAAGAATTTCTGTGAAATGCTATAATATCCCACATACGCCAATAATATGCATAAAATATAACTTTTTATTAATTTTTACCAAATTTTTTATACTTATATTTATAATGCCTATGAAATATGATATTGCTTTTCAACAGAAATGCCTAGCAGTGAAAGGTACGTTATTTATTTGATGAGGTAATTTGGAAATAGAAAGAAAATTATTTTTAACAAAGCAAAGATGTAAAGTATGTCAAAATACTTTTAAGGCATTTCTCAAGCTATTTTGTGACACAGATATAAATTCATTTTTGTTCGTAACAGCATGAAATTGGCAGGTTTTCTTACCCAGAAACTATGTAATTGAATGATATTTTCTTTTTTTTTTTTTTTTTTTTTTTTTTTTTTTTTGGTAAAGAAACATTATCTTTCAAAATGTTTTGTTAACACTAGAACGGCGGTAGGGGTCATTTTGACACCTGAGTACTTCGTCCGTTGATTACTTTTGTTTGCTTGGGCGAAATCGTTTGAAATTTTTTGACTTTTCCTAAATAGATAACATATATTTCTAAAAAAAATTCAGCTTTCTAGATTTGTTAGTTTTTGAAATATGAACTTGTATTCCTAGAACGGCGGACGGGGGTCATTTTGACCCCATTTGCAAAATACTCTTAGTACTCGAAGCTGCTTTTGTTGCTATACTATATGTTCGAGGAGCAATAAAAAAATGGTTTAGATTTATATTCATTGTCGTCCAAGGCATGAGGAATACTATTTTGCAAATAAACTATCTCAAGAGATAGATTCAAAGAAAGAAAAATATTTTTTAGGTTTGATGAAAAGACAACAGGATCTAGCAGACTACAGACTGATAAATTTGCTCTTGCATCTAAAATGTGGAACATATTTATTGAAAATTGCCAAACATGCTACCGACCAGGACAAAATATTACAGTTGATAAACAATTGTTCGCATCTCAGGATAGATATAAATTTACGCAATATTTGCCAAATAAATCGGATAAATTTGGAATAAAATTTTGGTGATCTGTTGACGTTGATACTAAAAACCTCTTGGATGAATTTATTTATCTGGAAAAGGATGAAACAGCAAATCCTTAATTACATTTATCGGAAAATGTTGTCGTGAAATTAACAGATCCCCATCTAAACGAAGGGAGGAATATTACGACAGATAGCTATTTTACTAACATCAAATTAGCAGAAATGTTAAAAGCTTAAAATACAACTTTGGTTGCACAATGAAAAAGAACCGAAGAGAAATTCCTATATCACTGAAAATATGCGCAGTACTCTTTATTCATCGAAGATAGTGGAATGTGATAATATGACACTTACCATCATCTATCAAGCCAAAAGAAAAAAATGTGTTTTTCTACTGAGCTCATTACATTCTACTGTAAAAACTGAAGACGGTCTCAAGAAGTTGCACGATTCAATAGAATATTACAACGCAACGAAGTATGGTATGGATATCCATGATCAGATGTGCCGAAAATACTCCGTGAAATCGGCTTCTGGACGATGGCCTGTACTTATCTTTTTCAATATTTTGGATCATGCAGCTTTAAACGCCTGGATAATATATAAAAGTGTAACAGGCAAGCCTATCAGTAGAAGAGATTTTCTATTAAATTTAGGAGATGTGTTCAGAATGGATCTTATGGTTTCAAATCTCCCAAAGATCTTTCCTGAGTCTTCAGAAAAAAAACACGAAAATAAAATAGATATCAAGATAAAAAATGTCAAGTACAGACGTGCAATGGCAACAAATCTCAAGAATTTTGCACACCATGTTTCAAAGTTGTGTACTGGAAAAATTGCTATTTTTTTTTTTTTTTTTTTTTTTTTTTACAACTAAATTAATTCCTTATACGTGTGAACAATTTGGAGTAAAATGTACTGGAAAAATTACTCTTTTTTTTTGTTACAACTGAATTAATTCCTAATACGTGTATACAATTTGGAGTATTATAGGCATTAAATAAAACTGAAACAGAATGCTTAACATATTAACCCTTCAGCTACACTTATAATGAAATAACGGAAACAACAGAACATATTTATCATTTATGGATTTAGAGAGTGAATCATTCGGCGAGTAAGTAGATGAAAATATAGATATATATTATTTTATAAATTGTGTTTTATTTTAGTTAACATTAGTTTTAATTTGTGAAAACATTAATTTTAAATCGATTTTTATATCAAATTAATGAGTTTTTTGAGTAGTCGTAGTATGATCCAATCAATCGCCCGGTAGGCGTTACATATACAGTACTTTAAAAATTCAATAAATTATCGAGTAATTTTAAATATAAATTATGAAATACATGCAAATTACATATTTTTGCATATATATGGCATTTAAAATTTTTTTAGCGTTGTTATTTCAGTAGTTTCGTTGAGGGGTCAAAATGACCCCTTCCCGCCGTTCCAGTAGGTAAGATTTTCCCGCCGTTCTAGTGTTAAGAATTACCGGAATAAAATAATAAAATTCTAAACATAGTTTAGAACTTTGATGAGTAATGCGCTCTACGGTATTATTTTTCTAATGAAACCTTCTTCAAGATACCAGGAAAAAACTGAATTTGTTTCATTTTCTTCAAAGAAATTGGTCGCTCACGGAGGGAATTCAACTGGGATGGTATCTGAGTGGAGGTAAAATTAATATTAAGCCTATGGTAATAAATTTCGTTCCATGAAAAAATGGTCGTACAGGGAGGTTTCATTGTATGTATCTGTTTTATTTGCTCGATTACACCGTGATCAAGGAATATTAGAAAAAAAATGTTAAATACAAAATTTACGTATTTTTGTCCGTAGAATCCGAATCTGCAATAAAAAGTGGGGGTTATCATTCAAGATTTCAAAGTTGGACCCCCCCTCTGACCCCCAGGGGGTCAGTAGCGAGGGTCAAATTTGGTATCACTGAGTAGCTTTTAAAAAAATATTTAACACGTATATTTTCGTTTTTCAATCTGCTTTGTATTTCTCGAGTTATTCGACCGTTTCCACACTTTTCGGACACCCTGTATATATTTATATCTGTGGGGAACATTAGAAGAATCGGGACAAAACTATGTTTTCCGCTGTTTCTAACACTTTAATATTCGCCCCCGCCATATTCACGGGCTGTGTCTTTTTTCAGATTTTTTCAGATTTGTTTGATTCCCACCAGTTTTATAAAATAGTGTAATTAGCTTTATTATGGTATCATTTTACCTGTCATTTAATAAGATAAATATTTCTTTTTCAAAAAGTGGTGCCAATAAGCAATTTGATTTTTAAACCGCAATTTAATGCGACCGTTAAGGGGTTAAGGAAATTGATAAACATATCTTATTTTTGAAATGCTGTATTGCACTTGCTATTGGGTGTATAAAAATGTTGTAAATACGAAAGTTGTAGGAAATTTTATCCTATTTAAGATTGCTATTAATAAATAGACCGCTGCGCAACGGATCTCGAGATATTCTTTAAAAAGCAAAAAACGTATCGAAATTTTGCCGTTTTTTGCCCACAGAAAATTCTCCCTTGGGAAATTTTGTTGGAAAATTCGTTTTTCCGATGCTGACCTTAGTCGGAAAAAATCTCTTACCCGACCTTTTGCAAGGTAACATGTACATTTCCCGTGTACTAAGATGCAAACACAATTCTTAGTTACTATAGAAATGTAATATGTAGATGTTACCGGATTTTTGACATCGGGATTTTTGTTATGTCATTCGTTATGTCATATGATTTTTGTTATTTGACGGGATTTTTGTTATGCCATTAATGTGTGTGCTACGTTAACTCTCTAGCGCTCATCGTAGCAAATATTCTACCATCAGTGTTCCCCATTTAGTGGATTTTTCAATTAACATATTCCGTATTCACATCGCAAGATTATAATAGATTTTTTTGCTTTATTTAATAACATACATTTCGTGATTAGATAAACCGAAATTTACAATTTACATTTCTGGTATGAATTCTGATTCTCTGAGTTACGCAATTTCTGGAACTCATTCTGTCATGGTCATTAGAGGGTTAAAATAAATTCAAAACAGTGCTACATATGAGCGCCAGTAATACCGGATAGGGGATTTTTTAAATACAAAATATCTACTACTTTTTAAAATTCGTAAAATTCCATTTATTAAATGACAGACATTCCGTGATTTATTAATGCGATTTTTACTAGCCAGAAAAAGATATAGATATTATGAATAATTTGTTGAAATTGATTTGTAATAATTGTTCTTAACTGGTTAAAATCCCTGTAAGCTTATAAAAAATAAAAGAATTGACAAATGTCTTTTTACAATTAATTTATACAAGTTAAATAAATTTCCTATTAGATCTAATTAGTGTTGCTTTTTCAATTAAAATGACAAATGACAAAGCACTTCAGTATCGGATAAACAAAGGGAAGCGTCATTAATTGCCGTTCGTTAATGTCAAGTCCCGAACGATATTCTAATTAAACAGTATTAATTATTGAGCATGAAAACATATTAATAGTTCCTCTTATGCTTCCGATACTTTGATTTATAAATCTCACTTGTAATGAATTAAATTTACGATAATTGAACTGTCAAATGTATGTACTGTTAGCAGCGGAAATGCGCAATTTAAAGCATGATCAATGTGCCGAGTTACGACTAATGTAATTTAAAGTTTAAATTTTATTGCTACATTAAAACCTTACAGATGAGAAAATAGATAATTTGCATGTTACACTATTATTAGCATGTTATGTCAATAATGTCTGTTCTAGGTAAAAATAAATACAAAAAATAGAATGCGAGTTTACCCAAAAGTTTTAAGTTTTATGCTCATTTATGACATAACGTGTGTGCTATGCAAAAATAAATGCAAACATAGTATGGGAGCTTTCTCAAAGTTTTTATGCTAAAATAGTACAATTTCAACATTTTAAAATCAATTGACTCGCTGTTTGTTTTGTGCGAACCATAAAGTGCACAAAACAAAGAGTTTTATTGTACCAAATAGCACAAAATAAATAGTATATATATAGTAATAATACATGCCATAAGGTGCATTTTATAAAACTAGGGTTAAGATTTCCAGTATTATGAATAATTTGTTCGTTTAAAAAATTTGTTAAGGAATGAATCATTTTAACAATAGTTTTACATATCTCATGACATTTTGTTTAGTTTTTCTTAGATCAATTAACTTGTTGGAAATTTGATCTGTACAGTTATAGAGGATAATTTTAAAAAACGTGTGCACAAGAAAAAAAAAGTTGAAAATCCTAGATGTAGTATAATTTTTAAATAAAAAAACAATTAACCTCTAAAATTGCATTTTAAAACTAAATCATTTTTCATTAAAAAAACGATTTAATAATATGTGGAAAATGTACTATCAGATAAAAAGCAACGAGTAAAAAGAAGCATCTGCTTTTAATAATCCATTTTGAAGTAACTATTTTTTCTTTATAATTAAGTAGACCTAAGTCTTTATTAATCTTATATAATGTATTTTATTGTCCTTAATTAATGAATAAAAATGTAAAGAAACATTATTGCATTTATACTGAAATTCAGAAGCAAGAGAGTGATAAGTAGGAGTAAATAAAACTTTAACGACTAGACAACAGGAATTCTGCTTTTTCAGAATTTAGTGTCGCCCCCGGCATTTCCATTACTTCCTTTTCTTCTGATGGACTGGTGGATGGAAAAATGGCCATGATTTTTTTCTCAAAAAAGAAAATGGCCATTTTTACCCCCATTCTGACCAGAAAATCAGAGTTCTACCTGAGTACGGTATCAGAGTACGGCTGCTCTTTCATCTTCACCTAACACTTCATTTACAATGGCTGTTTCATAATAATAGAAGCCACCAGTCCATCAGAAGAAAATAACTCTCTTAAGCGGACTCTACTGCAGTACAAAACATATTTCAATTTTAAGACTTAAAGCACACGTTTTATTTTATGTAAAATGACTTCATTCGCATCCGCTTAAGAATTCCTCATTTACGATCTACTCTTAAACATCTACAGTAAAGCATGCATAGCACATCACTATCGCGAAATAATGCACAAATGCAGCAAAAAGATACCGCCATTCAATTAAATCGACAAAAAAGGCTATCTAATGATTCATAGATACTTAAAATTAAATATAGTTTATAATAGCTCCATTGTTTTAACAAATCATTCGTTTATATATTTTTAAAAATAGCACGTATTTTAATTACACTTTCTTTCGGTTGTTATGAGAAAATGACAACAAAATATATAATTACTGTTTTAGAACTACTTTTCCTTTACTTTCTACAGAAATGGAGTACTTCCGTTGCCAAAATTAAGCAAATCGCTCTAAAAACTACACAAAATTAATATTTCAAAAATAAATGGGGATACATTAAAAAATTGCTATAGAGTATTTAATCGCTCTGCTTTGTTTTACGGCTGGCATTTGTAAAGTAACGTTATTTTTTGGAATACACAAAATAAGGTGGGAGAAAGAAATTGTATACCGTACCGGGAGCTAATAACATACCACATATTTTCAGAAAATACCCAAGTAACTCACTGTAAGTTAAACTTTTTAGCCTATAAATATATTTCATCTTTTATACACTGACCTCTAAAAGTTAAAGAACAGTGACCAGAAGTTTTCGATTGTACACGGTTTGCCGAATATCTACCAAAATTCTTGACGATTTGTCCTTGAGTTTCGAAGAAAAGAACATGTTTGACATCATATTTGTCAGTGAAGATTTAGGTGCGGGGACGATTATAGAGGGCCAACAATAAATTTAATAATAAATAATATTTACGAGTACCCAGCGCGCCTTGCGTTGCAAGGAAACAGAAATTGCTCAAAACAGCCTGTTACTGTAGAAAATAACTATGTAGGTCTTGTTTAACGTTCATGTGCATTTGTGTAAGCATAGAACGCATATCCGTGAGGATGTTAACGTTTCTGAGAAAAGTTTTTTATTTTTTGTTGTTGTTGTTTAGAGAGTACAAAGATTTCAGCCAAATTTAACACCACTTTCCAACGACATGAAAAAGAGCAGTGAAAACAGTTTACTGCAATTAAAACATGAATATATCGAATATTTGATGAGATATGGGCATTGGTATGAAACAATTTTTTGCTACGCATGTGAGAAAGATTCCAAAGTTTTTATTTCTTAATTTGGTAGTCAGTTAAATAGGGCAACTCATTTAAAAAATCCAGTCAAATATCTAGAAAATTCTGAAAGATCGTGGCGATATAGTGAGTTGATTTTTACATGTAGCTTTATAATAAGGGATTTTCCACAGTTTGTCAATCAGCTCACTGTATCTTTCTGCGTTTTCAGAATATTTACCGGACTTTTTATATGAGTTACCCTAAATAGCTGACTACCAAATTACGAAGTAAAATTTTGGAATCTTTCAAGCATGCGCAGTTAAAAATTATTTCATACAAATGCCCATATCTCATCAAATGTTCCATCTATTTAATTGAAGTATACTGTTTTAATTACAGTATACTGTTTCTACTGTTCTTTTTTCAAGTTTTCGAAAAGTGGTCTTAACCCGGGAGGACTCGCCGCACCGGGCCCGATAGACCCGGAGTGCGCACGGTTTTTACAATTGTCACCACTATCTTTTCAAAAGTAATTTTCAACTTCTTTATCGCCAAATTGTCTCGGACTAAATAAGGTGACAATTATTATTTGTATTTATTGGTGACAAAGTAAAAACCATTCATACCCTGGGTATGCGCGCGTTCTCCCGGGTTAAATTTGTTGAAAACTCTGTATTCTCTGAACCAAAAAAAATTGAATTTTTTACAGAAACTTTACCACCTTCACAAATATGCATTCCAAGTAAAAATTCATGCTAGTACCAGCAACAAAAATATGCTAGTTTTTGCTATGTATTGCTTTGTCTGCTAGATTTTCATGCTAGTATATGCTTTGCAATGCTAACCAGCATCAAATGCTATATAGTTAGCTTACACAGCAATAGCATGACAAGCTATATACATGCATTTTATGCTTATTTGCTGTTTAAGCTTTTTCCAAAGCATGGAGAGATAGGTACCTTAACATGCTATTATATGCTTTTTTTTGCTTGCCAGCATAATATGCTATACAGCCAGCTTAGGTAGAAAACAGCATGACGTACTATGTGCTAATTTGCTACACAAATCTCTTCCAGTAATAATGAGATAGGTACCTCAATGAACAATTGTGTGCTTGTTAATACTTGCCAGCATCCAAATGTTGTTTATATTTTTTTAGTTTCTCGAAAAGTATAAATTTGGCTATGTTTTTGAAAATAGAAGAAAAGGAAATTTTAATTATAAATTAAATTTTCACATCGGGGGAGATACAATAGCTCTCTTGCACCTCCGTCCCCCTAACAGAAAATTCTTATTTCCTCTTTTATTTTTAGCTAAGAGAAGATATTAAATTTCAATTTGTTTTTCAAAATCGGAGTAAAAAATTAGTTAAATATCAAAATCGAGGGAGGCTTAATGGGTCACCTAAGCCCTCTTTCCTTAACGGAATATTCAGGTATTTGCGTTAGGGAGGTTTCACTTTATATTGAAATTTTGCAAGATGTAAAATATAACTTCTATTTTTTTAATTAATTTCTATGGGGGCAAGATTAAATTCTCTGAGGGATTTAACTTCTATGAGAGTCTTTTAGGGGAGCCCCCCACACCTATAAAGAATTTTTTCTTCTTCTTTTTCTTACAATTTAAATATTTTAACTTACTCGAAAAAAATATGCAGTATGTCTTTAAAAAACGGAGAAAAAGAAAATTTTGTTCATTAAAATTTAAAATCCACGGGGAGGGGCTGGCCACCTGAATTCAAGATTGTCTTAAACCACCCATTTGAGATTAGTTTTTAATACCTAAACATGAAAAGAAACAGAACTAAAAATGAATTTCCATAGCGGATATAGAAGAGTAACTCCCCCCCCCCCGCCCACAATTGAAAATTTTAAACTGATCTTCGTCTTACTGTTAGAATATTTTAACTTACTTGAAAATTATAAATTTTCTATATCTTTTAAAATGGGAGAAAAATAAAATTTTGTTTATTAAATTTCAAAAGCTGGGAGTGGGGAAAGCTGTGTCACCGCCACCTAAACACTTCCCCTTGAAAACGTTTGAGATAATTTTTTAACACATAAACTTGAAAAAGATTAACAAACACTTTCCATGGTAGATTTATGAAAATCAAATTTCAAATTAATTGCTTAAAAGGCAATTTTAATTTGAAATATTGTATGCAAGGCGAATGGTTCTCTCTGGAAAAATTTCCAAGTATTAATATAATTTCAATCGATGCTGGATTTAATTGAGTTTCATGTTTGCATCATGTTGGTGGCTCACGCTAAATATTCCATCTTGTGCTGAGTTTGTAGCCTCGCCATCATGTAATAGTGAGAAATTTTACAGACTGGGCGTCGTTCCATGTGGTTTAGTCGGTAGAATGTCAGTGTGCTATACTGATGGCCCGGGTTCCAGTCCCGGCATAGAATCTTTTTCACTATGTTGGCCTTTGCGCCTTTTAAGCAATTAATTTGATATTTGATTTTCATTTGAAATATTGTATATAAGGCGAAGGATTCTCTCTGGAAAAATTTCTAAGTATTAATACAGCGATGAATTTTGAAATAACCTTTTGCTGTAAATATAAAATCTTATCTTTTTACCGTACTTTTTAGCAAAATATCACTATTTTGGAGTCCTATTCTTCTAAAACATTTTAAATTTTTCCACTTAAAAAACAATGCTTATCAACTGACATATTTTTTTTATTCAGTTCTATGCTTGATATTAAGTTCTATGCTTAATATTGAGTTCAAGCTTGATATTTAGAATGTGTAAATTTTTTAATTTGTTGTGATTTGTCATTGCTTTATTAAATACGAACATGGAGATATTAATATAACTATTATTTATAGAGCAGCATGATAAGCGATATTTATTTAAATTTTTTATTCCCGTGTATATTGTATTTTGTGAATATGCGCTAAATAGATTTGGTATGTTTTATAGGAAAAGACTGATCTGGGAAATAAAAAAAAAAACGAGTAAGAAAAATCATGCGTTAATCATAGATTATAAAATACTTTCCAACACTTTCTGAATGCTTTAACAAGACATCGTAATTTAGGGAAATGACGTAAATAAGATAACTAAGTAAACATTTTAGAAAATTCATAAAACATTTGAAAAATTGATTTCATCAGTTACCGTCCATAGCCAAATATGTTTTCCAATTCTTTTGAACAGCCCTGTATTTGATCTGTAGGTTGATACACTGAGAAAAATGAAGTACTCAAAAATAAGTAAACCGACGTACTCATATCGAATTGAATATTTTTGGATCAAAAATGAACCCATGCTTTCTCTATTTTGAAACATCACATGTTATCCATCCCAAACAAACGAATAGTTTTGTACCCTGTAATGGTTCATTTCATTTATGGCGGCATAAATGATGTTTATTAATGTAAATATTAAATTATGCACAGCATTTTAAAATAATTTAAAAGTGCTTGGAAATAATGCTCTTGTCATAAAAATATTCGATTTGAGTATCTTGTTAAGAATTTTGCTATTTTTCTTAATAAATAATCAATTAAACATTTCTTGTTAAGAACTTTGAACGGGAAATAAATGTCAGTATATTTTTACTTTAAATTTTAGGTTTTTCTTTTTTTATTGGGGGGGGGGGCAGTACATAACGATTCATATTTGATCACAACCAATGAATAAAAAATGAGTACATGTGTTTCTCAACTTTGAGTACATTTGGATCGGAGCTATTTTAAGTATGTGACGCATTTAAAATTGAGTACTTTTTACTCAATTTTGACTTCCCATTTTTTAAGTGTATATATACTATATAATGGGAATATCTAGTTTAGCAAGAAAACGCGTAACAGGTTGAAATTCTTTTTCAGCAATTTATACTACTTGAGTAATTTTGTAACATACTTGAATACTTTTGTACAACCCTGTAGTTTACCTAGAATCTTTATTACACGCCACTATTTAGTTAAAATTTAATTCAAGCTAAGACACTCTTAAAACTGCTGAAATCACATTTCCAGAAATTATAATTTATAGACGGCCATGTATCCAATTCTTTACGTGACCATGTATATCATTTTATCTATATTCTACAAACATTTCTTGGTAAATTAAATGCAGTTCAGCAAAAAAAAAGCATAACTCATTTAAAAACAACCTTTAAGCAATTTGCGCCCATACCCAGTAATCCTTACGAATACTTTTGTGTAGCCTTGTATAGGAATTATAGATTTATATACACCATATACTATGCATAAATATAGTGAATCATAAAAGCTCATATCATAATTAAAAATACATTTCCAGCAGTCATCGCTAATGAACAGTACTTCGGATACAATATAGTATCTGAAATATTTTGTGTGTCCCTGTAAATGCTATATACGTATTATTCGTATTATACATGAAATAATTTATAGTATGTAAACCTCAGCGACATATATCAATTTCATTATATATGAAATAGATTGACATAATTAAAATATGCCGCAAACAATTCCCTCCACCCCTATATCATTATGTATTTGAATTCCTTTTTTAGCCCTGTAAATGAACAATAACTATTCTTTGCATCGCATAGTCAACAGAATGCATATTTTAGTGCACTTCATAAATGCATATAAATTTTATTCTGTTTGAAAGCGTGCGTAAAATCATAAAAAATCATTTGAAACTATTTTTCCCATAGGCTGTAATGTAACGGAAAACTTTTGGCTGTCCCTGTAAATGAACAAAGCATGCTACAAACTTCAGGTACCGTGCTATGGTAAACGTCAATAACATCCAAAAATTTCAGGGCAATCCGAGTATATTTTCGAGAGTTAGAGTGCGGACAGACTGCTAGACGGACAGACGGAGAGACAAACTGAAGTCATAAGAACTTTTCAACTTGTGTCCTATATTATGTATCCTGTATTATATGAACTTTTAAAAAATATATACTAAAACAGTTTAATCTATAACTTCCCATCAGGCATGAAAAACACTTTGTTTCAATGCTTAAATATCATATTTTACTTTTTAGTGCCAATAATTACGCGTATCATGAACGTAGAAAATGAATTTATTATAGAAGAAAATTTAATAACCGATTCAGAATGTCTATAATTAAATGTTTGATTAAAATCACAAACAAAAAAAATGCTTACATACAATTTAAAAAAATAAATATACCAATTTGAAAAACACTAAAAATAATAATTAGTATTTATAATTGTACTATTAAACAACAGCAAACTCAATAGATAAATTAAATGCATTATTAGATTTAACAATATCTCAAAAATATTTCCATATGGTATAAGAAATTCCTATTATTTTATAATTTCGGCAAATGTTAAATCTGAAAACATTGGTTTGAAGATTTAAGATTTTGAAAGATAATTTAAAATATTATTAGCACTAAAAGAAAATTCTTTCAAATGTTTCACTACTGTAATATGTAAAAATACATTTTCCCAGTATAATGTTAATTTCTAATCTGAAACAGTTTCGTAATCTCATGATAATCGAACATCATATTTAACCCCAAAATAATAATAACTATAAGTGTTAGCAATCAAAAAATAGTAAGAAGCCGATAAAATAATTCCAAATCATTGTCGTTCCATACATTTTCAATCTCAAGTAAGAGTAAATTAATGTTTATATTAATTCCAGTATGAATGTAGGCATGCGCAGTCTCTGCGCAGTTTTTTTTTTTCAAGCGATGGCAGATTAAGATATTTTTTTTACAGTTATCGAATTTGAAAATATCGCTTCTGACAGTTAAAGATCAGTCACTCACAAATATAACATAAAACTATTTAACTCATATGTACAAATCAGGAATAAAATATTTAAATTAAATAAAACTTACATATACGTTCTATTAATATCCGTGTATCCTAAAATGGTCATTTCCTTATCTTAAAGTGTTGTAGACGTGGTGAAGGTGATGTTCTAAAAACAGTGAACTATTTATTTCCCGCGTCTTCTCATGTTTATTTTTTTGTGGGCAGACGATTTTCAAGCAGATGGTCTGGTACAGATTATTTGTTTTTGCATGCGAGAGATATGAAACTTGAATGCGCAGTAATTTTCTGAAAGTATGGTTAATTAAAATTTTGTATTTGAAGAAATGTCCAATGTATTTAACCTTTTCTTTTTATCCTTACCAAATAATTCAAGTTAAAATGTATTGTAAAGTTCCTTTTTTCTAAATAATTATAATAATAATAATATTCATAATTAGAGTTTATTAGATATACCATTGTTTAAATTTTCAAAAGGTGTAAAAATAAATTTAATGGTAATAACGAGCCCCCTTTTTTTTCTTTTTTTAAAAAAGTAAAGTTTGTTTTGCACAAATTTTGTATATTTCTTTTATTTTCGGAAAATGCTAATTTTATTTAAAAAGTCTGAAAGAAGTAGAATTTATGACTTGAATACAAATTATAAAAATATTCTTAAGCAAGAAATGCATAGATGACTAAACTCTGAAGACTCTTTCTACGTGCTCATTAAAAGGTGCAGATTTAACTGTAATAGAATTTTTTTATTTTGAAACCACATAAGCGTTTCGAATAATCCGCGTTTCGAATAATCCTGGTCGGTAAAAAAAGAAATAAATAAATAAATTTCCTCCCATCAAACTAAATATGTAAAGTGTATAAATTTAATATTCCTAATTCTAAATATATTATCCAAATGCTAGATAAAATTGAAATCGTGAAAAAGTATACATTCACTATCTTAGATATCAAATTGATAAAATATAGCCTGAAAATTTAGTTTATTAATGCTTGTATCGTGCACTTTATTTATTATGCCCCCCCACCCCCCTCCCCTTTAGTGACAGAATTTACCATTTGCTATCCACTAATATATTTTATTCCTTATGCCATGTAACTCGTGACTGTTTAAAATATTTCTCTGCATTTTCAAAGATTTTTGAAGTTCATATTTTAGTCACACTGTGACTTACAATATGGTGGTTTTTTTGTCACATATGTCACGTGACGTACGTTACATAGCAGTGACATAACAGTGACCTCACAATTTTTTTTAATTGCCAGAAAAACATAATTTTACAGTAAATAACATGTTTTGAAGAATTTTCGTAATTTTTTGAAGTTTTAAAGAAGGTCACATCTCAGTCACAATGTGACATGACTGAGTGGTGGCATTTTGGTCACAGATGTGACGTGACCACAGTGACTTACAGTGACGTCACAAAGACGTCACCGTGACCATGCATGCAATGAGGGTTTGCTCAGTAACACAAAACGGTTTTGCATCAAATCTCTATGAATATTTTATCAAATAATATTTGTAACTTTATTTTTGTCTTTTATTACCTAATAAATTAGCTAAAAAAGTATCGCTTATCTCTTATTCTTTTGCTCAATTTTCACGTCAAACTTATCGCGTATCCTCTGTAGTTCAGGACTTCATTATACTTTTATTTAATAATCATAAAATATTAATAACAAGGTGTAACACATGTTATTGCTTAAACATTTAATTATGTTATGTATTTTCTGCTCGGCACTAAGTTTAAAAATATATAAAAAAGTTTTCATAAGTATTTTACACATTTTAGAGCACCACAAAACAGCTCATTTCATTCTGGATTACATGGTTCAACTACACAAGAAAAAAAAATTCATATACAAAAAAATTAATACGAAAATATAATTATAAAATATATGCGTAACTAATGGGTTTATTAAAAGACATAAATTGTTATTTAGTTTAATGTAATTTAGTCCATAATAAAGTTTATTTATATGTGAAAAAAAACCACTTCACTTAAACGTTAGTTATTGTACACTTTAATTGCAATGTCCTTGTAATGTTTTTCCGCATTGAAAGATAAATGTTTATTTAGATGATTTGTTGGAAGTAATCAGGAAGTAATATTTCTTTAAAATGATTTGGGAATTTTGAGTTGTTGACAGTTATTGATATTATTAAACACAGGATGTAATAATGATTACTTGAGGAGATTCATGATTTCTTTTCTCTGAAGAGATTAATATTTCTAATAAAAGCTTGGAAGTAAAATTCTGTTCAAGCCGAGGAATAGACTTTGATTTTGGGGAAAGGTAATTAAAAAAATTACCAAACATGCAAAATCTAAAATATATGGTGTTGTTTGAAATGTTCACAAAAATATACAATTGATAGCAATAATTGATATTAGTGATAAAATTAATTTCTTAAATATTGTAAACATTTATTATTATTTTTTAAACAAATTGTGTAATATAAAAAAATACAAACAATTTATAATTGTTAATATTTATTATTAATTAATAAATTATGATAATTTTAAATTAACAATAATCAATTAATATAATAATAATAATAAATAATTATTAAGTTAAAAATATAATAATTATTAAATAATTAATACAGTTAATAAATAGTAACATTAATAATATAAATATAGAAACAAATATTTAGTGCACTTAATTATAAACATAATCTGAATTTAAAAATACAGTATTAACTTCCTATAAAGTAAATTTGTACAAGAAGAAATAACTGTTTAAAGTTTTATATTATATATTAAGTACGTATCATTCACAAATTTACTAGTATAAATAATTGTCAGATATAAAAAAAAAAAATAATAGTCGACAATACAATTAAAATTACTATATAAATTTGAAATCAATTTTATACGGAAATATTAAAGAAAACCATACCACTTGTGCTAAAAATATAAGTGAAATAAATAACACAATTTTTTTAAAAGAAATCACGAAAAGACACATCCTGATTTCCTTTTAAAATAAAACATAGTTAAAATACAATTATACTAACCAATCTGAAAATTAATTAATGAAAATTAACTTTATCGTAAAACTTGTACGGTGGACATGAAATAAACTCTCCTAATGCTTTACTATGTGTGCGATCCCTCGGAGCATGACACAACTCATCTGTGTTCAGATGAGTTGCAAAACTTGCTTGTTGATAGAAGCAGTGAATAGGTTTTCAGAAAATATCTTATAAAAATATGTGTGCTAATCACTTATAATGAAACAAAGATAAAAAATGCTATAAAAGTCATATAATACCTTAATTTAGATTAACGCTCATTTCATCGCACAAACGGCTAAATTTTCAAAATCATTCATGATAGAAATATTTTTGCAAACAAATTTTTAAAATAATACTTGGTAAATAATGTCACGAAAGTTCAAGCATAATAAAAAATATCAGGAGTATATGAAATACCTTTCACAAAACAAGATGGAGCAAAGCAGTTTTATATATGTATGGCAAGCAGACAACTTAAAACTAGAATCAAAGAACATATAGCAGGCTTCAAATACAACAGGAAAACCACAGCTTTGGCCAGATTACGTAGCAAAAAACCTTTACAGATCGACTTTAAAAATAGAATAATAATTTATCCGTCAAGATTTTATTTACCATCCATTATCCGGGATTCAATAGATATATTTTTACGCAACGAGAATATTTGCAATGATTCAGTATCATTGAGTTACCTAAAATTTGGAAAGAGATGCTATGCTGTTTTAATAACAAAAGTAAAAATTAATCCATGCTCACAAATATCCATAATATATTTCATTTTATTTTATGTTTGCACGGATTTTCATTATGCATGAAGTCTCGTGACATTATTTACCAAACTATTGTTTTTAAAATTTGCTTGCAAATTTATTTCTATCATGAATAAATTTGAAAATGTCGCCGTTTATGCGATGGAACGAGCGTTAATCTAAATAAAGCTTCACCACTTTTATTGCATTTTTTAGCTTTGTAGAAAATATGCTGCCAAATTATGTTTCTTCGCTAAGGCCATTTTCTCTAACCCGCCAAACTCCCTATACAGGAAAAGTATCGATTGTGCTTTATGAAATAATCTAAGAATCCTGTATTTAGCATGATGTTAAAATATATATATATATATATTACCTTTGCAACTAACTTTTTTTAAAGTTAAAAGTGAGAAGAAACTCTCATACTAAATTCCTAGAATCTACGAATGACTTCTCTCTTGAGAAAAGTTCTTTGAAATGAAGTTAAAAATGAATAATCTAAAAAAAATTTAAATGCCGGTCGATCTTTTTTTTTAATTCTGACCTCAAATGTAGTAGGAGTTTTTATTATAAAACTACGCGAATAGGATTTGCATTTTTAACTTATGGTTGAAGTACAAAGCATAATTTATGAATCTTAAAAGAATTTTTTTTTTTATGTTTAATCTCTCACCTTTAATATCTATAAATATAAACAGCTTTTTTTCTTAAATTCATCCTCTGCTTTAGCGTCTCATTTTTTGTAATATTCTTGTATACATTCAGTTGTCTTTAAAAATACTTCTATTAAATACAGAAAATAAAATATATACTATTGGGATTTTTCTTCGAAACTGCGATACAAAAAAATGAAAAAAAAATGATCATTTCAGATGGAGTAGAAATTTTAATTCTAAGGCTTCATGAAGGAAATTTGCATTTTTTTATGTTTAGTTATATCTAAAGGATACAGAGATCTAAAGATGTTTCTAAAATTTAAATCAATACTTTTAAAAACTATAAATAATTATAATTATTCTGCTTTTCAAAACCGATTTACGTTGCTTGATTTCTTATATGGTTCTTGTAGACATCTGGATATCTTTTTAAAACTTGTTTTCAAGTTTATTTTTTAAACTATATTTTTTGATTAAACATAAGATAAAAGTGAGAAAGAATTTAAAAAAGAATTACACTTTTGCAAGAAATAAATTTCGCAAATAAAATGTGTATTATAAGCAAAAAAGTGCGCAACATATATAAAATTAAATTATATTTTTTTCTTAGGATTTACAAATCGAAAAATAATAACTGAAATTTTTTACATTGGTCTACACGATTTTCTGAATTAATAAATGAATGTTTTATAAAATATTTTTAAATCTGAAAGAAAATATCTAATTAAAAAATAACCTATCTAGTCACGTTTCCAAGTTATATGACTTAAAAAATTAGTACTGTAAGATTTTAAATAGATTAATTTCAAAACTTTAAATATTAATCAAAAGTATGCTACGCTTACTTAAATAAAAATAATATTTTAAAATTAAACATTTGTGCTTTCAATTTTAAGCAAAAGTATTATCTTATTAGCAGTTAAAACTTCTTTAAACATATAACATTTAGAAATGCACGCATATTTGGAATTCTTAAAAAATGCTTTTGTTTGCATATTTATTTGTATTTTTACTTCCTACAGAGTAGGGAAATTATAGCTTTCATGATAAAAACTCGATTATTTCTAATTTGATTGCTAATTTCACTAAAATTGCACTAACAATTTTCAAACAAAATGTATGTTTGGTATATATGTAGACTAATGCCTGGCATAAAAGAAAACAAAATTTAAAATTAAAACTGGCATTAATTTCGAAAACTTTCACTTATTTTCGAATCAAGTTTAAAAACAAACAAGTAACATTATGATGTTAAACAAGAGATTATCTTAAATCATGACAACACCTAAATGGGTTCTTGTTTATTACGTAGTGCTTCGAGACTAAACATAATGTTATTTGTTTTTAAATAAATTCGAATTTTATGCCTAATTTATGTTGATTACGCTCATGTGTTCTCTAACATGTTTGATTTCCATGAGAAAATCATCTAGGGCAGCGGTTCCCAACCTTTTTAGTTGTGCGGACCACCAATTTTGTAAAAATAACTTTGAGGACCACTAACTACTTAATATACAAGTTAAAAATATGACAAATAGACACCTATATAGTTATAGTATATACACATGACGAATTACACGAATTACACATGAATTACATGACGAATTACACATGACGATATGTATTATGTCAGTAACTAGTAAAAGATGCTGTACATGAAGAGAAAAATATTTTTTATAAAGAAAATAACTTTATTTATTGTATTCACTTAGCTATCACAATTATATAAAAACTCCAAAAAAAAAAAAAAAAAGCAATGATAAAAAAACCCTTAATGGGATTTTTGACACTGTTTGTCCTCGACGAGAGTGTCAATATATGGATTGAAACTGGATAGTTTTAGTTTCAAATCTCTCTTCGCATTCATTTTATTTCTATATTTATTTTTCAAAAAAAAAAAAAAAACTAAAGTTGAAAAGGCTCGTTCACATAGATAGGTTGTAGAAAAGACCATCAAGTGTCTCAGTGCAATTTTGGCAATAGCTGGATAGTCTTGCCGAACTTTTATCCAAAATGACACCAGTGGTGTTGTCTTAAAAATTGATTTTAACCCCTTGAGGGGCGGTGGGATAAAATATATCCCACGAATTTAAATAAGATTCTCAGAAGAAAATGTTTACTAAATTTTGTATTTTTAACTTTGGAGGAAAATCGTTGAAAAATTGCTTTTCCTCATTTAAAAATAAAGTGTTTCGATTATTGCGGTGAGAATTTAATACTTAGAGACATTTTTGCTTACCCCTCAAAGGGTTAAATTCTTGTCACATGATAGTTCAATTAACGAGTCTTCTTCATTTGAAGATAATTTTAATTTTTTTAAGTAATTTTCTTCAAAGGGGTTTCTGATCGATTGTATTTCATCTTCAATTTTTGGGAAGAAGTTCCTAAAAAGTATGAAAAGTGTTAATTACTGCTTCAGTTAGTGTTGGTAGATTTCTCATTCATATGAATGATTAATAAAAGTATAAGACAGGTAACTAAAATTTATTAATAATTTTATAAAGGTACTATTTGAAAAATTTACTAATTTTAAAAAAAAGTTACTGTTTTAGGAAAATAAATGATTTTAATTACGCTTATTAAAAATAATAGAATAAAATTAAGAAAAATAATTAACTTTGAATTACCTGAGGTTAGAGGCCAAAGATTCGAGGTGTTCTTTTACAGTTGTAGCTGTAGTTTTATCAATTTTGACTTCTTTAGTTTCAAGAAAATCATGTAGGACTGGAAATGCGTCGAAGGAATCTTGCTCCACTTTTTGAGCCCATCGTTGAATTTCTTTATCATTGCTTCTATTTTGTCTTGCACAAAAAACTTATGAGCGTCCTTGCCCTGCAGAGTTAAGTTAAGAACATTGAAAGAACCAAAAATATCCGCCAAATATGCCAACCGTTTCAACCAGTTTTCATTGGTCACACAGTCTAAGTAGGAATTTGCAAGTTTTCCATCATAATCTCCCTCCCTCAAGAAAACCGTGAGTTCATCACGGAGTTCGAACAATCTTGTCAACGCTTTGCCTCTTAACAGCCACCGAACTTCGCAGTGAATTAGAAGCTGTTTGTGTTTTCACTGTGTTTGTGTTGCACTGCCCATTTCATCACACAAAACACCAAACAGTCTGGAGTTTTTAGGTCTTGCTTTGATAAAGTTAACTATTTTTACTGCATCGTGAAGAGATTTTCTTAAACTCTCGTCCAAATCTTTAACTGGAAGAGCTTCTCTATGTATGTTGCAATGTGCCCATTGAACCAAGGAAGCGACTGATTTAACTTTGGCGAATAAACCAATATGAATTCCAGACATAGCACGTGCCCCATCCGTTCTCAAACCTACATACTTAGTCCAATCTATTTCATTTTCTTTTATAAAATTGTCAATAGATTTGAAAATCTCTTCGCCAGTTATTTTTGTCGGCAAAGATCGACAAAACAACACTTCTTCTTCAATATTGCCATTCAACTCAAAACGACTAAAAGCTAATAAATTAGCTTGTACAGCAACGTCTGTACTCTCATCAAGTTACAGCGAAAAATATTCACTTTGTTTCATAAAAGTAATGACAGCTTTTTTCACATTTTCCGGCATTTCATCAATTCTTCTTTTAACGGTTGTATTTAATAACGGAATTTCGTTTTTTTTTTTTTTTGGTTTTTTTTTTTTGTACATTTTTCATCAAACAAAGCATTACTTATTATTTTTGCCGCGGGTATAATAAGTTCCTCTCCCACGGTGTGAGTTGAACCCTTCTTTGCGATTAACAAAGAAAGCTCATAAGAAACTCTGGTGCTTAGTTTGTTCTGTTTTGAAGATTTTTCCATGGTAGATTTAGACATACAAAAATTTATTTTCTTGATTTCAAAGAAATCCAAAGACTTTTCTACACATTCAGGATGTTTAGTTGAGAGATGTCTTTCAAGTTTTGGAAATTTCATACATTCTTTGGATAGCATTTCGAAACAAGTCACACAACGAGGCATAGGCTCTTCCTCGGAACCAGAAAACACAAACCCACATTTTAAAAAAATCAGGGTTATATTTACAAAAATATATTTTAGTTTTCCTTGCTATTTTTTACAACTTAGACTGGATTTCGCATTCATTTCAAACTCACTATTTGTAGAAACAGATGTAGAAGTCCCTTCATCACTTGCCAACTTCGTCTTACGACAAGAGCCCGTCCGAAACCAAGCATCCATATTGACGTGAAGTAATATTAGCTCACAGCACACATAACGATATGATACATCAACAAAAAACCACAGCCACTGACAAAGGAGTCAATAATAAAAGTGCGGAATGCGGACGTGGTGGGGAGCAGGGTGAAGAATGTGGGAGGAAGGAGAGCGTTGACCTTGGTGACTGACGAATGTAAGCCCAGCGATCAACAGCCAGTTGTCTCTGCTCTGTAGTGAATTGTCCCGGAAAACCGGTATTAGACCCCAAGATTCTACGGCCCAGTACCACGGTGCTCAAGGCCCACGGGTTGGGAACCGATCTTATTATACCCACGGGTTGAGAACCACTGGTTGGGATCTAGGGATTTCAGAAAATTCGAGTTAGTTACTAATTAGACTTATTTCAAATGCGTAAAGGTCTTCAAAAATTTAAATTTCAAAAAGGAATTGTTTTTTAAGAGAATGGAACAAACGAGCATGTTTAAATATTTATTTGGTAATGGAAATTGCAAGGTGTTAGAAAGACCCGTTTGTTTCAAACAGTATATAAAGCTTTTGTTATTCAAATTTGACAGTATATTTAGCTATGCTGATTATGCTTCTGATCTAACACATTAGTAGGAAGGAAACACATATTGGTGCAAACTTTCATGAAGTCATGTATTTCATGCATTTTGTACACTTTTAAAAATGATTTAAATAAAATATTTTCGTAAATAATGTATCTTCGAGAAGATAATTTTATAGAAATTTCGAGAAAATAAGATTGAAAACAACACCATCTATTGTAAGGAATAATAAAATTAAAAAAATAAAAACATATAAAGTTATTAAAAACGTTTTCTATAATTCTTATATACCACCCATTTTTTAAAAATAAAAAAAAAACATAATTAATAAATTATAATAGAATAATAAATAAGTAATAATATATAATTAATAATATATACATAATAATATTATTTATAATATATATAATAATAATATTGATAATATTAATAATAATATAATGCTAATAAATAATTAATAAAATTAAAAAAATGATTTATAAATAAGAATAAAAATATTAAATATTTAACAGTAAGCAATGATATTTCTTAATTGTTATTTCAAATGTGTTTTCAGTATTTAGAGATATTTAAAAGGAATATTTCTTATTTCACAACTTTTCAAAAAAAAAATGTGTTACCTTCCCCTTTTTATCTCACGTATGTTGCGAGAATACAAAATAATAAGGAAAGTGCCTAGTTAAACTGATGGCATTGAGCTCACAGGCTATTCAGAGTAATTGTATATTATACTCTTATTTCAAAGAATAATGCCCCTCGAAAAATAAATTAAGGGGGGATTAGCCCCTCCCTTTTCCCATCTTTATACTTAACCAACGAGCCTCCAAATCTCACCAGGGAAGCACCTTATCAGAATAAACCGGTATACCAACTTTGAAGCAAATCGGATAGAAAAACCATTTATCTAAATTAAGGGGGTATTAGCCTCCCGTTCCCCCCTTTATACTTAGCCAATGAATCTTAAATCTAATCAGGGAAGCGCGTTTTCAGAATTAACCGGTATACCAAATTTGAAGGAAATCTGATCACCCTGCATGAAACACCCATTTATCTAAGTTAAGGGGGAGGGGGGGGGGTTAGCCCACGTTCCCTCACTGAAAAAAAAAGTAATTAAAATCCGTTCAGTTTTGAAAAAATATAAAGGAATGATTTCTGATAAAACATGTAGCTATTATTAACTATATTTAATTTTAAGTAGCTATATTAATGTTAGAAACAAATGAAGGCCTATGAATCATTAGAGAGACGATTTTTTTTTGGTTGCGATTCTTGAATAACGTGGCTGGATTGTAAATGAGGAATTCTTCAGTGGATACATGTGACATCATTTTACGTAAAATAAAAGAGTGTGTTTTAAGTCTTAAAACTGAAATATGTTTTATACTATCTATATTTATATACATTTTTCTTTCATCGAGGGCGACAATAAATTCTGAAAAAAGATAATTCCTATTTTCAATATTACTTTTTTTTTTAAATCTATTTTAGTACCCAAGTTTAATTTGTAATCAGTAAATTTGCTAAAACAGATTTTAATTAATTACCATTATACTTAAAGGTTAGCTTTTTCAAACTTGACCTAAAAAATGTTCTTTCATTTTATGAATTAAATGTTTTTTTTTTTTTTTTTTTTTTAAGTTTCTAATTAATAAAGATTCGAAAATAACTAAACTGAAAACTAATCGCTGAAGCAGAGTTTTCTATTTAATTACTACCTTTTTATTTTGCGTAGGACAAAAGCAGGCCTAAAACACTAAAACAAAAATAAAATAAATAACTAATAAAACGTCAGGAATCATTTACTGTTCATAATTTTTTGAGTGGGAGACCTGGCAGAAAGCTAATAATGTAAAAATTAATTTTAACATGCAATTTTTAAGAGGAATGCAAATAAAGTTTTTTGATCTTTTCTCGAAGATTTTTGCTTCAACTTTTTCAAAGTGCAATTTTATTAAAAATGAAGTAAATATGCATCGTTTTTTCTATTCAATTTATAAACGAAATGAAACTATTATATAAGAATTTCTGTGAAATACTATAATATCCCACATACGCCAATAATATGCATAAAATATAACTTTTTATTAATTTTTACCAAATTTTTTATACTTATATTTATAATGCCTATGAAATATGATATAGCTTTTCAACCGAAATGCCTAGCAGTGAAAGGTACGTTATTTATTTGATGAGGTAATTTGGAAATAGAAAGAAAATTATTTTTAACAAAGCAAAGATGTAAAGTATGTCAAAATACTTGTAAGGCTTTTCTCAAGCTATTTTGTGACACAGATATAAATTCATTTTTGTTCGTAACAGCATGAAATTGGCAGGTTTTCTTATCCAGAAACTATGTAATTGAATGATTTTTTTTTTTTTTTTTTTTGTAAAGAAACATTATCTTTGAAAATGTTTTGTTAAAGTTGGCGTTTTGAACCGAATTATCGGACGCAACACCGCGGGGCAGGAGAAAAACCTGTCGTTACTTTACAACTATCTCTTACATCTCGATAAGTAACTTATTTTTCAAAAGAATAGAAAACGCCATTCAATCTCAAATTGCTTTACCAGTCAGGCCTGCCGATTTTCTGCCTATATTTTACAAAAGAAATCAAAAAATGTCTCAGGAAGTTTCGTGAATTTCAGAACCGTCATAAAAACAAGGTAATAAAGTAAAAGTTTATAAGATAAAAATTACAGAGCATTCAGAAATAAACATGTTAATTACAATCTATTTAATATAATTTCTATCACCCAGACATCGTTAATAATACAAGACATTCGTAGGAAATAAAGAGTGTAATATAAAAAAGATTAATACAATGGGACGAAAATGTGATGTTAATAGAATTTTCATAACTGAAGGATGGCAATTATCGTATGTCTCATTCAATTTGACGTGTATATGGCGACCTGCGCACACGTCGTGCATCGGTTAGTGAGTTAAAAAATTTCAATTCATTGCTTCTTTTTAATTAGTATAAATTTCCCATTTTTACATTTTCAATAATGATCGATTTAAATAATTATATTTAATATAATAATTATATTTAATTATACAAAGGTTGATAATTCTTTTGCATTTAAAAACATTTATGTTTAATCGTGTTAGTTAGTTTATTATATATATATATATTTTAATTAAGCATCACGTTTGCTAGTTAGTCTGCCTTTAGAGAGAAAAACTACTTTAACCCCTTGAGACCTGAAATTAGAATTACTCTATAAAAATATTATCTTTTTAGTTCAAGTGATCGCCATTTTGACAAAAATCAACATTTTAATCTTAATATTGGAATCAGATCCAGATTATTGAAGAGTTTGGTTACGAAATTCGTTTCAAATGCTTGTGACCGGTAAAAAATTATCGCCCTTGCGTTTAAGGCACAAACCTGTAGGTTGTCCCGGTCGCACAAAGGCGTATCATTCATTTTTTTTTTTACCCACAAAAATTTTAAATATTATCTTTTTAGTTCAAGTGATCGCCATTTTGACAAAAATCAACATTTTAAGCTAAATATTGGAATCAGCTCCAGATCATTGAAGAGTTTGGTTACAAAATTCGTTTCAAATGCTTGTGACCAGGAAAAAATGGTCGCTCTTGCGTTCAAGGCACAAACCTTTAGGTTGTCCCGGTCGCACAAAGGTGTATCATTCATTTTTTTTTTTTTTTTTTACACACAAAAATCTAAATCCATATGTCAATGTGTATAATACAAGAAGTCTGAAGTAGTATCTCTTTCCTTTGTAAGTGACAAAAAAATCGTAAAAATCACGTGAATTTTAGCTAATAAAAGTAGAACCTGTCATCAAGTAATGAAATGTTTTGTTTAAAATAAAAATTTTACTTAGTCTTCATGTGATTAAAATAAATTATATGATTTTTATAACGGCAACGCATTTCACTCCCTGTTAGATAAAAAAAGCATATTTTGGCTGTTGTTGTTCTAGGTTAAGTCTGCTATGAATTATTGTGTCCACCGATTAACCCTCCTTTTTTTTCGAATCTTTTGTCAAGTTTTCATGTCGACATTTTTTAATATATCAAATAAAAAATATATTTTACCTCTTTAATATATGCTTATTCAATTAATGTATAAATGCATTTTTACATAGGCTCAAAATTTCTTTTAAAAAAAGTCCCGAAAAATCCTTAAATTTTATGATGTCGCTCTTTTGTTACCGTATTTTTTTTTTTAAGTAATTATAATTACTTTTCTCTAAGACCCTTCAAGACGTCAGGAATTTTTTATAGTTCTTAATTTTAATTAAGATTTTCATCCGATTTTTAAAATAAAACTTTACTTTTATTATAACTTTGGAGGATGTAAAAATGTGAGATTACATTTCCTTATTTTTAAATGACATTTTCGAAAATTCAGTAATTCAATCAGTTGGTCAGTTTAATATTACAGATGTACATTTACTTGACTCTCAAAAAGGTTGCGTTAACTTATTCTTTTTCTCCAAATTATTCACACTAACTCGTTATTAACTCTGCTTAACTAGGTAGCTCAGCATAACATCACAAAATAATTTAAAAATTGTCTGTTTTACTCTACACAACCGATATTTAACATAGATGTTTGTATAAATTTTTAGGTTTCTTTCTTTCCGCAGATCGTAGTTCTGCTTGAAAGTAACAGCAAGACCTATAAAGGGAGATACTGAAAAAGTAAGCAAATCTTTATTGCGTGGAAGGATAAGGAAAAATATCGAATAAATTATTGAATAAAATAAAATAAAATAAAACAAAAAAAGTTTTGCATATGTTTTATAGTATGAGATTTTCGCTATATTTTAACTTACACATTGACGATTTGCAAAACAATTCTAACATGATGGTTAAAAATGAATGCCATTTTCAGATCCCATGGAGTTGCAGCTTATGTCATTAAATTTTGCACCTTTTTTAATAAAACTTTGCAATTGGAAGTATGGGTCTAGGGGTAATATTTAAGGAAATAGCCTATTGTTTCGATATTTATGAATCACCCTGTATACAGGGTGTCCGGTCTCAACGGTGTCCAATGGCTAATTCCTAAACCGTTAGTCATAGGCCTATAGTTCCAATTACAAAATTGTTTAAAATCAGGTAATGAAATGTTTTAAAAGCGATTTGGGTCAATAAAAACGTTTCTTAAAAATTACGAAATTTAAATTTTTATACGGTCCCCGGTCCTATAATTTATATTTAGTAAAATTTTCCTTTTACACTGACAAGTAATATAAAAAAAGTCCCGTTATTCTACGATTAAAATTGACCGAGTAATAGCTGTTTAAAGTTGGAGCATATTTTGTACTGCAAATTAGGGGTCATTCACAAATTTAGTCGAAATATAATTTCGTGAGATATATTAAAAAATGGTTGAGAGTAAAATTAACATTGCAATATAAATTTTAAATCTTTAATCATTCTGACATATTAATGCAAAATATACAATTTGTAATAAACATTTAAGAAGAAAGAAAAAAACAGAATTTTTGTTAAATAAAATGATGCTAAATTAACAGCCTCAATTCTTTACAAAATGATAGGTATTTTAAAATATTATTAGCATATAGCAATAGCCTTCAAAACTTGGGTTATGTCATGTTTTTTAGCTCTTGATAATTGATTCTTATATATTCTGTACCGCTGAATCTGAAATTGACCTTCATTTTTAACCATCACATCAGGATTTTTCGCAAATTTCAAAGTTAAAAAGTTCAAAGTTAAAATTGAATCTCCTCCCTCATCTCATCGGACCACTCAGCTATTTAGCAGTAAGAATTACAGGATAAGGAAAAATATCGAATAAATTATTGAATAAAATAAAATAAAATAAAACAAAAAAAGTTTTGCATATGTTTTATAGTATGAGATTTTCGCTATATTTTAACTTACACATTGACGATTTGCAAAACAATTCTAACATGATGGTTAAAAATGAATGCCATTTTCAGATCCCATGGAGTTGCAGCTTATGTCATTAAATTTTGCACCTTTTTTAATAAAACTTTGCAATTGGAAGTATGGGTCTAGGGGTAATATTTAAGGAAATAGCCTATTGTTTCGATATTTATGAATCACCCTGTATACAGGGTGTCCGGTCTCAACGGTGTCCAATGGCTAATTCCTAAACCGTTAGTCATAGGCCTATAGTTCCAATTACAAAATTGTTTAAAATCAGGTAATGAAATGTTTTAAAAGCGATTTGGGTCAATAAAAACGTTTCTTAAAAATTACGAAATTTAAATTTTTATACGGTCCCCGGTCCTATAATTTATATTTAGTAAAATTTTCCTTTTACACTGACAAGTAATATAAAAAAAGTCCCGTTATTCTACGATTAAAATTGACCGAGTAATATCTGTTTAAAGTTGGAGCATATTTTGTACTGCAAATTGGGGGTCATTCACAAATTTAGTCGAAGTATAATTTCGTGAGATATATTAAAAAATGGTTGAGAGTAAAATTAACATTGCAGTATAAATTTTAAATCTTTAATCATTCTGACATATTAATGCAAAATATACAATTTGTAATAAACATTTAAGAAGAAAGAAAAAAACAGAATTTTTGTTAAATAAAATGATGCTAAATTAACAGCCTCAATTCTTTACAAAATGATAGGTATTTTAAAATATTATTAGCATATAGCAATAGCCTTCAAAACTTGGGTTATGTCATGTTTTTTAGCTTTTGATAATTGATTCTTATATATTCTGTACCGCTGAATCTGAAATTGACCTTCATTTTTAACCATCACATCAGGATTTTTCGCAAATTTCAAAGTTAAAAAGTTCAAAGTTGAAATTGAATCTCCTCCCTCATCTCATCGGACCACTCAGCTATTTAGCAGTAAGAATTACAGGATAAGGAAAAATATCGAATAAATTATTGAATAAAATAAAATAAAATAAAACAAAAAAAGTTTTACATATGTTTTATAGTATGAGATTTTCGCTATATTTTAACTTACACATTCACGATTTGCAAAAAAATTCTAACATGATGGTTAAAAATGAATGCCATTTTCAGATTCAGTACTAAAAAGTACGTAAAAATCAATTACGTAAAAAAAAGTACGTAAAAAACACAACCATCTCCTCTACTTTATAGTATCCGATTTTTGTTATTCTTTAAATTTGACAAATTATGATTTGCGAAATATCCTGACATGATGGTTGAAAATTAATGTAATTTTCGGATTCAGAGCTAAAAAATACGTAAAAGTAAAAAAAAAAAAACAATCGCAGTCTTCTATTATCTAATCTAAAACATTTTCTTAAACTTCTTGGCGGTAATCTATCCGAAATGTTTTGTGTTATCCTGTAAAATAAGCATAAATGTTAACCACCGAAAATCATAATAATATTAAATTGTTATTGGATTTGCGCCAGTATGTAAAATGTAATCTCGATCGGATATTTAAAAGTGAGTTAAAGCTCGAGTACAAATTTTGAACTAGAAAAACATACATACGATCGTTGAACTAACATAAAAACTTATAAAAATAACGTAATTTTTGTTAAAAGAAATCATAAAAGAAACAGACTCATATCATGACAAAATAAAACATAAGTTATTTTAGCCAATCTGAAACTTAATATATGTTAACTTAATCGTAATACTTGTAAGATTTTTTTTCAAAGCGCAGATACACATGAAATAAGATCTTCGAATACTTTAAGCACTTATTATGTGACCCCTCAAAGCCAAGCCGAACTGATTTGTTTTGAGAACAGAAAAGTGGGATAAGTGATGCATTTTCAAGTTTCATAATTCGCTCAATTTTAGCGCTATATGAATGAGACTTTTTTTTTTATCTTACTTGTCAGTGTAATAGAAAAATTTTACTAAATATAACTTATAGCACCGGGGAATCGTATAAAAATTTAAATTTCGTAATTTTTTAAGAAATGTTTTTATTGACCCAAATCTCTTTTAAAACATTTCTTTACCTGATTTAAAACATTTTTTGTAATTGGAACTATATGTCTATGACTAACCGTTTAGGAACTAGCCATTGGACACCGTTGAGACCGGACATCCTGTATATTACGTCATATAGGAAATATAATGGACGTCAGACAAAACCCGACTATGGAAATATTAGCATATATTAACATTTTGAGGGTATCTGAATTTGTTTTCGCCATTTTTAAACCTATTCCATATATATGCGTGTGTGTATTCGTGTATATTGCAATTTTCACAAAAAGTTTAGGTACAGTCGTGGAAAAAAAAAAGTAAACACTCCCTACTAACTTCGCAACAAATTATCGTAGAAGAAAGTTACTGGTACCGAACGATTTTAAATAAAGTCTACTTTTAAATGATGCATATAAAATTTGCTTAGGGGGCCATCTACATATTAAAACGAACCATAACTTCATTTTTTTTCAATGACAATACCCAATTTTGACACCATAAATGAACTCTACACCCTTCAAATAGCCTAAAAACAAATTTTTATGCAATTCGTACCATAATTTTCCGAGAAATTAATTGTTTTAAAACGAGCGTATTTTAAGGGCTGTATCCAAATTGCAGTTGGGTTCTCGATTGCTAACCGAGAGAGCCGCCTTCTTGATCAAGGCACCTTAAGCAGTCACTGAAGTCTGTTAGATAACAAGGCAGCAGAAGAAATTTCAAAATATCTACACACTTCAATCATACACTGCCCCTTAAACCATTATTTTGCCGTTTTTTAAGCATAATTTGAAAACTACTTGGAAGAAAAATGTGAAATTTGGGATTTCCATAAAGCAGGACTTAATAAATCTAAATCCATCAAAAAAAATTGTAGGTTGCAATTCATAATTTTTTCGAATATTAATTTCATAATCCATAATTCATATCATAAAATTATAAAAATTGCAAATTGAGCGTATTTATGTTTGGGCACATTAGTTTTATTTCTAAACAAAAAATTAGCACATTAGGAGCAGAATTTCAGAAGATATAAATAAAAATATGAAAATGTAATTTAACATTAGAAGCACTAAATTTTGAATGTTTATAATTCAAAAACTTATCATCCAAATGACTTGAAATTTGGTGTCTAGACATATTTTGAACCGAAGATTTGAAATATCTCGTTAAAATTGGGTCTTGCTGTTGAAAAAAATGAGGTTTGGGTTCGTTTTATTATGTAGATGACCCCCTAAGCAAATTTTATATACGTCATGTAAAAGTAGACTTTATTTCAAATCGTTCGGTACCAGTAACTTCCGTCTACGATAATTTGTTGAAGAGTTAGTAGGGGGTGTTTACTTTTTTTTTTCCACGACTCTACCTACAGCTCATACACAGTGAAGAAACTGGATTTATCTCTAATCTTGATTTAGGTTTTGTTGGTGAAATTAGAACTTAACTTCAAAATCTACCTCAGCCTGTACACCGAGCTGGCAGGGATTTTTTGCAGGTTCACCCTGTATAGGTCCTCGCCATATTTTCAAGAACTACGAGTTCTTTTTGAAAGTAAGAGCACGAACTGTATATTTCTTATACTTTTTCCGTTCTTATACAGGTAAATTGTTTCCATACAATAATAATAATAGTACTAATAATAAATTATTTTCATCTCTTAGAAAATAATGTAGCGTAATAGTGTCCTCATATTTTCGTTAATGATTTGAACTTTAGGAAAAGTGGTTTGAACTAACAGTTAAATTATTTTTACCACGTTTTTTAATAAAATGTTCCTCTTTATTTAATCTCAGAAGAATATTATCGGCTTTGCAATTGGGGAACGTAATTATAACGTCAGTCATTTTAATATTCAAAAGAAGGTTATAATCATAAATAGTGCTGGATGTTCCAGAAAAATTTTACGGACTGTATACACACTGTATATTTGGTTACCTTTATGAGGATATGTTTTTCAATACATTTATTTACAAAGGAGGATTAATGAGCTTGACCCTTTCAGGAGCGCCGTTTGCAATCTGCAAACGGTTAATTTTAATGCTCAAACTGCAAATGACACCAGTAATTTTTTAGTACAATTTCGATCTCATGATATATGGGAAGAAAAGCTTTTGATTATTTTCAAATAAATTTGTTCATAAATTGCGGTGTGAATTAATTATTTGAACATTTTTGTAGCAGAAATGCTTTGCCCCTGAAAAGGTTTAATGGTGAACTTTTTTAACATTAAGGTAAATGCACCTATAATGGGCATTAATTTTAATGCTTAAAAACAACACCACAATGCATTTGTGAAAACGACTGAAAGAAATCTGATTCACTAATATCCTTAAATGTTAACGTTCCATAAACTGTTTGAAATAATTACTTTTTTCCTGCTGGTTCATTTGTTTATTTTCTAGAGTGTCTTCACAAACATTTTTTGGGGGCAAATTCTTATAAAATTCATTAAAAGATAAGTTTTTATTAAAAACATTGTTTCTTTAATATTATGTTTCTTTTTTAACTCCCGTTGATGTACTCTATTACATTGTAAACAATGTGTTAGATAATTTGAAAACTTCAAGATTCATGTTTCAGAAATTTACTAGTCCTATTCTATAGCTCCTGGAGGATAGGGGAAGGTAACATTTTTTATTTTTCATATTTTCCAAAGAACATATTTTGAAATGTTGAATGTTTATTCTGATACATGAAAGTTAGGACTAGGCTAAAAAAATACATATATTTTGGAATTCACTAACACTTTAATAATAATTAGATAAATATCATTAAGTGGCGAACTACCGGTGCTTTTACTTTAAATGTATAAATACTAGATTGAGCAAAAAGTTCTGGGAAATTTGTAAAAGTTGCGTTGTTATGCGCAAATTAACAACGAAAGCAACAAGGATTATCCTTCAAAGTAGAGACCATCTCAGTCCACGACTTTCTGCAAGATTCCGGATTTGCTGGAAGTATGAATTTTGTCGCCGTACGGCCACCTTCACCCTCATTAATCTCGTCGACGGTTTTCAGAATCATCATATCTTTTCTTCAATAACGCCGGTTCAACACACGCAAATCATACTGTTCAATAAGCATTTTGGAGCCAAAATTCCTGAAATTCTATAGATATTCCAGTAGTACTCCTATATACGATACAAATTCCGGTAACTATTAGATTAAAAATTTCCTAGAACCTTTTGCTCAACTTTTAATAACAAACGATTTTTTCTATAATAATATAAAACACCAAGAAAAACACCTAGTTTCCCTATTACTTTTTAAAATTAAACTAATAGGATTTAAAGAGCTTGAAGCTATCAAAAAAATTACGACTAAAGATTGTTAAAACAAACAATCTATTCTTTAAAAGAAAAAAATCTGTATCAAAATCTGTCATAACTTTGTGACAACGACAACATATTTCCGGACTTGTACGTAACTTATCAAACAAAAGCAATGCATTCCCCGAGGCTTTGAAGAAAACTGATGTTTGTGAACTGAATAATGTACGCTTATAAATATGAAATTGTAACATTTTTTAAAAATCATAATATGAATCAAAAAGTTTTGTGTAAAAATTAAGGTTTAACCATGTTGTTTCTGAACCTGGAAGAAGTATATTTAGTATTATTCTTTGATGAGACATCACTGCGTTAAAACTGAGCAAATATCTATTATTAGACAACAAGTTTTTATATAATATAAGAAGTAATATAAAAAATTTTGTTTTTAAAGTCAATTCCTACTTATGTCATCAAAGAAAAATTTAATATAATCCCTTAAGCTAATATTAGTTTTTGTTGCATTAAAATATCTCAATTTGTTGATTTTCTATAAGCAAGTAGGTTTACAATGGAAGTGTATTGGAATTTGGCGAAATATTAGAGATATCGCCAAGTTGGCATCCCTTTTGGCGACTCATTTTGGTAGCCAAATTTGGCGATGCCAACTTGGCGGTATTTGGCGACAGAACAGGGACCCCCTATGGTAACCCCCCTTATAGATATGAAGATGCATTAAATACTATTTAATAACCAATGGCCGCCATTTTGTCTAACATATAAAATTTAAATTAATTAATTAAAATTTAATTAATGAATTGATATTTGAAAAATTTGTATTAACATCAATTGTCATCCAGTACAAGTTTTAAAAAATTTATTTCAACTTGTTAGGATGAATAATAAGTATTTTATTAACGATGGAAAATTTGAACAAGATGTATAAATAAATAAATAAATATAGGGAGAGCGTGAGCTATTAGTAGGAATTGAATAAATGCATCTTTTCAACATAACAGCACATTTATTCAAACAAAATAACATAACATTTTTCCTTTGTTTCATTCAACAATTCAGAATCTTTCTTTGGATATTAATGAAAAAAATAATTTAGTTTTTGTCTTTTACCAAATTAATTTATACATTTCTGTTACACAATAAAATGTTAAAAATTAATTATTTATTCAAGTACCCTAATAAATGTTTGTACTTGATTGCTTTAATTTCGCATTACGAAAACAAATATGTTACCTTATTAACTTAAACAATCGGAAATTAATTAAAATCTTAATTAATCTGATACTTAAGAAACCCTGCTAATTTTGTTCACTGACCCAATTTAAATGTTCTAGACTGGAAGGAAAGAAAAATCAATGTAAATTGATGTTGAGGAAAATAGTTCTTTTTTATATTTGAGTATAAAAGATTCGTGAGCACAAACATATACGATATGTGTACAAATTTGGTTTTATAATGATTTCCATTAATCTAAAACGTACATGTAGTTAATTGTTTTACAACTTATTTGCGAGTGAATAATATCTTAAGGCTGATCTTAACTCTTCTGCTCAACAAGCGCAAAACGTTTTGACACATTTACAAATTCATTTTTTAACGGAAAGGTACAAAATTGGAAAGCACGGCCATGGAGGTGATTTGGAATTGAACTGTTTTTTTTTCATTTTTGATCAATCAATCACCTATTGAGTTATAAGGAATTTTGATCACGTGACAAACACACTTTTCTCCCGCTCTTGAGTCTCTTTCTTCCTTCGCGCGAAAATTCGATTCAAAACGCCCACTTTGTCATTATTTTCTGTAAGATCTATTGCGTTTACAAAAAATGGAAAAAACAGCTCAATTACATAGTTTCTGATCAAAAACATCAGCAAGATTCATGCATTTTTCGAACAAAAAAAAATTAAAATTTTTGTCAGAAAGTTGCCCTTTTGGATATGAGAACACCCTTGAGGAAAGCTAATATTAATTGACAAGCAGTAAATTTACACAGTTATAAAAAAATTTGTTATTTAAATAATGCAGTTTTAGATTTTTTTTTTCATCTTTTCTCAATGATTTATATCTCAAAACCTTGATAATGACTTATGCACACATGCCAACCTCCGACTTAACTTCCGTAAAATATGAGTTACTTTAAACCAGGTTAAAGAGGTTTCTAACCAGAAAATATTTCAGATGTATCATTAGCTATTTAAGTTTCCATTTCCACGGGAAACTTGTTTGACATCATTTCTTTAATAGAAAATAAAATCATGTTCGAAACATGTTTAAGCTGCTTTAAATTAACTCGCATTTTACGGAAGTTTAGTCGAAAGGTGGCAAGTATGCCCATGTCAATTTTAAACCTCCAGACACGGGCGACTTTTTTAGGGGATTATTTTTTTTATAATGAAGATTGTTTGATTCTCACCACTTTTTTGAAGTCGAAATAATCTATTTAATTACTGATTAAATAATGCGAGAATAATACGCTTTTAAAAAAGTGGTGGGAATAAAGTAATCTAAATTTTTAAAAAAGTATCCCACTGGAACACGAAAATAGCGTTTCCCGCGACTGGAGGGTTAATTTCTGGACATATTTTGCTTACATTTGCATTAGTCATTACGAACTATCTGCACTGTAAATAAATAAAAAAAAAGATGTATAAAAATAAGAACAATGAACTTAGAGTTTCTTCTTTGCTCATTAAAGTTGCATTTGTTGAAGTATCAAATCATAATAAAGTGTTTTCATTGCGAATGTGGACATAAAAATTACGGTGCCGCAAATCATTTAAATAACTGGAAAACATATATTGAGGTAAAAATCCTTTAAAATCGGCATAAGATATTATTCGTATAGTTTGAACAGTGTAATTTCTAATATTTAAAGTATTGGAGAAAATATTTCGGGAATGAGCAGTTGGTTAGAAAGAGAAAAAGCATCTCATACATTTAAAACGGCCAAATTATTGCAATGGAAAACGAGAATGCCGATTAAATAGGAAATTACAGCTCCATGTGCGGTTATTTTCATTTTCTATTTGAACAACTATTTAGAAAATTGTTTTTGGTATATATTTCTTGCACACGTTGTGAAAGTTTATGTAAAAGCTTTCTATTTAGAAAAAGTGGTACGATTAGAATTTAAAAATATCTGTTAGTAGTAGCCTTGAATTTACGTCTTATTTCAACATAACCCTTTTAATCCGTCTTTATCTTGGGATACCAATCTCTAAGTGTATTATTATGTATACTATGTATTATTATACTTTTTTAAAATATTAGTTTCATAATATATAAATTATTATGTCATAGATGAAAAACCTAGGTAATTTTTAATGCAGCCTTTCAAGAAACATAAAGAAATACCCAAAACTGTCCAGAAAAACTAAAAAGTATTGTCTTTAGCTTTGCCTAGACATATACAAAGGTGTATTAGGAATGATCATTCAAATTCGGTGGGCAGGTAGAAAACAGCAGAAGTAGGCAGTCTCACGTAGGAAAGCACGGGCACAAACCATCGTATGACGTTGTAGAGATCGTTGTGTATCAACATCTTCTGATCACGCACAAAACTCTCTGACAAGTGCAGGTGGTCGCCATTCGACAAGGTGACTATGGCGGAGTAACACGAGTCATTATATGTTGTATTACTATACAGATATGAATTTAACTTACTGTACGGTAGGGTAAAAATGTCAGTGGGCAGCGCAAATGCATGCACAACGCTACCCCAAACAGCGCACGCCTCAGCATCAAAAGTTTGCACGCGTTCATCATCAATTGAAAAGGAAAGCAAACTTTCCTCGTTCAGTATCGTTGCGTGAAAAATACCAAACAGACGAGGAATACCTCATTTGCTGAAAATTTGTTCTTCTTCGGCATCGATTGGAACAATAGAGTTATGAAAAAAGAGGAGGAGACATATAGTGCATTGTCTAGATGTTGCGAGTGAAGTAACTGAGGAGGTTGTCACAAGATGGCTATCGCCTTTTTAAATCGAATCCACAGTTTCTGATTACCGCTAGTGAAAACTTCCATCAGTAAACTTGCCTAGAAATTTTCATATTACTTATTCACAGAAAATTTCTCCCACAAATATGGTAAAAAATCTCTGTTTACTTTAACTGGTGTCTGTTGCCTTGGTATTTTAATCTTTTCATTGACGTATACAGGAGGTTGTCTTGATTGTCATAATATGGCAGAATTACTACCGCTGAAGTAAACTTCCACCAATAAAAATGAAAATCAATTTTTGCTATTATTTTATATTGGAATTGTCTGTTAATTAGGCGATTGAATAAAGAGAAAATTTCTATTTAAATTTACTGGTGGAAGTCTTCCACGGCGGTAACGAATCCCTGCGAAAGCGGTTACAGTTGATGTTTCATTGTTTTCAGAATATGCCAGCTCCTATTTCTTAATAGTTCCATGATTGGAACTAACCGTGTAGATCGTTTGCCTCCTCGATCGTGACAGATACTGGTAAGAGACACAATTTTGCACTGTTGTTTATGAACACGTTCAAACATTTGATACTGAGATTTGCGTCAGCTGATGTTGCATTCTGCATACATTTCGCAGCCTTCTCCTATAGCACCATAAGTTAGATATTCATTTAATGCATAACGATTCATGTTACTTCTGCAAAATCACTTTGTTGAATGACGACTGGCTCGATCAGAGAGGTTTACGAGTGATCAAAAATTGAGGATACACAGCGCTTTCTACAACTTCTAATGTTCGTTTGCCCCCATGTTTTCCTATGTGAGATTGTCTTTATTTGCTATTTTTTACATTTCCACCAAACCTGAGCGATCAATACTGATATACCCTGTAAATGGAAATATTCACATACACACTAAAAAAATACAAAGTGAAAATAAATATACCCCCCAAAAACATAAAAGCACAAATTATATTGGTAAAACTATTCTCGATCATCACGATGTTACAAAATGTTGTAAACTACTGTTGTCAACTGTAAAACTTAAACACATGTGTATTTCTATTGCTTTAAAATTATTTTCACGGATATGGTAGTGCAATTAGTAATGGAATACAGTTGAAAGTGGAGAGAAAATTTCGCTGGAAAACTATTTTCTTGAATATTTCATAAAATCAAGCTTCTTGGATTATGAAGTAGTGAGAAATCGAAAATATTTCAGATAATTTTTTATTATGCCATCATATTTTCCCATAATGATGCCATAAAGAAGATACCATAACAAAAATACAAATATTATTACGGTCAGGTGCTTGCGATAAGGCGTCGGCTACTACTTATCATCGCATTAAACTCATTTCGCGATTTTCGCTGCGAATTTTGAGCGGTGCATCGTGATTCTAAAATATTGTTCATTTGTTGCTTAACCAATTATTTATTTATTTAAATAACAACCATTTCGTAAAAGTGCATAATTATAAATATTTAAAGAATGATTAAAGAAAATACTTTTTAATTGAGTAACGCTCGTGAGAGTGGCAGCATTTAATTATACAAGTTTTAATTAATTCGGTATTTTATTATTTCTATTTCTTTACAAATATCTCGAGAGAGTCGAATTAATGGAATTTAAAAGTATTTTGTAAAATATTACTTGTGCACATTTTTACACGTATTTGAATATCGGAAAACCTAGGAAATGAAGAATTTATAGTTAAATTTTGTTTTTTGCCATTTGTAAATGATTCTTTGCATTTTAACTGGATGTACATACAATAATATCTTTCGTAATATTTTACAGTTTTTTTATGTTTTTAATATTATCTCTTGGCCATCTTCACTTTTCTATACTGTTCATAATGCGATAATGCAATAAAGGTTAAAAACAGGTTTCGAAAATTATATATGTTTTTTTTTTTCAATTCCTATATTACTAATAAAAAAAGCCTGTAACTCTATTTTTCTGTAACGGAAGTTGAAGAAAGTTACTGCATTTGTTTCAAGCTAAATGTAGTACAATTTATGTATATAAAAAACAAATGCTTTTCGAATAACAATATTTAAAAAAAGAAAAAAAGAAAACAAAGAAAAATTCTTTTAGAGTAAAAAGTATGCAGCAAAAAGGGAAAAACTATCATTTTCAGAAAACGTATACATAAAAAATATAGAGTTTCAATTTATTTTTAATACCAAATATTTTAGACTTTTATTTTAATATTATGCCTTATTTAGTCACAGTATCTTGATAAAAGGTCAGACTAGGGCTTGTGCAACTGTGCAGCCGTTTCAGACAATTTAATTTTAAGAAATTTAATTACATATAACGAATTCATCAAAAATATTTTTAGTTTTTATTAAACCCTGATAAATAATTAATAAATTATTTTAACATTTTGAAAAAAAAAATTATTATATTACTGTAATCATAAAATATACTTTCTATAGTAATGAAGAAGTTGTTCTATACATCCTATTGTAAATAGTGAGAAAGAGTTTTCAAGTACTTGTAGGTTTATCGTTGTTATTAAATTATGCAAAAATAGCATTTGAACATACGAAGCTTAATCATCCAATGTCTATGGTAGCATATATACTACCATTATTGTTCCCGATTTAGTGGATTTTTTTATTCAGATGTATTCCGAATTCACACCAGAAATCTAAAATAGAAAATTTTGCTGTGTTTCATGACATAGATTTTGTTTCATACATTTTATAATTACAGAATTTAAAGTTTAGTACTTAAATTTTCTGGTATGAATAGCGATTCTCTGAGATTCGGGATTTCTAGAATGCATTCTATTATGGGAATTAGAGAGTTAACACATTCACGCCTGCGCCGATATTCATGTTTTTCGCTGTGGGATGTCGCTCGAATTCATATTTCGCTTCTTCTGGCTGCGCGGTACTAACACTTATTCAGACATTGTATGTAATGACCCGCCCCTCTCATATTTATCGAATTGAACTCGAATATAGCAAGCAGAGTTGATTGTGAATGTCTGAAAGTTCGTAAGAAAAATTACTTAGAGACGTGATTTTATTGACTACATATGTACGAATTTAATGTAAAATGTCTTATAATCTAAAGAAATATGGGCAATATGATATAAATGCATTTCTGTAAGGTAGAAGCGACGCCCTTAGTCAACGATATTTTTTGATTGAAAACGAGAATTCCCGTTTCCCGTTGTAAATGTATTAAGTTTATAATAACGAATTGTTTTTATTACTGAATCTTCGAATATTCAAGTTTAACCCACTTGTAGTGCACGCCATCTATAGCATAGTCGAGTGTGACCCACCTGTAGTACACGCCTTCTATGGAACAGTCGAGTGTGACCCAATGGTGATGCACACTCCCTACTGCGACAGTCAAGCGTGGCCCACGGGTGATGCCTGATGCACGCCGCCTGATGGGATAGTCGAGCGTGATTTACAGGCGATGCACGTCGCCTGATGATACAGTCGAGCTTGAGCCACTGTTGATGCACGCCGGCGTGAACGTGTTAATGAGCGTAAGCAAAATTTGTGTTACCATGCTCGGCTCGGGGTTGAATCATAAAATGTATCTTCTATACTAGTGAAGATGTTCTTTTTTTACATCCCGTTGCAATTAGCGAGAAATAATTTTTAAGCAGTTGTATGTTTTTCGTTGATATTAACCCTCCGTCTACCAGACGGGTCCATTGGACCCGACAGGTACATACAAAATATTCATTCAAACCAGAAATTTCTTTAAAATAAACTAAGTATATAAACCAGACATAAATAAGGTAAATAAATAAGTTAAATAGTTTTAAATAAAAATTCTGGTGTAGAACGTTTTTTTAAAACTTGAATAAAATTCCCGGTAGATCTAGGGTTAAATATTGCAAATATGGCATTTGAACATACGAAGCTTAATGAGCATAAGCAAGATTTGTGTTACCAAACTCGGCTCAAGGTTGAACCATAAAATATGTCTTCTATCGAAGCGAAGGTGTTCTTTTTTTACATCCCGTTGCGATTAGCGAGAAATAATTTTTAAGCACTTTTAGGTTTTTCGTTGATATTAAATATTTCAAAAATAGCATTTGAACATACGAAGCTTAATGAACCTAAACAAGATTTGTGTTACAAAGCTCGGCTCAGGGTTGAATCGTAAAATATGTCTTATGTAGTAGCAAAAAATTTCTTTTATAAATCCTATTGCGAATAGTCAGAAAGAAATTTTAAATACATATGGATTATTCATTGGTATTAAATGTCGCAATATTTGAGTATCATGCTGAGTTCAGGAATAACAGTTCAACAACGCTTTTTATTCAGAAACTCCGAATTCAAGCCGGGAATTCCAAAATATTTTATACAAGCGCGAAATGTCTGACATTACATCAGACGAAAATTACTGTGAGAAAATTCCGGTATGTATTCGAAATGTTCTATGAAAAAAAGAAGATAAATAGGAAGCCCTATTTGGCTTGCTAAGCACTAAATCTAAACCTCAAACAGCAGTACTATAAACGGGTCAGTTAAATAAATACAATAAAATCATCTCAGAAAAAATGATTAACGAGAAACAATCTATATTAATCAAATATATTTTAATATTATAAAATAACCTTAGAAAAGCTGCAATTCCAATTTTTATGTGGAATATCTTTATTTTTTATTTTTTTTTTAACGTTGTTAAAGCAACCTGTATTGCACCAATAAAACTTTAGATTTTGTCATTATAGTACTAGAAGCAAAATAATGTATCAACGAGTTTGGAAAATTAATACGTACATCCAAAGACATATTCGAAAATCTTTTGATAAATGTGGAATATTCACAATGTAACATACTACTGATAAAAACAAGCTGAAAGGCAAATATTAATAATATTTTGTGAATAAGAAAAGTTTTCTTCCTTTAGGTATGTATAAATAAAAACACATGAAAGAAACACTATGCTTACTGAAGAAAATAACACTCTGAAGAAACTTTTTTAGAAGCAAGACGTATGTAGTTTTTTTTTCTTTTCTTGTTTCTCCTTTTTGTATTTTACATCGTCAGTAAGAAGTTGATATTTCTGACTGTCTTTGCCGGGAGGTTTATATGTATATTTTGTTTTTGTTACCAGTTTTATTTTTTTTCTTGTTTATAATTGTAATCATTCTTTGCTTTCGGCTAGGGCAATGAAATTCGGATGATACGTCAATTCTTTAAATATATTTATTAGTTTAATAAGAACCTTGTCGTTTCTATTTATTTGCTCTAGTAGATTAATTTATATTGCGCTTAGTAGAAACAACGTATACAATTTGTAACGTAATAATGGCATTATATATCCTTAATTTGATATCACAAGATCAGTCTAGGCGATTTAACATTAATAAGTAATTTGATAAGGTATTTAGTTACAGAAAAAGTAAAGTAACAGTTCGATACAACAAGATTGTTGTAATATGATGACTTTTAAACGCTTTTTGACATTTCCTTAACCAAATATGGTGTTCGATGCATATTACCACTTAATGTGGGCATAAGTTAATTTACACTATACATACCGGAACTTTTTTTCAAATGTATAAAAAATATCCCATACCAGGATTTTTATTCAAAGAAGTTTAACTTTTTTATTTATCTTTTGTCGGAATCATTCATATTTTATTTATTGCATGAAAAAGTCTTTTGTTCAATCGAAATATTTTCATTTGGTACCGGTTTGTTCGTATATTTAGAGTTAACCCTCTCGCTGCGTAATTTTTTATCAAAATAGCTGCAAAAATTGCGTATTTAACTCCTTTGCGAGGAGTGTCTTGTAAGAATATACAGGGTGATTTAGCTCGTCGGTGACAAACTTTAAGGATCGATAGAGCACACCTAGACGAAGCTTTTTGAATAGGGAATGTAGGGTCCCTGACGCGATGGTAAGGCGCTAGGCGCTTTCGAAAATTTGAGTGCCGAAATTCGAAACGTCATAAAAACTAGGGAAATGGTTAGATTTTCTTGCTTGTTGCGTCGAAATGATTCTGTTTGTTTAGACTTTCTTCAGTACCAATTTGATAAGCGTATCTCTTAAAACATGGATAGGGGGCGCTGCAGACTTTGGAGAGCTAGACAACAACTTTAAGCCCGTTATTTTGATAATTTAACACATGCTCGCCAAAGTTTATACTCTAACTTAAAGTTTGAACCCAAAAGTAGAGCCCTGCAAAAAGCGTAAGAGCCGGAATAAAATGTCAAAGTACAGGGTGGTCGAAACTCGAAGGCTCCTAAGAGATAAACAAACAGATTTCTTGACTTATGGCATGCATTTTCATGATTCTGTTTGCTGGGGCTCTCTGAAACTCAGTTGAACGGTACAAAAAGAAACATCGATAGGGGGCGCTTTGGGCAAAAAACATAATTCGTTGACATTTCGGACGCTAACTGGAAACGGGGCGCTACGATCAGTTAGTAATAATGAAAACACATTTTCTACCTCTGCTCAACACTTCTGAATAAATTTAGACCAAAAACATGAATGATACTGGAAATTTATTTACAAAAAATAACACTACAGAAGATGCTCGAAATTTCGACCTTGGGCCATGATGCAGGCTTCGCACCTCCGTCGCATTGAGGAGTGTGTGTTTCCATCAATGCCAGGAGTATCTCTGATCTGCCCTGCAGCTGCCACAATGCGCGCCACAAGTTCTTCAGCACTGCTGACAGGTGTATGGTATACTTCGGCCTTCAGGTAACCCCAAAGGAAGAAATCCAAGCAGGTGAGGTCTGGTGATCGGGCAGGCCAGTGAACTGGACCCCCACGCCCGATCCACCGCTGGCCATACCTTGCGTTTAGATGGAGACGCACGTCGTTCGTGTAATGGGCCGGAGCTCCATCGTGCTGGAACCACATCTGGCGACGCGAACCTTCGGGTACGTGCGCCTCATCCAGAAGCTGCGGCAGCACTTGATCCAGGAAAATCAGGTAATTTCCACCTGCCAGCCGTTCAGGTAACAAATAAGGGCCAATGAGGCAATCCCCCAGAATGCCGGCCCACACATTTACTGAGAAACGCTCCTGGGCTGCTCGGCTTCTGGTTTCATGTGGATTTTCATCACACCACACATGACTGTTGTGGGCCTCCCGGCTGAAGGTGGACTCGTACGTAAACAAAATGCTGTTTACAAAACGGGGATCCCTGGATCTCATCGCCAAGTACCATCTTGAGAATTCCACTCGAGGGCCAAAATCCTGCTCTCTGAGCAACTGCACCCGCTGGATGTGGTAGGGGTGCAGATTCCGGGAACGTAAGATGCGCCACGCAGTTGCTTGCGAAATGCCAACATGTCTGGCGATATCTCTCGTGCTAAGACCTGGGTTGTCCTCAACCAGGTTAAGCACAGCCTCTTCGATGTCGGGGGTGCTCACTGATCGCTCCCGTTCAGGCCTGCCTCCGTCGAAAGATCCCGTTGTGGACAACCTCTGGTGTACTCGAGCGAAGAAGGCATGGCAGGGGATTTGCCTGTTGGGGTAAGGCTCGGCGTACAACCGCTGAGCGGCTCGTCCATTACAACCAGCAGCGCCATACGCCAAATGCATGTCAGCCAATTCAGAGTTTGTGTACCGTTCCATCCTACTACCGATCTGCAGACAAGTAACCCGAAGCTTAAGTAGGTACCGCACGTTCAAAAGACGTGTCTGCGCATACAACTACGTCATCTCGCGTTGTCGTCTACGCATTACGTATCTTTTGCATATCGATATGGTACGATATCTTTTGCATAAATCAGCAAAAAGCACCTTATGTAAATTTTATTGCGCGCATTGTGCATGATTGAAACCAGCTATGTTTGTTAAAAAAACAAACAAACTGCAGTTTTAATAGCTTCTTATGATAAGTAAATTACTCTCTTGTTTTGTTTCTAACTGATCGTAGCGCCCCGTTTCCAGTTAGCGTCCGAAATGTCAACGAATTATGTTTTTTGCCCAAAGCGCCCCCTATCGATGTTTCTTTTTGTACCGTTCAACTGAGTTTCAGAGAGCCCCAGCAAACAGAATCATGAAAATGCATGCCATAAGTCAAGAAATCTGTTTGTTTATCTCTTAGGAGCCTTCGAGTTTCGACCACCCTGTACTTTGAAATTTTATTCCGGCTCTTACGCTTTTTGCAGGGCTCTACTTTTGGGTTCAAACTTTAAGTTAGAGTATAAACTTTGGCGAGCATGTGTTAAATTATCAAAATAACGGGCTTAAAGTTGTTGTCTAGCTCTCCAAAGTCTGCAGCGCCCCCTATCCATGTTTTAAGAGATACGCTTATCAAATTGGTACTGAAGAAAGTCTAAACAAACAGAATCATTTCGACGCAACAAGCAAGAAAATCTAACCATTTCCCTAGTTTTTATGACGTTTCGAATTTCGGCACCCAAATTTTCGAAAGCGCCTAGCGTCTTACCATCGCGTCAGGGACCCTACATTCCCTATTCAAAAATGTTCGTCTAGGTGTGCTCTATCGATCCTTAAAGTTTGTCACCGACGAGCTGAATCACCCTGTATATTCTTTTGTCACCGGTTTTTCAAAACAAATTTTTTTGACTTATTTAATCGGGAAAATGCTCCGGTTAAGTAAGGCAAAATTTACAAAAAAAAAAAAAAAATAATAACTGGTGGGAATAATCAAGGAGAGTTAATTAGACAGAAAAAATGAATCCCTGAGGAAATCTCGGTTTTCGCAAATTTTACTACTTTTACGTTGCCCGAGGAAATCTCGGGCTGCGCAGCGAGAGGGTTAACGCTCAGAGCAACGAAAGATAAAAATATATATATATTGCTTACATGTATTGTATTGGCTTTGGTAGCGACGAGCTTACCTCCATCGGCGGAAATTAAAATGGGATTTTTTGCAACTACATAGAGGAGCGACAAATTGAAGCCATAATTTTACTTACCAGTAGTAGAACTAGAATCGGTAGAAAACAGCCATAAGTAGATACGCGGATTGAAGAAATAACTTTAGTGACCAATTGAATTGCAGGAAATTAAATGAAACATCAAATAAAAACATATAATGACAAGAAGAACTAGGAATACGAAAGTAAAATGGAAATTAAAAAAAAGGGGGTTAATATAAAATTTTCAAAAATCTTAACTATGGGGAACTGAAAAGTCACAAACAACGGCATATTTACAATTTTTATAGACAAGTTCATCTAGAAAGTCAAATTCTCACATTTGGTAGTGGTCTTACATTTAACTGATTCATGCTCAAGACTTGTATTGAAAAGCCCTAGTGAAAAGCCGTGTTAACATATATGCAGAATGTGCACTTTTATTTAGAATATTTGACTGCTTTTTTATTTAGCCATCATGAGGAAGACGACATTGACAAGTAATATTATAGATACAACACGAATGAGGTATCCATAAGCATGGAGAAAGTGGGCTTATTTGGGGCTGGAAATTACTTCGAAATTATAGTTTTTATCAATTTTAGCATGAAAAATATAGCATATAGAAAATAAGGTGGAGCAATTTTCATAAAGGAAACAGAACGTAGTTTGAGATTATCATAAAAAAAAAGAGTTTGTACAGAGAAGCTCTAAAATTCTAACAACTTCTACAGAAGAGCTGTACAAGTTGTAATATGATAATTACATTATGTACCCTCAAGGTTGATTTCATAAGATCAGTCAATGCAATTTAATCTTAATCTCTTCAGTCCTAGTATCACCTAAAAAGACAGAAATAAGAACACTTTTTACCCCTTTACTAATTTTTCTTTTAGAATTTCCCTTTCTTTAAGAATTTTTTTCTTTTGTAAGTATGTTTTTTATGAAGTTTTGACCAATACTTAGTTATAAGCAACAACAAAAAAAGAGTAGTATGAAGAATGAAACTGTAGCAACATCGATTAATATCAACAGCTTTAAGATGATGAATTTCAGAATAAATATAATGGCAAATAAAAATATAAAAAGCGGGAATCATATATTAATTTTTCATAAATGAAATAACTTTGATTATTCGTGTTTGTCTAAAGTATATGTTTTCTTAATTGTCTGTACTAAATATTGTTCAGATTAGATGTAAACTTGCTTGTTTACTAGCAAGACTACAGTTATTATTATATCACTGTTGATTTTTAACTAAATACTTTTAAATTGAATCTTGCACTCCTCTCCTTGGGTCATTACCGTCATAATTTTATTGGGATTCTAGGCCCTTTTTAAACATTTTCTTCCTTTCTCTGCGCATTTCTTTAAACTTTTTATTCTAATTATGCTTAATTTTGGCTAATTGGAGATCTAAAGTGGTAAGTATTACGTATTACGACTTTTTAACGTGTTTTCATCTTAACACCTTGCTCTTAATTATAAGTTGGCCCCTTTTGGGTCCCCTATTACAACTCACTAAAAAATGGTCCGATTCTCCCTAACAACTTCATAGGTCCTCCAGCTACTACATGACCAACAAAAACATTCTCAGGCTTCAACTACCATCCATTTTCAACATTAATCACCTACATGGAGCTCCTGGTACTGCTTCTTTAGAAAAGATCCGATTTTCTTGCATTTTTTCTTAATATAGTTCTAATTTCTTCCGGCTACTTTATAAACTACATTTTTTTATAGCCAACTATATTCCAATTAAGACCCTTGTCACCTGGGGTAAAGTGAATTGGCCCTGGGAGTTTTTGTACCTAAAATTTTTAATAAATTTCCTCCTTTTAATTCAATATTCATTTTTGTGGACCTTTCCATTCAGTTATTCCCCGTTTCTACATCCCAGTTAAGACCCTGGCGCCTTAGCGCTCGGACAGGGTTTTCTTTGATTATTAATCACTTATTTGATGCAATTTCTTTAAAAATGACCCGATTCTCTTGCAATTTTCTTTAACATAATTCTAGGGTCCTCCGGCTATTTTATAAACTAATAAAAAAAATTCTTTATACTCCATCTACCATCTTTTAGAATATTAATCGTTTTCGGCATGAACATACGTTTACTCAGTACAACCGTCAATTAAATATTCCGTTAATGTTAAAGGTAAATCGTTAAATTTACAGGGAAGGGCACCTTCCACCGCTTGGAGTCGCATTCTTTCCTCGGGTTCTATAGACCCGACTAGTATCGGGTTTGGTAATTCAACTTCATTTTTTATTTTCGAAAGTATGTGTGGAGCATCACTGATATACGATGCCTTAGGCAGTGGTAACCCAGGTCACAGGTTGGGAAAGAATTTGGTTGGGAACACATTAGAGGCTGCCGAAGGCATTGGGTCCCGGAAAGTAAGTCCATTTGAAACATTCTATGCTGCTGAAGGCAATGCGTCCCCGAAACTATGTACACTTAAAAAAAAATTCTGAAGATATAAAATAATAGAAATTTGAGATTTGTTGGAGGTTATTGTAACGGGCCCGGGTAACGCCGGGCGCGTCAGTTAGTTGTTTATAAAGCAAGAATGCGCTTTAAACTCGTCTGAACGAAACTTGATCCGCTTGTGTTTCAAATATTACACATTAAAACATATTGATATTTTAATGTTTATTTTGGTGATTTTATTTTCTATCTAAGTCCCTTTAGACGCCTCAATATCAGTCATTTTTCATTATTTTTTTTAAAGGTAAGAAAATAATCGGATCATTTTGAAACTGTAACATAACTTTATTACATCTTTGTAAAGTACATTTTTTTTTGTACAAAATGGCGGCTTAGCAAAATTTTTCTTCGGGCGTCTCAGGCGCGAGGCCCAAAAGTGCTGCACTCATTTTTTGGGATCTGAAGAAAAAAAAATTTTCTTTTTCTAACATATGCACGGGAAGGATAAACCTATAAAACTATAAAAAAATGTATAAAGTAAAAAATTAAGTACGGTTTTTAATAAAATGTTCGAATTTTGTACTATTGTTTCGACATTTTTCATCCCTAAAAAATTATTTATTTACACGAAATCTTTTAAACTTTAGGTACATCCTTCCGGTAATGACATAAAGAAAAGCCTCACCAAAAATTAGCCAAATCGACCGATAACTTTTTGCGTTACAGTACGAGCAGTTTTTGAAAGATATAGTTTCGAGAGAATCGCATTTAAAGTTTCAGTACGATAAAATTACATATTTTAGTCACTTGCCGCTCATTCAGCGATCCCAGGTGCATATAATGGACCTTCGTATTCCTCAAAAAGCTGGTTTTCTTCGGGTTGTTGCTGTTTTCGCGCTGTACGAGCTGCTTTTGACTGAAAAAGACTCCTCCGGTTCTGTCTCGTTACTCGCGCCTCATCGGCGTTTTCGGCAAGAACTTTGGCATAGGTGCCAACAACAATATTTATATTATCCTTAACTATAAGAATGGAAGTGTAGCCTTCACTAAATATCCCAGCAGCGATGTATGCTGAAATTTCAACAATTTTTAGTCCAGAATGCAGGTGTTTTGGACATAACCGCCAAACTGTTGCGTTAAAACTTACATTAGGGCAATTCCACATAACATGGGAACTATAGTGTAGACCCTTGAGGGGCGGGGGTATATACTTTATCCCACCTAATTTTAATCAAGATTTGCACCAGAAACATTTAATAGAAATTTATCTTTATAACTTTGGTGGAAAAAAAATAAAAGAATTGCTTTTCCATATTTTGAAAGAAAATTTTTCGAATATTCCGGTGTCAGTTCAACATTACAGAAACGCAAATTGCTTGCGCCTGAAAGGATTAATGGCTAAGAGGGAAATGTAATGTGAGTCACAATACCATGTAACGTGAGTCACACTCAAAATATTGATTGATATAATTAATTACTATTAAAACAATATTATTTTTGTGTATATCATAAGTTAAAAGTGTGTTGTACTCTATGAAATACTTCTTTTTTACTGTGTTGTGATAAAGAGGAGAAATTCTAGGTCTTCATTAACCCATAAAACTTGACTTCCTTTTTTTTTTTTTGTAATGTGAGTCACAGTACCAAAATAGGGTATGCATACCACCTGTTCATTTAAAAATTTATTGCATTGTTATTCTTAGTTTCTTATTGTACCCCAGATATAGTCGTTGAGCCAGGGGCTCGTGTGGTTTCATATCAGCGGACTTGGTAAACTATATATTTTTGGATTTACCACAACAACAGCACCTCATTTATCCATGATACTTTCAAAACCAGGGTAGCTTATGGTCGCCCTATTGGAAAATGGCCGCCGTTGTTGAGCCAGAGATTCGTGTGGTTTCATGTCAGCGGACTTCGTAAACCACACCTTTTGGGTCGCACCGTAACACCAGAACGACATTTATCCATGATACATTCAAAAACAGAGTAGCTAATGGACACCGTATTGGAAAATGACCGCTGATAAATAGGGGGATTGAAAGATTTACTTGGTTTTGCATGGTATTAAATTAACTGGGCGATTGAAGATACAATAAGTAAAGACATGTTGGGGTCAAAAGGTACAACGAAGTTCAGTCAAAGACTTGCCACAGTCGAGAGATATTTTTGATATCAGGGCAGTCTTTCTTCACATGATTCGTGAAAGAACCAGAATTAGTTCTACATCCAGATCTGTCTTTGAGCAGGATCCAGAAAGACGAACGTGAAATCTCATATTTACAGAACGTGATTACCAATGAATGGATAAATCTAGATAGGGTAATAGAATCAACTGGAGGAATGACAAATCTAGAAATTGTCGAAGACATGGTCAAAGCTTATGAGATAGGTGAAGAAGCTTACCAAACTTTCAAGGGGGAATATCTGTCTGAAGACTCAAAGCCAGACGGGTTTTTCAAATCTCCAAAGATAAAAAAGCTAAAGACATTTTCTGACTTTCAGAAGAAACAGAGTGTAAAATTTAATAAATCAGAGTTTGTTATCTAGGCAGAAATAAATCTGTTTGCTCAGATGACTATCATCACAGAGCAAAGAAATTTCGATATGAGAACTTTTTTTCCTACCACCTAGGGCCTCTTCCATAGTCCTTAGCAACACTTGATGGTTTAATGCGAAAAACTGAAAAATCAAACTGGTAGATGTTATGAGAAAATTGCGACTGCTGAAAGAATTCAAATGATGGTGTTGTTAACATCATTTGCGGAATGTGCTTTGTTCAAAGCTACCGTAGGAGCTAGAATCATTCGGACAACTAGCAAAGAATCTGTTTTCGAAAACAATGCAAGATTATACAGACACCCAGTACGGAAATGGAAGCAATTTCTATCTGATGAGGAGAACAAGAAAGAACTTATACATTTCATTTCTCGAGAATGGCAAAATGAACATTTTCCGAAATAGTTGAATACACGAATCATGTACGTTATCTACGGAGAAAAATGTATAAACTCACGAAATAACTAGTTGAAGAATCCACTAAATTGACCTGCTTCCAAGAAGAGGTTATATGCGACTTTTATTTCGCGCACACTATGCTTTAGCGTCTGGATTTAGAAATATTATTATTATCTCATAGATACTGATGTGGCAGTTATCACTCTGTTTTCTTTAGAAAACGATTTGAAAAACTGGAAAGGGTTAATATTGTAAAATGCGGATCCAATGACAGGGTAAAGTAAAGTACTACAACTTGAGTGAGATGCATGGATTTCTAGGTAAGGCGGTATGTAGTGCATTACCTGAAATGCATTTTCTGTCGGGTGCGATACAGTAAGAGCTTTTGCAGGCAAGGGAAAATGATGATTCAGAACACTGAATTTTGAAATGCGCTTGATACTGAAGCTGATATATCAGAGGAAACAAAGAAACAACTTGAGTCGTAAATTTGCCATCTCTATTATGGTAAGCACAAATACTCAGACATCAATGAATTGCTCTATATTCTATATAATTTTTCTGTAAAAAAGAAATCTGTGGAGTCGCATCGCCTTCTGTCATGTAGTAATACACTCTACCTATAGGTAATGCGAGTTCATTACCACAGTCTTGTTTGGATGAATTGTCTACATGCGGATTTTCCATTCCCAGATAAATATGGTTGGATTTTTGGAACAGATAGTGAAGGAAAAGGCTATCTAGAGGTCCAGTGGAATGGCAGTCCTCCTGCTACTAAAGCTATTTTGGAACTGATGTCATGTTCTTTTTCAAGAACACATGTCTCACCATGTTTTTAATAACCTCAGATATGCACGTATATATGCAGAATATAGAACTGTTCATGGCGGTGGAAGTTATTTGGGCACAAGAAAGTCAACCGATGATGATGATGATAGCAGTGAAGAAGACTAGGATTTCTGTTATTTATTAACCCATTCGGGATCAGCATCTTTTACATGATTTTTATTCACTTAACATCACTTTTTGTCAAAGAATTAAATTTACCTTAGCAATCAAGAAAATGTTTTAATTAAATAAGGAAAATTTTTTATTTTCTTTTTTATTGGTATCAAAAACAAGCAATGGAAACACGTTTCCGAAGGTACATATATGCACCAGTGGTCCCGAAGGGGTTAATTCTTAACAGACTAAGTACAATAGATTCACCAGTAATAATTATTTCTTGAATTTCTGCGTCTTACCACATAAAAATGATATGCATTAAAATGCAAAACAAGATTTCGGTTTTCTTTCATCGCAAATGTCTTTTGAACGGTTTATCCCGTTGAAAATGTTAATAAACATAAAGTTAAATGTAAAGATAAGCATCATATTAAAATAAAATCTTAATAAATATATAATTTGCATAACGTTTTATGTTTAACGATATTTGTTCTTTCAATTTTTTTCACTGAAATCTCTTTAATTATGTCATGCTGGAAAAATAATCATATGTATCTATGTGCGATAGATGGCGCTCATCTTTTCAATATGGCGTCTATAAGCTACCACAAATTTCATAGTATCATCATAAAATGAACTCCTTGGATCATTGTGTATCCAAAAACGTATATATCATCAAGTCTTTAGAGATGAAACCAAAATCACTAATTTTGGCTTCTGGCTCAACGACTAATATCTATAAAGAACTTTTTAAAAAGCAAATGTGATATTTCATCGATGTATATAGAATTTACTTTTGGAAAAATGTGTCAAATGGTAACCTGAGTCACATGGAATTGCCGGTTAGCGTTCTGGGTATGGCCATCCAAGCATCTTTGGAGTAAGTCATCTCTAGATAAATCTTGGTAGATTGGTAGGAGATGCCCTTGAAGTTCTTGAGGAAGTAAGGGAGGAAGTTCTTCGTTTAATCTTCACTAGCACAACATGCGGGCTCTGGCGCGCTTGACTAAAAGTGGGATTTCCGAATAGCCGATACTGGTATTCAATGTAAGCTTTCTGAGTCTCCACCACGAGAATAATTGTATGATTTTACATTTGAATATTTCGAATGCTGAACAAATTCCCTGCTCCCGACGTGTCGGTTATTTATAGGTTTTACTGTACATTATCGAAAACAATTAACTAATAGTAAAAAAACAATTGAAAGTAATTGTAAAAAAAAGAAAGAGCGAATGCATTTTTTTTTCATTATTCGTAAATGTTTTAACCAATAATAGTTAAGAACTCACCTCAATTCTTTTGAACAAAAACAAACTCAAGAAGTTTTATTCTTGTTTATATTTATCTATATATATATATATATATATATATATATATACTAGCAAACCACGCGGCTTTGCTCACATAATATTTGAAATATACCAAGTTATATTTATATGTCTAATTTTTATTAAAAAGTACTAACTAAATTTTTATTTTATTAAAAGGTAATATTTTATTTTATTAAAAGGTACTTATTACTTTTAGGAATAATTAAAAAATCACTATTTAAAACACAGTTTGACTAAACATCATTATTACACTGCATTAGGCAGAAATGAGACTCAAATTAATAAAACGAAATAAAACTAAAAAATGATAATTTAAAGAATATTTTAAGACTTTTATGCTCAATTAACCCCTTAATTCTCGTTCCCGTCATATTCTCGGGCTGCGTCTTTTACTCAGATTGTTTGATTCCCACCAGTTTTATAAAATAGTGAAATTGGCTATATTTTAGTATCGATTTACCTGTCATTAAATAAGTTGAAATTTTTTTTTCATTAAAGTGGTGCCAATAAGCAATTTGAATTTTTTAACCGCAATTTAATTCGAGCGTGAAGGGGTTAATACGCTCATTTAAGTATTCATTTGAAGTTTTGAATTTTTTAGAAACCATCTTCTTACAGCTTAAAATTAACTATCATGTCAAATTCCAAGTCCTACCACCTATCTCAACATAAAGGTGTGTGTTGAATTAGGAACTGCCACAATTAATTTGCCAACATTAATTTTGAAATAGGTTTGCTATTTCCTAATATTCCACAGAAACGTAATTTAGAAAGCTTTTAAAAGCCGTTTTTAGAACGTTTGTTGTTCCTGTGAACCCCAAGTGGTAGAATCATCGGCATAAAATATAGCCTGTGTAGGATCAGAGACTGTTACCACTGATTCGAAACTATTATTACTTTTATAATCCGTGTATAGTCTCTGAAATTGCACACAAATCGTAATTTAGGACTTTTTTGGAACGCTTTTCGCACCTCCCCTTCCTTTCACCCCTTTTTAATTCGAATTTATTTTCGACAGTCCTTCGAGGGCATTTATATTTTATAAGTAACTACCATGAAATATTTAAAGTTTCTAGCCTCTTCAGTATCACAGAACACGCAATTTAGAATTTTTTTAGCTCCTGCAAGCCTCTGGTGGTAGTGGGACAGACATAAAATATAGCTTATTTTTGAGCAGGTTCTATCACCAACAATTTGTTATCATTATTTTTTTAATCGGTTTGGTATTTTATAAGTTTGCTTAAAAATTGTAATTTATAACGCTTTTTGCACACTTCATCTTTTTAAATTTGGAATTTTCTTTCGACTCTTCTTAGAAAGCAGTTGCATCTTGTAAGTAAATACCATGCCATACTTGAATGTGTTAGACCCCTCAGTTGTGCAAAAGAACGCAAATTAGAACATGTTTTGCTTTTGCAACCCTCGGATGGTAGTGACAGCAACATAAAATATAACCTATGTTATAGCAGGGACTGTCACCATTTATGAGCAACCATTACTTTTGAAATAGCTTTGATATTTCCTGAGATTGAGTAGAAATCGCAATTTTCAATGTTTTCAGAAAGCTTTCGCGCTTTTTCACCCCTTTTTAAAATTCCAATTTTTTCGAAACTGTTCTTAAAGATCATTTATATCTAATAAATATGTACCTTGCCTAATTTTAAGTTGCTAGCCCCTACCAATCACAAAAATCGAAATTTAGAACGCTTTTTTGCTCCTGCAACGTCTAGGTGATAGTGATACCGACATAAAATAGCGTCTATGTTAGAGCAGAGGCTGTCAGCATCAATTTCCTACCATTACGTTTGAAATCAGTTTGATTCTTCCTGAGATATTGCTGACAAATCGGCATTTAGAACGTTTTTAGAACAATTTTCGCGCATTTTGCTCTTGCATCTCCTCTGGGGTAGTGGAAGCATATAAAATATGGCCTATGAAAGAGCAAGATCTGTCACCTTCATTTGTACACCATTATATTTGAAATCGGTTCAGTACTTCCTGAGATTGCATAGAAATCGCAATTTAGAACGTTTTTTACAACGCTTTTTGCGCATTTTGAGCCCTTTTTAAATTTTGATTATTTTAGGAAATGCCCTTAGAAATCATTGATATCTTATAACTGACTACCATTCCAAATTTCACGATTCTAGGGCCTTCCGTAACGAAAAAAACCGCAATTTAGAACGTTTTTCTCCTGCACCACCTTTGGGGTTGTGGCACCGGCATAAAACATAGCTTATTTTTGAGCAAGGGTTGTCACCATCATTTTGACGCTATTATTTTTTTAGATAGGTTTGGTATTTCCTGACATTGTGTAGAAACCACCCTTTTTGTTAGAACGCTTTTCGCGCATTTTCACCCTTTCAAATTTCGAATTGTTTAAGAACTGTTCTTAACCCCCTGACCGCCGAGCAAAAGGGCAAAATTGTAATGTTGTTCTTCTTGTAATTTTTTTAATTGCTTAAAGAAAATTTTTTTCCAACATGATATATTTTCCCTTATTACGTATAGGTATATAAGCCTTCAGAGGTTGAATCATAACTTAATTTCTCAAAACTGAATTGAATCTGTAGAATTATATTAGTTTAAATAATGCTTCTAATGCAGTGAAACCTGCAGCTTACTGAACGGATATATCAGTTCGCGGCAGTCATAAGGTTAAAAATCCTTTAAATCTAATAAGTAGCTAATATTTCAAATTTCATATTTCTAGGCCATTCAGTAGCGCAAAAATCGCATTTTTAGAACGTTTCTTGCTCCTGCACCCCCTTTCGGGTTGTGGCACCGACATTAAACATAGCCTATGTTGGAGCAAGGGTTGTCACCGTCATTTTGACACCATTATTTTTTAAATCGGTTTGGTATTTCCTAAAATTGTGTAGAAACCAGCATTTAGAACGTTTTTTAGAACGCTTTTCGCGCATTTTCACCCCTTCCAAATTTCGAATTGTTTAATATCTGTTCTTAGAAATCCTTTATATCTAATAAGTAGCTAATATTTCGAAATTCATATTTCTAGGCCCTGCAGTAACACATAAATCGCATTTTTAGAGAGTTTTTTGCTCCTGCACCCCCTTTGGGGTAGTGGCACCAACATAATACATAGCCTATCTTGGAGCAAGGGTTGTCACCATCATTTTGACACCAATATTTTTAAAATCGGTTTAGTATTTCCTGAGATTGTGTAGAAACTACCATTTAGAACGTTTTTTAGAACGTTTTTTGTGCATTTTGACTCCTTTTAAATTTCGAATTATTTAACCCCTTAACGCTCGAATTAAATTACGGTTGAAAAATTCAAATTGTTTATTGGCACAACTTTTATGAAAAAGAAATATTCACCTTATTTAATGACAGTAAAAACGATACTAAAATATAGCCAATTTCACTATTTTATAAAACTGGTGGGAATCAAACAATTTGAGTAAAAGACACAGCCCGAGAATATGACGGGAGCGAGAATTAAGGGTTTAAGAACTGTTCTTAGACATCATTTATATCTTATAAGTAACTAATATTCCAAATTTCATATTTCTAGGCCCTTCAGTAACGCAAAAATCGCATTTTTAGAACGTTTTTTGATCCTGCACCCCCTTTGGGGTAGTGGCACCAACATAAAATATAGCCTATGTTCTAAGTTGGACTAACACCATCATTTTGATACCATTACTTTTGAAATCGGTTCGGTAGCTCCAGAGATTATCTCTAACAAACAAACAAATCGAAAAAATTGCTTTTGTATATGACACAGAGACTGGGTTGAAAGGAATTATGTATGGAAAATATCCACCTTTCGCCAAGGCCATTTTTTCTATTTCGTAAGGTTTTCTATAACAGATAAGTACCACTTTTTCTTTTAAATTTCATCTAAGTATTTTCTTTTGGAAAACAACAGAAAACTATTATATATTATCTCCGTGAGAATTTACTTTGCGAAACTACACTTTTTTTTTTTACTTCCGTCTCTTCTTAAGAAAACAGCATGCTCTATTCGAAAGTTGTTTAACAGACAAAATATTTTGACAACAAGTAAAAATTAAATTTAAAAAAAAAATCAAATAACCCGACTGCGTAAAAAGAGAACAAATTAATACTCTTCAATGTGAAACTTTTTTTTTTTTTTACTTACCTATTTTTTTATTCACTTGTATTGGCGACTTTTAAGTTATGTTTAATTGTTAGTTCCTATCTGTAAACACTGTTTTGATGAGGCCAATAGATAATTATGATGGTTAGGCTTGCACTAAAGTAGGGGTGTACAATAGGGCGTATCGAAAAAATCGAAATTTCTCAAATCTTTTAGCGGTAGTGCGGAAAATTTGTGAACTCCCTTCATTAAAAATTTTGCGGAATCTTAAAGCAGTGGGTTGATATCTTCTGTCGCCTCAATGGGCCGAAAGTTCCGAAAATTGGACTAAAAATGATTAAAATACAAAAATTAATAAATTATCACAGATTTCGAGAATCGGTTTGAGGTAGTGCTTAAAAGGTACTATTTTTGAACAACAACAACCAAAAAATTTTTTTCGAATTGTAGGTTAATATCTTCTGCCGCCTCATCGGCATCGAATTTTGGAAATTTTGACGCATTTTGGTACTTTTCTGCATAACGGTTTACTGCTTGCTCATTGCCAAGACAAAACCAGACAGACTGGGATTGGCACTCTTCCAAAAAAGGGGAAGACCCCTTTTTTTATGCCGAGAAACAAACAGAGCGACCAGTAAATCACTTGACTACTCTCTTTCGTCCGGCTAAGCGCAGCAGGCAGGCAGTACCATGTTTTTCAGTTATTTCAGAAATTGTTGGTTTGAAGATGGAAAATTTATACATCGATACATCCATTGCTTCAGTCTTACATAAACGTGTTAGTGATATGATACGCGCATACCATAGAAATGTCGACCAATTATGAAAAATATAAAACGTTTTGGAAAAAGCAAAACCACTCTCGAAAATATTGAAAACTTTAAAATGAAAGCAAAAACATCTTTTGGCATACCTCCCTGTAAACGAGCGGGTTTTAAGGAGTGTATCTCTTCGAAAGAAAGCAAAGTTTCTGCAAAAGAAAAGGGGTTCCTCATTGACAATGAACAGAAACAAAAATGTTCGTTGGAAGTGTTAATGTTCCAGAAAGAATACGGCTCTACAAACGTCAAATTTTAAAGGAACGGGATACTATTCGATCTGCAAAACAGGCGTCTCTTGCTTCTGCTTTAAGCTATTCAGTGGAGAATGAAAGGGAAAATAAAATAGAAGATGTATGATGGAGGTGAAGATAGGGGGGGGGGGTGAAATGGGCACACAGGTCCTATACAACGTCTCTTCAGCAGTCAACTGGGAGCGTTCAAATGCGTTTAAAACTGAATAACTTGTCGGTTGATGGTTCTTGTCGGTAAAAGATACGGTGTATCCAACAGAGCTACGGCTGCTATTGCATCGAGTTTTATGCAAGATTTGGGTTTAATATCGGAATCATATACTACTCGTCACAGACAAAAATAAAATATTAAGGGAAAAATCGAGAATTTACCAAAAATTCTGAAAATAAAATGAAAATTGTTCCACTCTATCTGGTCTTTCTTTTGATGGACGGCATGACAAAAATTTAGCACCAGAAATACTCGAGGCCAAACAGTTCTAAAGAACAATTGTAGAAGCGCATTATTGTATTGTATCGGAACCTGGTTCTACGTACATGTGATATATTACACCTGAAAGTGGATGTAGTCTTGATATATCTAATAGCACTTACAAATACGTAAAGGGTGCTTTATTGGATGCTTTTAGCAACCTTATTGTTCTCGGGTGTAATGGCACTGTAGTGAACACAGGTGTGTCTAATGGTGTAATTCGCAGGCTTGAATTGAAACTTCAGAGACCAGTCCAATGGATTATCTGTTTATTTCTGCTTATCTGCTTATATCAAATATTTACCCATATCTCATCTTAGAAAATGAAGAAAAAAAAAAAAAAACAAAAAAAACAAAAAAAAAAAAAACACAAATTTCTTTTAAAACGACTGCATTGCAAGCAATTATAAACATCGCACACTAATTAAAAGTATACTACTTTAAACGAGTTAAAATCGGTTGCTACTCGCAGATGCTTGTAGCACCTGCCTACTGCGCCTAGCCGGACGAAAGAGAGTAGTCAGGTGATTTACTGGTCGCTCTAATTTGTTTCTGGGCATGAAAATAGGGGTCTTCCACTTTTTTGGCAGAGTGCCAATCCCAGTCTGTCTGGATTGTGAGCAAGCAGTTAACCACTGAGCAAGCAGTAAACCGTTATGCAGAAAAGTACCAAAATGCGTCAAAATTTCCAAAATTCGATGCCGATGAGGCAGCAGAAGATATTAACCTATAATTCTAAAATACATTTTGGTTGTTGCTGTTCAAACATAGTACCTTTTAAGCACTACCTCAAACCGATTCTCGAAATCTGTGATCATTTATTATTTTTTGTATTTTAATCATTTTTAGTCCAATTTTCGGAACTTTCGGCCCACTGAGGCGACAGAAGATATCAAGCCACGGCTTTAAGATTCCGCAAAATGTTTAATGAAGGGAGTTCACAAATTTTCCGCACTACCGCTAAAAGATTTGAGAAATTTCGATTTTTTCGATACGCCCTAGTGTACAACCTGTGGCCCACGGGCCACCATTCTTACCAGTATTTTTATCCAGAAAAATTTTCCTAATTAACTGACCGAAACTTTGCTATTAATTAATTCAGATGTTACTTTTAATTTTTTTTGTGGTGGCAAGCGATTTTCTGGTCAAAAGGTTGTGCAGCACTACACTAAAGCTACAAATCCTACCTACACAACTTCCAGGTTGTGTAATATTTAAACGAAGCTTCTGACTGTAAAATAGTCAATGAAACATCGGTTTCATTTTGAAAAACCTATTCAATGACATGCCACTCAATAGGGTACGTAAAATTTATTTTTCGTCTCTACCGCCATTTTGTATTTTACGGCCACCATTTTGAATTTATAAAAGCAAAACCTAGCCTATCGGACGGTTAAGATGACTCGATGGAGACCTCATTCATTAAAATCCATCCAGCCGTTGGGATGTTTCGAGGGTATAAAGAAATCCTCATACGCAGATATGCGTGAAACACATAACCCTTCTTGGCAGTCGGGTTTAAAAAAAGGGTGTTTCTATTTTACATGTTATATCCTTTTAGTATTTCGTAAAAATTGCACGATGTTATTTATTTTATTTTGTTTTTATTCAAGGAAAGAAAAGGACATAAAGAAATTTTTAAAAGTATATTTCATGCTTAATGTACAGGGGGTCTAAAAGTTCCTGACACATTTTAAAATTTAATATAAAATCAAGTAATTGCTGTATAGGAGGGCGGTTTGGACTAAAATGCTTCTCAGGATGAAAAGTTTTCTGCGAGCGAATAGAAAAATAAGTTACAATCTTCGATCATATATGGCGCCACTTACCTACCTAGTTACACTTACCTATGCAGTTAGGTATTTCGCTGGGAGTCGTCATTTCTGTGTCAAAACAAATCTGAAAATCAGAAAAAATGCATGTTTGAAACCAAACATGCGAACAAGTGGCCCCATCTGTTGTGGAAATTTCGAACTAATTATTTTATTTCGCTTGAAGAAAACTTTTCTTCGTGAGAAGTAGTTTAGTCCAAACCGTATTAGTACCACAATTATAAAATTTTACATTGGATTTTAAAATGTGTTAGGCACTTTTGAAACGTCCTGTTTTTACTTCATGGAAAAAAATAAAAGCTAAGGCTCTCAAAACCTTTTAACATTTACAAAATCAATAAATGTTTCTTTTTAATTATTTTAGAAATGTCGAATAATCTCTTCAATAACATTAAAGATGTATGACATTACAAATGTTTTTCGGCTAAATGACAATCGTGGATCTATTTCCAAATTCGCAACGTAAGCACAAACGGATTTAATTAACGTTTATTAATGTCGGGTCCTGATATGTTGCTATAATTAAGTAAAAATTTATTATCGCGAATGAATAGGATATTTAATCGTTCTACACGTTTCCGATACAATATTCGACAAATCTCACTGGTAATGAATTAGTCCCATAATAATTGAAACTTCTAAATGGATTTTCAGTTGGAAACGGGAATGAGCAAGATGAAATATGGAAGTTTCAGAAATTGTTCATTGATGAAATCTATAGGATTTAACGTTCGTTAATGGTGAAATTTTGAAGTCGTTAAAGTATGTTCTCGGAGTATTGTAAACGTTCTTAAGGGAATACATCACCTTGGAGCTTGGAATTACAGGTATTAAAAAAATAATAATAATGCAGCTATTACACATATAAAGTAATTTTTATTTTAAACATATACATAGAAGTTTTATGAACAATTAAAAAGAATAACAATAAACAAGAAAGAAAAATCATGCGTTAAGCATAGATTATGAAACACTTTCTAACGCTTTCTGAATGCTTTAACAAAACTTCGTTATTTAGGGAAATAAGGTAAATAAGATAACTAAGTAAACATTTTATAAAACGCATAAAACATTTGAAAAACTGATTTCAGTAGTTACCGTCCATAGCCAAATATGTATTCCAATTCTTTTGAACAGCCCTGTATTTGATCTGTAGGTTATATATATACTATATAATGGGAAAATTTAGTTTAGCAAGAAAATGCATAACAGGTTGAAATTCCTTCTTCAGCAATTTATACTAATAGATGGAAACATACTTGAATACTTGTGCACAGCCCTGTAGTTTACCTAGTATCTTTATTACATGCCACTATTTAGCTAAAATTTAATTCAAACTAAAACACTCTTAAAATTATTGAAATTACATTTCCAGAAGTTATCACCTATAGACGGCCATGTATCCAAATCTTTGCGTGGCCCTGTATATCATTTTATCTATATTCTACAAATATTTCTTAGTGAACTAAATTCAGTTCAGCGTAAAAATGCATATCTCCTTTAAAACCCACTTTTAAGCAATTTATGCTCATACTCAATAACCTTTACGAATTCATGTCTGTACTTTATAGTATGTATAATTATAGTGAAAAAAGCGCATGTCACAATTAAGGATACATTCTGAACAATCATTACTAATACGGGTTGGAACCCGTCGAAATTCGACGAACTAAAATGTTATAAAGGATCTGTCATCAAATTTATAATAAACCCACAAAAATAATTACAATAAACAATTCATCTAACATTGGTTGTCTCACTCTTAAAACTAACAATATTTTTAACCTAAAATTACCAAAATATTATTTCCACAAACATCAACAGCTTAAATTATTGAAAAATTAAACTCTATTAGAATACGTAATCAAGATGAGTAATTATGATGAATTTATCGATTGAGACTTTTTTGTTTGTTTTTATGGGATGGAAAATCAGTAAAAGGATTTCGCTTTGTCACATCACAAAATTTTCTCCCATGAAATCTAAATTATACGTTATTTTCACATTCCCATAGTTTACATACGCACCACTCAAATTCACAATTTGAAAGTATTTTAACGCGCAATACATTATCAATGAATGTATGTCTAAACTTAAAGTCATGTTTGTCGGATACTTTTCATGTGAACATGCGCACAAACTTTAAGTTCTAATCTCAATACCCGCGAAAAAAAAAAAAAAGAAAAAATCAGAAATTTGCCTTTAGTTGTCATAGTATTGGTCAAATATTTAGTTTTATCAAAATAAATGATCGTTTTGTTTTAAATATGACATAATTTTTACTCAGTGAATCATTTTGCCTAGAGTCTCAAACTCAGTATCAGCGTAATGTAAAAATATTGAAATGTAACTGATTTATGAAGAAGAATGCGTGTTTTTTTTTTAATGTCTGATGTCATTTTCTGCTCAAAAATTATAAAAAAGTTAATTTTATTTGTATTGTGAAAATGGCACAATAAGGATATAATCAATAAAAATAATAAACCATGACTTTTTTCCCTTTACTTTCAATATAAATGGGGTACTTCAGTTGCCACAATTACAAAATTTTTATTAAAAACTACAAAAAAATTAATATCTCAAAAATAAATTCAGATACAGCTTTCAAACAAATTGCATTTAAAAGAGCACCTTTTTCCTTATTCGACGGTGTTAAAATTTTAAATGTGCGATGTTTAGAAGTTTAAAAATTTGCCGTAGATATAATTGCAAAACCGAAATTTTAATTCAAATGCAAAGTGTTGCCATTCTCAAAATGACGTATGCGTTACGCACAGATATGTTTGTCCTTTATAATATAGATACAGTAATTCGGATACAATATAGTATTTGAAATCTTTTCAAATACACCGCAAACAATTCCCCCTATACAATTATGAACGGAATTCTTTTATGTGGCCCTGTAAATGTACAATAACTATTCTTTGTACTGGAAATTCAACAGATTGCATATTTTAGTGCACGTTATAAATGAATATCAATTTTACTATGTTTGAAAGAGTGTAACACCATTAAAAATCACTTGAAACGATTTTTTGCCATTGGCCGTAATGTAACGGAAAACTTTTGACTGTCCCTGTAAATGAACTAAACATGCTACAAACTTCATTTGAAATAGGGAACGTGCTATGGTAGAGGTCACTAACATCCAAAAATTCCAGAATGATCCGAGCATATTTACGAGAGTTAGAGCATGGACAGACGGACAGACAAACCGAAGTCATCAACGCTTTTCAACTTTGTTGGAAAGTGTTAAAAATACAAAATCCGGAGATATGAGCCGTCAAGTATAACTCTCTTTTTAAAAGCCTTCCTGTTGGCATAATTCCTTTATATGTGAGGCCTTGTCTGAAACCTAAGAATAATATTTTTCTTTATTTAAAAATATAATAGATAGCTAAAATGTAGCATAAGAAAAAATTATTATTATTATCATTTTATTTTATTTTATTATTTATTTATTCGTTCATTTATTTATATTTCAAGAAATGACAGTTGTTTGAAAAAAATAATTTTCATTTTTATCAAAATTTTCAGATTTAAAACTTTATAAATAAATGAACTTGGCATCCAAGAGAAAAATTTTATGCTACATCTTAGATAACATTATAAAGAATATGTGATTCAAATTTCATTAATATCGGTTAAGTAGATCTTCAGATATCTTGTACAGCGAGTTTTCGAGACAAACGCAAAAGGGAAAAGAAAGTACTACGTCAGCGAAATAAAATATTTTTACGACTCCTTTTTAACAGAATATTTTAATTTCCTGGCCTTTTTAGTCTCTTATGGCATCAAAATTGTTTTGCTCAAAATTTGACTTGTTACATACCTAACATTTTGAGTCATAAATTTTGAGCAAACACAAACCGAAACTGTTAATCCGATTAAAAAAAAAACACGCAATATAAAAATTTTGTTTTTAAAGTCAATTCCTACTTAGGTCGTCAAAGAAAATTTTAATATAATCCCTTAAGCTAATATTAATTTTTGTTGCATTAAAATATCTCAATTTGTTGATTTTATATAAGCAAGTAGGTTTACAATGGAAGTCTATAGGAATTTGGCGAAATATGAGAGATTACCCAAGTTGGCATCACTTTTGGCGACTCATTTTGGTCGCCAAATATGGCGATATATCGCCAAGTTGGCGACAATCTTGGCGGTATTTGGAGACAGAACAGGGTCACCCCTATGGTAACCCGCCTTATAGATATGAAAATGCATTAAATGCTTCAATAACCAATAGCCGCCATTTTGTCTCCCATGTAAAACTAAAATTAATTAATTAAAATTTAATTAATGAATTAATATTTGAAAAACTGTATTAACATCAATTGTCATCCAGTACACGTTTTAAAAAATTTATTTCAACTTGATAGGATGAATAATAAGTATTTTATTAACGATTGAAAATTTGAACAAGATATATAAATAAATAAATAAATAAATATACGGAGAGTGTGAACTAATAGCAGGAATTGAAAAAAAAAAAATAGCCGCCATCTTGTTACTACCTTCTCAGTTACTTTACTCGCAACTAGTAGACAATACACTATATATCTCCTCCACTTTATTCGTAACTTCATTGTGTAAGGTTAATGTTTAACGTGCTTGAAAAATTAGTACAAGGCAGAGTTAATATTTAAAGTGCTCGTAAGATTGTAAGTGTCCGTACGCTACAAGTGTTTCATCGAAAGTCCAGAATAGTGCGAATTACATTACAATTTAGTAAGCTGTATTTTATGCAACACAAAAGAGATTTTCGATTTTGCGTAGACAATTATTGTATTTCTGAAAATCAATTACTTAAATTTGAGAATTAAAACCTTTAATAGATTACAGGTATTTCAATTTTTTTAATGGTAAAATAAATTTGCACTGGAATTTCGTTAGGAAAAACAAATGTTAAACAAAAATGTTTGCAATCGTATTTCATTTTAATTTTACAGTTTTTTAAATTTTGCAAAATATGATTGGATAGAAATTGCTTCTAACTTCAAGTAGAAAACATTTAAAAGCACTCTAATCGTGTTATTTGCAAATTTGTAATCAAGTTTAAAGATACTTTACTTATTTTCATTTTACAATGTATTTCTTCAATGACGATTTGACAAATATAATCCTAAATTTTGTTTTCTTGGATTCGTATTTTTTAATTTTACATTTTTTTTTTTTTTTTTTTTTTTTTTTTTTTTTTTTTTTTTTTTTTTTTTTAGTTTCGCGAAAATTTATTGGATAGAAAATTGCTTTTAACTTAGGATACGAAATAATTATAACCTTTCTAATGTTGTTATTGGCAGATTTTTGATTACAGATACTTTAGAATTGTTATCTGTTTTGCGGTCTATTTCTTCAATGCAGATTTGATGAAGATAACCCGAATCTTCGTTCGAAGGATTTCTGTTTTCTTGGATTTCGTTTAAATCTAACTTGGCTATATTTATTTATTGTTCTATCCATGTAGATATTTGATTAAAAACTACTGCGTGTAATTCAATGTAGTTAATGCTTTATACCCAAAAATATTCCAAACTTTATGACCAACGTTGTCGTTTCTTATTCGTTTTAGAAATTCCAACATTCAGACATGCCAAAATTCTATTGCATTTAAAAGTGTTATTACACAAAAGCATCAAATAACCATGTTTATAGACGATAACAGTAAAAATATTCTAAATAATACATTTAAATATATATAATAATAATCTTAACTAGTCTAATAAGTCATTATATTGAAAACTATCTGCACATGGAATACAGTTCAATCCATCGATTCTGTAATACTCCTGTTTAAAACAAGTTACTAATGCATGCAAATGCTTTTAGCCAAGAGAATTCTCCGTTATTACAATAGCTGCACATGGGTTGTGATCATTCAATATTTATTAATGTTGCTGTTGATGGGAAGACGTGATAACTCCAAATTAATGGTTCTATTAAATTTTAGTTTAGTTAATGTAACGATAATAGTTTGAATAATTAATAAATATGTAGCTCACAAGTAATTAACCGTAATAAAATAAATTTATAAAAATTTTAACCCATTACCCGCTGATGTTGCGTCAACGCAACGGTAAAAATATAACAACCACTTAAATTAACAACTATTTAAATTAACGGCTTAAATTAACAACTACTAGTAATGCTACCACTATTTTTGATTAAGAAAAATTGCATTATTTAATAACAGAAAATTTAACCAATAAATAAAATGAATATTAAATTTCTAAATTTTTGATGGCAAATATTTTTCAGAAAAAACGTTGAAGACCCTTTAGTTTTGGCTAAACTACCCTTAGTTAATTTTACAGTTTTAGCGGCTAATGGATTAACCCGTTAACGCTCAAACTGTTTTAAAATTTAATTTAAGCGACATTTTTTTAGAGTATCTTTATAACGTCAAAAATTAAGAATTCCTGTAGTTTTTTCTCTTAATAATAAATCAAAGCACTTCTAAAATAGACTATAGAAAAAGAAGCTAATGCAGTGTGCTTCGAAAGAAATATGCTTTTTCATCAGACGCAAAAAAAGACCTACGAGATAAGAAATAAATATTTTTTTCACTCTCGTAGTGGTAGTAAGTACTACAGGTCAAACATACACATCAATCGTAGTACTTTGTAGGGAAAATATACCAACATTCCAGAATCAGAAAAATGCTGTTTTTAAGGCTCAATCTGATGACTTGAAAACCTGACTATATCGTTAGCCAGTGGAATGGAATAGCGGGAAGGAATGTTGTGATACAAACACGTGCGCATAAGAACCAATAGGTCTCATTAAATGATTATATTGAGACAAAATGAAACTGGTCTATTTATATGACGCTGGGCAATAACGGTTTAACATAGGTTTTTAAATGTACTATTTGACCATAGATTTTATTTTACAATTTGGAATGTGTGCGCTGTGCCCCTAAATCCAATATCGGTTTTCTTCTTTCGAAAGATTTGTTCTTATCGTTGAACTACTAGAGCGAATTTAATCTTCCGGAGGTTCCAGAATTTTTAATTTTGCTCTCTCTTTCTTATTCTTCATTTAATTATGTTATATTTCAACCAATTATTATGATTTGACTTCAATAATTTGCACGATAATTGAAATTTTATGTTTTTTTCAATTATCTAAATAAACAAAGCATTGCTTACATTAGTTTCGCATTAGCATGTTGAGTAAGCAGTCTTATGCATTTTAACAATCATCAGTTAATTGAGAATTTAATTAATGTAATATTTATTTTAAGATGTCTTTTAATTACTTTTATTTATAGACCATTTTTGCGTATTAATGGAAATTTATCTTTTTTTTTTTTTTAAATACTTGAGCATAACATATGTGTGAACACAGTCGTAACGAACGTGTTTACGGTAATACATTTATTATGATTTACTTAAAGAAATAACATGCGTGTAGTTAATTAGTATTTTAAAAGTCATTTGGATATAGAATTACAGGGCTGCCACAGGCGACTTTTTTAAAATTCTATCTCGCACCTTTTTTTTTTTTTACTTATTACATACATTTTGACAACGTCTGCAAGAGTAATATATTATATAATTTATTTTCTTAAAATATTGGTGCGAATAGAATATAAAAATAGTCGCCTATGGCAGTCCTGGAATCATTTGTTAAGGCGATATATATATAATCAGAAACTTTAACCCTCTCGCTCTCGAGGGTTAATTGTTAAATGCGTAAAAGTAAATGTTTTTTTTTTTTTCGTTTTTAATGCGTCACGTATTTTTAGTCGTCCGTTTGCTCTTTTTGAAAAGTGATCTTTAGATTGAATATGTTATTAAAAACTTTATAGTCTATTAAAATATGATTTTTTGAAAATAGTTCGTTTATTTTCGCATAATTATTACAAAAGATGTATGTGACAGTGATATAACTTTAAAGATAGTTTTCACGTGATCTGGTGCAAGATACATTTATTTAGTATTAAAAAATAATTGGTAAAAAATTTATGAAGATAATTTTTTTTTCAGAGTTGTTGAATTAAAAAAAAATCATCTATTATTATCCTACAGCTTAACGCATATGGGAACGCAAGCAAATCTGACACGTGTAATGGACTAGATTTATTTTTACATGTTTTTGTTTAACTCAACTTTGTTTTTCTGTATAAAGATGAAATTTTGTAAAGGATTTTTTCAACCACATTCGTATAAGCTAGAATTATACACATTACGTACAAAAGTTTGTTTAAGATGACAATACAATATTATAATATTTTAGAACTTAACTATAAATTAATAAATTAAATTAAATTAATGGTCCGGTGGAAGATCATAAGCTGCCAAGTAATCTTTATACTTACAGCCGTTTACGGGATTTGTTTTACATCGTTTTACAGGACTCTTTACAGCTAATATAAATTTACATAAATGATTATGACATGATGACATGATGACATCATTACTTGTGATTAAATACTTAAAAAGATTAAAAACAATTAAATCATCTTTTTAATTGTTTAATCATCTTTTAAGTAATGAATCAAATTACGTAATTTTATATTATATTATGAAGATGAATTTTAGAATCCTCAAATACTTTATTCTGTTTGCAAATGCTTTATCATAAAAAGAAATAACGTTATACTTAACGTAACTTGTGTTCTGCGCGTAAAGATAGAGTTTTATAATGGATTATTCAGTCACTTCCCAATAGCCTAGAATTATAAGTACTCAAATGAGCTCACAATAGCAATACAACACTGTCATATTTTTAGATCTTAATTACAAATTAATACCTAAATTTTAACCCCTTGAGGGGCAAGCAGTTGCGTTTGTGTAATGCTGAATTCCCACCGGAAATTTAGAAAAAAATTATTTCAAAATAAGGAAAAGCAATTTTACGACTTTTTTCCACCAAAGTTAGAAAAGTAAAATTTCATAAATTTTTTCTGATGCAAATCTTCATTAACCGTAGGTGAGATATATTTTATCCCACCGCCGGTTAAGGAATTTTACCGTTAGCGGTCGCAAGTGATAAAATGCCGAATAATCTTTGTTATAACTGTTATGAGTAACAAACACAGTTGAGTTAATTATTCTACAAACCTCCATCCAAACGTTCTACCATAAGAAATAATTATTGATTATTATAATTTCTTTAACCCATTAACGCTCGAATTAAATTACGGTTGAATAATTCAAATTGCTTTTTGGCACCACTTCTATGAAAAAGAAATATTCACCTTATTTAATGGCAGTAAATGCGATACTAAAATATAGCCAATTCCACTATTTTATAAAACTGGTGGAAATCAAACAATTTGAGTAAAAGACACAGCCCGAGAATATGACGGGAGCGAGAATTAAGGGGTTAATTTACTATATATATTTTATAAATTCTTTTATTTTTTTTAATTCAATAACATGAATGCATTTATGTAATCCTATTTAAAATCATTTGGTGATATAATCATATTTTATAAGAATATTATGGGAGTCACATGTTATGATATGCTTTCACAAAGGAAAATAATTTTAATCCCTTCGCAACAAACGTCTTTTACTGAATAGTTAGTCTTTTCTCACCGGTTTTTCAAAACAGAAACTTTTGCCTAATTGAATCGGGGAAATACTCCGATTAAAAAAGGCAAAATTTATTGTAAAAATGACTAGAGGGAATAATCAAAGATTCTGAAAAACCTTATACAGCTCATAAACGTGTAGCTCGTCTGCGAAGGGTGTTAATAGAATAAAAAATATAATAATGCAATTTTTGTGGAGGACATTTGAAATCTTTAATTTTTTTCACAGAATTGTGTAATTTTTATAATTAATGTTCTCCTACAATTTTAATTATTTTGAAATTTCTTTTTTGGCCGCTCTTTTTACAAGTATTTTCTATAACGCTAAGAATCGGATTAAAAAAAAAATAGTTAAACACTCTCGTTACTCTGAGCCTCATACGAGGCTCCTACTTCGAATTGCAATATTTGAATCAAAAAAATTATTTTTGTTAATTCTAGCAGCTAATAGTGATAGCATATGTCAACAGTAGCGCCAACTTTTGAAAAATATTGGGTTGTCTTAAAATTTTTGAGTAAAGTAACACACACATTTTTTTTCCCTTAGTGCGTGTGGAGAGAGAAACGGGATAGGAGTGAATGACTAAAGATAATTCGAAGTTAAATTATATTTTTTCTAAGGAAAATATAAAACTAGAAAACAGGAATTCTGCTTTTTCAGAATTTAGTGTACATCGACAATACATCGACACGCGATGAAAAAAAATACATGTATCTATAAATAGTGCAAAACATATTTCAATTTTAAGACTTAAAGCACACACTTTTATTTTATGTAAAATGACGTCATTCGCATCCGCTTAAGAATTCCACATTTACGATCCACTCTTAAACACCTGCAGTAAAGCGTGCATAGGATGTCACTATCGCAAAATAATACACAAATGAAGCAAAAAGATGCCGTCATTAAAAAAAACTCGAAAATGAACCGCAGGTAAAGGAACTCCATATAATATAGTATTATATGGATATATAATTGGATATAATTCGTATACACATATAATTCGTGTCATAACTTCACCAATCAGTTTGATTATGTTAACATAATAGTTCAAAGAAATTAGTAAAACAATCATAGGGCAGTTAGGATCAGAAGCTATCATTATTTTTGCTTTGACAAGTACTGCTGCATTTAACCCTCCGTCTACCAGACGGGTCCATTGGACCCGACAGGTACATACAAAATATTCATTCAAACCAGAAATTTCTTTAAAATAAACTAAGTATATAAACCAGACAAAAATAAGGTAAATAAATAAGTTAAATAGTTTTAAATAAAAATTCTGGTGTAGAACATTTTATTAAAACTTGAATAAAATTCCCGGTAGATCTAGGGTTAATGTCGAAGGCAAGGCTGGTTCAAGAATAAACGTATTTTATCCCCTTGACGAGTGGTGATGCCGTCACGGCATCACATAATTTTAATATCTAATTGCCCCATTGGCACCGGAATTATAAAATGAAAATTTCACCTTTATCAAATACGCGAATATATACTTTTACTTGTTTACAAATAAATTCTCTTGTAAATACTGGTGTCATGCAATTATTTCAACCTTTTACGAATACAAGTACTTTGCCCCTGAAAGGGTTCAATGGTTCGCTGATTTAAAAAGTCAGATATCACGAAATCTACAGCTGAGCATGGATCCAGTGGTTAGTTCTCATTATTGACGAATTTTCAATGATCTAATGTCTTATGGCTGACCTTGAACAAAGATGTCGCGAAGGTAAAATAGATAGCATTGAGCCTTTATTTGTTTACATCATTGGAGGTATTGGGTAGTTACATCCCGTAAAAGACATCCCTCAATATAAGATACATTCTATAAAAGATAAGTTAGCTCTTCTCGGACAAAAAATGCTTAGGGCTTTTGAAAATGTTTCACGTTGAAAAACTCATTGAGACAAACGAAGATGAACACTAGAAAACAGGAATTCTGCTTTTTCAGAATTTAGTCTTACCCCCGATGAAAAAAAAAAAATGTATGTATAAATAGTACAAAACATATTTCAATTTTAAGACTTAAAGCACACACTTTTTTTAATGTAAAATGACGTCATTCGCATCCGCTTAAGAATTCCACATTTACCATCCACTCTTAAACATCTGCAGTAAAGCATGCATAGGATGTCACTATCGCAAAATAATACACAAATGCAGCAAAAAGATGCCGTCATTAAAGAAACTCGACAAAAAAACGGCTATCGAATGATTCATATAGGCCTTCATTTATTTGTAACATTAATATAGGCGATTTCAGTTGTGACGTCAGTCATGATGTTTTGGTTGAAAACTGACTCCAAGCAAATGGTTCCTAAGTTGTATTTTCTATTTTGTTTGTGTGTTGCAGATATATCTTATATCTATATCTCACATCTAAGTATTTTAATACTTGATATGTACTGGTAACATTTTCCGCGATTTATATTTAAGAAGAAATGACGTATAGCAACCGTTTGTTTGGAGTCAATTTACAATCAAGATGTAATGACTGACGTCACACTGAAAGCGTCTATTCATACTTAAAATTAGATATAGTTTATAATAGCTCCATGTTTTAACAGAAATTAATCGTTTGTATTTTTTCAAAATAGCACGTATTTTAAATACATTTTCTTTCGGTTGTTATCACAAAATGGCAACAAAAAGATATAGTAATTGCTGTTTTTCCTCTCTTCAACTATTTTCCCTTTACTTTCTACATAAATGGAGTACTTGAGTTGCCAAAAGTAGACAAATGGTGCTAAAAACTACAAATAATAATAATAATAATAATATTTCAAAAATAAATGGAGATACAGTTTTCAAACAAACTGCATTTAAAATTACTTTTTCTTTTCCAATACGACGGTATAAAAATTGAAAATGTGCGATGCTTAGAAGTTTAAAAAATTGCTATAGAGTATTTAATCGTACTGCTCTTTTTTACGGCTGGCTACGTAAGGTAACGTTATTTTTGGAGTCGAAGCAAAATAAGCTGGGAGAAAGAAATAGCTTTCTGTACCGGGGGCTAATTATATTCTCATAAGTTCTTCCTGATAAATACATTATTAATTGTTATAAATAACCTAAAAATTGCTAGTTATTGAAAGTGCAAAAAACTAAATGTCAAGAAAAACATACATTTTTGTTACCTATGCGCTTTATCTATTCAAGACATAAAAACAGATCGCAAAATATGCAGGAAATTTGTTTTTAGAGAGGTGAAGGGCCTTAATTATACACTCGCTGAAGGAGCTTTCAGTGTTCCTGTAAATCTAATGGATGTACTTACTATTTTTTAAACAAAATTATTTTGAGAATGTCAATAAAACCAAAATTCTTTTCGGTGATTAAATAAATAAATAGATATATAACAATATAAATAAATAGATATATAACAATATAAATCAATTAAAATTGGTTAGGCAGAGAGAAAGCAAATTATTGGGTGGGCTCACGCCCCACAGGCCCATATAACTTGGCGCCACTGTGTGTCAATACATTTATTATTATGACTTTACTTACGTTTCGGCATTTAATAATAATAATAATAAAAGTTTTATTAATTATTAGTAAACCGTTGGCGATTGCTTTAATTCGAACATATGTTTCAATCTTTAAATTTAAATTGGGGACTCCTTTACCGAATTAGTAATTTGTGATAAAAGATAAAAAATACTACTAAATTTTTTTATGTTTGTTTAATCTGGTTGTAATACGACATTTTCTAAATGTCTTAGAAAATTCTTCCTTAGGCTATTTTTATATGAAAAACACGCAACATAACTACATTCGTTAGGTTTCTGTAAAGAACATATTCGTTAAATTTCAGTAAACTGTAACTTCTGTAATTTCCATAGCTACTTTTCATTTTGTTAGAGTAAAAATAATTTTTCCCAAAATTGAAAAAAAATTCAGTGCCGAGAGTGTTAAGAAAAAATAAATAAAATGTCACGACACATGCCAAATTGCTTTAAAAAGATTATCTACTTAACATTTTTATTTTTTAAAAGTGAACTATTTCTATTACTGAAAATTTAATCCTTAATTTTAGGAAATGAACTTTAAGAATCGTCCAAAACCTACGATTCAATTGAAAAGTATATATTAACGATTTCGCATTTTGATCCTACTGTTAAATGTAACAAGTTGGACATTTCTCGTCAAACGTGGCAAATGAGGTGCCTTCGTACTATAACTAGTTTTATAAATATTTTTTGCACAACGTATTGTGCAGAATGTATATTTTAGTGCACTTCCTAAGTGCATATCAATTTCATTCTGCTCGAAAGGCTGTAACATCATTAAAATACACTTGTAATAATTTTTTCCCATTGGCCGTAATGTAGCGGAAAAGTTTTGACTGCCCCTGTAATTAAACTATACATGCGATTTTCACAAAATTTGAAATGACTCGACAAAATTTTGCAAAAATTATATATTTAAAATTTCCGATCATTCGGAAGGCTGTAATATCATTAAAATACACGAGCAATAATTTTTTACCATTGGCCGTAATGTAACGGAAAACTTTTGACTGTCCCTGTAATTAAACTATACATCCGATTTTCTTTCGAAGGACAGACAGACGAACAGACGGAAAGACGGACAGACTGAATGACGACTATAGGTGCTACGTATTTATGTATTTACGAACGCACCTAAAAAGCAAAAACTGAGAGAACCGATTTTAAAGCTTGTACACATTTTACTGCATGCGTTAAAGAAAAAAGTATGCAATAAAAAGCATTTTTCATGCATTTATAATCATTGTACCTTTATATAGGTTTGCCAAAATATACTAGGAATGTTTAAATATATTTTAAGCATTAAAATTGAAAAATAAATGTTTAACGCCCTTTTTCACAAAGCTCACTAGCCGCTCGACAAAACTTGCAATCTAATGACGAAAAATCACAAGATGGAAATTCTCGCTTAACACCTTAATTCTCGCTCCCGTCATATTCTCGGGCTATGTCTTTCACTCAGATTGTTTGATTCCTACCAGTTTTATAAAATAGTAATAGTAAAATTGGCTATATTTTAGTATCGTTTTACCTGTCATTAAATAATGTGAGTATTTCTTTTTCATAAAAGTGGTGCCAATAAGCAATGTGAATTTTTAAACCGTAATTTAATTCGAGCGTTAAGGGGTTAAGGGCGGTGGTTCATTTATGGACCACTTAATTTTAATCCCTAAATGCAACATTGGCACCAGAAAATTGGAATGAAAAATTTATTTTTATTAAGTACGTGAACAACAGCTTTTGCTTAATTGGAAATATTTTTTTATTTTTATTTTTTTATTTTTTTTTTTGTAAATTCTACTGTCATTCACTCATTTCAGCATTTTGCGAATAGAAGTACCTTGCCCCTGAAAGAGTTAAGAGACCATTTCATTCACGGGAAGAAAGGAAAACGATAATGTTAAGTCTATGGGGGCGTTGTTTTCATTTTATTACTTCACATTCATTTAATTTTTTTTTTTTTTTTTTTGCATAGTGGTTTCAGATTTCCAAAGATTTTCCTGATTTCTCAGCTATCCAATGCAGAAAAATATCATTCAAAATTATTAAAATCAAAGTGAGATATTTGAAAATAACGTTCCCATAGACTTAACATTATCGTTTTCTTTTGTTGCCGTGACTGAAGTGGGCTCTTAAGAGCCTATACTAGTAACTCGAAGAAACATGGACGCTAATGTTAATCCAATGGAAGCGTTATTTTAAGATTTCTCGCTTAGATTTTAATATTTTTGAACGAATATATATATATATATGTATATATATATATATTTTGCATAGGGTAGCTGCGGGCGACCTATAACTGGACTAGTTTTTACTTTTTCGATTTTGGTTTCAATTTTTTTTTATTACTTTCACTTTCGGAACCGATTGGAACAGGTTCTGAAATTGAAACTATCCTAATGTTAAAAAAAAACTATAGCCAAAATTGAAAAAGTAAAAATTTTCCAGGTTAGGGATAGATCTGAGCTATCCTATGCAAAAAATTCATTTAAAAATATTAAAATGCAAGCGAGATATTTGAAAATAATGTTGCCACAGATTTAACATTAGCAATTTCTTTTCTTCCTGTGACTAGTGTGAACTCTTAATCGGTTGAGAAAGTGGCATTACTCATAAACAAACTGCAATCAAAATCGAAAAAGTAAAAACGCGCGATGTTAGACGTCGATCTCAGATATCCTATTAAACAAATAATGAAAAATATTAAAATGCAACCGAGAAATTCGAAAAGAACGCTCCCATAGTTTTAACATTATCTTGCGATTGTGCTCGCGTGACTAGCGTAGGACCTTAATTACAAAAACGTTAATTCACAGCTAAATATGCTACTTGCATCTAAAGTCCCATTTTGTATTGTAAAAGATTTTTTATATAAGAAAATAATTATATTTAAATGCAGTTTTTATTTATTATTCATTCATTTATATTATTTATACATTCATATTATTCATTCATATTATTTTAACATTTTAAGAGCATTTCATAGACAACTAAATATTCAGGTTCCAGCACTTATATAGCTAATATATTTACAGGAAAATTCTGAATCCATACGCAATTTATAATGTTTTTTGTTTCTCTCAATTTTCAATAACGTGTCACTATGCTTTGTAGGAAAACGTCATAATGGAGTAACTGAACTTGTTTTTTGAATATCCATTCTTCATTTTTTAAAAAATGAATTTTTATATTGCCTTATACAAAAAACTGCTATTTTGACATTTCTATGTAGCTTTTTGGTTGTTATCAACAGACTTCATTGAAAGACATATACATTTTTTTTCGTTAAATATTTTTATTTAAACAGGCATTTGTACTCTCTAACAATTAATCAGTAATAATTATCTGTAAACATTCTAATGGTAACCCTATGGGAGCGTTATTTTCAAATTTCTCGTTTGCATTTGAGTATTTATTTTACACCTACGCAACGAGAGCTCTTGCTAAATGTTTAATCATTTACCACCGGTTTTTCAAAATAGAAAATTTTCTGTAATTGAATCGAGAAAATACTCCTATTAAATAAGGTAAATTTTGCAATTAAAAATAACTGGCGGTAATAATGAAGAATTCTCAGCATCTTAAGAGGCACGTATACCGGTCGCTCGTCCCCAAGGGGTTAAGCTAATCGAATAGCTTTTGAGTTGCTGAAGTTAATCTTTAACAGGGTCCTTAATTACATTTCTTTAACTGCAGATATTTTATGAAGGTATTTTCACTTTAGAAGAAGTAATAACGGGCCCGGTTACAGATGGACCTCAGCTATCCTATTAAAAAAAAATCATTTAAATGTATTGATATACAAACTAGAAATTTGAATAGAGTGACCTCCAAGAATTACCATTAGCTCGCTAGTGTCTTTGTGTGAATAATGGTACCACAATAGCTTATTATAATTTACACAATAGCTCTTAAGATGTGATAATATTTTATTGCAGTTTAATTCATATTTCGTCAAATTATTTATAAAAATATCTCCAATTATGCTCGCATTTATACGTATAACAGTTTTATACAACATTTATTAAATAACTACTTTAATATGAATATTTTAAAATATGATCAAACAAATTTACCAAACTTTTTCTAATATTTATCCAAATAAAATAAGTTATGCTACTATGAATATTTATTAAACAGTTTTTTTATAGTTGAACAGGACCTCGTGGTTAACTCTCCTTAGAATTTGTTTTACCTTTTTTTTAACACACATATTTCTGCGGTAACTTACTCACATTTGTACATGTAACTGTTTTATACAACATTTATTTTGTGAGTCCTTTAATATGAATATTTTAACACTTTGCATTCCGTTGTCGCCGCTGCGACGTCATGATCTTTCTTTGCAAACCTTCTTTTTGGCAACAGTAATAAAGTAAAATAAAATTTTCCTTATTTAATCAGAGCATTTTTGAAATTGTATACTTGAAGTAAACTTCTTTTTAAAAAGTGGTGCTGCAGAATAAAATTTGCGTAAGAGACGCCGGAGTGCTAAGGGTTAAAATATTATTAGAGGGTTTGTACGGTTCAAATACTTTCAAGCACCTGTTACCAGAATTTTCGTAAATAAATATATGCTTTAGTTAATGAAAAAAAAAATCTACCGTCAGATATAATGACCAGTACTATACGAAATTTCCGGTACGAAAACACCTAAAACCCCCCAAATCCCTTGTTGCAATTGTGTTTTAGTAATGTTGAATTCAACATTACTAAAACACAATTGCTTACCCCTGACAAGGGCGTAGGAACCGGGGGAGCTGAGGGAGCTGTGTCTCCCCCTGGAATATTTCAGACGGACTCAGCTCCCCCGGGAAGAAATTCTCGCACCACATCTGTTTATGATATGCTGAATTAAAAAATAAAGTATACTTTTTCTAGGAAATTCACACTATAAACAACAAAGAGAAGAGAGAGAGGATGTGGTGAGCACACTTGTTTGTGCCTTCACCCTTTTTCTCATTGTTTACAACCCTCCCGATTTCCAGAAAAAAAGGGGGTCTTATATAGGTCTACTACAAATTACCTGCCCCGATAACATATTTATAAAGAGGAGGCCTTTAAAATTGATTTGGAAGAGATTTGTAAAGAATTTGTAAGCTAAACAACAGAAAGCACTTAAATTTTTGGTAAATGGAAGTGGTAGAAATCTTAAATTTGAATATTGTATGCGGGATCGCACATAAATTAAGTTTCTATGCATCAAGTATATCTATTAAAAATTATTTTAACTGGATTAAAGAGTTGGTCATCTTTTGATATGCTTCTATTTTATACTTCTGTTTGTGAAACGTGCAACACTATGAAGGAACCCTCCAAAATGAACGAAATAATCCGCGCCACTAGCTTTCCGCAATATGCCCAGACTCCCCCAGTTTGTACAAAGTTCCTACGCCACTGACCACTGAGAGGGTTAAATAAGAATGGGTGTAGGGATGAGATTTCTGCGTTTTTGCACACCAGTACATTCTTAGAGAAAATGTTGTTCTGTTAAATCGCAAGAGTGTTCCGATTAAATGAAATATCATTTTCTCTAACAAAATATTGGTGTACAAAAACGCGGAAATCTCATCCCTGGAATGGGGATTATTCTTTTGTTAACGATTTTATTCACGTGTTATTGGTTTAA